>CM062093.1:3996043-4596043 GCA_031163375.1 Conogethes punctiferalis
TCCTCCTCCCTCTCCTCCTTCCCTTTCTCTCTCTCCTTTCCTCTCCCTCTCCTCTCTCCCCCTTTTCCCTCCTCTCCTCCCTCTTCTTCTCTCCTCTCCTGCCCTTTCTCCCTCCCCTCTCTCTCTCCTCTCCTTTCTCCCTCCTCCCTATCTTTCCCTCTCTCCTCCTCCTTCTCTCTTCTCTCTCTCTCTCTCCTTCCTCTCCCTTTCCTCCCTCTCCCTCTCTCCTCTCCCTCTCTCCCTTCTCTCACCTCCACCTTCTCTTTCCCTCCCCCTCTCTCTCCTCTCCCTTCTTCTCCTACTCCTCCCCCCTCTCTCCTCCTCCCTTCTCTCCTCCACCCCCTCTCTCTTTTTTCCTTTCCCCCCCTTTCCCCCCCTCCTTCATCCTCTTCCTCCTCCGCCCTCATATCCCTTTCTCTATCCTCCTTTACTCTCTCTCTCTGTCCCCTCTCCCCCCACTCTCTCTCCTTCCCCCCTCAGACTCTTCTTATCTCCGTTGTATGTTGAGAGAGATTTGCATAAATGAATTTTGTTTATATTATGAAATGAATTGATGTACCTATTAAATATTGATTATTAACTGGAGGCATATCAAAAACGTCAACAATGACATCGAAATTGATGCGAACGGGAATCGAACTAAGAATTTTCACACCTTTTACGTTTTGAGCCACGTTTTACTTATTGGGGCATTATGTAAAACGTGGTTATTGTTTGTAAAAAGAAATAGCTTTTCGTTTCTACGAAGCTTTTCGTTTACGGCTACTTATTAGTTTAAATAATAATAATTAACTTTATTTAAGTGAGTTCAAATAAATCTGTCTGTCAGTCTGTCTTTATAGAGAAGATCAGCCCTTAACAATTTAATTTAAAAAATCTTCACACTAATGATGTAAAAACTGAAAAAAAGAACTACTTAGTCTAACTGACTGTTATTGTAACAATAATAACACTAATTTAGTAAGTTAAAATATATGTAAGAGACGAAAACGTTGAGATTACAAAACATGTCATGCAAACATTCAAACAATGCGGTATGCTCTGATAAGTCGCGACGCCCAAGGCTCGGAATGCGCACGATTTGATGCTCGAGAACCTTACGACCCAAATGTGTGTAACTTTTTTTATAATATTTCGTCTAGCCTAGGTGTCATCAACAGCCTATTGCAGTCCACTGCTGGACATAGGCCTCTCCAGTTGTACGCCACCTAGGACAAACTTCTGAAGGATATACCCATAATCGCCAAGCTGGGCAGGCCGGTTGGAGATCGCAGGTCGTAGCTTCTTACTCCAGTGACGCTACTGCCCGTCATCGGGCCCTGTGGTATTTAGCTACGCCTTCTATCGTGATGGTTTTACCGCCACCAGACGGTTTGCCAGAGCCTCGTTTTTTGTTCGGCAGAATGCACCACGGGCAGGTGAGGATGGCTGGAGCGAGTATAAAATATCTAGCTATAAGCTATAAAATTAAGCTACGCCCTTGCGATCGCCAACCGCCTGCCCAGTGTGGCGATTATGATGTTTACCCAAAGTGTTGAAGAACTGGAGAGGCCTATGTAAAGCAGTGGACTGTGATAGGCTGATGATAAGTGTTCTATACTCTCGAAAGGTTCAGTTAACGTCATAGTCCCGTAGGTACAGTTATAAGAAGCAATGAAGAAAGTATGACGCACAAAACAAAAGATATACAGCGAGCGACTTCCTCGCCCAGATACCAGCATACCAGTACACTGACCAACAAACCCAACTCAGCCTTCCGTCTCCGATCGCATCGCTCCGTGGCCACTGTCGCGAGGAAAACGTTACACAACACATAACACTCGCGACAATGGTGTTTCCTCATACGATAGTTCAGGGGCACGCTTCGGAACGCCATGTATAAAGCTATAATACGGATGTTAGCGGCCGGCAGGTGAGTTCCAAGAAGGTAGCCAAGATGAGAGTCGTTTTTCTGGTGCTGTTCGCGTATGGAGCTAGTGCGGAGTACTGTGATGGGTAAGTAGTGTCATCATCATCATCAGCAGCCTATTGCAGTCCACTGCTGGACATGGGCCTCTCCAGTTGTTCACCACTTACGGCAAACATCTGGAGGATATACCCATAATCGCCAAGCGTGCCCAGCGGGGCAGGCGGGCGATCGCAGGGCGAAGCTCGCTCCGTGACTCTGCTGCCCGTCATCTTCATCGGGTAAGTAATGTGGTGTACAGATTTTTTTGGTTGGTAACACTAAGGTTTGGGTCGTTAGGTCTCAGTGAACCTCGCAGTGTTCATCATATTCATCATCAGCCCGCAGACGTCCACTGCTGGACATAGGCCCTCCTCTCCTCCAGAGCTAATTGTTATTTGATGGGATTCTGGGGCTTGGCAGATGGACTTATAGCAAGATTGTCCAACTTAAAAAGTGCTCAGAGAAGGCATATATCGACCATACCGACACTACATTTCCGAAACGGAATCTCGTTCAATAGGGCCCTATCGAACGAGACGGCTTTGTCACTGTCAAATAGTTTACGTGAGATAAGACAAAGCTTAGCCGAATTCGATTCCGTTTACGGAGAGTTGTCATATATGCCTCCCTTTGAAGACATTAACATGAGTGGTGCGGCGGCAGCGCATTACGTCCGATTCCGAACCCGTGAAGATATAATCCGAACTTAGTAACCGTACAACTATTTATTAGGGCACTAGTTCGGATCGGCGAAACCGCTCTAAATATGTGTAAAATATCTGTAAATATCTAGGAAAAATTAGATAGATCAATAAAGATAACAGATAATAAATAAATAACCCAAGACATGCCACGCTGGGCCACACAGCGCCATCTAGCGCCAAACTAAGCCGAAGCTTGTATGGGTATTAGAGAACTGATAAACTTACTTATATAAATTTTTTTTTGTAAATAAATACATATTATATTTAGAAAACACCCAGACCAATACAAACAGACACGTTCGTGCACACAACTGTTTGTAATGTGTGGGGATCGAACCCACGACCCTTGGCTCAGAAGGGCAGAGGACCAATTGAGCCACCGAACCAGTCGACAAGGCTTTACTATCGATCGATAATAACCGGTCATAGTTTCGATTTCAGAGGGTTCCTGCCGAGCGCGGGGGGTACCGCACGGAGGACCAGCTGGCGGAGCCCTCGGCGAGGGTCGAGAAGGAGAGGGACAACCAGCCGGAGAGGACGCAGCGGTTCGGGATATCCTCCTACGGGAGCACGGGGGGTCACAGGTGAGTTAGGCTATTGGGTCTTTTAGTAACGTACACAGCAGGTACGAATTAACTGTGTACCTCGCCTTGTGACGTCATTTGGGTCAATTTCATATAGGTAGCAACTGAGCCAGGGCCGTCTCTAGTTCGTTGAACGGTACGCGTATTTTTGCCCCATAAATCCCTTTCATTTGTCCCCTCCCGTGTTCGAATATACGAACTAAAATTCGTCAACGTCGATTTTCAACAATTAATTGATATATTAGAACACGGGAGGGACAAATGAGAGAGATTTATGGGGCAAAAATACGCGTACCGTTCAACGAACGATCGTTTTCGTTTTCTGTAGTAGGGCCTCTAAACTGAGCGCTCGCGGCGAATGCGAGGGAATGGACAGTTCGTTCGCACAAGTTGTAACTGATCGCCCATCTAAAGATCATTGCGTAGGGGAGACAGGGTTGCGCCACCTTATTCTTCTGCGCAGAGTCCACTCAAGCTGCTGCCCACTGACAACATAGGGGGATAAAGTACTTAGCTAAGTATGTCCCTCCCATTCTGATCTATGAACTCATCCACATGCCATTTACCCCCGGATAGTAGCTGATTTGTGTAAATTTTGGTCTAAGTATTTTATTGAATGCTACTAACTAAAGGTTGTCTGGAAGAGATCGTTTAAAGCGATAAGACCGACTTTTTACTTTAATATATTTTTGTGCCTAGTTTTAGTCAACGGTTGGTAGCCTATAAAGAATATCTATCTACTACAACAGTAATATATGTGGAACAACATTGAAGTCTCCTCTTCCTCTTTCAGGGAGGCTACGGCGGCACGGCTCCGGCTTGTACGGGCCCGTGAAGATTGACCTGGGCGGAGTGCTCATCGGGTCCATACTGGGCTTCGGCGCAGTCATCATCCTGCCCAAGATCATACACGCTCTGTCCTATGGATACGGAGGCGGCTATGGCCGGAGTAAGTATTTGGCTGGGCTATACTTACCCTACTTAGATAAACGCCAATTTCGAGTCGCATTTGAAAACTTTGAATGAACGTCATTTAAAATTCATTACACAAATGGTCCGGATTTAGAATGGGACCCGTACCTACGTATTGTAGACGACTAAGGGAATATCAGAAAACGGGCAGCAGCGTTTCATCATCATCAGCCTATTGCAGTCCACCGCTGGACATAGGCCTCTCCAGTTGTTCGCCACTAAGGGCCAACATCTGGAGGACATACCCATAATCGCCACGCTGGGCAGGCGGGTTGGCGATCGCAGGGCGTAGCTTCTCGCTCCGGTGACGCTGCTGCCCGTCATCGGTCTGTGGTATTTAGCTACGCCTTCAATGTGATGGTTATACCGCCACCAGTCGGTTGCCAGCGCCTCGTTCGTTATTCGGCAGGATGCACCACGGGCAGCAGCGTTTACCTGGGTACAACTAAAGCCTACTGCGGTCACCAACCCGCCTGCCAAGCGTAGTGACTACGTCAAATCTCCCCAAATGACAATCGTCTTCGGGGAAGGCCTGTGTCCAGCAGTGGATTTTATCCGGCTGATGATGCTGATGAATATAAAAGAAAATTGATTGGGACGTAGGTACGAAAAAGTTTAAGAATCCGAGTCGAAGTTCGTATTGCCACATGTGTAAATAAGGACTGATGTGGGCTGATGATGATGATGAAATAAGAACTAACCCAGGTGATACTTCAGGCTTTAGTCTCCGAGTGCGATCACCAATTAGGTGACGGTGGAAATACTTCCATTTTTGTAGGGAGTCTGTTCCTACACATATGTACCTAAATTTTCACGTTTCTCACCATTCCCCAGGCGTGGAGACGGACATGAGCGCAGTGTCGGACATGCTGAACAAGCTGGACGAAACGCTGAGCCGGTACAACATAGACTCGCGCGCGTGCGTGCAGCGCGTCGCGTGCTCGTACGTGCAGCTCGCCAACGAGAACGTGCTCACGGGCAACGCGACGGATATAGACGCGCTGCTGTCTTCGTTATCCAAGTAAGACACCAAGTATGCCTCCAGTCATGGCGTGACGTAGCACCGTTAGCTGCAACGTAAGCCTCGCGTGCGTGCGTGCAGCGCGTCGCGTGCTCGCCAACGAGAACGTGCTCACGGGCAACGCGACTGATATAGACGCGCTGCTGTCTTCGCTCTCCAAGTAAGACACCAAGTGGGCCTCTAGTCATAGCGTGACGTAGAACCGATAGCGCGTCGCGTGCTCGCCAACGAGAACGTGCTCACGGGCAACGCGATATAGACGCGCTGCTGTCTTCGTTATCCAAGTAGGTAAGTAAGACACCAAGTATAGCTCCAGTCATAGCGTGACGTAGAACCGATAGCTACAACATAGCCTCACGCGCGTGCTTGCAGCGCGTCGCGTGCTCGCCAACGAGTACGTGCTCACGGGCAACGCGACTGACATAGACGCGCTGCTGTCTTCGTTATCCAAGTAAGTAAGACACCAAGTATGCCTCCAGTCATGGCGTGACGTAGCACCGATAGCTACAACGTAAGCCTCGCGTGCGTGCGTGCAGAGCGTCGCGTGCTCGCCAACGAGAACGTGCTCACGGGCAACGCGACTGATATAGACGCGCTGCTGTCTTCGTTATCCAAGTAAGACACCAAGTATGCCTCCAGTCATGGCGTGACGTAGCACCGATAGCTACAACGTAAGCCTCACGTGCGTGCGTGCAGAGCGTCGCGTGCTCGCCAACGAGAACGTGCTCACGGGCAACGCGACTGATATAGACGGAGGCGAAGACAGCAGGTCTTCGCTCTCCAAGTAAGACACCAATTGTACCTGCGTGTATTGTACTTCGAAAATCAAGGTCTTCATAACAAGTGTGACGCTCTTTTCCGATACGTCGCGACGCCCCTGTACCTACATCGGGCGCCTCTGTAGGTAGGTACTCTAATCCCGCTACTGACTGCGTCACTCACAATTATCTGCCGCTGACGACAGCGTTGCAGTGAGTCGCTTCATAGAACTAGTTTCTAACCGACGTCTGACAATCGACCTTATCGACTTATGGTACACCTTCCATTTTGAATCTCACGAGAGGCTTATGTCCAGCAGTGAATTGCGATGGGCGGATATAATGATGATTGATGAGATACATGTAAGGGAGCGGCCTATCATCTTTTCGCTCCAAGCCAACCTCACCTGCCCGTGGTGCATCCTGCCGAATAACAAACGAGGCGCTGGCAACTGACTGGTGGCGGTATAACCATCACAATTGAAGGCGTAGCTAAATACTAAAGACCGGTGACGGGCAGCAGCGTCACCGGAGCAAGAAGCAACGCCCTGCGATCGCCAACCCGCCTGCCCAGCGTGGCGATTATGGGTATATCCTCCAGCAGATGTTTGCTCTAAGTGGCGAACAACTGGAGAGGCCTGTGTCCAGCAGTGGACTGTAATAGGCTGATGATGATGATGATGAGATACTCCTCTTTGTGTGTAGCTTTTGTGCTTACTTATATGTCTCATGCTGAATGGACTAACCAGTTCACCATTTTCTTGCAGCAACTCCTTGATCCGGCGCATGCTGGACGGCACCACGGTCTTCGAGGCCATATCGGCGGGCCGCTCGCTGGACACCGACTGCCAGGCGCTGTACCCCAAGTGCAAGATGGACAAGAAAACCGTGGTCAAGATACTGACGCAGCTGGTCCCTTCTTAACGTAGTTTGCTTATGTTTTGTATTAAATATTCGGAAAGGAAGTGTTATTTTATTGGCTGGGATATAGTAGACTTTAGACACAAACCACAGCCATGAATGCCTCTGAGGCGGCTGTGCGGCGCTTTACCAATCATATGGCTTGAAATACAAATGACCGCCCCATTTTTCCCACAGAAAAAAATTTAAGTCTTCTAAGGGAATTCTTGAGATATCGGCTTCTCAACCGGCGGTTTACCTCTGCGGCGGCTGGCGACAACCGTACACGCGGTGCAATACCCATAACTCCAGTGCGAGTATAGCCAGAATAACAATACAAATCAGCATAGGGGTGGCAAGCGACAAGTGATTGATTTCATCACTTCTTCGTTGCCTCCCTTTCGCTCGCCACCAGACAAGGAGAGGGTTGCTGTGCTACTACAAAAAACCTTGCCACTCCGGGCTATGTTTTCGCTCGTCAAGATTATAATAAGCTATTGCTCAAATCTGATAAACCGAATACTTAGAATTAAAGACATAAAAATGAATCAACAATATACAAATTTAACAATTTTATTAATTAAAGTCAACACCAAAACCTATCTACATCGTCTGATATGCTCGGCAAATCGACCCGAGTGTTCGCTGGAATCCCCTCGACACAACACAATATCTTGACGCACTGCGGTACTTTCATAACATGATTCATTTATAACTACAAGTAATAGAAACTTATGCTTTGAGCATTAACGTTACATATGTTCTGGTTTGGTGCTCACATACCATTATTTTAGAGCAATCGAAAACAATCGTTCGATGGACAGATCGCCTGGTTTATACGCAGTGGCGCATCAAGTTAGTTACGTCACTCCTTGTACCAAATTCATGAAGACCAACGTTGGCGAATGCGCAAACATCGTTATTCATTTTTATGGCACAAAACTAACGCCGACTGATTGCACGCGATCACGCCGCGTATTATACTGCCGACGCTAGCTCGAAGCGCTGCAGTTGCGCTTCGGTTGCGCTGCAGCTACGCTACATAAATATGTGTGATCCGACACGCGCTACTATAGCGCGACTTAGAAGCGCTACAGTACCAGGATAAAAACGCCTATATGTGAAAAAGCTCTAAATATTTCAACGAATTCGTAGACTATCACAACGGGTCAAGCTTCCATTTCGCCTACTCACCTCACTATCACATCGCCAACATCTCGATTTCATCGTTTTGACAACATTCCATACATTTTACGCTTATTTATCTATCAATATTGTCCGTGCATATGTTAAAACATGGTTACTGTGTGACTTAAACGAAAAGCCTTGTTTGAATAACTTACAATAGATTTTCGTGTTAATATTATGAATACAATAGATCAATGGGTTTATATACTATCTTTTTACCCTTCATTTCTGGTCAAAAAAGGCATATAAAAGCGAAGATATCTACTATGTTAGTATCAGGTACACGTAAGAATGTTAAAATCGTTTTGGTCGCATGCAAATGAGGAGATATTGGTATATAAATGTTTGATGTTGATACTAAATTAAAATACGTGAAGTATTAAAGACCCGTTCTCTAAGTATTATAAACTTTAAGCACCTAGACTAAATGAAGGCGTAATGCATTTACAGTCTTATTATATTACGGTTTCTTAATAATAGGTTTAGTTTTTTTTAGTGACGTTAGTCATTTTAAACGGTAGTGATCACCAGAACCAGTATTAAATATAAATACATTTACAAGAAATCTATAGTGCATGGAAATATTAGCGACCATTAAAAGCATTCGCTAGACCCCACCCAACAATATCATCTTATAAGGAACTCGATTAACTTGAAACTTATATAACTACTTAAATAATTTGACAGCGTTTGACAACAAAATAAAAACGTGCATGACTGTGTTCAAATACTTACTATAAAGGTAACTTTTGGCGTACCTAGGCTTAAAAATATTAGTCGCTGGTTATAACAACACGTTTGTAAAAAAAATCCTATCTCTGGTATTTTGTTTACCGAATTTCTAATGCTAAAAATGGACTTTAATGTCTTAAGAACCGTTTAGAGGAATGGAATTGGGTAATTAGAATTATCCGCTTTCATTCCAGCACTTTACAATTTCTTGCAAATGGATCAATATTGAGAATGGAGTATTTACACGTTGGATCAAGCCAGTGCGGGATTTATCTAACAGTGACGTATGCGATAAATAATATTACGTAATAGGTACATACCATATTGATAAAAAATTACCTAAATGAAGATCTGCATTAAGTGTAGGATACATACTATTAAAATAGCTTTACATATTCCTAAAGTAAAATAATAGGGTTATGGATGCAGACCGACATGAATGTTTTGACATGTGGTCGAATTCGGAACTGATGCACCATACAAAATGTCACTTTGACATTTTATTTCACGCCCTCACGCCACTGTCGCCCACGTATCAAACCGTCCTTGACAGTCTGTATCTTGCTTTTCTCTGACTTACGTCACTGGTTGCTACAAAAATTTGTATAATGTGTTCTATACCTTAAGTTATGATCATAAAGCTAAGTTTCAAGAACGTTTGGTCGTCATAATTCGTTAATGTTATTTCGCAAATTATGCTAGTTCCAATAAATCGATCGCGGGGCATCAGAGATAATATTGTTTACTGGTCATCCTAGTTCCTTTTGTAACAACGAAATATGATAAACAGTAGTTATCATTGTTTCTGTACATTGTGTGTCGTTACTTGAAAATACTCAAAAACGTTATTATGAAATAGTATAGCAATTTGACACCTTGACAGTCCGCATTTAGTTCAAATTTCCGCCACATTGCGCGATCCGATCGATTTGACAGTCCTCACCGCCTACTTCGCACATAACAAATAATGTACTTATATACTTCCTGTATATCTTTAGCCTGTCAGTCGTCTGGAAAAGGTAAATTAATTAACTCATTTATTATATACCCCGTGAAGACTTATAACTTTAGTTAGGCGTTATGTGGTAAAACGTTAGCAAGATTCCCATAAATAAATGTATCGCCAGGCATTCACGCGTCTCCTAATGCCATTATACACCCGACTCTAGTTTGTTCTGCATTAATAAACATTATCAGATTTATATACAGTTTTTTAATATCTTAAAAAAATATTCTACATCAACTAGTGATGTACAAGGTTTCAAAATAAAAATTTGTTCTAATACACAAAAAATAAAAACAAAAATAATTCATTATGGCTTGATTGCAACATAATTATTTCCTATAACGGGGCCAACTAAATGACTTTGGAATATTTTTTCCATATATTTCAATAAAGGATGGGGCCCCTAGCTTTCTGGTTTAGACCGCCATTCAACGAATGCAAATTACATTTAAAATACAAAGTGATTTAAATAGAAACGGTACACAGTACAGTTAGAAGCAATAAATGTATACGATTTAGAGCTTAATCACATCGAATCTGTAACTTTTCCCCATTCATGTCATAATTTCACATGTCATTGATTATTGTGACAAGTTTCTAAAGCATATACATATTATTGCTCTTCAACGTATATATTATGTAGAGATACAATTTTAGTCTCGATACAATCATATTCGTCGTCGGCAAGAGCGATTATAACAAACCTTTAATTTCAAATTAAATTCCAAAATCGGAAATCACCAACAATAAATATTCAGTGCGATATTTTTTTTATACTCTACGAACGTCGGTCCAAACCAGCTAGCTAATAAAAACAACATTGTAAATAACAATGACAATCACGTAACCCTAAGACTTAAGCTATAATGTACAAGAAATATGCAGTCGCAAAGTCATCGCTTTCAAAGCTTGTGTGGCCGCCAACAGAGGTAGTTCAATAACGAACCGTCACTAGGAAGGAACAGAGTCTATATTGCAACCTAACTATTGTTATATGGGTGTTTAGCAGTCGTCTGTTCGATCAACGACGGCGTCGGTCGAATGAGGAGTCGATCGGTCGATGTCGTTCAGTACGGAAGTAGTATAAATAAAATGAGTTGTAAAAAGAGGTATAAATTAATTAATGGAAATATAAAATAAATGCAAAACAAATGCATGTAAAAGGTACAGCAATTCATAATTATGCAAACTTATTATATTGATTAAAATGGTATTTTATTTCAAACCCGTATGATGTAGACTTAATTTCGTACATGCGCTAAAATACCATAAATAAATAAATAACCCAAGACATTCGCCATCCAGTTCCAAACTAAGCCAAATCTTGTTCTATGGGTACTAGACAACTGATAAACTTACTTACTTTTTTTTTTAAATCAATGCTTATTATACATAGTAAACACCCAAATTATGTAAATATCTACTATAGTTTATTTATTTCTTTGTTCTTCTAATTTTTTTCCTTATTATATTTTGAACTACCTTCGTTACCGACCGCACTTCCGAGGTAAAACCGCAGGTAAAATGATAAGTAAAGAAATCGTTGTAAGGCGACGCGGTCTCCCCGCGTTAGTTATATAGTATTGTCTTAGAAATATATCCGTTTAATAGACGTTTCACTTTTGGTAGTAATAGCACGCTACATAAGGCAACATTTATCTTTCAATGTTTTACTATATCTGCCAGAATTCGCCAAATAGTGCCTTAAAAGGTAGACAACCTATAAAGTCACTATGAAGCGATAAGACCGTCTAAATTATTTAATAAATATACGCTGGCGTCGGTCGAGCGTACCAATAAACTTTCAAACAAGTGTACATTCGTACGTCCGACCGAGCTCAGCGTAGAAGGAAATCAAGCCCCGTTCCAACTGTTTGGTGTGCAATAAAGAATATCTATCTATCTCTTTCTTTACAAACGTTGTCTCCTTAGACACTTTCGGAAAGTCATTGCTATGAAAGCAAGAGCATCGATGGCCTAGTGGTTAAGGCCATAGACTTTTCATGCTAAATACAGCGGTTCAATCAAACTCCGCCACATACTAATGTAATTAAATTTGATATCCATACGTACGTTATGTGAAAAATCACACTGATGAATTTTAAATTGAGTGTATTACAAATTGAAATCCGGTAACGAAAAATAAATGTTGCTTAATGTAACCGCCCTTGTGTTAAGTAACTCCTCCACTTAGATTGTTTTAAACCTTAACATTATTTGAGCACGTATTATTACTCGCGTTTCAGTATGCTTCAAACAAGATGTGCATACGCTTGATACAAGATACAAGCGTTTTACAGCCCGACAAGGATCTTATGACTCGCGGCCGACCACATATAAAATGTCACTTTTAATGATGATTTCTGACATTTTTGTTTAACAGCAACGCTCTCGTGTCAATGTCACCCACATGCCAAAACATCCTTATCGATCTGTAGCTATAATGACAACTTCTCAAAATGACAGCCGACCGCAAAATGTAATTTCTCAAAATGACAATTGTACGCAAAATGTCAATTTCTTGAAAGAAGTTTAAATCAATCAATCATTTTATTTGCAAAACCAATGTTATAAAGATATAAAATATGGCGAAATCGACATTTTACAGTCGATGTCATTTTGAGAAATGTACATTTTACACGTTTGTCATTTTGGGAAATTGTCATACATGTTCGTGTTATCTCAATTTTACGTAATCCTGTAATATATAGCACGCTAAGTGAATCAGCATAACATATAATATTGATCTTTGTCGGGAAATAATCCCGAATGTCTCTGCTGAACTCATGTGTCATAATAGAAAAGATACAGATTAGCTACGAGTATTATGTGATGCCCTCACATAACTACACATTGCAACTCCTATGTACGCTGACGTCGGTCGATCGTACGAATATACACTAGTTCTATTATTTAGCTTAGCAGTGCAGTGCTTCATAGAACTAGTCCATAATCGTACGGTGACGTCGGTCGAGCGTAGTAACATACACTATAATCATCTGCCGCTAACGACAGCGCTACAGTGCAATGCTTCATAGAACTAGTGTAAATACGCTAATGTCGGTCGGACGTACGAACATTCGACCGAAGTCAGCGTAGTATAAAATCAAGCTTAGACAAACGGACAGCGCGCGAGTTGAATGAATTGTAACATAACTCATATTGCTATACCCATAGGGAACATATTGTTTTACCTCTTAGTAATTACTACTTTGTAGTCAACCCTCTTACAGTATTATACACAACCTATCTTCATAGATAAACCTGTTACCATGAACATTATGCATTACTACGTCTCCCTAATAGGCAATCCATATATCTATCTATTATAATCCGATGCGCCGACTGTCTAAGTCTATCTAGATCTGTCTAGGTAGACACATTAATCAAGACTTACAATGTAAATAGGTACAATAGTACCACTATAATAAGTTACACCGATGTACCTGCGCAGAAGTCTAATTTTAGAAAGGCAAGAAGTTTTAGCCAGTCATAATGTTCCGTTCGTTATGCGCGCGAAATGTTCTCGTTTGCTATTGGATGACGCGTGCGCGCCATGTTCGGTAGCCGCCATCTTGACAATTGCTATGAGCGAGATAGCATTATACTCAGTTTTTGTTGACTTTAAATCTTAACGTAACGCAATAAGGTATATATTTAAACGGTGTTGGCATTCGTATTCAATCGGCTTTAGTTTTTCTTCTGCGTAGACGAAGTTTGCCGATGCTACTTATTAAAATGATTCTATTGTACATACAGCCATAGCTGTATCTATATGTATACTCTGGAGTGGGGTAAATATAATATATCTATTATACTTACCCTACTCCAGGGGTAAATGAAACAGAAATGTATCAAGGTGAAAACGGCCTTGTGTGCGCCTATATAGCCTGACTCAATCTTACACTATTGTGCACATATCGGGCCGATAAATATCCCTCACGCGTTCTGAATGTGTTTCCTTCTGGTCGTAACAAGTAGAATGCGCAATCTATTTGAAATTGAGAGATACGTAACTCAAACGCTTGATGAGATGGTGCACACTCTGTTTAATTGAAAATAAGACGTCTATCCTTGGTACACTGCTTTGACGAATAACCCTGAACATACCGAGACGGTAATCGCAATTTTCCCACTAAAATGAAAAGTCACAATCCATTTATGTTCGCTACAACTTGGGTTGCCTTCGGAATACACAGTGCTTTCTTTTCTAATAGTTTTGCATGTTAGTCACATTTAAAAAAAAAGGTCTACCACCATGAATAATATGGTGAAGACTCTGGTCGTCCATACTATGGAACGCTGACAATATATGAAACGCTTATTCCATATAATTATAAACTGAATTCAATAATCTTATAGATATAAGGCTAGTGATAAGTTTAACGGCTAAACCATAGACTTAGGAATACCTAGACAGCATGAACACTTCATAAGCCGAGAGTTCAACTTTTCTTTTGGTAAAGCCTCGGCAAAATGCCAAAGCGCTCTGAGAAATACTGCAAATTTGATATTTATTTTTAGTAGATTATGGTTTTAATTTAAGAAAATTAAAATAAATAACTTAAAACATGATCGGGCACTCTGATTTGTAAGTTATGGTGTATCTAGTTATCTCTAAGTCTATGGTCTATGGTATCTTGACTAATGTGTCGTTAAAGGTCATATTGGCAAGTGTCGAGCGTAGGGTAAATTCTGTTTCTAGTATTCAAATACTTTTCTAACCTACCGGTTTCAAGGGAGGTAAGGCTTTCCATATCTATGCTAAAAAGCGCGATATATTTTTCTACTTAATTGACTGTTCTAATAGCTTTCTAATTTATGAAAGAGTATTGTACCAGTTTAAAAATCATAGTTATTTAATAGAGGTTTCATCTTGGTAAACAGTCATACACCTACAATAAACGTGCTATTACTAGCTAGGCTAATCGTACTTGGATAGAACGACGTAAGCGCCTACACTGTACGGGGACTGGCATTAAATGACTGTGCTAACAGTAGTTTTGTGTTTAAGCAAATACTTTTAATGTTGTCTATCGCTGTAAATTAGATGTTATGACGTAGGCATCCGCCAAGAAAGGATTTCGATCCATTCTACCCCCAAAGGAACACTAGCCGTGGACGCGGACGAAGTCGCGAGCACAGCTAGTGTAAATATATATAGTTTCCGCTTGCACGCGCGCACGCACCGGCGCGAGTCATAATAAGAACAGAAGGCAAAGTTCACAGGACATGATGATAATAAGGGTGAGTCTATATCTCTCGAATGCGACGCGAATTTGCAACTCGCGACCGGCTCGCAAGCTACGCGCCGTATGTGCCTCAAGAGGGTGGAAACACCAATGCCGGCAGAGAGTTCCACTTTTTAATGGTTACAAGTAGGAGTTACAAGACTTATTATCCTATAGTACCCTCGCTCGACACAGCCTATACAACAGTACCCAGTACCTAGAGCTTGTCCGGCCGGCGTCGCTTGCCGGCGCGGGCGAGCGCGCGTTTCCACTTGCGCGGGCGCATGTCATAACAAGACACCCAGACCAATACAAACAAACATGTTCATGCTCACAAATGTTTGTAATGCGCCGGGATCGAATATTTCGTATATTCGATTGGCTCAGAAGCATTCACTCAGAAGGAAAAGTTCACAGGACATGATGATAATAAGGGTGACTCTACATCTCTCTTATGTGCCTTAAGGGGGTGGAAACACCAATGCCGGCAGTTCCACTTTTTAATGGTACAAGTAGGAGTTACTAGACTATCTTAGAGTACCCTCGCTCGACACAGCCTATACAACAGTACACAGTACCTAGAGCTTGTCCGGCCGGCGTCGCTTGCCGGTACGGGGGAGCGCGCGTTTCCAATTGCGCGGGCGCACGCGCCGGCGCGTGTCATAACAAGACACCCAGACCAATACAAACAAACATGTTCATGCTCGCAAATGTTTGTAATGCGCCGGGATCGAATATACGAACATTGGATGGCTGAACTCTCTGCCAGCATTGGCAACACCAATGCTGGCAGAGAGTTCCACTTTTTAACGGTACAAGTAGGAGTTACTAGACTTACTATCTTAGAGTACCCTCGCTCGACACAGCCTACACAACAGTACCCGGTACCTAGAGCTTGTCCGGCCGGCGTCGCTTGCCGGCGCGGGCGAGCGCGCGAGTCCGCTTGCGCGCGCGCAGGCGGCGGCGCTAGGCGCCGGACGATCATTGGCAGAGCATGCTGAAGAACGAGTTCGCGTACGCCATCGGCTTTACGTCCGGATGAGGCTGGAATAGAGAACAATGTCTTAGTAAAAGTTACGAATACTTTGTAGATAAGATTAAGGTGAATCGAAGTCAAGCGCAAACTCATCTATCTATATAAATAAAAATGAATTGATGTTCGTTAGTCTGATTAAAACTCGAGAACGGCTGGGCCGATTGAGTCGATTTTGGTTTTAAAATGTTTGTCGTAGTCCAAGGTAGGTTTAAAAGGTAAATAATGGGTGGTAGGAAGTCTGCCGGGCCAGTTAGTTTTGAATAAAAAAAAAGGTTAGCCGATATAAGACAGTCGCCTTGACCGGGGACCATGCGGTAAAGGACTTAGAAACTTAAAATATTACTATAGTTCATTCGCGTTAAGAAAATAGTGACTGACAGGTCACTGACAGGCCACTAGCCAATCAAAACGCTAGAAATATTTCTTAACGCGAATGAACTATAAGGTGTCCTTATCTGTCAGAGGCGACTAAAAGGGCTCTTGCACTAAACGGGCGTGGCACATTAAGGAAAAGGGGATCCGTTCGAAAAATCTCTCGGAAACGTTGCATACAAAGTTTTCGAACCAGAACGGAAACATTCATTGTTGCGGACCACTATTAAATCGGTAAATTATGATATGAAAAACAAATACCTACAGAATATGGGTATAGGGTATAGGACACTTTTATTGGTTCAAAAGTCTGATATAGAGTTACAATAAATACATATAGTCTAAGATTTATAGACAAAAGTATTGTAAAGGTTGAAAGAAATCTTCTTTGATAATATTTTAATGATCATCTTTGAGAGAAGACTCTTGCATAAAATTAGGTACGTAATAGTAGTGAGACCGATGTATACCTTATCTAAACTAATATTATAAAGAGGAAAGATTTGATTGTTTGTTTGTTTGTTTGTTTGTTTGTTTGATACGAATAGGCTCCGAAACTACTGGACCGATTTGAATAATTCTTTCACCGTCGGATAGCTACAGTATCTGCGCTGAACATAGGCTATATTATATTTTACAAAAAGTTAGGGATCCGTGCTAAAACTCCAATAATGTAACCCAAATTTACCAAAAAGATTTTAATCTACAAAAAAAGAAAAGATCTTACATACTGACGTCTCATGACAACGTTCCCATAGCAACCGAAACTGTTATGACATCTAAATAAATAAATTCTAATATGAAATCGTACTTTCACGTAAAAACTACTGAAAGGATTTTGATGAAACTTTACAGGAATGTTATTTATGCATCAGATTTACACACAGGCTATAGATTACAAGGGTATCATACATTTTAGAATTTACAATTTTGGCAAAATATGTTACATACTTTTTGAAATGACCATAGATACTGTCATTTCTTGAATTTGTCAAAGAAATTGTCACATGACAGGTACTGACATCGAAGTCAATACGTAATTATCGGAACTTCACAATTCACAACAAACAGTGATATAAATATTTGTGAACCGTCGGCTTACTTTCAGGATAAAATTCTTCGCAAAATACTATAAGCAAATTGCTATAGCTAAAAATACGACCAACTTGAAAACACACCACCGGTGTTTCTTGCATCAATGCTGCTATCAGCTTGGAGGCTCCTCATTTAGCAACAAATCGGAACAACATTTAGGAATAGTGCACAGTCGAACAAATCTAGCATAATCCGTGAACAAGGCATCCTGAATCATAGTTTCATGAAGCTCTAAGAACCCAAAAAATATGAATGCATTCTTTCAAGGTTTAGGAAGGCTCACATAATGAAAACTGCGATCTGTGCATGCATAATAAATATTTTTCTTTTCTAATCCGATGTTATAATTTCTGTACCCTATACTATGTAATAGTATGTATGTATTTTAGCCTAATAAAATAGTTTTAATTACGCATGGGGTAGGGGATGTGAATTTGTGTTCGACCCACGGTTCGATGTGAGGGATCGGCCTTTCATTATTCTTCGATTATAGAGATCTATGTCCAGTAGTGGACTATAATAGGCTGATGATGATGAATTACGCATGTCGGAAGAAAATAGCGCTATTAAAGTAGGTATTGCTTTTTGGTCGGCATCATTATCGCTAAATCATTTTCAAGGTAATTTCATGTAGGTACTAAGATGAAAAATGCCCTAAGTTTTGAGTTTACGGCAAGTAACTGGTCAGTTACCTGTCAGTTGCCACTGCCATGCTTTTTTTTTACCTGGGGAATCCCTTCGGACCTTCGGTGTCTGCAACGGGGATGCAGACACCGGTGTGCAGTGCCAAGTTATCCCGCTAAACCCCACGGTGACCCGAGTAAGCGACTCTACCGCGGCTTCCCCGGTAAGGCGGTGTGCCGCACAACGGCTCGCCCTCTGTGCGCGTGAGCGCGCACCGGGAGCATGCTCGGTCACGAAGCACGACCCCTCCCAGCAGAACCCGTGCCGGGCGCCGGACGACCCCGTGCCCGACGCCCAGGTCCCAGCGGCGGAAAAAGATGTTCATTCCGCCGCTGCCTTCTACGGCCACGGCCGTTCTCGCACTATGCCCTCTACTGCCTGCCCTAAGTTAGAAGGACACGCGGAGCACGGCGCTGCCACCTACCTACCTGGCCCCACGGCCACAACTACACAGGGCCACAGCCCTAAATTCACACACGGCCCTAAGGCCGTTGGGTCGCAGAGGATAGGGAGGACGGCAACGGAACACCGCGAGATCCCCCGAAGGGCACTCCTCTTCCTCTGCGACCCTCGCCGAACAACCAAACGCTTAGCGCTGGTGCCGCCAAGCGGCCCACCTCTGCTGGCGGGAGCGGGACGAGCGAGGCTCAGTCCCGCTGCCGGCGCCGCCCACCTGCGGCCCACTGGGGTCTCTCTTTGTTCCGGGTCATGGGGGCCCGACCCGACATAAGCCCCCCCGGCACGACAAGCCGAGGACCCCATCGGGGGGGGGGGGGGGGGGCTCCCGCACGAGCTCCGGAAACCCTACTCACCGGTAGAAACACGAACCGGAGGTCATTTGGCTGCGGTATTCTATAGGGTGGAGGTCCTTCCCCGGACGGGCAGCTCAATTTGAGCGAAGATTCACTATGCCCTACCTCTCTTAAAGTCATCAGTGTTTAAAAGACGTCGCTAGATATTATATTATTCATCTGAACTAACAGTTAAGTGAACCTTAGCTAAGGTTCCTGAACAAAGGGCATGGCTTCAAATCCAACCAGAGGCCAACATGATGTACATCTACATGACCCAAGGTTAACCCTTCCGGGTAGAGAATGCTCCTAGCATTGAATTTCGCCTTTTGTACCATTTTGTGCAATATAATCAAACGTATTGCGTTTACGTTAACTGCATCACGTATTGCGTTTGTTATTTGTGTCAAACCATGTTCAGATTTCTCAGCCTTCGAATCGAATATATCTTCATTTTGTTTCTAGCATCCATTAATTTTAGCATTGTAAGCACACGCTTACAATGCTAAAATACACACGTATAGGTTATATTAGTTGATAGAAAATATGAGAGGTCCTTCCTAAAACACCAACAATGTATGAAATGTTTAGCTGAAATAATTGATTTATCCGAAGCGAAGCGAGGAGCGGGCTGCTAGTTTAAAATATTATAACATTTAGATACTTATTATTTCTAACAAATAAAACTTACCACAGCTTCGTAAGTAGTGAATTTCGGCTTCAAATCTTTTCCATTCATTGTGATAAAAGCACCTAGGTTACCCATTGTATCACTGAAACAAAAAATACATTCATGTAATAAGAATTAAGAAAATGTATCAAATACCACTCATTGAGGCTCCCCGCGGAGTACAAAATATCCTTTAAAAACCTCTTCACAATCTTACTGAAGTTTATCTGTTATCCAGAACCCATAGTACAAACTTGGATTTAGTTTGGGACCAGATGGCACTGTGTGGTATCTTTTTTTTTATCTCTTGTAACATCTATCCCTCTCTTACCAGTAGTTGGGCGCAGAGAAGACGGTGATGCACTTGCCGTCGTGCGCGACCTCGTAGCCGTCGTTCTTGACCTCGTGGCTGCGGATAACGTAGTCGAGGCCGATGCGCCGGTGACGTATCTCTCAACACTTACCAGTAGTTGGGCGCAGAGAAGACGGTGATGCACTTGCCGTCGTGCGCGAC
This sequence comes from Conogethes punctiferalis, assembly GCA_031163375.1. Lineage (NCBI taxonomy): Eukaryota > Metazoa > Arthropoda > Insecta > Lepidoptera > Crambidae > Conogethes > Conogethes punctiferalis. The sequence continues at coordinate 4,016,250 of CM062093.1, forward strand.
CTCGTAGCCGTCGTTCTTGACCTCGTGGCTGCGGATGACGAAGTCGAGGCCGTTGCACCGGTGACGTATCTCTCAACACTTACCAGTAGTTGGGCGCAGAGAAGACGGTGATGCACTTGCCGTCGTTCTTGACCTCGTGGCTGCAGATGACGAAATCGAGGCCGTTGCACCGGTGACGTATCTCTCAACACTTACCAGTAGTTGGGCGAAGAAAAGACGGTGATGCACTTGCCGTCGTGCGCGACCTCGTAGCCGTCGTTCTTGACCTCGTGGCTGCGGATGACGTAGTCGAGGCCGATGCGCCGATGACGTATCTCTCAACACTTACCAGTAGTTGGGCGCAGAGAAGACGGTGATGCACTTGCCGTCGTGCGCGACCTCGTAGCCGTCGTTCTTGACCTCGTGGCTGCGGATGACGTAGTCGAGGCCGATGCGCCGATGACGTATCTCTCAACACTTACCAGTAGTTGGGCGCAGAGAAGACGGTGATGCACTTTCCGTCGTGCGCGACCTCGTAGCCGTCGTTCTTGACCTCGTGGCTGCGGATGACGTAGTCGAGGCCGTTCCGCTGCAGGAAGGCGCTGGTGACGTCGGGTCCGAACTGGCAGCCCACGCCGCGCCGCGACGGCGCACGGCCCGCCATCGGCTGCGGGTCCGACCATAGCAGCTCGCACATTATACCTGAGGACATAGAGTTCAATTCATAATGTCATCATTAACATAGGCCTCTCCAGTTGTGAGCCACTTTGTGCGAAACGTCCGCCTAAAGTGCGCCCCACTAAAGTAAATACGCCTAAAGTGCGTCCGCATAAAGTACGTCCGCCTAAAGTGTATTCGCCTAAAGTGCGTCCGCCTAAAGTACGTTCGCCTATAATGTGTTTGCCCTAAGTGTTTCTACCAAAAGTACATTCGCCTTAACTGTGTCCACCTATATCCGCCGAAAGTGCAATCCCGGTTTAACGTCTCGCGTAAAGTGCGTTCGCCTAAAGTACATACGCCTAAAGTTACATACGCCTATATTGCGTCCGCCTAAAGTATATATGTACGCCTAAAGTGTGTCCGTATAAAGTACATCCGCCTAAAGTGTGTCCGCATAAAGTACGTCCGCCTAAATATCCATAGGAAAGATAACATTGCATGGACATTAGAAGCTGATCGATGAGACCACTCACCGTCCTCCGGCGGCTGCTTATTCCTGTCCACCTTCCTTATATCGTCGAGCGTGACGTCGTCCTTGGAGAACAGCCCGCCGTGCATCACCATCACCCTGCCGTTGATGCAGTGCGCCAGCGGCAGCCAGTTGTACACCTCCGTGAACAGGTCCGCCATCTGAGAGCTGTACTTGGACGTCACCTCGCCTCTGAAGCCGTACACCCGGTTCATGTCTAACGTCTCGTGGTTGCCTGGAACAAAATGAATATGTACTGATTAACCCGTCAAATCAAGTCAAGGCGATATCGGGCGCAGCACAATAGAATTTGTATTTCGTCTGGAATTAAGACAAGCGGGGAAGCGCCAAGTTGACAAAAATTTACAAATGTCATTTTCCAGGGCAAAATCGCTTTTATGTAAAGCATAGATCCGGCTCCATATGGAATACTGTAATCATCTCTGGACCTTTTTACTCGCTTGAAAGACAGTGATATTGAGCCACTAAGCCTTAGAAGGGACTTTGCCTCTTTGTGTTTGTTCTTTGATTGGTTCATGCAATGCTGTTCTAAGGTATTGCCAGGGATTCATATGGTGACAGCTTACCATCAGGCAGGCAGCCATATTGTCAAGCCTAGAAGTACCAAAATAATCCCACATACCATAATATTCAACGTCACTTACCTCTCGACATGTAGAAATGGTTGGGGAACAACAATTTAAAACTGAACAATGTAAAAATACATTCTACACTGAAGGACCCTCGGTCTACGAAATCTCCATTGAACAGGTAGGGGTTGGTCTCTGAAGGCAAGCCGTTCAGTTTGAACACATTCATCAGGTCATAGTACTGTCCGTGTATGTCCCCGCAGACTGTGAACTTGGCATCGTCTGGCACGGTGATGTCTACGAGTGATGGCTGTTTTTGGAGGTAGGCCTTTATGTCGATGAGTATCTGGAAAATGTTTTCAAATAAATAAACGATACTTCTTCATGATTGTAGAATGGATTGGTTTTGACAAAATTACGAAAATTGGTTCTATAAATAATCTAAATACATAACGTAATTACTATGTAAGTACTAGTAAATTGGTTGTGTCAATAGTTTCACTATTACACAGCCAAATATACACACTATGTATTACATACTAGTATAAAGTATTTACTAGTTAGTTTAATACAGTTTTTACTAATATGTAATGCATTATTTTCATGTTCTCAAAGAAATTGTCATGATAATTTCTTTGACCACATGAATTTTGCAAAAAAAAACAATCAAATTCAGTGGCACATTATGAAAATCATTCACCCAAAACATATAGGCTTTTGGTTTTGAAGAGAACTTGATTGTTTCAAGTCACCATGAGGTGCATTGGGGCATGAGCCCCAAGTAATAATCATCATTTGGTAGGTACTTTTAACTTAAATTAAGCACATAAATAAGTAGTATGAGGGGGACTCACTTTGTAAGCATATTTTTTGTGAAGTTTCTTCTGCTGTTTGTAGAACTCCATGAGTTCAGTGACGAATTTTAGGGTCACATTGCCGTCTTCCAACGCCGGGCCTTCGTATTCATCCTCTATGGCTGTAATCAAATTATTCAATACATTAAAATACACTTTTTTTTATTGATATGGGTTACAGACAACTGTTCTGCCTGATACCATGATAATAGTAACCGCCAGCTGTTCATTCAATCGTTCATATTCATCTTTTAGTCTGGTAATAATCGCGATCGACCGATTAGCCACCATTACTTTATACACATAAATATAATTTGTCCAAAGCACTATTCCCTACAATTTTTTTATCTACAATCAGTCTCCCCTCTGCAGTAGGTTGTTACTTAGAAGAGGCTCCCCAGTCGAAGCTCATTCGTAAATGAATCTGATGTCCGGGTTTTGGCCATCAGATCTTTTAAGTGTTTCTGGTTGTAATGTTGGAGATCTGACAGACTTGCAAGGTTGTTAAGGTGATTTTTTAGATCTTTCTGCCAAGACGCTTATTTCCTTCTTGACAGCATTAAATTCTCTACAAATATGAATTAAAAACGCACACTTCGAGGGCGATCTGCTTATACACCGTAAACACAACATTCGATCAGCGTGTGATGACTACTAATCACTATTTTCACACACTATAATCACGTTTATAATCATATTCAACTAATTCGCTTATCTAATTATATAATTAGCTCCTGGCCATATCATAACAAAGATAGCAGTGCTTTATAGTGAAGTGTAGTAAGCTATCAAATTCGCATTTAGATTTAATCGCCTATAAGTAATAGATAACTTGGGATACTGTAAATTTAAGAAAAAGCCCAAAACTTCTTTACAACTATTGACTTCAGATTGACTAAGATCTACATTAGGTCTCAAGACTGTTAACAAAAGCATTTTGACTTATAGACCTAACCGAATTACGGTCATAGCGGCTTTCCAGGCAGATTATAGTTCATTCGCGTTAAGAAAATAGTGACTCATCACCGACTGCCGGCCAAGCCACACCCCCTAGCCAATTAAAACGCTAGAAATTATAATTTCTAGCGTTAGCCACACCCCCTAGCCAATTAAAACTATTTTCTTAACGCGAATGAACTATAGTCAAGAATGCAGGAGATATTATTGTCTATAAAGTGCACACATGTCGAACATATACACAATAGAAAATATTGTTAATGTTAATGCACTTAAACCACATTGAATCCACTGGATTATGGAATTATATACAACTTAAATTACAATTATTTAATAAACTGAATAAATATTCTGGCAATTATGGTAATAATATTATCACTTCAGCCAATTTGTGTTGTTTGTACCAATACTTTAATGTTTATACCAAGTATTATAAGCTTCTGGTCTGTGGTTCTAAATACTGTGTATTATGATACCCCTGTTGGTAATGACTGCATACATTGTTAACATAAGACAGCTATGGTAGTCATCAGTGACTGACTTCTGATAGATTTTCTATTGTCTTTACTTTCTCAGAAGTCAATGTCTTGAGTATAAATAAACAAATATTTGAAATATTTAAATAAATAAAAAAAAAGTATAAACAAACAGTTGTGGAATAGATATGTCACCGGAAAATAGCAAGAATCGTAAGTTGATCAATTTCCTAGATAGTTGATTAACTTTCGGAATATAACAAACGGTAGTTGAAATGTATTATTTAACGCAATGGATTTCAGTTAGTTGATCAACTTACGGTAGCCTGACAGTCATTTAATAATTTACGATTTTGACACAAGTAAAATCGTCCTCAAATGGGCCAATCGTTGCTCAATGTACTATTTAACGGTGCACTATTACCCGTAACTTAATACACTGTTCCCTGATTGGTTGCAGGGATAACGCCACGTGAGCCATTGAACCAATCAAAGTCAAAGTCAAAGTCAAAATACCTTTATTCACATAGACTTAAAATAAGCACTTATGAATCGTCAAGTAAAAAATAATGTAGAAATACAAAAAGTAAAGTAAGAATGTGAATAAAAGCAATTTAAAAGAAGCTACCGCCGTGTTCGGAAAGTAGATTTCTACCGAGAAGAAACGGCAAGAAACTCGGTAGTTACTCTTTTTAAATCGCCAATTGTTACATGTTTAGGTATTACAACATTTTTTAATATTTTAAAGTTAAACAATGCAAAATAAAAGTTGAGTCTATACAATGCAAAGTTTACTACGAAGCAGCAGTCCAAGAGATGTCGTCGTTGAGGAAATCTTCTACTCTATAATAGCCCCCTTTTATAAGTAAGGACTTCATGTATGATTTGAATTTGTGAATGGGCAGTTCAACAATATGTTCCGGTAACCTGTTGAACATTTTGATACCCAATCCTACAAACGACCCACTCACCTTACTCAGCCTCAGACGTGGAACGGCAAGCTTGTGCTTATTTCTAGTGTTTAAATTATGATTATCTGAATTTTTATTGAATTGATTTAAATGTTTACGTACATAAACAACACAGTCAAAGATATACTGTGATGCTACCGTCATTATGTTAATTTCTTTAAAAAGTTCTCTAAGTGATTCGCGTGTCTTTAACCCATATATAGCGCGGATGGCCCGCTTCTGCAGTACAAAGATTGTTTGTATGTCAGCAGCTGACCCCCATAATAGAATACCGTATGACATAATGCTATGGAAATAACTGAAATAAACAACCCTTGCCGTTTCAACGTCAGTCAAAAGCCGGATTTTCCTTACCGCATATGCAGCTGAACTAAGCCTTCCAGCCAGGACAGCAATATGAGGACCCCATTGCAACTTCGAGTCTACATTGATGCCAAGAAATACTGTAGAGTTAATTAATTCAATAACTTCATTGTTCATGATAATATTAGTGTTAACCTGTTTGACATTTGGCATTGTAAATTTAACACACTTGGTTTTCCTGGCATTAAGCAGCAGGTTATTGTTTGTAAACCAGTGTACTATTTTAGCGAGAGCACAATTTACATCATCAAAGTTGGTTTTCTTTCTATTTACCTTAAAAATGAGGGAAGTATCGTCAGCAAACAATACTGTCTCACATATATTATTTGTGAAGTGCGGAAGATCGTTTATATAAATGATAAAAAGCAACGGTCCCAATATTGAGCCCTGGGGCACACCCATCAACAAAGGGGCACCAGAAGAATCTGTGCCATTGACATTAACCTTTTGAATTCTGTCACTTAAGTATGACTGTAGTAGACAAAGCGATTCATCTGCAACACCATAGTGCCGTAACTTCATCAGCAGTGTTTGGTGATCAACACAATCAAACGCCTTCGACAAGTCGCAAAAAACTCCTATGGCATCTTGCTTATTTTCCCAAGCATCAAAAACGTGTTTGATGAGTTCTACTCCTGCGTCAGTAGTGGATTTGCCTTTGGTAAATCCACATTGGTTTTTATGTAATAATTCGTTGTCATTAAAATGCGATAATAATTGAGTAAAGATAATTTTTTCAAAAATTTTACTTAGTGCAGGTAGTATTGATATGGGTCTATAGTTGGAGGGGTCGCTTTTATCACCTGATTTATATAAAGGAATGACCTTACTCAGTTTCATCAGGTTAGGAAACTGACCTCCATCAATGCATCTATTGAAAATTATCGCTAAATGAGGTGCAACAAAATGAATTATATTTTTTAAAACCTCTGTAGAGATTCCCCACAGATCTTCTGTCCTTTTCATATTTAAGCTTTTGAAGTTTTTTAAAATATCCTCTATACTAACATAAGAAAAATAAAAAGGAACTTTACACTCATCTACATGCGTTTTTATAAGGGTTTCAGCAAGATGGGGACTGGAGTTTAAGCTACTCGTCGCAGATACTGGAATTTTTGAGAAGAAAGATTGGAACGCATTAGCCACGTCTGCATTGGAATCAAAAATTTTGTCATTTACTTTAAGAGATAACTTGTGTTCTTTAATTTTATTTTTACAAGTCTCTTTATTTATAATTTTCCAGGTAGCTTTGCTTTTGTTAGGAGCAGACATAATTTTTCCTTTCAAATACCTAGATTTAGCGTACGCACATACTTTCTTAAATATCCTAGAGTAATTTCGGACATATTCTACTATTGAAGGTTCGTTGGAATGGGCTTTAGTATCGTACAGTTCGAACAATTTCCTTCTACTTTTATAAATACCCAAAGTTGCCCAGTCACTGAATTTTAATTTAGTACTATCGATTTTAAAAGATTTTTTTGTGAAAATCCCATTATATTCTTTCTCAATTATATTAAACAGCTTCTCATATTGCTGATCACTTCCAATGTCACAATTGTTTAACAAACTTAGTCTACTGCAAACTGAATCCTTAAACTTCTCTATACGAGCAGCAGTGATAGGCCTGCAAGTAATGCTTAATGAAAGGGGAATCAACGTTCACCTCACCTTCATCGGATGATTTTACGGCAAAGCCCCGTAAAATGATCAATTTACTAAAATACATACGTTAAATAATACATTTCAACTGCCGCTTATTATTTTCCGGAAGTTAATCAACTACCTAGGAAATTGATCAACTTACGATTCTTGCTATTTTCCGGTGACAGATACATTGCCAGTCAAGCCCATCATTATAATCAGCCTATCTCAGTACACTGCTGGACATAGGCCTCTCCAGGTGTTCACAAACAAACACCTGGCAGTCATACCGATAATCGCCACACTGGGAAGGAGGGATGGCGACCACAGGGCGCAGCTATTCGCTCTGATTATGCTGCTGCCTGTCATCGGCCTGTAGTATTTAGCTGCGCCTTCAGTCATGATGGTATACCGGCGGTCAGTTCCAAAAGCCTGCAGGATGCACCACAGAATAGCCCAATTCATGACAAACTAGTGTGACCTAGGATGACCTAGTCCAGAAATTATGTAAACAAAAGAAGTAGTGGTAATAAACTTATTTCTTACACAAATACAACAAATCAAAATTAGCAGTGGCCATTTTACTATTTTGCCCTGAAATATGTTTAACATGTTGAGCGCCATGACGGTCACCGGTGACCGACAAACAATAGTTTTTCTATTGTGTCTAGTTTCTCGGCAGTCAAAGACTTAAGGTCACAGCACACTAATCCACTCGGAAAGCGATCGCCACCGTATCGCCTCAAGCCGTTCAGTATTGTTTGAATGAAACTCCCTATTGCAACGCACACTAATTGGAATCGTAACGTAATCGCCTCGCCTCAGAACAGGCTCCGAACCGCGATGCGGTGCGTGGTCAACTTGCAGTTCCCGCGCTTACGGCTCGTCGTTCCCGCGCTTACGTCTCTCCGTACGCGAGCTCACGGCTCTTCGTCCACCCTTGCCCCTGTCCCCTCCCGTGACTTGCCAACCAGGTCAGCCAGCGGTCGGCGAGCCGTAAGCGCGGTGTCGCCTAGCCGTAGCCGAGTTGACGTACAGGAGCTGCTGATACGCTACGGTTACGTGCGTACGTAAGGTTGACGGCGAGGCGAAAGGCGATACGGTGACGATCCCTTTCCGAGTGGATTAGTGTGCTGTGACCTTTAACCTGCAACATAAAACAACTTACTCATAGCGTCCAGGTTGATGGAATCGGCAATGTTAACTTCTTTCTTGTCAACAGCTATAGCTTTTTCAAAGGCAATTTTCTTTACAATTTTATTGCATTCATTATATTTCATCTTAGCATCTTGGTCATTTGGCCTAACTTTGGTTACCTTAAAGTTAAAACATAGGTTTATTTTATATTGATGTAACAAGTTAAAGAGAGGATACAGTAGCATAATGCCAGTTTCAACACAGATTAAGATAGATAAAAAAATTATTCCCAAATGCAGGCACACATACACATTCAAAAACTACACAAAATAAAACTATAGTTCATTCGCGTTAAGAAAATAGTGACTGACAGGTCACTGACAGGCCACTAGCCAATCAAAACGCTAGAAATTTAATTTCTATAGTTAGTAACCTGAATCATCTGAGCATGTGCATTGGATTCAACTTAGCGTTCAATGCTCAATTTCTTCATTGTGTCAAAGTACTGATACACACTTCAGTGCATTGAGTGCAAAACATTACGTTGGTGCAAAATATCACCAATGTGTGGATGCAATCCTAAGTACAACTGAGATTTGAACATAGTCTATCAATCAGATTGAATAAGTAATAGGTCTTTACTTGAATTTAAAATATATAATATGAAAAACGCGAGCTACATTTTTGGAGACAATATTATTTGAGTGGGGATTACCCACCTAGAGTCACATGACCAGTCATATATGGACTTGGCATTGACAGACAGATGTATGAGAAGAAAACAAATTGCACAAACAAAAGAAAATCACAAGAAAAAATGTGGTTTTCAACTATTATCTACGCATGAAGTTACATATGGAATAAACCTGATTCTTCCACAAGATTATAGAAAAACGAAGTACTCACATATTCGAAATCCTTAAGCGCTAGTTTGTACTTCCCGAGGGACATGTGAGAGGCCGCCCTCCTGTAATAGGCCTTCGTATACGACCGGTCCAGCTCAATCGCCTTAGAAGCATCCTGCAGCGCATACCCAAAGCTCTCCAGCCTCAGGTTGGCTATGCTCCTATTCGCGTAGAACACCGCATTCTTCGGATTCTTCTCTATCGCTTTTGTGTAGTAATCTATCGCATTATTATAATTTTGTTCTGCAATTTTGAGGTTATGTATGTCAATTTATTTTTGTCGCAATACAAGATCAATAATCGATCAAAGAATTACCACCGCATTATAAATATATTCGCAGTTAATATCAACACGTGCGCGATGAAATACTTACTTTTAAAATATTCATTAGCTTCATTCTTTAATTTCTCAGCGGCTTCTATGTCTTCCTGTGACACAGGTCCCGTGATCTCTTGGTTCTCAGCCATCACTTATTACAAACCAACAACGTGATAATTTTACGTATCGAAAATAATAACTAATATTAATTATAGAATTTTTTCATTTACATACTATTCACGATTGAAGAAAATTATCTGATGGATGTCGGAATCGGGTGATGGATGAATGAATGAATGAATTTTAGTTGAATGAAGTTCCGTTTTCGTAATGAATGAAACGTAGAAACATTGCCTGATTTAAAAATTTATTTTGTAAATAAAAAAAAATCTGTACCTTTTTTGGCTAAAAGGAGATCACGGAATTTTAAACACAAGAGGAAAGGACGTGTGGGCGTGGCCCGCGTGCCAAAGTTAAGGACAGCGAGTCTTAACTTGACTCAGTCGCTTTGTGGTTGCTTAAGTATCGTGACGTGCGCTGTCGGTATTTTCATTCGAGTGTTTTATTAAATAACTCTCAATAATGACTCGATGTTCCGTCTTTGAGTGCAAAAACAATAGTAGTACTAAGAACTTGCTTCGATCAGGTGTTTCTTATCATCGGTAAGTTGGTATTTACTTTTTATTAAATAAATAATCTTTCGGCATAACCTCTATCCATTTAAAACATTCGTGTAAATTAAGAATCACACGTATGTACACTGAAATAAAGTTTATAATTGTCTGACGCCTGGTCCGCATGCGCCATCTAGTATCGAATAGTAGAATCAGAAACTACGTCCCAAGTCGAACCTACTTTAGGGTTGTGACACGTTGAAATATCATCGATTTAATTATGTATTTTGTCTATTACACTTTTTTTATGCCTTATTGTAAACTATTGATTATTTTCGTTTTAGTTTTCCTAAAGATCCAAATGCAAAAGGAAAGTGGATTCGGCTCTTCGGTGGATTCTTCTCGGCAGGCTACACGTCGAAGTGCTGGTAGGAAAAAAGTTTGACGTGCAAAAGTATTACTAGTGAATCTATTTGCAGAAATAAACTATTTAATTTATTTTAAATGAGTTTTATTTTATGAAGTTCCCTACGAATAGCTGTTTTCTTTTTTAAAATATGGTTCAGTGTAGCTCCCTAGATGATCATAGAATACCCATTTCGGACTGTTACGGAATTTAAGGAAAAATTACATTAAATACTTTTTTCAATGTCATAAAATGACAGGATTTTTCTATTCCATTCAAAGCTCGTTGAACGTCATATAATTGATTATGTTGGAGCTGCTAGCTTTTTAAGCAGCTCGAAAACGGCTCGTAGATAATACATTTGTAGATCTAGTCAATACTTCTTGTCGTGTAAGTAGGCCTTATGATCTAAAAAACCCAATAATAATTTCTATTATTATAGGGTTTTTTAGACCTGTTAACACTAAATTTTACGGACGGACCACATAGTATCAAGTTCATTCATTTTCTACAGAAAAACACAAATAATATTTATTTAAGTTACGGGTAATGCTAGAAGGTGGAGTAAATCTAGGTTTACCCGGGTTGACCTAGTATTACCCAAGCTGGGGTACAACAAGGGAAGCCTCCACGCGTGGTCGTCTGCTTGCAGACGGCCCGGCGTACCCCGGGCAACGGCGGGTAGTAGAGGATGGCTGCTACCCGACGGCTAATTCCCTGTAGGGAGCACGCACTTGTGCGTGGCTCCGGGAACCAAGTGGGTTAGTGAAATGAAACTTCAAGGGCATTTTAAACATCTACAACAACATTTATTGAGCATAAACTTAATAATAGCTTTAATAGCAAAAACTAATAGCGGTCCTTGTGTTATTAAAATTGAAATTATTTATTTGAGCAAGATAAACTTCTGTGACATGATTCGAAATTCCTGACGTTGCAGATGTATATGAGCAGCGGTTATCATTTACCATCAGATGAACCGTTAGTAGTGAACCACGAATTAAAATTTATTTTACTTTGTATTCGGACTTTACCCAAGTAGCTTGGGTGATCCTAAGTAAACCCGGGTAAACCTAGGTTTACTCCAACTTCTAGCATTACCCGTAACATATACATTAAATGTGAAACTTCTGTCAGTGTATTTAAATGTTAATGTATATCTATTCTAATATTAATTAATTATTTTAGAAGTAATCGATGTTTCATCACCTATAATATTCGTATTAATCCCATCCCTGTTTGAGTAGCGACGATAATAAATGTCATGATAAAACATTCTAGAAAAAAAGCAAGTGCATGCGTATAAATTAAAACCTTACGCTGATTGTCGTAAGGTGTTAAACAGCGTACAACTTTTAAGAGTGTCATCTAGCGTGCAATAGGTGAACTAACTAGTCAAAGCAGGCCAAAAGCACTTCGATGAGAAGACGTAAAACCCTCAAAGTGTAATTTCTAAATTCTTCTTTATCTCTAATGCATTATGGTAGTTTTTATGTTATTGTTAGTAGCGGTTACATCTTTGTGATTTCAAGAAATTATTATAGTTATGATTGGTTCATTTTGTGTGTGCGTATAATGTTATTGTGTGAGTTTGGCGACAGCAGTTTTGTATGAACTGACTAGATTATGCCCTTTCCTCTTGTGTTTAATATTCCGTGAAGGAGATACACATTAAAGTGATCTATGTTATATTGATGAGTAATAGTCATTTATGATATTCGCAATTTATGTCGTTTTAATAAAAACAGACTTTTACTTGTATTGTTTATGTAAGAAATAGTGATGTTCCGGATATCCGCATCCGTATCCGCATTCTGTACATTTCTCGCGGTTATTCTGCAAATTAAGTAAATACTTAACAGTATTAACAGGTTACTTTTAAACTACGCTTTGGTCTCTAAAAATCTACAAAAAAAGTAGGATAGGATAACCATTTTATTAAAGTCCATAGTTTTAAAAGTACATTTAGTACCAAAACAAATTATTAACTATTTATTTTTAATGTGCCAGTCCCATTTTCCGGAGTCTTCCAGCGATTCGCTCTTTGGCCTCGTCCGAGATGGGTCTTTGTGGCAAGGATGGAGGCCCAAGTTTTAATCCGGATACAATTTCCATACCAGCTTTCATTGTAGGTACCCAACCACCTGAATAAATAAGTATTTATTATAAATATGTTTTTCTTAAAATGTAGGTGTAAGAATAGTTACATAAGCAAATTAATTAAACAAAAAGCAAGTCATGACTCGCTTGGGCAAACGATCTGACGACGAAGATGTCATGACATTGCCGAGTGTTTGTGCTAAAAATATTTCTAATGTAATTGTTTTACATTATAGTATATATTACATTAATATGCCTACATTAGTATAGATATTCGTATTCCTTTTATATTTTACTCCTTTTAAATTGAAATAGAATACCAATATCTATGTAGTTTTCTTTACATTTTCTTCCTGTTATCAATAATAACCTGATCCATTAAATGGAGCGAATGCATGCAAGTTATAACTACTTATTACGTAAACTTTATAACGATCATCTCGTGTCATCCATCAACCATAGAAACTTGACGTAAAATCGCACCTTCTTGCGAGTGAGCTTCGATAGCCAAGCACATCTCCTCTTGAAGGGCTCGCGCTTTAGGGATGTCACTTTTTTCCACAGCTTCAACAATCTCCTGGCCCAATCGTGGAAACAAATTGAATGCAGTACCAATACTGGATTTTATGCCTAGGAGTTGCGCTGGCGCCAGCAGCTAAAAACACGATAGTTTTGGTTAAAGGCTAAGATTATAGGGCCGCCATACCTTTTTTGTTTCTATAGGGGAATGCATTATACCATACCATGCCGCCTCCGGGGGTGGGACTCACACCTCCCAAAATGGGAAGGCATGTCCACTAAACCCCCCTGCGTCGCCAGTGGGCAGCAAGTTGCCGGGACACGGGTAGCGCCGAAGCATACGGCCACATCCCTGCCTGCCCTGGCCAGCCGCAGATGATAAGCGGCCGGCACTCCGGGTCCGGGGAGGGCAAATACCCCTACCCCCGGATCCGGGAGCAATAGAGTGCCCCCCAGGCGGACCTCGTGTAACGGTGTGGCTGCACCCACCACACCGTTATGAGTGGATCGCCCGACGAATGGATACGCGCTTAAGAGTGGATCGCGCCCCCGCACTCACCACTCGGGGCACGAAGGAGAGGAAAGCCGCCATACCTCACTTAATCCTCTCAAATGAAATGTGATTACGGATGTAATGACGTCTACGTGTACGAGTAATACGAGTAGGTAAAAGTATTCGAACTACAAACTTCTTCATACGTAAAAAATAAAGTAGCTTAATATAGACAAAGAAGTCAATAAATGTAGAAATTTAATTGGCTATCTCCCATAGGCCGAGGATCAATGATCTGGATGTTTTACTCACCGCGACGTTTCCAACAAACATTTGTTGGCCTTCTTTTAATCTTCTAAGCACTTGGGCGGCTTCCATCAAATCGTTGGAGGTAAATTTCATTCCCTTGAAGTTTGGTATCTTCTCATTAGCAGTTGTTACGAAGTCCGGCATGTTAACTAAAACATAAGAAGTAGTATTATGAGTTACAGTTGTATTCAACACCAGCGCATCAGAGCTTTCAGAAAATATTCCGTTGCGAAATGTCAAATATTAATGAACTTGCAAAAAAGTTTTGTATCCGAGTCAAAATTGTTTGACTTGTGTTGTTGATTGTCGTAGTAAATATTATTTATTTACGTCTCCACAGAGCGGCTCGAGCCTAAGCAATAAAGCCTTATTCATCCATGTTAGCCAAGTCATCGGCAAGGAAGAAATTACAAGGCGAAAGTGTAGCAGGCAATGTGTCAAGTAAAAATCTGAATGCAAAAAACCGCATGTCTGAACGGGCTCTTAAAACCGTACGCTTCAGGTGCTCTTACTTTCCACTTTAGTCATTTTGGGGTAGTGATAGAAGAGAAGCGGTAATTTAGGTGCAGCATTGGACACTTGCTGCAAATAGAATATCAGATCCGATATCGACGCTGGTCTGAAGTACAATTCTGGCAGAGTGAGGATAGAATCGGCACCGGCTTTTTCACTGTAGCTGGCCTGAAAGTCAAAGAAAATAAAATACAGACGCCAGATTTCCTTTGTATTTTGTGTAACAGGTAATGGCTATGGTTAGGATCACGGAATACTCGTATTACCTACTGTTTAATATTCCGTGGTTAAATTGAACTACAGTCAAACTTACAAGTAAAGGCACTCACCAAGTCAAGAACATCAGCTAACGGGGCCCCACCAACCTGTACCTGAATGTGAAGGCCGTTGGCTTTGCCAGCCTTCACCCATTCATCCACCAGAGTCTTTCTATCCATTACACTGAGAGACATGTTCTCCCCTGTCGTGCCACCGACTGCAATATGAAGTTGAAAGTACCAAACTTGTTAAATTATTTAGGAAGAAGAACATTTATCAGCTGCAGGTTGTCCACTGCTGGGCATACACCTCCCTAAAGATTTCCGCTATGTTATACATAAACATGAATAATAGGCATTACCCAAAACAGCTTTGATTCCATTTCCGCTAAGATATTTGGCGTAAGCTGGTATCACAGATACATTGATGGTCTGATCGTCGTTAAGAGGGGTGAAGACAGGAGGAATCAGGCCACGAGCATTGAACGAGACCTGTAATTAAACTGTGCTAAGAAAATTTGAAGCAAATTGATGAAAAATTATTATTTATTATCAATTTATTTGAAATTTTATGCTATAATAAATAATTAAAAAACTCAAGGCATGCACATAAATGTGATAAAACCTATAATTTGAAACCCACCACCCATGGTTTGCGCAACTTCTAATGTCCATTTGATTCACCAACATTCTCCTAAGCTATGAAACTCCAAACTATGAATTTCTAGGACTTTTTGATAATACGCGTGTTAAATATTGCTTAAGGAACTCTTTGATTAAATGGTTGTTAGTGAAAACTGGCATTATTGTCATACATTTTGTTATCACGCAACATTGAAATGATTCAAAACAAACCATGAATTAATTTACGTCAAATAAAAAAAGTCTACTGACAAAAACAAACCTCGGACGATTTGACGGAGTATTTGCGAATGCGAGTGTTCATTCACTGACGCATCATTTCTACAGTAACCAATTCAGGAACATTTTTGGCAACCCTTGACAATAAAGCGCCAACTCGCAAACATTTTGGTGAAATCTGTAAAATAATTGTATATTCATCCCATCTTTACGATGATGGCCAGGCCGGCCTTGTCATCATCACCGGACTGTAGGGGAGCGGAAGGCTCTTTAAAAGCAGACAGAAAACAAAAGCGACTTTGTCTTCTATAAGTGAAGTGTTATAAGTAGTTACCTATTTCATAGTGATGATGTTTATTTTGACAGCTGCTGACCACTTTCTCCAAGTAATTTTCAACTAAATATCCAATGCATAAAGTCTATTATTCTTCAAGATATCTAAGTATTTGGTATAAATAATACACGTTCATTCATTATTTATTATATAGTGTACGTTCAGTGCAAACAAATGTATGAGTTAAATAATTGAATGATCCGTTTAATTCAATAACAACTGACCTTGAGGAAAAAATCACTCTTTATTTTTAATAATATACTAACAAACTGAAGTCTGAACGCAAATATTTTTATCGTTCTAAGATAACACCGAATTGGTGTCGACTGATTGTTTAAACTGAATTTATCTACTTGTCTAAAATTTTCTGCAGGGTGTAAAGAAGTGAAGAATTTTGTGAAAAATAATACGAGTAAATTTTACTTACCATTTTATACAGTTTATGTTATGACTGATGATGATATAAAGATTATGTCCGGAATACTACTGTGCACGACTAGCACTCGCGATGATAGCGATTTTTTATTAGTATTGTGGCTTTAAGTCGTTTTATCAAGCGTGTACCTTCCCACCTACTTCATTCGTCGCTCTAGTAGAGTTTTTTAGTTTCTACGAACGAACGATATAATCTTTATTTAGTTAAACTAGGTACTTTCAATAAGAATATAAATGTAGTTAGTGTACAATGGAATTATTACTAGATACTTGTTTTAGAGATTGGAATTTGATTATTTAGCAATATTATATTTAACTTTCAAAAGCGATGCACATAATTATTATATTTTACTGTAGGTATAACAAATGGTTATTCACAAAACAACCGCTATCTCGGTATCCGTTAATTCGCATCACTATTCAAAAACTTTCATACCTAGTGCTACTAAAGCTACAAGTATAAATAGACATGAAAAAGTATAAATGTTTTACAGTCCCGTGATGATGACAAGGCCGCCCTGGCCATCATAGTAGTCATTTAGAAAAAAAATTGATTTTTCGTAGAGACTACATTGTAGGTAAATAAGTCCGAAGACTGCCTACAGACCGAGAGCTCGCGGATTTGAATTACGGCTTAAATTCATTTTAAGATTATATTTTCTGCCTTCTGTTTAAAAGTAATGTAGGTATTTGTCCGGTTGAGACCTCTCTCCGTTCATGTCGAAGTGGTGAATAGAATTTGATGGGAATGCGAGTTAACCTGTGATTGCCTACTCATCAGTGTAAGTACTAGTACATCTACGCGTCCTTTAGGAAAATTATGCTGTATTGCTGTCCTCGTCAGTCTCGCAGAAAAATATTTGGTGGATTTGGGTGAATGTTATAATAATAATCTTAAAGGCAATAAAAATAAAAAACTTCTTAGTAAGATTTTTATTAAAATATCTAATTAGCCAGGCCCAAGGTTTTCAGTTTGCTTGCAATTCTCTGTTTAGCTTCGGTCGATAAAGATTGTTGTGGTAGAGCCGGAGGTCCCACTTTGATACCAGTTACTATTTCCATACCTGCTTTCATAATTGGTACCCATGGGCCTGAAAATTAAACAAAAAACATTTTAGTTTTTATTAAATGATGTAGAAGACCTGTGGCGTCGCGCGTCAGTTTCCAGATTACCTACATAGGTGCCGCTACTTTAATTTAGTTAACAGCTCGCATGCAATCAAGAAAGAAAGGGGTCCTAAGAAAATTATCAGTTGTAACAGTGAAGTAACGGAGAATTCTGACGTAGTCTTTTATTTTCTTTTTTTATATAGTAGCTCGACATAATGGCTTCCCTACGCCTGATGGAAAGTCCAAGTCGCTGTGACAACGGGCAAGTAACTAATCAGTTGCCACCGCCATACCGGCCCAACCCTAACCAGAAACACGACCCGGAGGTCATTTGGCTGCAATATTCTGTAGGGTGAAGGTCCTTCTTCGGACGGGCGCGGCGGCTCAATTCGAGCGAAGATTCGCTATGCCTTACCTCTCTTAAAGTTTGTGGATGGCCCCTTGTGATATGAAATAACTGACTGTACAGAGGGATAACTTTTCGTGAATTCTACTATGGAATTTATAAATATTTGAGTTCCAGTTAGAATGGTTACTAAAAATAAAACAGAATTCGTCATGGTGGCCCTCAGTAATCTATAGCTCACCTTCAGGCGTATGAGCTTCGATGGCCAAGGAGAGTTTCTCTTGCAGAGATCTAGCTTTAGCCACGTCATTCCTCGCCACAGCATCTAGAATCTCTTGGGCCAGTCGTGGGAATAGGTTGAATGTCGTGCCAATGCTGGATGTGATGCCCAGGAGACCTGCAGGTGCCAACAGCTGAAAAGTAAACAATCAACTTTATGATATGCAAACTCGATAGGTGAGGTGAGTTTGCTTTGTTATGCTTGTTATTTATTTCGAATTGTTTTGTTGCTGAATTGTTAGTCCGGAAAATTCAACTTCCCTTTTTTATTTTTGTCATCATCATCATCACGATATAATATCATAAGAAAATTGATTGGAATTGAAACTTCCGTCTCGGTCAAGGATATAATTGACATCCATATACGTTCTGCTACTCTGATTATTATTGTCTAACCGTGTAACTGTCATAGGCTGACGAAGATCAGATCAACAGTCTTGCTTTCTAATAACAAAATCCGCAACTTACAGTATCAGCACCAAGGAACATTTCCTGCCCGTCCTTTAGAGCTCTCAGCACCTGTGCACCCTCGCTTAAATCATTGGATGTAAACTTAATGCCCTTAAAGTTGGGGATCTTGGCAGTAGCAGCTGTCACGAATGATGGCATATTAACTGAAATACAAATATTATAATGAATACGATTTACTTAGTTTAGAGTAGAGTACAAATACTGTAGCTGCCAATGGAGTAGGCACTTACTTTCAACTTTGCTCATGCTAGGAATGTGGTAGTACAGGACTGGCAGATTAGGAGCTGCTTTAGCTACCTGCTCCACATAGAACACCAGTTCGGGGACTGTCTGCGGCTTAAAGTATAGCTCAGGGAGTGTCAGGAGAGAATTTGCTCCAGCCTTCTCGCAGTATTGGGCCTGAAAAACAAAAATGCATGTAAACATTGTTCTAAAACATCTTTTACATTGTCTATGTTGCATCGTCCTCTGAAGTCAGCAGTATATCACTAACGAAACATAGTCTCCAATTCACAGGGGTATAACATCCCCATCTTCCCGGCCTTGCTGCTAATTTCTTGACACGAAAACCAAAATAGTAATTATGTCCTTATTCTGGGTTCCAAGCTGAAAGATCTTGGTCTATGGGTAGGTATAGTATGCAGCACTTGTTAATGACCTTGGTGGTGAATTGTGACCTACACTGGTCCTAAGCGTGGATAATCCAAAGGTTCCATGTTGGATTCTCGGTCGAGACAACTCTTTTCTTGATCTGATTTGAGTGTTCTAAAAGACACTTCGAGCGAATTATTCGAGGTAGGTACTCATTGCCCAATATTGTCTGGCTCGTTTATTAATTTTATTTATTTGCAACTGGAGTTGTTACTTGGGAACCTTCACCTCCACATTTATCAGATTAATTATCTCAGTTTTGAAGGTCAATAAACAAACTAATATCAATCAATACGTCGATATAATGCCTATCTCAAAGAGGAGAAATTTTAAGTCGGTTTCATTGATACCAACACTCTTCAACAGATTTTTATCAACCTTACGTAATTTAAACAATACAAATGTCCACCCACTGTTTATCATAGTTATGCGAGTACAGAGATAACAGATGATGTAATGTGAATTTTAAAGTTTATTATTTTATGTAGGTATTTATGTCTGTAATAAATAAATGCTAAAAGATTCAAACTAAGTATCTGAAAAGTTTAAGCACTTCTGAGTATAAAGGAGTTTGTTCGTAAGTATGAAAAAAAAGGCATGGGGGCATTAAAAAATTATGCTTTTCTCACAATTTTTACTGAAAAATTGGGTAAAACCCTAGTGAAAAAAGGGGTAATAAACCCTCAAACTAAGAATATACTTTGTTTTTTCTTAGAAGCTAGCCTCCGTATCCCAGTGTAATGCAGTACCTACTCACCAAGGTAAGAACATCTGCCAGTGGTGCACCACCCACTTGGACCTGAATGTGGAGACCAGTCGCTTTGCCGGCCTTCACCCACTCATCCACCAGCTTTTTTCTATCAGCCACGCTGAGAGCCATGTTCTCTCCTGTCGTGCCGCCGACTAATAGGAAACAGGTAGTTAATACGTTATGTTTTATCCAGTAAAATCATAATTCTCTCGGTAAAGTCATGGTGACGGAAAATAATACAAATTACCGGCCAATTTCTTGCCATAGGTGTCGTAAAAGTCGACTAAAGAAAGAACTTCTTGAGGTTTTAGCTTCTCAGCCGGTGGTAGGATCTAGCCGTCTGGCTGACGCTCACCGTATACCTAGGTACTCGGCGAAACAGCATGGCTGTCCCGCTAGCATGGCGGTGGTCACTAACAAATAATTAATTAGGTAACTTGACCATTGCCGCAGCGACTTGGGCTTTTTGCTTTCGACCCGAACCAGTTTAAAACCAGCAATCGAACCCGTCGACCCTCCTCGTCTTATGAACGCCCTACACAAATCACCAAGGTTGAAAAATTAACCCTAGCTAAACTTAGCGCCTAAATAAATTTCTAATTACCTAGAACAGATTTGATGCCAGCATTGGCAAGGTACTTAGCGTATCCAGGTATCGCCGAGTAGTTGATAGACAAGTCATCATTAAGAGGGGTGAAGACCGGGGGCATAAGACCTCGTGCGCTGAACGCGACCTGTGGGTAAAGTAAGACGTAAAGTTAGGATAGCAGCTGGGACCAAAAGTTTAATACCTAATAGGTACTATAGGCTACGTATACCTAAC
Source organism: Conogethes punctiferalis (assembly GCA_031163375.1). Classification (NCBI taxonomy): domain Eukaryota; kingdom Metazoa; phylum Arthropoda; class Insecta; order Lepidoptera; family Crambidae; genus Conogethes; species Conogethes punctiferalis. Next base: position 4,036,906 of record CM062093.1, read on the forward strand.
TTAAAAACAGCGTTTCAAACTTAAAGTCCGCGCCACAGTAACACAGTTGTTTAAAACGCGAAGTGTCTGATGCGATACCGACTATAAATACATACGTATACGTACATTAATTTCAATAATATCAATGCATACTTATAAAACGTTGCATTTCGCGAAATTGGGTACTAATAAAATAAAACTGATAGAACTGTTAGTAATTAAATGAAATGTAATGAAGCCAGTTACAATATTATTAATCTGATCAAAAACGCTTCGATTAATTTTGTCTCGTCATTTGTAAGGTATTTTACATATATTTTATTACGAACACTATATTTTTGAGCGGTACGGATAGAATTACGATTACAAGTATGTTTTTGTAGGCAATTGTAATTTTAATGAATAAAACATTAATGCAGCTCACCATTTTGTTATTATTTGTTCGAGATGACTGGCACGTCTGTAATGCTGGGGTCTCTAACCCAATCTCCCGCGGCAGCAACAAAGATAGTGCCTTTAACTCAATGTTATCGCTTATTAAATTTACCTACCTTATGTTTTATCAACAAAACAATAATCATTAGTAAGTAAACATTCGGAGAACAAAATAGGCAATATCTTAACTAGTACTGTATCAAATTACTTATGTAACTTTAAATTATTTAATAACAAATCATTTTGGTCTTTTTTCTATTATGTCCATACTAGTACTTACTTAGTACTTCCATAGTTGTAGGTAGGTATATGTGTACTAGTCTAAAATACATATATTGCAATAGAGTGACTTAACTTCTCCACCTAATAATGGAACAAGTCGAAATGGTTGGATTCCTATAGTACCAGAACTCCAACCTCATGTGGAGTACCTACTGTTCTCATCTCTGGGCAGGCGCCCCAAAATACCAGCTAGACTCATTTGACGCCTTCCAACGACAACGTGATCTCACTAACAAATTAGAGACGTTGAGCCTGCGGAGAAACTTCGCGTCTTCTACAGACTACTTCATGCATGGGGAGTGCTCTGAGGAACTGTTTAACATTATGCCAGTGTCACCTTTTACCATCGCATTACTTGACGCCGCGGCAGGGTCGATCCATACCATTTAGAAACCGTTCCATCTAGAACTGTTCGTTCTAACGGTAGTTCTTTCTGCGGCGTACGTGTAGGTAAGCTCTGGAATGAGCTCCCAGCCGCGGTGTTTCCTGATCGCTACGACTTGTCCTTCTTCAAACATGGTCTGAAGATAACTCTTTCCTCGCGGTAAGCAGCGGCTTAGCTGTGCCCCAGGCATTGCACAGTTTATGAGCGGCGTTAACACAGATGGGCCGCTTGCTCATCTGCCATCCACAGCAATAAAAAAAATTAAAAAAGCAATATAAATTTACAATAAAAATGTAACCAGACCATAACAGTAAATAGGTAGTATAAATAAAAACTCACTCATAAATGGCGGTATCGTGTATAGCTTTACATCGGATATGGGATCGTACTCGATTCGTATTTAAATAAACATAGGGACAACACTAGTCAAATGTCAGGAACGTCAAAATAATGAAGAAAAAAATATCATTTTTTTTTCCTTGAAAAAGTCTTGACTTATAGAGTGGAGATGGAATTTATTCCGATTTTTTAATTTTTAAATTTTAATATTAATTGTTACGCGTTAGCATTTTGATTTGCATTTTCATACACTACAAATAATCGCCGCCAAAATGAATACAATAGTGAGTGAGTTTAGCATGAACGATTTGAACAATAAGTTCTTTGAAATAATGCAAAATGAATCGAACGCCGAAGAGGCTGCCAATTTTATTTACGATAGTGTTTTTGAGGATGTAACTGTGGGGTTCGTGTTCGAGTTTCACCACGGGTTGAAGACTGGCTTGACTGATCTGATTGAAGGCGAGAAGGAAGAGGAAGATGGTTACAAGATTGTGAACACGCCAGAGTGTGATGTTTTCGGCTTTTCCATCATGAAGAAGACACCCGACAGTAACTGCTCATGTCCTAACTGTGAGAGGCCGGTGTCGGCGACCAGATTCGCTCCACATTTAGAAAAATGCATGGGTACAGTATTGCTTTGTTTGGGGTTAATTTTTAGTCAATATAATGCTTAATTTTATAATAATATTAGCGACCTGCTCCGCGCTTCGTTTCGGGTGTATTATTAACGTTAAAAAAGGGAAGTAAGGTAAAGAGAAAATTTAGAAAACTTTGGGATCGGAGCAATGTATGTGATGTTGTCTGATATTTATTTATACATCTCTGTATTTATAAGTATTCCTTTTAAGGTATGGGCCGCAACAGCTCTCGTATTGCGTCGCGTCGCATCGCGTCTAACAGCCGCGAGCCGACTTCGTATGCAGGCCTGCTGTCGGACGACGAGGACGACGCCGACTGGGCCGGCGGGTCGCTGCAGAGTGAACGCCGTAAACGTAGGATCAAGAACAATAACAATAGGAAGCCTAATAAACTTCATAAGTATGTATCTAATTAGTTTAAATCGGAGATTCCCAAAATTATTCATTTTTTGCATTGCTTACTAATGCATATTACCATAGTAAGACCTGTCGCCATGTATGGATCAGAATATTGGGCAATGAAAGAGATGGATGAAAATAAAATGCATGTGGCAGAGATGAGAATGTTAAGATGGATGTGCGGTGTGACTAGATTGGATAAGATTAGGAATGAATATATCAGAGGAAGTCTGAAAGTAGCGTCAGTAACAAAAAAGTTAAGGAGTAGCAGGTTAGCATGGTTTGGGCACATATGAGGAGGGATGAAAGGCATGTGACGAGTATTGAGTTAGTTTTATTAAGACATGTATCACTTAGTCTGTAATAAAGAATTGGAATTTGAACTTGGGGTCGACACCTACGACCATCTTTCCACAGCGTATAATTAATTCTCGTGTGCAATAACTTGGCATTCCAGTGGCAACAGCAGAAACAACAACGGCAACCAAAGTGCAGAGGGGACGGACGGTGGGGCCACGTACGACACCATGACTGCCAACGAGAAGAAGAACTTGTTGCTGCAGATATGTGGTGTGGTCTCCGAGCATACCAAGAAGTTGTGTACCAGGTGCGCTGATTGGTATCTAAAGCTTTTATTGACGGGACTCATATGCAACATGGATTAATGTAGTACATTAAATAACCCAAGAAAAGATACTGAAGACTTCATCCTCCATTCATGGCTTAATTGTATGTTTGCTGCTCAACTAGCAGTGGACTTTTCATTGCCAATGTGTAGTTCATTATGTTCAAGGTAAATGTAATATTATGTGCTGTGTGTTTCCTTAATCAATAAATAAATAAAGACTAGCCATACTAGGAAACTCTGCACTGTCTGAAGGCCTCGGGACCTCGGGACCTTTAGTAAGTAGTAATATTTGTAGAACTCGATTGTGTCATTTTCGGATTTAGAATAGGACCATAAATAAGAGCTAATGCGGCTACCAAATCGCCTGCCATGCGTGGTGATTTTGGCTAATCCTTCGTAATGACAATTGTCATGTCGGAGGCCTATGTCGAGCAGTGAATGTTTGCAGACTGACGATGACGATGTTAATTAGTTTGAACGACGTCGTGTTAAATGCTGATGGTGTTTTATCCCCGCCGGCCAGGTCCACCCGCTGCCCGCAGCACACGGAGGAGCAGCGGCGCGCGCTGCGGCTGAGCGTGCTGGACGACGCGCCGCCCGCCGACGACGCGCCCTCGCCGCCCGACTCCTCGCCCTCCTCCTCCTGCTCCTCCTCCAGCCGCAAGCGCGAGCGGCACCGCGCGCCGCCCAAGCCCAAGCCCAAGCGCGACAGGAACCTGTCGCCCGCCAACAGGGAGTAGCCTACTGAGTGACGTGGGCCTCGCAGGGTGAGTCGTGATACGCGCCCTCCTCCTCCTCGGTAAACCCATCACGATAGAAGGCGTAGCTAATACCACAGGCCAATGACGGGCAGCAGCGTCATCGGAGCAAGAAGCTACGCCCTGCGATCGCCAACCCGCCTGCCCAGCGTGGCGATTATGAGTATATCCTCCAGAAGTTTGCCCTAGGCGGCGAACAACTGGAGAGGCTTATATCCAGCAGTGGACTGCAATAGGCTGATGATGATGATGATGCCACTGTGGCGGCTTGGCAACGTTTGTTGCCTCGGTATTTTATGAACTATGTAAATGAAACTATGTACTATAAAATACTCAGTAAGTGCATCTGTTTGGAACGCATTATATATTTTTAATCCTAAGCCCCACTGTACCTTGTTGAAATTTTATGTAACACACTCTCGGCCGTATTCACAAACGTTGCTATGCGACGCGCGGACGCACAGTGCCCAAAATCCTATACGTTTTTGGGAACCTGTGCCTTCCCGCGACGCATAGTAACGTTTGCGAATACGGCCGTCATACACGCGGAAGGGCAATGTTTAAGTAAAGTAAAATAATTATTATTTGTGATAATTGTACATAATTATAATCCGATACCACATCCGACAATCCGATATCCGATTTTTTTAACATTTGATATTTTTTAATGTCCTTTAAGTTTTTCATACAAAGTGTGAATTCCAAAAATGTATAGTAGGTGTATGAAAATAAACTTTAACTCGCCCGGTTTACGTCATTAAGTGCAACGTGTTGGTTAGAAGAGTGTATAATAAAATTTTAACACTAGATCTTTTAATTTGTCTCTTAAAGATGATCACACCTCTGCCTTGTAACCAATCGGTCCTGGCGTAGGCCAGGCATGTGTAGACATGCCTTAGTTTGCTTTAAATCCACTTTTATCTGTAAAATTTCCCCAAAAAATCCTAAGGCCTTGTTCAGAAGAGCGACTTCGCAGCGAATCTTTATGTGAGGGCGTCGAACGCACTTTGCCGGTGTATTGTGACTCGATATTCCCTCTTTTGGACAAGGCCTAATGGACTATGCATTGGCCACTAATGAAAATTGATTGGGAAACTTTAACGGTAGCTGTCAAAGCAGGGGTTGGATGTGTATCCATCTGTAGATGTATTTTATCTGTGGTCGTATTGTACTATCACCGTATAATCAATCAAATTTAAATTGTATGCCACTATAAATCTCTTGTCAAAACACCTACTTGTATCTTTAAAATTATTATCGTAACCAGTCTGTGATAGATATTCAGATGACAAAGGTTTATGGCGGCATATGAAGTATTTTATTTTATTTCTTATATGCGATCTCAGATATATTTGTGTAGTCATAGTGTAATCCTAAAAGATGGAAAGAAATTATGTATATGCGACATATTTTAATGTAATACTCTGTCAGATGAAATGTGATTATTGACTGAAATGTATAGTATAATTAATTAATAATAAATATTAGTATACGAATATATTAAGTAGTTTTTTTTTTTTTTTCAAAGGCCCTTTAAATCATTATAAGCTTTAAAGCAAACTGCCCCTTCGACCGAAAACGCGGCGTGGGACGCCCTCCAGCGAGGTGGACTGACGACATCATAAAAGTCGCAGGACGGAGCTGGATGCGGGCAGCTTGCAACCGGCCGTTGTGGAAGTCTTTGGGGGAGGCATATGTCCTTCGCGTTAAGAAAATAGTGACTGACAGGCCACTAGCCAATTATAATTTCTAGCGTTTTAATTGGCTAGTGGCCTGTCAGTGACCTGTCAGTCACTATTTTCTTAACGCGAATGAACTATAGTCCGTCTTTTAGCTTATTCAAAAATAAAAGAGGCGTATTTTTCCTTTTTTCATTCAAATAAACAATAGCAAAGATACAGGCATCAAAAGTTAGGATTGGGAGTCTTTGACATCACTCGCTCCCGTAAAAATGCCTCACCGAGTGACGCGTAATTTCAACGGGCTATAACTTTGTTTTTTTAGTCTGATTTTCAAATAAAAAAATACGCGTCTTTTATTTTTGAATAAGCTAAAAGACGGACTAATAATAATTTTTAGCCATAATAGCCTATTGTCATTGGGGGGAGGTCTATGGCCAGAAATGGAAATTAGCAGGCAGATGACAAGTCTCGGTTTCAAAATAAAACAACCTCATAAAAGAATAAACCATCATTTATTGGCATATAGTAACTGTATTGAAATATTTACATTAATATAATATAGATATCACAAAACACACCTCACAGAACTTGCAAAAGCGAAACAACATTACACTAATACGCACGAACTACCTACAATATTCCTCAAAGGTCTTTGGAATGAGACTTTCGTCTGTATACAGGATAATACCGATATATCGAGTTACCGGGATAATCCTTTGCTTAAAGTTAAAAAATGTTTAGAGGCCTACACACAATTAACTGAGGTCTATTATTATTATACGAGTTATGCTGTGGACTTAAGGTTGAATTTGTCATGTTCAGATTTGGATAGATTCGACTCTGCGCTAGTGTAAAATAATAGACCCTTAGGTCGGTCACATACATTTGGAATTCCGATGCGGAACTCCGAATTGAAATACACGTTCGCAACAAAAATGCTCTATTTACATATAAAATGCTGGAGCGCTTTGTATACAAGTAGAGCATTTTTGCATCGGCATTCCGAACGTTTGTGGTCAGCTTTAATGGTTCCGATAGTCCTGTCAATACCCTAATTTCGCAGTACAACTATAGATTTCAATGTCTCGACAGTTCGGCATCAATTAAATAGTCATGACTTATTGAAATGGCCATGTAATATCAAATCTATAAACATAGGATTATCTCCGCTAACCGACACATAACTTACTGGTTTAAAGTTCGTCAACACAACATTTAATCGTCCATTGTAAATTATTATAAAGCAAACGAGTTCAAAAAGGAGTTAGTATATAAGGGATCAAATGATTCAAACAAAAGTTTTTTAAAAAGTATTTAAGAACTTTGTGCATTGTGAAAGTAGAATTATAAATATTATTTATTAAAACTAATATTCAAATTAAAATATTAAAAAATGGTGGTACCAGTAGGTAATTCCGTTTTATCACCAAGTTCACATATGCTCAATTATTCAGCTATTTCGTATCCATTGCAAAGGTCAAATTGGCCCTATTATCTTATTATTATAAGCAATGGTAAGCGATTGATTGAGCAATGCGTTCAAGACAATGTAATCGTGTCTAAATTACTCAGGGCATATTTCGTTAACAATTAAAGGCGTATTCTAGAAATAGACATGAAAATATTAATTATGCAAGAACATTAGAAAAAACTGTGATATTTATGCGAAAAATATAAATATACACAGAGGTATACTCGTATGTATAATATTTTATTCTTTGTCCATTCGAGTCAATTTCCCTCTTCAGAATACTACGGGAAGATACGATATCTACGCTTTGTCACTGTCAATGTCAAAGACAAACCATAGACGGTATCAAATACTAAGTTTGTAGTGTTCTGAATAGGGACCGATATCTCTTAATAGAATACGCCTTGAATGCACCACAGAACATTTTCGTTTCTTTACCACGTCCAAAATGCAACTACTTTCATATAAAATTCCATATTGTTGCACAACATCAACCAACAACGGTTAACACTAGTACCCATATACGAACATCTAACATATTGTTATTAATAATAGCGTTGTCTTTATTTTATTGCTGGTGTTCACTTGATACAAATACGGCAGTAAGTCACTTGAAAGTTTGTAAACAATAAACTGTATATTGTATTAAATTAGGTCAGTTCAGCATGGCTATTCAAAATGCCTTGAATTCAAAAACTTTTCGTCGTTCATTCAAATTTGAAATAAATTTTAATCACTCACTCACTGTGTTCAATATACTGTTGGTCTACCTTGTCTAAATAAATAAATATCTCTCTTGAACTGGGCGATCACGCCCTATTAAGGTTATTAACGGCCGTATTCACAAACGTTACTATGCGACGCGCTGACGCACAGTACCCAAAATCCTATACTTTTTGGGTACCTGTGCGTTCGAGCAACGCATAGTAACGTTTGTGAATACGGCCGTTCACAAACGTTAATAAAAGTTATCGCCAGCCTAAGAACTCTCAGATAAGTTTTCGATGAGAACTGTCAATTTTGAATGAATGAACGATCGAAAATCTAATCTTTTGTTTTCGAGAGATCTTTTCGAACACATTTATGATTAGCCCCGCTGGTCCCGCTTTAGGGCTTTTCACAATGCCTAATTCAGCTTGGATTCGAAAACAATCTCACATGATCATTTAAATTTGACATTAGACTATAGTACAAATAATGTCAAATTTGAATGACGTTCATACAAGTATCCGAATCTGAGCGCGGAAATATGCATTGCAAATAGCCCTGCCAAAGAGTTAGCACCTGTAAATTACTTAAATTCCAGTACAGAGGTTGCCATTATACAGTTTATTTACAAGTCATTATAACCGGACTTAATATAACAATCTAAAAAGAAAATCCATTCTTGTAGGTATCGTCTACTCGCCTTTCAAGACTGCAGCTTCGACCAAAATATCGTAAGTTGTGTTGAAATTCAACTTTAATGACATTGGTTTAAAGTTGAATTTTCAACATAATTTCCAACATTTTCCACTATATGTGAGCTACAGTGATACGGTTAAATATACTTCCGCTGTCTCTATTTGTACTAAGCACCATCTAACAGAAATACATATATTAGGTGATACAGGCACCCACATATTTATTATCTTTATTTACTATTTCAGTGCAATTGTTCCAAACTGTATTCAAATAGAAATTAACAAATAAACAATTAATTCGTTACAAAGATAGTAATCAATCAAAATTGATTTAAAATAACACATTTTATTAACGTCTCAAACATTTCAATTAAATAATTCAAATTATATCAAAATACTGATGTCTTTCGACATAATATAATAAACGTGCGTGTTGCTTTAAACTGTTACATTTTAATTACATCCAACTAACATGGCTCTTTATAACCCATAGTTTAATTTCCTATTTCAATTCAATTATAATGATATAATTGTTAATAAATCCTCTGTACTGTCTGTGACACAGAAAAGATAGTACCTACCTGTGGCATCATCAAATTGGAAAATACTAGGAAATTACGTAATATATTACGTAAATTTATCGCTATAAAACAGATTCGTTAATGATCATTCCAATAAAATAAATATTATCGCTTTAATGACATAAAAAGTTATTTTAAGTACTGTGAAGGTCTACAATTTTCCTCAATATACAACCGATTGATTTCTTTTCTAAGATTATCAGTATTCTACCTTTGATGAACCAGTTTAAAACAACATCACTTTCTTATTTTAACATGTAACATACAATTCACCTGAAAATAAAAATAAGCACCGGATTTACATTGCTTATCAATGAAAAATGTAGGCAGAAGCAACTTTTGTGTCTGCGAAATATGTGCTTATAATACTACTCGGGCAGTGGGTAACAAAATGTCGGGCGAAATTTACATTCAGGGAATCTGTCATTTTGCGAAATGTCCATTCTGAGAATATAACATTTTGCGAAGTGTCCATTCAGGTAATAATTAGACATTTTGCGAAGTGTACATTCAGATAATTTGACAATTAGTCGTTCTGAGAATAGAACACTATACGATGGGCTCATTCTAACAATTTGACACTTTGCTAAGTGTACATTCTGAGAATAGAACACTATACGAAGTGTTCATTCTAACAATTTGCGAAGTGTACATTCTAACAATTTGACATTTTGCGAAGTGTACATTCTGAGAATTGTACATTTTGCGAAGTGGACATTCCGAGCCTCAGCGTCGCGAAAAAGCCCATGATAAGCTCTGCCCGAGTAGTACAATAAGTAGCGTTGTTAGTCGAACCTCTGCGGTGAAGTAGCCAGTGAGGGGGCGCGTATACATAGTCCGCCGCGCGGCGTTACTCGCACGACGCGCTGATAATGCTGTCGCGGCCGGGGCCGACGCCAATGTATTTTACTGGAAATAAATCGATTTATTATACAACGCTCATTGGAAAAAACATTGTCCGTGTGGTTCCCGGATCGAGAATAGGACCACCCCTTCTAACCCCGTGTCGTAGAAGACTAAAGGGTAACTAAAAAAGAGAACTAATGCAAGCCGAATTCGGGCTGAGGACCAATTAAATTTATTGGTCGATAAGCATACGAGGACTCCATTTCCATCTAGAAATGACTTAATTCGGGTTATGTAGCAATACGCAAGCGGACGCAAGGTAATAAAAATAATGAATCTCGAAGAAGGTAGAAGATCATGTATGGTACAACACAATCCCTCAAAGTTTGAAGTGTTGCTGTGTGTACAAGTATCTATGAATATCCAACTCACTTGGTATCTGTAGGAAGTTCTCGATGGCCTTGGCGTAATCCTGCGCAGCCTTCGGCAGCTTGTCCATCTCCCGCACGTCCTCTATACTGCTGGCCCAGCCCGGCAGGGTTATGTACTCCACCTGGTAATGGTCACTGGTTGTAAATCTTATCACAAGGCAATAAGGTCTAAAACAGTTTTGTTATATTTTTACTGTGGTGTTTGGAAGAATCCGGGTTGTATGAGGGTGATATGTTGGGAGTGAATCGGATCAGTCTATAAGTGCCTTTATTTCATAAAAAAAATACAAATAAAAAATTATTACCAAAAAAAACCAGTACATTTTTTTACGGGTTTTGTATTAGAACCCTTAAAATTTGGCGGTGGGGTGTACCTACCCTGTGCATTGGAAAGCACAGTAAGCCGTTGGTTCTGAGCTTGAACTCTTTGCAGTGGAAAGAAAGTGACCAATAAGTATGACGTAATTTATGGATTTGGTCCATGAAAACATTAATTTAATAGGAAAATGCATTAAAACATAAAATTAAATAAAATAACTTATACATTACGTAAAATAAATTTATCCAAATTGTACACTCACCTCTACATTACTCAATTCCGTCATAGACGATGGGAAGTAATTAATCTTCTTCCCGTTCAGTTTATAGGCGACACCTATTTTGATTTCCGTCAATGTGTCCAAAATGTCCATTTTTGTTAAACATAATCTGTCAAACAAAATAAATTATTTGAGACCTTTGTAAATAGATAATGAGAACTTATATTTATCTGAAAAGTATTTATTTATATAATCGAAAAACACAAATTCAACCAGAGACTCCGAGAGAGACGTCCAAGTCCAAGACGTTGGCGGGAATTCGATGATAGCTGTCAATGTCATCATACCGTCAACTGTCAACGATAGTGCGGTGACGCCCGTGGCAAATAGCCACGTTCGGGCTGTTCATAGTGGTTGATTATTCTCCTCTAACAATAGGGAAAAACAAGATGGACGCGGTCACCGAGCGCGATCATCTAGCTCGGCGGTAGTACATACTTCCACTTGTCGTAGGGACAAGTCTGTTCCTTAGTTTAGTTAAAGCACATGTACTCACGAGGTGTACCCGTTGACCATGGCCGTGTAGCGCACCACCACGAGGTCCAGCCAGCCGCAGCGGCGCACGCGCTTCGTGGTCACGCCCACCTCGTGACCGCGCTCTTGGAGTAGATGTCCAGTCTCCTGATAAAGATAAAGCGGGTAAATAAGTATAAATTACTAATTGTATGAGCAGTTTTGGCGATGAATTAAATATTCAATGCCTATCTGAAGGACATTATTTCCATTTTGTTATTGTTAATTTTAGTTCCGTTTCTCGCCAACAGATGGCGACACTATTTACACCAGTCTGATTTGTCATTTTTAATAATGGATTCCTAAGCTGAAGCCCCGAAGCAGAATGTAGGGGGCTACCTACTTTGATATAAACTTTTGGTTTAGTAATGCCAAACCATCCCATCCCATAATGTCATGCGGTCGTTGCCCTAAAAGATTTATATAAATCACAAAAAAAAGGTAAAAAAAGAGACATTAAATACCTACACCCTTTTATAGCAAAACTTTAAAAGCATAGAAAAATTTATCTGAAAATGGCAAAAAAATCTTAATTTTTCAAAACATTAAGATTTTTTTTATGTTAAACACTGAAAATTCTTAAGCGTTTTTATAATAAACCTAAATAAATCTAAATTAAATAGTAATAAATAAATAATAATAACAAACATTAGTTTTTATATTATATAAAAAAAATTAAATCTGAGAAGATCCTACTTTTCGTAACGCCATTTTTAGGTGACAGTTGCTGTAATAAACTTACATCATTCAGCTCTGTAGGGAAGGGTCCGTCGCCTACGCGGGTGGTGTAAGCCTTTACCACACCCAGAACCTCCCCGATCACCTTCGGCGGGAGCCCTAGGCCCGTGCACACACCACCGATACTGCAGTTGGACGACGTCACGTATGGGTATGTACCTGTGAAGAGGACAACCGTTAGATGTCAACTAATAGGGACGTTTCATCAGGCGTAGGGAAGCCCTTATGTTGAGCAACTATAAAAAAAATTCGGTGTTGTTGATTTTTTGACGAAGTCAAATTGAAAAAAAAAAGAGTGTATATGAAGTTTTTATATGTTAATTTTGGTACATCTAGATGGTTTCATGGATAGTTTCGCATGGTTTATATGGATAGTGATTAAAAAGTCACCTATATATTTTTATAAAGAAAGAAAGAAAGAAAATATGTTTATTCAGTGACATAATAGGACTTATAGCTAATAGTTTATAGCTAGCTTATAGTGTACTAGCTGCGCCCCGCAGTGTTACCCGCGGTTCCTCGTTGCATTTATTCGAATTTTTCCACCGTAAAAACCATCCTTGAACTTCAACGAACATTTAAAAAAAGAATTGGCCAAATTGGTCCAGGCGTCATTGAGTTATGCGCTTATCAACACATTTAGCGATTCAAAATAAAATAAAATAAATAAATAAAATAATTTATTTCTGCAAGTAGATTTACAAGTAAATTCTTTTGCACGTCAAACTTTTTTTTCCCTACTAGCACTTCGACGTGATAAGGATGAGGCCTGATGAGAAGAAGTGCCGCAAGAAACTCATCAATTTTGGCTTTTTTCAAAAATATACATAATCATTATACTGTTGATGTCATACATTAATACAATATTTGTTAAGTGCAGGCGAGCAGCTCATTATGTCCATGTAATATTATCGTCTAGGAAGTCTTGTATTTTATAATATCCTTTTTTCATAAGACATGACTTAATATGAGACTTAAACCTATGTATTGGTAATTCAACAATATTCTGTGGTACTTTGTTAAAGAATTTTACACTTAGCCCAGCAAACGAATTGCCAGTCTTATGCAGCCTGAGATTTGGAACAGCAAGTTTGTTCTTGTTTCTCGTGTTAAATTTATGGCAATCAGCATTTCTTTTGTAAAGATGAATATTCTTTCGTACGTGCACAATACAGTCAAATATGTATTGTGATACTACAGTCAAAACATTAATTTCTTTAAATAATTCTCTAAGTGAAGCACGCGAGTTAAGTCCATACAAGAAACGAATGGCCCTCTTCTGCAACACAAAAATGGTTTGGATATCAGCAGCTGATCCCCACAGAAGCAGACCATACGCCATGATACTATGGAAATAACTAAAATAAACAAGTCTTGCTGTTTCAATGTCTGTTAGGTTCCTAATTTTTTTAACAGCATATGCAGCCGAACTGAGTCTTCCAGCCAAGGCGGTTATATGAGGAGCCCACTGTAATTTATAATCTAACGTTACACCTAGAAAAGTGGTCGAGTTGACACATTCAATTTGTTCATTATTTATAACTATATTAGTATTACTTTGCCTCACATTTGGCATTGTGAATTTAACGCATTTGGTTTTATTAGAATTTAACAAAAGATTATTCGTATCAAACCAAAGCAGAACTTGGGAAAGAGCACTATTCACTTCGACGGAAACCTCCTTGTGTCTGTCAACTTTAAAAATCAAAGAAGTATCGTCAGCAAACAGCACTGTTTCGCATAAACCTTCAACAAAATATGGAAGGTCATTAATATATATTAAAAAAAGTAAGGGTCCTAATATTGAGCCTTGGGGCACCCCCATACGTAGAAGGGCGCCTGGAGACTCAACTCCATTTACTACAACCTTCTGTATTCTGTCTGTAAGGTAAGACTGCAACAAATTTAGCGCAACATCTGAGACACCATAATGCTGTAATTTCATAAGTAAAGTAGTATGTTCAACACAATCGAATGCTTTTGACAAATCGCAGAAAATACCTATGGCATCCTGCTTTCTTTCCCATGCGTCAAAGATATGTTTCATGAGAGCCACTCCTGCATCGGTAGTGGACTTACCTCTAGTGAAGCCAAATTGTTTTTCATGCAACAATTTATTTTCCTTAAAGTGAGATACAAGCTGGTTAAAAATTATTTTCTCAAAGATTTTGCTAAGTGCTGGCAATATAGAAATAGGTCGAAAATTTGAAGGGTCACTTTTTTGTCCCGATTTAAATAATGGAACAATTTTGCTACACTTCATTAAATTTGGAAACTGGCCTAAATTTACGCACTCGTTAAATATTATAGCCAAATGTGGGGCGATAGTGGGTATAATTGTTTTTAAAACCACAACTGAGATTCCCCATAAGTCTTCAGTCTTTTTTAAATTTAATTCTTTAAAGGTCTCTAATATAGTGATGAAATCTATATGAGAAAATTTAAATGAGATTTGGCATGTACTTACTTTGTCCTTAAGGAAAGACTGAGCCAGATGTACACATGACTTTACTTTACTTGTAACTGATATAGGTATATTAGAGAAGTAGTTTTCAAATTCATTTGCTACTTCTGCATCAGTTCTGAGGTGATTACTACCTACTTTAAGAGAGATCTTGTTATTATGTGATTTTATTTTACAAGTCTCTTTATTAATTATTTTCCAAGTGGCTTTAACTTTATTATTGGAATTTCTAATTTTTTCTTTCAAATAATTTCTTTTGGCTATAGCACAAACCTTTTTAAATAATTTTGAGTAATTTCTAACATATTCTATGAATCTGTCATCCTTGGAATGAGCCTTGGATTCATATAGATCAAATAACTTTCTTCTGCTTGTATAAATACCTTTGGTAGCCCAATCACTAAATTTTGTTTTAGGATTGTCTACAATAATTTCTTTCTTAGTGACCACACTATTAAATTCCTTTTTAATGGTGGCAAATAACTTTTCATATAATTTATCAATATGACTGTCTATGAAAGGCATTATAGAAATCTTATGATTTATATTTGATTGAAATTTTTCTATTCGATTTGCAGTTATAGGTCTATAAACATAACTATATTTAGTACCAACATTCTGGCGCTCAAACACTGCCATCTGTCCAGTATGGTCAGAATTTATAAAATTTATTATAGTTTTTGTAATGACTTCACAATTACAGAAAATATTGTCTAAACAAGTAGCTGATGTGGCAGTCACTCGCGTCGGTTCAGCAAATAGATGATTGAGATTAAAAGATGTAAATAAATTTATGAACCTGACCGAGATTTGGCAATTATCTAAAATGTTTATATTAAAATCACCACATACTACTACTTTTTTGTTACATTTACATACTTTCTTTAGAACATCTTCCATTGTTGATTCAAATAACTGGTAATTTCCAGATGGAGGTCTATATACACAGACTATAATGTACCGCTCAAGCTCTGCACATGATATTTCAATGGTTCGCTCAATAGAGTGTGATGATATATCTTTACGATCTTTGCATTTCAATAAATTTTGATCTAACAATATAAGTGACCCTCCTCTAATAGCTTTTTCCCTAGTGAACGAACTAATGACCATGTAGTTATCAATACTAATTATCAATTCTGATTGACGTAACCAATGTTCGGTTAGACACAATACATGGATATTTTTGTCCTTTAAAAATAATTCCAATTCAAGTTCTTTGCCAGAAAAGCCCTGTATATTTTGGTGAACAATGTTTAACTGATTAAACTTTTCCTTTGTCATTACATTTAATTCGCTAGAGTTATTCTCTATTGTCCTATGGTATAATTTAAATTGCATGGAATAGACTCCAAGCATTTATCAGTAATGTCAATAGACTGCTCAATAAAAGCAGGTCGGGTAGCCAAGTTCTTGGCTGAGTATTTAATATAAAAAGCTAGCGAAATCGCTATTTGTTTTTTAAAATAATTCGAAAGATAGAATCTATCTTTTGTCCAGTATAAATGTTTTGTTAAATTATATGTCACATTATTATTGATGTCAATTAATTGGAATTTATTATTATTATATGTCAATGTACTCATTGTCAAATTTATTTTGTACCTTGCATTGTTTTCCAAATGTGACAAGCTGTCACTATAAGGAACTGTAATTCATTTTTATACTATAGATAGATATAGCACAGCATACTGGCTGGATAAGTTAAGTCGCTGCGGCAACGGACAAGTAATCAGATTAATCACTTGTCAGTTGCCATCGCCATGCCGATCTGTGAGACACAGTGCTATATACCGGCTGAATAAGATACGCTGACGACCGTAGTAACTTCACGGGTAACTAAACAGATTATGTAAACGCATAAAACGACTCGTCATAACCTTGAACGGACGCATAAAGTGATAATTGAGCTATATCGAGATTTGCAAAATGGATTAAGTTGTTTGACAAAGCTAGGGTTGCCATCACTTAAATTGCCGGCGCTTGATAACACGGCAAAAATTCAGGACATTTGGGCGAAATATGGTTTTTTCCCTGGACACTTTAGAATTTAACAACGCCATCAATTGTGATGGTTATACCAGTTGGTTGCCGACACGGCAAAAATTCAGGACATTTGGGCGAAATATGTTTTTTCCCTGGACACTTCATAATTTAATAACACCTTCAATTTGATGGTTATACCGCCACCAGTCGGTTGCCAGTGCCTCGTTTGTTATTCGGCACGATACACCACGGGCAGGTGAGGTTAGCTTGGAGCGAAAAGATGAAAGGCCGCTCCCATACATCCCCCACATAATTCAAGCCCAAAATTAGCCAAATCGGCCCTCCCGTTGACGATTTTTAGCGAGACTAACGAACGGGAATTAATTTTTATATATATAGAAGTATATCTTCTATTGTTTATATTGTGTACGTTCTAAAAAATATATTTTTTAAAATCAAATAGCGAATATGCATGACTTTTTTTTATGGATTTATTGATGAGAGGTCGCTCCCTTACATCCCTGTGTCCATGTCCCAAACAAATTATGGCTTACCAAAGTCAATATCCAGCATGGCCGCATTAGCCCCCTCCACCAGCACCTTCCTCCCGTTCTGCAGCTCGTTGTACAAGTAGGAGACAGTGTCCCGGACCAGCGGGCGGATCTTGTCCGCGTACTCCTTGTAACGGGCCAGCTCGCCCTCCACATCCACCTCCAGGGAGGGGAACATGCGTTTGTAGCTCTCGGCTATGGTGCGGAATCTGAAAAAACGGAGAATATTCTCATTTCTATCATAAATAATCAGCATATTGCAGTCCACTGCTGGACATAGGCCTCTCCGGTATTCCGCCACTTGAGGAGTGAAGACATGAATGTCTTAATGTTCTCTAAATTCTGCTCCATCTTTCACTGAAAGAACTTACTTTCCCTGAAGAAAATTTCAACTACCGTTTGTTATATTCCGAAAGTTAATCAACTACCTAGGAAATTGATCAACTTACGATTCTTGCTATTTTCCGGTGACATATACTCACTTCTCCTCAAATAGATTGAAGTCGCCGAGTAGATCGCCTATCCTGATGCCGTTGCGGGAAGCCTTCGACGAGTAAGTCGGGCCGATGCCCTTCTTGGTGGTGCCCAGCGAGTTCTTGCCCTTCTCCGCCTCCTGGAGCCCGTCCACCTGCCGGAGAGAAGCGAACCTGAGCTCTGGGTCAATAGTATCGTTCCAAGACTTTTAAGGGAGTTATGATTGTGTTGCTCTGTCTTACATGAGATTTTCCATACCTATAATAACCGTGTCTGGGTGTTAATATTTGTATTTAAGTATTTATTTGTGGTACCTTCGTTGTTCTGATACCCATAACACAAGTGCTTAAGCTACTTACTTTGGGATCGGAGCAATGTATGTGATGTTGTCTGATATTTATTTATTTATTATTTATTTTAATAATGGGAGCCTTTAAAAGAAACGTGAACCGAGGTATAAAGAGTGTTATAGTTTTTTTATACCCCCTTTATCCGTTATTTATTTTTATTTATTTATTTATATTTGATTCACCAACATTTGTTTACACTATTACATTTTAGGTATAATTATAACTAAGTATTTATAAAGAATTAAGCTAAGTGTAACAAACACTTACAGGTGAATACATCATGCCCAAAATATGGTTAACACATAGAAAAATGATAAATCTAGTTTAAATAAACACAAGAAACAAAAACAGAAATAAAAATACTTATTTAAGTAGGTATATGTAGTGCACCTAATTTCTCAACACCTTCATAAGAGTGGCACGGAGCTTGTTAGGTGAGTCAGCGTGAACATCTTTTTTATGTTATATTATTATATGGCACAATAGGGGGTCCAAATTCGACAACAGTGCCACTATAAGCTCTATGAAGACTGACGTGGGAGAGTTCATACATATACAAATTTGTGTGCACGAACACATAATGGATTATGTTTTCCCCTAACTTTTTACCATAAAGTTAAATATAATAGTGGGCATATCCGTATATTTCTTTACTGCTCTTTTTACGCGACATAATTTGTTCCTAGCTTTAGGAGTCTTATGTAAAACTAGCTACTCGCCCCTGCTTCGCACGGATGCAATACTACGAGTATATGCATATATTATACACATAAAACTTCCTTTTGAATCACACTATCTATTAAAAATCCCTTGCGTTGTTTTACATTTACATTGGGACAGACAGAAAACAAAAGCGACTTTGTTTTATACTATGTAACGATTCTGACTATACAATTATTTATATGTATTCGTATGTATATGTTTGTATTAATACAATGTAATAGTACTTAGTATATTTATGTTTATGTATGTACCTACTAAACTTAACAGTAGATAGTTTTGCATCAGGATACCCATCCCCTGTGAACTCGGTTTCCTCTACCTGAAGGTTGTCTGGAAGAGATCGCTACAAGCGAAAAGACCGCCTAAGTTGTACTATGTTTTGTTTGTGATATGTTTTCCTGTAATGTCTGTGTTTGTGCAATAAAGAGTATTTATCTATCTATCTAAATTCAAATAAATCAGGACGAGTATGTTATATGTTAACAAACGATAAGTGTACGCGTCTCAAATAGGATATGGCGGCTTACATATTTAATTTTGCCAAACACATGCCATACTACCAAAAGTATGTCGTGATTATTCCACTTCTTAAATATACATGAACACCGTCAACATAAGACCGAAAATGCGTTGGGACGACGACATCAAGAAGACGGCAGGACATAAATGGCTGCAGGTGGCCCTGAACAGAGATGAGTGGAAACTTTTGAAGGAGGCCTACACCCGAAGGGTCGAGACGGGCTGAAGAGAGAGAGAGAGAGAGAGAGAGAGAGACCGTCAACATAAGATAACTTTCTTCATTACAAAGCCGGGGACAATGTATTTATTTCCATGCCGTTTTGGGGAACTACGGATGTGAAGGACTCACGCCCCCATCAAGACTGCCTCAAGATGATTGGGAGGAAATACCCCAAAAATCCAGAATAGTCTAGGACTGCCGCAGTGCCAAAACTTTTTTTACACATCTCCTAACAAGTTATAATATCGTTATAGTAGCGCTCCAAGCAGGGCGTCTTTCAAGATAAGGGTTCAAAAATATTATAACCTCCAACATTCAGCGCAATAGTTTCTGTAGTCGTCGTCCTAATATATTTATTATAAGTATGTATATTATAATATTTTGTGAGTATATATTCTCTAAGTACATATATGTACGTAAATATTATATCTACGTAAATTATGTTTTGTTCCTTCTGATTTTATATGGGTATTTATATTTCATTTTATCATATTATGATATTATTTCGATATTTATTATAATTATATATTTATAATTATTGTTTTCAAATTAACTTTGTGGCACACTACCTTAAAATTAGTTTCTGCTTAGCCCAATGGTTGACTGGTAGAGAATGCCTATGTGGCATTAAGTCCGCCTTTTGTACACAGTTTAATTGTGCAATAAAGATTAAATAAATAAAATAAATAAATAATAATATAATTCATCATCATTATCATCATCAGCCCGTGTCAGTCCACTGCTGGACATAGGTCTCTCCTAATGTTCGCCACTTAGGTCGATTTTGGGCTTCTCGCATCCAGCACTTGTCAGCCGTCCTGCGCAAATCGTCACTCCACCTGGCCTAAGGACGTCCTACATTACGTTTGCCGATAAGATACGATAATAATTCATGTAGAATGAAATTTTAGATTCGATTCGAAGTAGACGCTCAGATGTCAAGTTGCGGAAAATGGCCCCAAACTCTACATTCCACATACATAAATAAAACAACATGATCAGATTTGTATAACAGTGACGTCATCAGTTTAAGTCAACCGATGAAATAATAATCACGAATGAGTCACAGCCAAGTAACGTCACGGAATAATAAAGGATTCATATAGCGTTTATTTCTGTAACGAACGAAAGAGTAAATATTTGGCTAACGTTTTTATATAGCACTAGCGACCCGCCCCGGCTTCGCTCGGGTGCAATATGCATGACTATGTTACGGTATATAATTATATCCCTAGGGATATAACTATATAAGAGAGGTAGGGCATAGCGAATCTTCGCTCGTATTGAGCTGCCCGTCCGGGGAAGGACCTCCACCCTATAGAATACTGCAGCCAAATGACCTCCGGGTCGTGTCTCTGCTGGTGAGTAGGGTCTCCGGAGCTCGTGGGGGGGTTAGGGTTGGGCCGGCAAACAGACATGTTCATGAACACGTCTGTTTGAATTGTGCGGGAATCGAACCCGTCGTGGGTTTAGAGGGCAGAGGTCACTACCATCGAGCCAGTCTAATTGATAGTGTTCACGATCCTTTATTATCGATAACAAATCTATCGACTGTTAGGCAACTCTAGCGCCTAGTAAATTACTGCAACGTCATAATGGATCCACCAAGTGTAACAGCAAAATGATGTACACAATTATAGCTCGTATTGCTTTGCTTTAAGAACGTATCTATTTAGCATTCAACGTACACATTGGCGCATTCCAAGAAAATATGATGCAATACAAATGTACCTATTGTATGGGTATTTGGATGGTTAATAACACCATTTGTTTATGGTATGTGTTCAAAGAAGGCGTAAGTCAAATAAACGTATTTTTGTACGTCACGTATCGTCTAGTTCACAAGTTCAAAAGCTCAACAAAAGCTCTTTTTGAAAGCGTTATTTTTTTACCATCGTAATTCCATCATTGCCATCATTGGCATCCCAAAGTAAGTACATAGTCTAATCACTTGTGTCATGGGTACAAATATAAACACCCTGACATGTAACAAACACAAATGTTCATCACACGAATGTTTGTCCCGGGTGGGGATCGAACCCACGACCCTTTAGTGCAATATCGATAAGGATCCAAGAGGCCAAAAAGACTCATGACTTCCGAGACCAACAATCACGAGTAATGCAAAAATGACTTAAGCCTATTTATTGGTACTTATCGCTCGATCAGTCATGCTACGGTGAATATTAACAATTTTGCTTTGAAATGTGTGCGACTAAACGGCAAATCGTTATTAAGGTACCGCAAATATTGAAGTTAACAAACAAATAAGTATGAAATGATAAGGAACCTCAAAACACCGGTTCAACGGCCCTTTAGTAACGAAATATGAGGTACAGTAAATAACTGAAATGACGATAAGCAGACAACATATAGACTAAAAACTTGGAAAGCAGTTATCAGGCGTAAAGTTCACGATAGCCGTTCCTGGTAGCAACGGGGTTACCTTGTTACTTATCAGTAGGTATGACCGGGTTTTACCCATTTCTATTACTTTGATAATGTTGGAACAACACGATTGGCAAAGAAAATTAAATGTATTCGTCCAGAACCGTTCGTTTTCAGGGTTCATTTCTTTCACGGACTTGCAAACCTAACGACTCCAAGCGTTTAAAGAGAGCTCCTTCCTCACGGTAGGCAGCGGAAAGGCTGTGCCCCTGACATTGCTGATATCCATGGGCAGCGGTTAGTGTTTAGCATCAGACAGGCCGCTTGCTTGTCTGCCACGAACAGCAATAAACAGAATAAAGAGCATTTCTTATATGGCAAACGGAGGCCGATACGCAAAAGACATGATTTTTAGTGATAAACGTCGCTTGGGGACTCAGAAATGCCGGGGGCACATTATATCCTACCGAGATACTTCACAAACGTATTTTCTAAGCGAAGATTCTTCAAAACACTTGCTAAAAAGGCTCCTTATGCAGTTGAAGGGTTTCCAGGGTAGAATAACAAGAAAAAATTAATGATATTAATATTGGGTCAGATCTTCGATTCAGAATTACACGATTGCTTATTTGTCGACTCTCTGGGTTAAATCGTTAAAATTTTTTATTATGTATTTTCATTTTTCAAATAGCAATAGCTGCATTCGCAAACGCGAGTTACGATTTATTCAAGGCCGAAAGCGAATCCAAAGTCCAATTTATCGCTGTAGTATTAGATCAGCTCAGCATAATTTTATTAAAGTAAGTAGCCCGTTATGTTAGGTAAAATTTTGCTAATGTTCATCAGTTATTAACAATTTTTGAATGGTTGGGTAGAATTGACTGATAGCATCTTCGTCCAGATTAAGGCAAGTCGGAAACGGGAGTTGTCCGAAGTCATGCTAAGGTCCACTGAAGTAGGGAAGTGATAAGTGTTCTCGGCACATCGATCGACACTACGACCTTGGCGAGAATACCGGGGAGTTTAGCTGATAACATGCACAGCACACCACAGCCTGCCTGCCGTGGAAGACAGAGAAGGTTCCAAAGGAATTTTCTCGAAAAAAATGTTATATAATCTAAAATACGTTAACCAAGCTGTATACCTGTTGATGCAAGTCCAGAACAAGGTGTGCCCTGTCGGATATGATCAGCCGGTCCTGCCAGCCATGCATGCCCTTCAGTTCGTTCTTCTTCAGCTCCTCGAAGAGACCAGGCAAGTGGATGACCACGCCGTTGCCTGAAACAGGAATAAAGTATAGGTATTTAACGATAATATTCAATTCATTTTTGACAATGCTAAGATCTACTTGAGAGTTCTGTGAAATATGCCCGCAAACGGTCGACCCTCTCCTCAAAACAGCGTCCGTAGGGACTCAATCTTCCCAGCAACGCCCTAAGCCGAGGCTCGAGCCTCACTAGAGGGGTATCCCTTACACCCTTAGCCTTGTATTGCTTAACATTCTGCATCCCCAGTCTGATTATGACAAGGGCGCCTTGGCTATCATCGTAGTCATCATCATCATCACACACTTTACTCTGATAATATAATAGGCTGTAGCAGTAGTACATAAAACACTCTATGTTAGGTACAACCCCTCTCCCTTTTCTCAATAAACATAACTGTCATTAACATTTCATATACGTCCATTATCGCCTTTGTCCTCGTGTCCAATTACATAATATTTTTTCAACCGCTTTGAATTGTCAATGAAGTCCAGTGTTGATGTGACAACTCAAGGTGCAAAAAATGGTTTTCTAAAGATTTGCACTAGTCAGAATGTTAGAGTGACATTTGTTACGCATCTTGGCACGGCTCCAAATCGGGGTGTGTCGTGTGTCTTGACATTGGCGTCTAGCACCCCACCTACACACTCATATGGCTAAAGAAAACTTCGCAGATTTTTTTAATTAGAAGAACTCTTATCTTTTATAGGTACATCTATCAAAATCAAGTTCAGGTTTTTTTTTTTTTTTATAGTGGCTCGACATAATGGCTTCCCTACACCAAGGTTCCCAGGTTTCTTTGGATCCAATTAATTAGGAGTAAAATACTGTCATGAAGCAGCTGTCTTATTTTCTTTGACAGTGGAAAGAGTATGTTATGGATTTTTTAAAGGAGACGAGAGAATGGTATATGCCCTTAGTAGAAGTCTAAATGGTGGAAACCTCATAGCAGTAGTGTAACTTGCTAAATATAAATTTGTCATAAAAGCGAATGCCTAAGGAATGCATAGTACACTAGAGTAAATCCAAACCAGTACCTAACGTTTTGTTGTATTCTGGATTATTCAAGAGGTGCATTGCAATTACTCAAATGAACATGACCTTCAAATGTAAAACGACTGCGGAAACTATTTTTACCGGTACCATTCCCTCCAATACCCCATCGATTACTTGCATTAGGAATAAGGAAATCGTCCGTCCATAAAGATCCGTGACCTTGAGTACAATTACTGGTATTCAAAGGCACGGCTAATGTCACCATCCCGTGCCATCTCCGAGTCTTGTGCCATGGTACAATTTTCGCGAGTAACTCGTGTACTTTTTGGTATGGTTCCTTTAGAAAACGGCAAAAACGATTTTTAGTAAGTTGCACATTTTTTTAAAAGGATAAACCTCAGAAGCAAGAATGCTTCTGGTATCGGCTAGACCCGAAACCCGACAGGAACCAGGTTGGCCAATCCTCTTAGCACATTGTTCAACATTATTCAAGTAGCAAATTCCAAATGCTAATTGGGCTTGACACCTATGACAAAATTCTACCTTCCGAATCAAGGCTACAGGCAGCGGCCAACCTCAAGGGAGACTATACATGTGCGCAGGAGTTTTGCAGTGTACAAGGGTGTTGCTTGTAAACATAATTCCTTAAATCTTTTAATATTATGTATGGGGCTCAATTCGCCAGGGAAAGAGATCAGGAGCATATCCGAGGCTCGGTTTACTTTCACCAAAGTCTTTGGCTTTTACATGTTGAATTTTCGTTTTCTCCACCTTTTCTACAACTTTCCTAGGTTTTACGTGCTTTTTCTCTTCCTTTCTATATGAGCGGTCCGATTTACTGTTTCATCATTATCATCAGCCTCTATCAGCCCACTGCTGTATATAGGCCTGACTTTTACTGTTTATTTCTGGAAAATAGTTACTGGCCATGTTTACTTTACCCTATTTTCTTTTCTTCCATTACTTTGCATGCTAAAATCTGTTTTAATGCCAAGTTCGTCTACCGAAACACGCAAGTTCATGACCACGGGTAATGTTCGGTTAACAAGTCTAATATTTCAATTAGCATTTAAACAAACGTTGTCTTTGTTACAAGACGTTCGTGGTAGACGTTTGACGTCATAAGCTGAACGGATTATGGCACAGTGGCGAAAATTTGACGAGTTTTTCAGGATTTTCTTTTACAATCGTTGTGAGCGGTGGTTTTACTTCGGTGGTAGCGCAAAATATTATCATTTGGGCCCGTTTTCACCCTAGAAGGAGCTAAATAGGGAGACCAGGTCATTATGGCAAGAAGATATACAATAATTATTAATCGGTACAATAGGTAGGATATAAGTTAAGCAGGAATAAAAGTGTAGCGTATGCATTTCGAATCATGCGCTACAAAAGCATTCAAGAGAAATTTGTATTGACGCGAAAAAGTTTTCGGTCAGGGAATATAATTCGATAAACTACCATTTGTAGTCTAAACTACGGCCGGTATAGATCATACTAAATCTTGTTTTTATCCATTTAAAAATTCTTGGTATGTACTAACAAAATAGGTCTATACATTTATTCTTTTATTATGACGAAGTAGAAGTTTATAACATACTACTTATGAATAGTTTCAAGACACTTTGTTGCCACATTCTTTCTTTGCAAGATATTTCACTGGGATTCCCGGCGTAAAACAGTATCTGTTCTTAGAATATAATTTATAGGTTACATATGGTGATAAACAGATGTTTACAATTGCTTTATCGTTTGCCGGAACACTCAAGCCAACTAGTTATTCGTTACCGAAAATAATTAATTCGCTACAAAGCTAAACACTGCATAAACGAATACATTCGAGCTCTGACAGAGAACCAAAGTCTGGTTCTAGAGTGGATACTGCTTCTCGGCAAAAAATAGTGTAGGACGCCTTTAGGTCAGGTGGAGTGACAACTTGCGCAGGATAGCTGACAAATGCTGGATGCGAGAAGCCCAAGATTGACAAAATTCAGAGCTCTCTAGCTCTGCCGAAAAAAGGAAAGGTTCTTCCCTTACCTTTTGAACGAAGATTAATTGGAAAATCTCAACTGCCTGACCCGATAATTCAAGACAGTCGAGTCTTGGGGCCATAGGACGAGGAGAGCCGAATCTTCCCTACTTAAAAGAAAACTTAATCCCCAGCAAAAATTTACAAGCGAAAACAGAGTCAACGACTTCATTTCAAACAATTTGCCAACAATTATATAACGCAAGCTTTGCAGCAATTAACGAAAATGTGCAGCAGACATTTAGTTGACGAAAATAGAAATCTCTTGACGTAATTACCCGCATAAGTTTGAATGAAGTATGCTCAAACATTAAGACTGCTTTATCTCTCCTTTGCGTCAATCTTACGTCTTTGTTTCAGTAAAACGTGATGTCATGTGTAAGCCTAATTATTAATGTAGTCCTAATTAATTAATATAATATGTATGATACTTTACATTTAATAGATAATCTTAGTAAATCACTAGATAATGGTTGTCATGTTGACTTCCTGCAATAGCAATAATATAACTGTTACTAATTGATCCATTGTAAAATAAAGTATTGATGCAAAATATCGATGGTTAATAAATACATGCTAATAGTTATTTTCGTAAAATTATAGATTACTATTCCCAATAACACATGGGAATAGTATTTTGTACAATATTAATATTTATTGAGAAAGTGTATTGATTGACAAGTCCTTTTTTATGTATGTCATTCGTTTTCTTAGCCGGCGATGAGACGGGTGTTGTAAAAGCTTTTGAGTGTCGAATATTGTTATTATACTGATTACACGGATTACCTATAGTATTACTGAGGTTTCTTTTCATTCTCTGAGGCTATCCCATAGCTTCAGAAGCGGGATCGACGGAAAGTATTATACTTTCTGCCCTACGCCTACGAGGAATACAAACGTAAGTACAGTGAGAATTACTTATTTTTAAAACGTTTCATTCGGTAATTTGTCTAATAAACTTGTTGGGTTACTTGTGGAAGCACAAAATAATGGTCGAATTCTTTTTCATTTATTTTCCACTGTAAACGAATTACATTATGAATTCGTATTATTTCAAATAAGGTAACAAAATGGCGCGCGCAGTGAATGTTCCCCAGGACAGGCTTAGCCTAGTGTGGGGACCAGTGTAAATATATTATACTATTATTGTAATTTGTGTTTTTATGGTAATTAATACATTTTTATTACATATTAGTATTTATTACCTATTGATTAAATATCATTGCACGATTGACTGTAACACGCTAGAGTTGTTACGATGACAAGATAGAGGGCGCTGTACCTATATGCTATTGAGCGACAGAAGGTGCAGTTGTCGCCGCTTAATAGATGTCGCTGGACAACACTGCGTTTGTTGACTTCCAATAGATGGCGGTAATAGTTTAAAAATATCGCAGTGTTGAGATTTCTGGAGAGCCATCCATATTACATTGTCATGCAAAATTATTGATCAGAACATTTCGGATAAGAATATCTGACATTTCGTAATCAATACCCCTATTACAGTATAACTTATGTAGTAAACGAGAATGAATATGTGAAATATTGGGGTACCTATTTGTTGTTATTTTTACCATAATACAACTGGAAACGTTGTACCTACTTTGAATGTCAATGGATATAAAGTTAAACATTACATATGCATGTACTGAATACACATTAATGTCAAATTGATATATTGATAAAAACTAGAGATAATAAATATGTACCTACTTATAAATGTATGTTTGCACGATACATTATTTAACTCCAGAGTCAGTGGGGTTTAGTAATGTATGCTGGGAGGAGATTCGATTGTGCCAGGTTCGATTTCCGGTCGGGTCAGTTTAAGAAAAAATAGTAATTTTTATATTTATATGCTTAGAATTGTGTTCAGGGGAAAGCCCTGGGTTATCTATCAGTAGTTAATTGTAATAAAGAGTGAGGGATGCGCTTGGTCTGAGATCAGGTGGTTCGTACGCATTCTCGGGCGCATTTAAATGCAAGTGGTTATTATTTATTTAAGTCCGCAACATTCGTGCGGGTAACACGGGTTATATTATTCCCTTTTCTCAATGATGAATGATTGAGAAAAAAGCTACACATACGCAAAGAAATCCTTTTTAGTTTGTGAGATAATATTTAAGAGTTTACAAAGGTCTAATTTGTCAGTTTCAGTTCCCAATATGGAGCGAGAGAACAATGGAGATTACTGGCCTTTTGGTCCGGACCCAGGGAGGCCCAGAGGTGAAGGCCAGGCTCAAGAGGCGTTGGATTTAAGACGTGAGTCTAGTTTAGCAACTTGGCCAGGGAGACTCGAAGGTCAGGCCAGGAGGCAATCTAGTTTTGCGACTTGGCCAGGGAGACCCGAGGGTCAGGCCAGGAGGCAATCTAGTTTTGCGACTTGGCCAGGGAGACCCGAGGGTCAGGCCAGAAGGCAAAATTCTGAGCAACCAGGGGCATCGCGGGTGCGCGATGCTGAGGTTATTTTCAGTGCCTATAATGATGTTGACGGAGAGCGTCAAGGACGAAGGGTGCTTCGTCCACGAAGAGTTGAGGAGAGATTTCTCCGTACGCCCTCAAGATCGGAGCGTGGCCGGTCTTCGAGCGATGAGTCAAGTGGCTGTGAGAGCGCAACGAGGGCTTATCGACGAGGACGTAGATTGGAGAATGATCGAGACAGAACATCGGCGCCGAGGAACGACGTGAAAAGGCGTCATGGTCCGGCGAGGAATGATGGTGAACAACAACAACGGTGTCATTTTAAGGAGAGCGGGCCTGTAGACTCTACTGATGTGTTAGATAAGTTCTTGTCGATATTGCAATCAGTCAAAAGTTCGGACAAAGTAAAACTGCCTTTCAATACTAATATTATTCCAGAATTTGACCCAATGTCAAAGGAACAAACTGTTTTAACTTGGTTGACAAAGGTAGAAGAGTGTTCTGAGATTTATGGTTGGGAAGACCGGGAAATAATCCACTACGCTCTACCTAAGTTGACGGGGGTAGCAAAGTCCTGGTATCAAAGCTTGCCAACAATGTTGTATACGTGGGTCGAGTGGAAAAAGAAACTAATAGAATCTTTTCCTGTTCGCGAAGACTATGCGGAACTTTTGACTGAAATGTTGACTAAAAGAGTTAAGTATGGTGATTCACTTGAACACTACTATTATGCCAAAATAAATTTATTGAATAGGTGTAAAATTTATGGTCGTCAGGCTGTCGATTGCTTACTATGTGGCGTTGATGATAGGGCTGTAAAAATCGGAGCGCAGGCTGCGCAATTTTCGGAACCTGAGCAGTTGTTAAAATATTTTAGAACAGTGAAGGTAGGACATAGCCGCGACAGTCAAGACTCAAACGCCAGGCATCGAGGTGATAGTAAAGGTGCGACTAATACCGCGAGGCCTGGTATTTTGAAAATGACGTGTTACAACTGCGACCAAGCTGGTCACCCAAGTTTCAGGTGTGACAAGCCTCCAGCGAAATGTACCACTTGTGATAAATTGAGCCATATGCCTTTGTACTGTTTTAAAAATAATCATATGAACAAAGATCGCGAGAAGGACACTAGTCAAGGTACTAATATGAACGAGCAACAAGTGGCTCAGTTGTAAATGGCTGAATGCTTGACCGCCTAATAGGTATATGTTGGACGTTAAAGTTAACCTTTTAATTAAACTAAACTAACGAAAGATATGTAATCGATCCTAAACATTATGGTTCGGGAAGACTTACCAGTTTTCAGGGGCATAAGAGGAACGAGGGCGTTTTGAGCGAGATTTTAGATTTATTTATTTACTAGCTGCTGCCCGCGGCTTTGCCTGCGTGAACATCGGTTTGTCATGAAGAGCTTACTCTGTCATTATATCATGCATGTACGCGTCTTTGTCTCTTATTTTATCACACGCGCTTACGAATGGATGCTCAAAAGATGATGAAGATATAGGTATTCGATTTGAGTGCTGAGAAATCTGAACATACTTAGGTTGACACAGGACAAACACAATGTAGGTACATCATGTTGGCCTCTGGTTGGCCATTGGAAGCCGCGGCCCATTGTTCAGGAATCACCTGGTCTTAAGCTATGGTTCTCTTAACTGTAAGTTCCGGTGATGACTTATCCAGAGCGACGTCTTCCTGAATTTATTCGAGTTATCTAAAAAGGTTCGTTTTTTACATTGAATCCTACCGGAAACCGATATAATGCGCCACTGGGGTCAGCAGTTATCACATTTTTATGTCGCGTCCGCACTTTTTTTGAGTCAATTAGTCTTTTTAAGGTATCAAAAATGGTGCTTACCTACGTACCTAGTTACTACTATGAATTCTCATTATTTCAAACAGAGCAACCGCACGTAATGCACTTGTGTATGGGCATAGACATGTACACTTCAATATCTCGTGCATACTTGCCCGGTCTGCTTGGAGAATGGTCATTGTGGCCAACTTTCGGCCAGGAGAGGGATGGCGTCGGCGCGATACGTTTAAAATTTATTAATATAGAAATCATCATCACCCTATTACAGTCCACTGCTGGACACAGGCCTCTTCAGTTGCTCGCCACCTAGGGCAAACATCTGGAGGATATTATGGGTATAAGCGCCACCTGGGCAGGCGGGTTGGCGATCGCAGGGCGTAGCTTCTCGCTCCAGTCACGCTGCTGCCCGTCATAGGCCTGTGATATCTAGCTACGCCTTCCATCGTTATGGTTTTACCACCACCAGTCGGTTTGCCAGAGCCTCGTTTGTTGGTCGGCAGGATGCACCACGGGCAGGTGAGGAAGGCTTGGAGTGAAAAGGTGATAGGTCACTCCCATACAATATAGAAATACGGATACTTATTTTGTACTTTTTGGAAAATAAGTGCGTTTAATAATCTTATATCTATACAACTAAAACAGAATCTGGATATCCTGTGTATGAACATATTTTGAGAAGCCACGCTAAAAATACTACCTAAGTATCTTTTATTTCGATTTTTCTTTATGTCATACTGAGCATCCCTAAGAAAATAATGTGAAAATGATTTACCGATAAAATTAAGATTTTTTAATTATAGGTGTTACCTAACTATGTACAATAATTGTACATGTTAGTACACAGGTTTTAAGTATCACGCCGACCAAAAAGCGACCACTTGGCCGGTGTATGAATCTTAACGTACATCAAAGCGTTATTTTCTTCCGACATGCGTAATTAAAACGATTTTATTAGGCTGAAATGTTATAATATTAGTATATTGAGGACAGAAATTACAATTTGGATTAGAAAAATATTTATTAAGCATACACTGATCGCAGTTTCGTCGCATCCGAGCTAGACATGTGGCCCGTTGTGAGCCTTCTGAGATTGCAGTAAGGTTTTTGGTTCTTGGTCACTGCGACTCATTATCAGATGCAGGCCGCCTTGTTTACGGGTTATGCTAGATCTGTTTTAACTGTACACAATTTTATTCCTAAAGTTTGTTCCAATTTGTTGCTGAATGAGGTGCCTCTGAAACTGAGCAATATTCTAGTAGACAACGCAGGTGGTTATCCCTTTACGTTGGTCGTCTTTTCAGTTATAGCAGTTTGCATATAGTATTTTCCGAAGAATTTCATTCCGAAAATAAGCCGCACAATTTTAATTCACAATTATTACCTGGCAGTACCTGTCATATCAAATGGACAATTTCGCTGACAAAGTCAAGAAATGACAGTATCTATGGTGTATTCAAAAAGTTTTTAATCATTCCGTAACATATTTTCCCGAAATTCTAAATGAAAAAAATGATGAATCGTTGTAATTTATAGCCTATATGTTAATCTGATGCATAAACAATATTCGTGTAAAGTTTCACTAAAATCTGTTTAGTAGTTTTTGCGTGAAAAGGGAACAAACATCCATCTATCCATCCATCTATCCATCCAAACAAACTTTCGCGTTTATAATATTAGTGGGATTTAATCTTTATTGCACAGTAAATGAGTGTACAAGAGGCGGACTTAATGCCACATAGGCATTCTCTACCAGTCAACCATTGTTTTAAGCAGAAAATAATAATAAGGTAGTGTGCCAAAAAAAGTTTGAAAAAAAAAGACTAATACTAATATAATGTATAGTAATAATAATATATAAATTAAATACAAATCTATAAATATACTTATTTATACATATACGAGTATACATAATATAATTTTACATACAATATGTATAGAATAAACTAATAAATATTTCAATACCTTTATACATGATATAATTATATTATATGCACATACCTACTTATAACAAAATAATAGATTATACCATAAGTGTAAAAAATATGTAACAGTTTAATAGGCACCGGAATCCTGCGAAGAACTACTCGATAGGAGGTTTAGTACGTGTCGAGTGGCGGGTTCCTAATGATGGACAGTCACAAAAGCTGGTTGTTAAGTATCAAGGTCCATATCGCGTATTAGAGTAGGTACTCCCCAATGAGAGGTATGCTATTGAAGATACTTGATTATCGCGCAAAAGCAATCGTCATTATGAAGCCATTGTACCAATCGACAAAATGCAACCATGGCTATATTTCAGTCGAGATTAAGAAAGCGGTTGTGATAAAAAGAAAACAGATGAGGAGTAAAACTTAATTTAATTGTTTGTATTAATTAATATCGTAGTCTATGAATAACTAAGTAGAAACTTGTATTATTATTGCATTTTATTGTTATTATCTGTCACTTATAAGTTGTGTAATTGTGTGCGCGTATTGTATAAAAAATCAATGTATAACTATACAAAACTTTGTTGAAAGGCTGTTCATTATAAGGTTATAGATCTGTTTGTTGTTAAGAATATAGGGTAAAACTTAACATAAGATTTTAAGTTTCAGTAACAAATCGCGAAGGGACTCGCTATAGCAGGAAGGCCGAGCTGTAAGCCTAATTATTAATGTAGTCCTAATTAATTAATATAATATGTATGATACTTTACATTTAATAGATAATCTTAGTAAATCACTAGATAATGGTTGTCATGTTGACTTCCTGCAATAGCAATAATATAACTGTTACTAATTGATCCATTGTAAAATAAAGTATTGATGCAAAATATCGATGGTTAATAAATACATGCTAATAGTTATTTTCGTAAAATTATAGATTACTATTCCCAATAACACATGGGAATAGTATTTTGTACAATATTAATATTTATTGAGAAAGTGTATTGATTGACAAGTCCTTTTTTATGTATGTCATTCGTTTTCTTAGCCGGCGATGAGACGGGTGTTGTAAAAGCTTTTGAGTGTCGAATATTGTTATTATACTGATTACACGGATTACCTATAGTATTACTGAGGTTTCTTTTCATTCTCTGAGGCTATCCCATACATGTTAATTAACCGACTCCAAAAAAAGGAGGACGTTCTTAATTCGACTGAATATTCTTTTCTTCTTTTTTGGTACATGTTTGTTACCACATACCTCTGAGAATTGTGAACTGATTTGGAAAACTCTTTTTTTGTTCGAAACACACGGGTGTTCACCAGCTAGGTACGCATCTAGCTGGTCGTCGAGAATAGTCTCTAATGGTCGAGAATAGGTTTCTTTTCAATATGGATTGAAGTCGGTTTTTTTTGCTACTTTGAATGGATTCTTGTCTAGTCCTAACGATAGTTGGTTGCTGGCAAAGTTTTAGACATTGCTTTCAAATGTTCAAACCGATAATGGTGATTTTAAAGCAAGCAGTGAGTAAGATAGCAATCAATTGTGAATTTATAATGCAAACATTATCTAGATCTATAATAATATGATACAATAGCTGCTATACCGTCTATTTCTGGTTTGTGATTCATTATTAACGGTAAGATCTAGGTCCAGATAGAATAATGGAGGTATAAATGCGATTTTCGTTTATATTATAATCAGAGAAATTCTTGCTCGACTACAACTTGTAAATTGGTAGCGCTTGACTTCAAGTCGCCTGATGTTAAGCGACGTTAGAGCATACGATGGAGCGCGCTCTACAAACAAAAACCGATTCACTCTCGCCTTGAAAACCTGAAGATTACATCTATCATGTACCCTAGAGCCTGGTTGGTCGCGTACGGTATGTTTCAACAGAAACTTCTTGCCGCGTACACTCAGGCTTTGGAATGAGCTCCCCGCCGAGGCTCTCCCCCGAGACTACAGTATGGGGTACTTCAAAAAGGTTGTGAAGAGGTTTCTAAAGGGTAGGCAACGCGCGTGTGTTCATAGGCTGCGGTAACCGCTTAACATCAGGCGGGCCGTAGGCTTGTTTGCCACCTTAGTGGTATAAAAAAAAAGTAAGTGACGCCAATCACATCCAATAAACGTAGGGACGTCATGTATCATATGTGACTTCAGCGCGTTATCACCAGTAAGGCTTATTCACAATCATCATCTCTGAAAGAGAAATCGATTCGGATTCGATTCGAATTGCCTACGCTTATCATCCGTTAAAGTAAGGATCCGGGGATGTAAGGGAGCGGCCAATCATCTTTTCGCTCCAAGCCATCCTCACCTGCCCGTGGTGCATCTTGCCGAATAACAAACGAGGCGCTGGCAACCATATGGTGGCGGTATAACCATAATTATTGAAGGCGTAGCTAAATACCACAGACCGATGACGGGCAGCAGCGTCACCGGAGCGAGAAGATACGCCCTGCGATCGCCAACCCGCTTGCCCAGCGTGGCGATTATTGGTTTATCCTCCAGATGTTTGCCCAAAGTGGCGAACAACTGGAGAGCCTTATATCCAGCAGTGGACTGCAATAGGCTGATGATGACGATGATGATGATCATCCGTTAAGGTTAGCTCTAAAAGCCTCAACGATCGATAAAGTAAATAAAACTTACCGATGACTGAAGTGCATTTCTGATTGATGATGCCGCTGGGCAGTAAGTGGAAATCGAACTCTTTGCCGTTCACCACCACGGTGTGGCCAGCGTTGTTGCCGCCCTGTGGAAGAAGAACTAGTATTAGTATTAAGATTCAAGGATATCAACACTCTTAGACATGCCTATTAAGAAATGCTTTCTATATTGACTGGCCGGGGATAGGAAAAGGATCCGTACTTTGGACGAAGACCTCTTTAATACACTAGCAGCCCGCTCCACGCTTCGCTTCGGATAAATCAATTATTTCAGCTAAACATTTAATTATTGGAGTTTTAGCACGGGTCCCCAACTTTTAAAATATAATACAGCCTATGTTATACCAGAGATATTGTAGCTTTTCGACAGCGAAAGAATTATTCAAATCAGTCCAGTATTTTCGGAGCCTTTTCATTTCAAACAAACAATCAAATCTTTCCTCTTTAATTATTAGTGTAGAAGCGTAAATTGAACCACACCAGATACTACATCAGTACTACGTATCTAGGTCGAATTACAATTCCAATAGCGCTCATATTATCACCACGTTATGTTACAACTTATCTTATCATTTGCATCACAATTGCTCTCTTTTAACATTGGAAAAGTGTCGTAATGATAATTTAAAAAGCTGATTTGATTTCTTAATGCTATTGCAATAGAGTGAAATCTCAAATGCCACATCAGATCGGGGTCTTGAAGGTCTCAACGGCTTTCATTTACCACGCCATTGGGGACGTTCAAGTATTACGTAAGCAGATTTATTACAGTTTTTTACCCCCCCACCCCCCTTGTCAGCAAAAGTAAGCAAAGCTCTTACCCCCTCCCCCCATGCTTACGTAAACATATTTAGAATTTTTTTGCAAAAAAATTTTTGCCCCTAAGGGCACTATGGGATTAAGGACTTAAAAAATATTTGACCAAAAATTTAATTTCAAGTAAGCTAATTTTTTTTAGTTCTATGTATAAATATGGATAAAATAAATGTTTTTTGTCCTGTAGATAAAATTCGTAAAATGCAAATTTTCCGAGATATTGGTGATTTTTTTCTTTATATGCATTTTTCTCGAAAACTATGCATTTTGCGACTTTCATGTACAGGACAAAAATTGTTGCAAATGTTATCACTAATACGATGACATCGAAAAAAGGGAGGATTAAAGACTTCGAAAAACAGTTGGAAAATGTTCTAAGTGTTTTGCCCTCAAGCCTTATACAATGGTGGAGAAATCGGGACTAAGAAAAATTTTCAATTTTATTTTCAAGAAAAAAAATACTTCCTTTTTTCAATGTCATCGTATTAGCGACATCATTTGCAACAATTTATGTCCTGTACATGAAATTCGTAAAATGCAAAGTTTTAGAAATATGGGTTTTTTGTTTTCTTTAGCCATCAGCCAAAACACTTCCTCATCATCATCAGCCCGTGTCAGTCCACTGCTGGACATACAAACACTTCCTCGGTGTAATAAAATTTTTCGTACGAGAATCGAGATCGATTTTTAATAGATCTATCTTATATCATCATTTTCTTTTTGGAATCGATCTTCAAGGCACCGGTTCGAATCGATTCCTAAGATCGATTTTTTGTCACAGCTCGGCAACCTTACTAAATGTATGGATTTATTCGTAGGTAATTCCCCGAAAATACGTTTCGTTTTCAAGCAAACAGAATGTGAGGATTTGCCATTTGTGTTAAAAAGAAAATAAATAAAGATGACGTAATCATCATCTAGACCCCCCCACCCCCCATGTCATCCAAAATAAGCAAATCATAGACCCCCCCGCCCCCCCATAGTGCTTACGTAATACTTGAACGGCCCCATTGTGTTTAGAATAGGATATAAATTACTTTTTAGAGTTCATTAGACAGAGTTTTCTAATGAAGGTTTCCAGAAAACTAGATGGCATCACATAAAAAGCAGGTCCACCTATCATGTGATTGGTCAGTTGCTATGCAAACGTCAGTGCCACGTCAAAATGAACCAATCACGTAACAGTTGAACCTGCCTTTTATGTGGTGCCATCTGGTGGATTGCTTTTTTCAGAAAACCTTCATGACAAATTCTCTTATGCTGAGCGAGTGATAGAGAACGAAAAAAAAAGCTATGACGATAACATTGGAAGGTCTGGGTTGATCCACGTGCGGAAGCAAACCTGAAATGAGGTGATAAGACAGGGAACCAAAGTCTTCTAGATAGCTCATCGGATTAGCAAGCTGAAGTGGCAGTGGACGTGCTATATTAGCAGCAGTACAGTATATCGTATTAATTTATCATTAATTATACTGTATTCTAAGAAATAAAAGAGAAGATAGTCAAACTTGCACGTGTCCAAAATTTGAACGAGATCAATATGAGCATTTTTTTCAATCGTGTTTGGTTTATGGTGTATTTGTTGTTATACCGGCAACGGAAATACGTCATCTACATCATCATCATCAACATCATCAGCCTATAGCAGTCCACTGTTGGACATATGCTTCTCCAGTTGTTTGCCACTTTGGCCCACTTTGGGCAAACAGCTGGAGGCTTTACCCATAATCACCATGCTGGTCAGGTGGGTTGGCGATGGGGTACAACAAGGGAAGCCTCCACGCGTGGTCGTCTTTGACGGCCCGGCGTACCCCGGGCAACGGCGGGTAGTAGAGAGATGGCTGCTACCCGACGGCTAATTCCCTGTGGGAGCACGCACTTGTGCGTGGCTCCGGGGGCCAGCGTTGGCGTCGTTGTGGTGTTCGACGCCTTCCACGGCCAGTGCTTCGGCACACCGGATGGGGCCTTTTGGCCTGTGGGTCTCTCCCAATGGCGGGGTATTTGCCCGATTGGTGAGAGACGTGTTGGGCGCATTTGCGCCGGTTTGTCGGCGATGGTCGCAGAGGAAGAGGAGTGCCCTTCGGGGGACCTCGCGGTGTTGTCGTTGCCGTCCTCCCTGTCTTCTGCGACCGTTGCCGCCTTACCCAAGATGGGGGCCTTTTGGCCTGTGGGTCTCTCCCAATGGCGGGGCGTTTGTCCGATTGGTGAGAGACGTGTTGTGGGACGCATTTTGCGTCGGTTTGTCGGCGATGGTCGCAGAGGAAGAGGAGTGCCCTTCGGGGGATCTCGCGGTGTTTCGTTGCCGTCCTCCCTGTCTTCTGCGACCGTTGCCGCCTTACCAGAGGAGCCGTTTGACGGCGCGGTATGGCAGTGTATCACTGCGGCGCGGCGGGTCCGATGGCCACGGTTCTCGTGGTCGTCGGATATGGTCCTTTTGGACTGGTCGCCGGGCAACCTGTTTCCCCTCGCTGGAGGGACCAGGGGGCTTGCCTTGACTGGCGAGCCCGAGTGGAGTGAGACCACAATAAAAAACCGCCTGTTATCCCGACTTCGGTCGGGACCAGGGGGCGCGAGCTCAAGTGGAGAAAACCACAATAAAAAACCACCGTGCGGCGGCGGCTGCACGCCCGACGGAGTTCCGCGAGGTCGGCACGGGGGTGTCGGCCACGTATTGCACGAACTCCGTCCTTGGAGGAGAGGGACGGCCCTTACGGGCCTG
Organism: Conogethes punctiferalis; assembly: GCA_031163375.1. Lineage (NCBI taxonomy): Eukaryota > Metazoa > Arthropoda > Insecta > Lepidoptera > Crambidae > Conogethes > Conogethes punctiferalis. The sequence continues at coordinate 4,075,354 of CM062093.1, forward strand.
ACCTCTAGGCTGCCCCAAGTGGGGGGGCCAGCCCGAGTCTGCCTAGCAGACCAGCGCTGACAGCTTCGCGGCGTTATAGTCAAGGACCCGCGTTGCTGTCGCCCAAGGCGCATTGACGGTGCAAACCAGGGTTTTTTAGTGGGTATTCTCTGCCGACGCGGAGCGAGTCCCACATAACCCGTCTGCTCCCCCGGGCAGCGGGTATGCGTAAACTGCATTTTCCCCTGGTGCAAAAAAAAAAAAAAAAAAAAAAAAAAAAAAAAAAAAAAAAAAAAAAAAAAAAAAAAAAAAAGGTGGGTTGGCGATCCCAGAAATACATAGTTTGTGATTTCAACTGTCAATTTATTATCGCGATTCTTGGGATACAGCCTATTGACAGACAGACGGACGAACGCTCAGACGTCCCGTTTTATTACCCTTTGGGTACGGTTACCCTTTAAATCAGTGAAATAACTGCAGTTGCGTTTCGGGATCAGTCAGTGTATAGCAGCCGGGTATATCAATGTATTGATCTTGTTACTTTTTTGGCCACTCTTCACTAGACCAATCGATCGATCGTCGATCAATGATATCGATCGATAGAAACATCAATTCGTCGACGTCGACCAATTCATTCTTATATAGATCGATTGATCTAGGATACTACCTTACGTTTTCCATTAGGCGGCGGGAGGCTATTACAGAACTATACTAAAAATAATATTCTCTCCTTTAAAGAAATCATTTTGTAAGCATCGTGAATAGTCCGACTTCTACATCGTAAAATAGTGCCTTTTCATGAAATGACGGAATGCGCCTGGTCATCACGAAACGATCAATTCTACGATACGGTAACGTTTTGAATTCCGATTGCATTGACATGCGAGATTGTAACCAAAGGACCACGTGAGAATATTTAAACACGTGATTTCCTCGGATATTTACTGCATTTTCCATAGTGAAGGAGTGAGCTTGCGTTGTAATTTGTAATGTACTTTTTATTGTTAGGTAGTAGGCATAAAACTATTTAGTATGCAGGTTTTCGTGGAGTTTCATACATTGTTGATTAATTAATATTGATATGTCTGATGTCAACTTTTAACACAGTTTATGATCTGCCTAACGATATTATAATATAAGAGAGGTAGGGCATAGCGAATCTTCGCTCGAATTGAGCCGCCTGTCCGGGGAAGGACCTCCACCCTATAGAATACCGCAGCCAAATGACCTCCGGGTCGTGTTTCTGCTGGTGAGTAGGGTCTCCGGAGCTCGTGGGGGGGTAGGGTTGGGCCGGCATGGCAGTGGCAACTGACATGTTACTAACCAGTTACTTGCCAGTTGTCACAGCGATTTGGGCCTTCTCTTTCGCTTTCCATCAGGCGTAGGGAAGCCATTATGTCGAGCTATTATAAAAAAAAAAAAAAAAAGATCTTTAAAGAAACTACGAGAATGTTTGTACCAAATAAACTTATTTTAATCTATTCTAAAATGCCAAGGAGATCACATTAATAATACCTACTCTCCTGACCGAACTTCGGCCACAGCTGCCAACCTATAAGGAGAGTAGCCAAGTGCGCAGGACCAGGAGGACCATTTGAGGTCCGTGGCAAATTCATTGAAGGGAGCGCTACCAGTAAAAGTTAACAGGATATTACTGAGCTTATGGTCACTTTTTTTTTTATCCCGGAAAAATGCTTTTGTGCATCCCCGGCGTTCGGGGGAACGACGGGGTATGTGGGACTCACGTCGCCCTCAGAGCGGGAGGGTGGCACCCTGCCTCAAGGTGACGGGGAGGCAGGAAATACCCACTAAAAAACCGGGGCCTCCGTCAAGCGCCCTCTGGGTGGTGCCAGGGTCCTTGTGTACCATGACTACCTTGGCACCACGGACGCGGCCCGCCTAGTAGCAGGCTCTACAGGTTCTCCTCTCTAAGGAGGAGCGACAGGAGCGGTCCGAAGGCCCTCCGAAGGCGCAGGAGCGTTCGGGTTAGCTTATGGTCACTTGGCGGGGCCCTCTCGGGTCGGAGGACTGCGGCATTTTGCCGGTTTGCCACCTATAGTTTCGCCACCGTGGGGAGATATTAAAGTGTATTAAGTCTGTGTGCAGGACAGTTGCACTCTCTGTTGAATCTCATGGTCTGATAATTCAACGTGACCGGAGATAGCCGGCTTAACGTGCTTTCCGATGAATGGGGATGTATCACCGTCAATTTTCTGCATCTGGGTCGACGAAAAAAAGAAAAAAGGTCAGTTTGAAGTATTTGTCTCAAATTCAAGTCAAATTGTTTGAATTGAGGGCACCCTTCCAAGAATTTTCATTTTAAAGGTGCTTCCCCACCAGTAAAAATTGACCTTTCATTATTGAGCTCACGGCCTCTTGGCTGAGGCCCTCCCGGGGCAGGGGTTCTCCTAGGGCGAGGCCCCCCTGGGGCAGGGGCCCGTGGTATTTTACCGTTTACCGCCCTATAGATACGGCATGCGCCATTATGATCTATGCGAACTAAGCTCTAAAATAACTTCTTATAGGTATTGGCGGTGAATGATTGAATCGCGCCCCTTCTGCCCGGACCTTTTTTTTGTTACGTCTGGAATGCTTTTACGCATACACCAGGGACCTAGGTACGGAACACCTCCTGAGATATGTGGTACTCACTCCTAAAACGGAGAATACCCACTAAACCTGACGGTGGTCGGCTACGAGCGCTCATCTGAGGAGGGTCGGGATGCCCGTCAGGATTCGTCTCAACCCCTCCTCAGCTCAGTAGTGCTGCCCCGTGAAAGAATCACCAAGGTTAGTCTTGTGTCTGCAATGACTATAAAGGCAGCTCACTGCCTTGCCTTGAGTGTGTGACTATACCCTCTGAGGCCCATAGCAAATTCTTTGAAGGGAGCCAGGTACCTGTAAAAATGCAGGTACCTAATTACTTACTGAGCTCACTGTTGGGGGCCCCTAGCATTTTGTGGGTTTGGCCATCCTATTGTTACTCCACTGGGAAACAGGTATAGTTATATTGAAGCCTTCAACTAATGTAGAAGTTCTGCAGCACTTGTATTTCCCGTAATGCAAATTCCTATCTCATTATTACATGGTCACATTTTACAATCACATTGATACAAGATGTATTATCAATAGCCACTTGGTGACATAACAGAATATCCATTAAAAGTAAAAAGAACTTTATGATGTAAGATATAGCTATAAGGATTAAAGCTATTATCGCCATTTGAACTTGTTATAAATATTATGATTATGTATGAAACATCTGCTTCTTCCTGGTATTTTATAGAATAGATACAGTGACTCACGCAAAGCAGTCTGCAGTTAACACTGGCAAAAGACACTGGTTATGCTAACAGATAATTTGTATAAAATAATTGTTCATGAACACAAATGTTTGTGCTTGAATCGAACCCACAACCCTTGGCTCAGAGGGCAGAGCTCACTACCAAATGAGCCACCGAGCCAGCCATATGACACATGTCAAGCAACATAATAGGAGGCGGATCTCCATAGCGAATCGAAATACCTACAAAACACAATAAAACATGATTCACAGATAGACATTTGTATTCAAAACAATGTGTTAGTAATCTACATCATAAATGGCTACATCACTTAATTCACGACATTCTGTATCTAGTTAATTATTTATCAGTTTACAGCGGTTTAAACTGGACTTTGGTTCAACAAGCAGATAAAGATAGCTTAGGTATTCACAACATACGAACAGCATTAGGAAATGAAGAGTAATATTAATGAAATATTACCCAATAGTATTAACCCTACAGTGCTTGATTTTTTATTTCGGTTTGAAAAAAATATATGAACTTGCAAATATAGAGCTATTTACCAGAAAAATATTTTAAAAAATCTCATCTCAATACAAACATGATTATTTGTATTTTTTGTGTATGTCCCACATATGGCACATAAAGCATTGTAATGTAAATCTGTTCTATGTATGAGTAACTGGGAAAAATAAAATAATATAAAGTATAAATAATCTAATCAAGTCTTTGTTTAATTAAGCCTAGAAACCTTACAATAGCCTAGAATACTTTTACTTATATCTTCTATTTTCGGAACAGCTTGGCATTTCTCAGTGTTTCTAATAGGGGTCTGATACGAAAAAGTCTGTCGTGTCCTGGGTCTCCTCTCGGTTTCAAATTTACGTTGTCATTGAAATGTATGACACATCGTAGTTTTTCAAAGTCAGCGAGTGTCATAGTTTCAATGATGAGTGGTATACCTAATTCATAATTCCACAACATGCCTATGTTTGGTTGGGGCACCAGGCCTAACAAGAGACAGATGCCTAAATACTTTCTGAGTTGTATCTTTGTAACGGAAACTGGCTTTGAAGGATCCTTTTGAATGCTGTATTTACTTGACTCTTCAGCAATGTGATCGAGCAAATCGTCGTCAAAAAGTATGAAAAGTACTGCTAAGGTCTTTCGAAATCAGTATAAGGTTGTACCAGGGTGTTAACTCCTGTAAACGTGGTATCTGGTTGCTGAAACTTCATCTTTCGTCTTTCTCCATATATAATCTCTCTTCTTTGGCTTTGGCCTGACAGACTTTATGGTAGGTCGGACGAAGGCGGCAGTAGGTGGAGACTGAGCCCGTGGTATCACTCGTCTGGATCTAGGATTTACTTAGACCTGGAAGTACTAGGCTGTGGTGTCACGGCGGCTGAATTATTAGACGTAACTATCTGACTACTGTTTGACTGTGGACTAGGTATGCTCACGTTTTCATAGACGAAATCATCCTGTAATAATTCAGGACACTCCTCCATTTCGTTCATCACCAAATCCTGAATTTTGATCAAGTCGTCACCACTATCTTCACCTGACAGTTCCTGCTCATCTTCACTATCGGATGGAATTTCCAGACACCTTTCAACATCTTCCGTATTCAAACTTTTCTTACCACTCATCTGTAAATAATACGAGAATTTAGAGGATACTGATTGCACGGTGTGCCATATCCGGCACATACAAAGTTGTTGCGATTTTATGTACATTTATCAATCTAATTACATTATAACAACTATTATAACAAATATAAACATTAACTTACCTCTGTTAATTATTTCAACACGAAACTATTAAATCTTATTCACTTTTTTCAATATTTTGCACAACGCTCGTTAACCGAATTCAAAATACCTTCCGATCCGATGAAAATTAGTGACAGCTAATTGCAGTGACATCTAACCGCTATTTACGATACTAAATTCAAAATTCCAATGCATTATGGTTCAACTACTCAACATTTGATGGCGCCACTTATATCAAATTATAAAATATGGACAACTTTTTGGTATGTGCCATATGTGGTACACCATGCGCTGTAGGGTTAACATTTTATATTTTCATTCATTCTGATTTCCATATCATTATTATACTAGCGACCTGCTACGCTACGCTTCGGATAATTCATTATACATAAACTTTCCTCTTGAATCACTCTAACTAATGTATTAAAAAAACATCAAAATCCGTTGAATAGTTTTAAAGACTTAATCACACGCAAAGTTAATATATTTAGGGATATAGGGACAGAAAAAGCGACTATGTTTTATACTATGTAGGCCTCTTATCTTTCCGAATTGGTGTGTCAGAAATATACCCTTTCTTTTTAACTATCCTCTACCCTGGTTGCCTGGAAGAGATCGCCTATAGTGATAAGGCTGCATATATTGTACATCAAATGTCTACTGTACATACATTTTTAAGTAAATTGTATGGTATGCAATAAAGATTATTATTGTATATAAAAAAATAGGCAGATTTAAGTTTTACACTATACACTTCTGTATCAAACAATTCCCTTGAGATTTAAATAATCTATCAAGACAATGACCTTTGTTATTTTTGTACAGCTCCAATAAAATTAGACACAGCCCTAGATATGAAGAAAAAAAAATAGTGTGAACATCACACAGCAGCAATAAACGGCCCAGACCTTGGCAGAAATCCACAATTAGCATACACTGTAATTAAAACAAGGTCTTTGCCACAATTGAACATAACCATTATCTCAATCACATAATCTCAGCTATAATAAAACAAATAAAAAACCATTTTTTTTTATTACATAAACCGAACATGTCAAGTTTACGCAACGATGAACAAGCATCCGTCAGTTCCCACCAGAAATGTTGGCACTAACGCAAAGTACGGATTTCGTACAAAAACATTGTACGATCAGTACACATGTTTTCAAACAATACTTGGCACCCCGCCAGACTAGTAGGCTTCTCAATAAAACTAGCTCGATACTAGCCGCAATAATGCACACGTAAATAAAGAGATTCCAGCAAAATCAATCAACTCCTAACATCGCTCATACCTCATAACCTCAAAATCATATTTCCGTAAACAATTTCAGCGCATGTTACGGACAATATTACTAATTAGAGATTTATTATAATGAAAGGTAAACGAGTATTCGAGCACATGGTAATTAAAACAAGCGTTTCTTACTTGGCAACGGCATACAATGTCGGAATTCACGGCAAGTAAGTCCACCAGTTTCCCTTTACCCTCGTCACCCCATTGAGCACCCAACACAACAGTCACTTTATTTTCCATTTTGTACTTCTTTTTGCACGGCAACGAGCACGACGTCAACTCACCGTTTAATTCGGTATGCTTCGAATCTGCGGTCGAAGCCATTATTTATTGCAAACTTGGGAATTAAACGCGAAAGAGCGAGACATGCGCGCGCCGAATCCGCCGTTGCGAAAAACTTGAAAAAGGGATACCAGCAGAATAAAGAAAACTACCCTTAGCATACCATGGCCCATATAAAGTCTCCAATAGTAATATTTGAAAAATTTGTTCATATTTTGTTCTTTCTAGTATTTATTACTTGGTATTTATTTATTTTATTATGTTTATATTTATACAATGACATGTAGGTATATACTTATTTCCCTTCCCCTACCTGAATGTTGTCTAGAAGAGAAGAGATCGCTCGATAAGACTGTCTAAATTGTACCACAAGATGTCTGTAGGGGCTCCGCTTAGTAGACCACGAAGCTCCGTACATGAGTTATAGTGAAGTAGAGTAGTAGTGAGTACGCCAAAGAGAAAGATCGCCGGGGTTTTTAGTAGTATATTATAGTAAAGTACAGGTAATCAATATGGCAATCTTTCCTTGATTAGTAACTGCTATGACAGTCGGTGACGTACTAGTAAATAAAAATATTATAAAGTAAACAGTAATCACGCGCGGCCCAATATGGGGCGCGGTGTCAGCAAAACGCGAATGTACGATGGCTTGCCCGTACATGTTGGCAACCCAGAGAAAAGAAAAGTTAAAAGTAAAATTGTTAGTAAGTAGTTAAGATAAGAATTAAAAAATTACTAATCAAGTGAAAGAATGCCAATACAAAGTAAATTATTAGAAGTTGAACGCAATCTTCCGCCGCGGTGACCCGTCGAGGATGCTGCGCCCGCGGCTGCTGCGGTGGCCGTCGACTCGGTGACGGCCGCATGTGTTGCAGTTCGATGTGCTCATCTTCATCTTAGTGTTGTACTCGTTGTGTGAGTAAATAGTGAAGTCTCTCGACTGTAGGACACACCCTTGCGCTAAAGTTACAAGGCTTGTTGTTGTTCATATGCGCTGTGACGTCGCTGTTGCATACTGTGCGCAAAGTGCAAGCTCCGCAACAAATCGCCAGCCAGCTGTTCGGCGAGTGTAACGCGACCCACACGTCACTGCATGGTGTCGCCTTGACGTCACACGGCGCATCGGACCGATGACTCAATAGTTTCGCCTCGCAGGGAGCCTGATTGTTGTGTAAATTGAACACTGGCAGATTTTTGTAACAGATGAAGATGCCATAGTTTCAGTTGGTTGCACAGCTTCACATCTTCTTCAGATGCCGATTTAGTTGTAATAGTTAAGTAGTTTCGCAATATCTTGGATCCGTTTTTTCGCATAGTTCATTAAGTCCTTGTAAATAAGTTTAAATTTTATGTATATTAGTCCAGTAGTTAGTTAAGTTGTAGTACATAAGTAATATCCACTCGTCGTGTATCATTTGCATCTTGCCAATAGTGTCATAGTAAATAGGTCGATCGGGTTCAAGGCTTGTAATGTGAGCGCTCGGCGATAAGCCGCCGCTCACACCATATGTTCCGATAATCAAGCATGATATTGTTATCAGTGTAGTTAATAATGTAGAAAAAGTTTTCTTTCCACATCTCTTCGTTCTTTCTTTTCTTTCAGAGTCTTCAGATTTCGTTTCAGTTTCGACTTCTGTTTCTAGTGGTAGTGGTGACAACTTGACTATGGGACGCTTGATGGTGCCAGTTTGCGTTTTGATCGTAGTGGCTCGTACATGACCATCAGCTCCGGGGTGAGTTTCTATGACTCGTCCCATGGCCCATTTTCCAGGCGGTAAGTTGTTGTCCTTGATCAACACAATGTCGCCCTCCTTTATGTCCTTCTCATCTCTAACGATGTCTTCGCTCTCCCAGTATTTAGTGATTTCGTTTAAGTCGACGAGAGTCACGTGACAGTTCAGAGTCTTCAGCTTCCCACATAAAATCCATCCCAATTGAGTCTGTTGCGCAATAGGGGATTGTTTACTGCCTTTGAGCACCCCGTCAAGTAGGATATCGGAGTACACGTCGGCCCCTAGGAGTAGGTCTATAGGGCGCGACAAGTTGAATTCAGGATCAGCAAGTTTCAAGTTCTCTAAATGTGGCCAGCTAGCCTTTTCAAACGTAGAGTTAGGTAAGTTATTTGTAAGTTTCTTCATTACTAGTGCTTCAGTGACGAATGAGTAGTCAGAGTGTATAGATTGGCAGTTGAGTTGAAGACGTCCCTTGCAGTCTCCGGATACGCTTCCCACTCCAGAAATAGTTGCGTTTAGTTTGCTCCTAGGCAGTCGAAGCAGTTGAGCTGCCTTATCAGTGATCAGGTTCACCTGGCTGCCTTGATCAAGCAAGGCTCTGAGCTTGACCTGAGTCCCATTGGCAGATGTTATCTGAATCAGTGCAGTAGGCAGTAAGATCTCCATCTCATCAGTAGCCAAGTGATTGGAGCATGGTTCAGCAGAAGTTGAAGGTCGTAGGTTAGTTGTATCTTTAGCGTAGTTAGATCCAGTAGGTAAGTTAGGCTTCGTATAGTTGTGCAATAGTGTATGATGTCTCATATTACATTCCTTGCATGTCTTTGTTGACGTGCATTTGCCGTTTCCGTGGCTATACAAACAGTTTTTGCACAAATGCAATTTCGCCACAGTATCGTTTCGTTGTGCGGTGTGCATATCGATGAACTTTGGACATTGCATCAGCACATGACCTTCACCGCAGTTGGGGCACTGACCATAAGTAGTGTAATAAGTTTTCTTCGGCTCGTAATAATTTCTTTTCGCAGGATATGATTTGTAGTTAGGTTTCAGGAAGGCTGTCTTCGGGATGTTTGGGACTTCTTTCTTAGCGTTCTTCATAGTTTCGTAGGCCATAAACTTGCTCTCAAGAAAGTATAAAAAATCGCTGAGTGGTTGTAACTCTCGGTAATCTTGTAGTTCTTTCATGTAGTCAGTATAAGTAGTAGAGTCGAATTTCAGTGACATGAGGTGTACGATGAGTGGATCCCAAGTAGTTGTATCTATGCCGATGTTCGCAAGGCCGTTAAGACACTCTGTGATGACGTCATGCATCTTCTTCAGGTTGTGGCTGTCAGGTTGTTGGATGACTGGCAAGTTCAGCATGGTGTTAATGAAAGATGTAAACTGTAGTCGCCGATTGTCATAACGCTGAGTCAGTATGTCCCAGCACGACTGGTAGTTATCGGCACTAATGCTCAGATGCTGCACTAATCTCTCCGCCTCACCTCGCAACCTCGTCTTCAGATGCTGCATCTTTTGCGCCTTATTGATCATAGGGTTGTTGTGGATAGCTTCTTTGAAAAGATCCTTGAAGGATATCCACTGGACGTAGTTGCCTGAGAACTCGGGGACCTCCATCTTTGGCGCCGATTTTTCATAGTGGGATGTTGACCAGATCTTAGAGTTAAGAAATCGCCTCATCTCGTCGTACTTCCCTTCCATGGCAACAAACATGTTGTAGTATTTGAAATGAGACCCATTGAGTAGGGGTTCTAATTCCCAGTGCTGTTTATCCACGGTATCCCACTTCGCCTTCAGTATGGAAAGATGATCTTCTAGTTCCCATCTTTCACAGTCAGCGTTCTTGTCTATCTTAGACATTACACGGTCGAGAGCCTTGAAGTTACACTGCTGTTTCTCTAGTAACGCAGTCACAGATTTGTCATCTTCATCTTCCAGCATCCCGGACATGTCAAAAACTATAGCTTTTTGCTCCCGTATTTTTAGTAGTAATCCTTCCATATCCTCCTTAGTAGATTGATACAGTTCTCTCAGGTTTCCGAAAACATCTTCAGTGAAGTAGTGGATGTTCTTATCTTCTGTAGTTTCCAGAAGAGTAGCGTGTCTCGTCTGAAAGTCTTTCCATTGAACTTCAAGGGACTCCAGACGCTTGACCAAGTAGTCCTCAGTCTTCCTATCTCGGCCATCCTTTTTGTAGTTGGCACATAGAGTCTTGATGTTGTTGAAGCACTCTTGTTGCAGCTTCATCATTGTAAATAGTAGTTGGTAAGTAGTTAGTAGTAGTAGTAGAAATAATGACACGCAGAAGTAGTTCAGTAGCTCGAGGGTCTGACACGTAGTAGACGGTGGCAGACAATAAGTAAGTAATGACAAGAAGAAGTAGTTGAGTAGCTCGAGGGTCTGGCACGTAGTAGACGGTGGCAGACGTAAGTAAGTAATGATGACACGCAGAAGTAGTTGAGTAGCTCGGGGGTCTGGCACGTAGTAGACGGTGGCAGACGTAGAGCGTGATCGTGGTTCGTCTCGGTGATCTCACACCCTCAGTTACGCTATGTGCGCCTTCTCAATTTACCTGGTGAGACCCGCTTGTGGGAGGCCAGATAAACCGATTCGCTAACGTAATAAAGGAAAATAAGCTCACCAAGTCGTTGCTCGAAGGACCATTAATGTAGGGGCTCCGCTTAGTAGACCACGAAGCTCCGTACATGAGTTATAGTGAAGTAGAGTAGTAGTGAGTACGCCAAAGAGAAAGATCGCCGGGGTTTTTAGTAGTATATTATAGTAAAGTACAGGTAATCAATATGGCAATCTTTCCTTGATTAGTAACTGCTATGACAGTCGGTGACGTACTAGTAAATAAAAATATTATAAAGTAAACAGTAATCACGCGCGGCCCAATATGGGGCGCGGTGTCAGCAAAACGCGAATGTACGATGGCTTGCCCGTACAATGTCTGTAATAACTTTTTCAATCAATTGTTTGTATTTTGTTCAAAAAAGAATATTTATCTGTCTAATATTTATTTTTTAAAGTGGAAAAACAGAATTAGAATAGAATAACATTTATTTGGCAGTTTTGGCACATACCTGCATTTACATACAATCATGAAAATCAAAAAGAATACTTAAAAACTAAAATCAAATAAATGTGTGCCAAGTAGCTGACCGAGGATCTGCCCCGCTCAGCTATTGCTGTGGCACAGGCGCTACAGTGCTGGTATTCTAGTGCAGATACCTTGTTGTTTTATATCTGACTAGCAAACCCGGCGAACTCCGTTTCGCCACCAGATGGCTGTAAATATTTTTTCCTTAATTTTCTTTGCTATAAACCTCACGGAGCCCGAGACCTTTCTAACGAATGCAAAACCGTGGAAATAGGTTCGTGCGTTCTGGAGTTATAACATCAGGGAGGAAAACCCGACGTAGCCCACGTTTAATTGATTCAAATCTAGATATAAAATTGTTAAGTGTAGGACGTACGAACTTTATGAACCTCAACGTTAAGTATGTCACGTTATAAAAAGGTGCAATGAATGAATTTATAATCCTTTGAGTTTTTATTTTCATTTACAACAATCAACTCCCTTTTATTTTGCGGAAATGTATTATGTACGCATTTTAGGCTATGCGATGATTACTTATCGTGATGTGGTTAAAATAATGTGCTTTTAAGAAAATTTGTTCATGATCATTATAGCTCTTAATTATTTTAAAATTCCTAAGTTTTTATCAAAAATAATACATTTTAATTCCGTAACTGTTATACCGATTCGTCGGGAGAACTTAATAACTTAGCAACACCAATAATATCGTTCAGAAACGAATGACAGCCAGCGCCCGAAAACATGTTTGACATACCTATATTCACTATTCTTTATCCAAAGTTTCATGAAAGCGACTATATACTATTTTTCAAGTAATCGAGTGCAATATAATGTATAAAAATTTAATTTACAACTCATACTTTCGTAAAGAAAATATATCTCATTTGATTTCTAAACATCTAACAGCTGTCATGCATTGTCTTCCTGTCAGTTGTATTGTCAATATGACATTTCACTTTCGCTGATTGATTGCGGGCGGCCTCGGGCAGTGGACGACGGGTCCGGAACCGCTTTGTTTCCGTTTATTTTTCGGTAGTTCAGTACGTTATTGTGTTGTACCGTCCTTTTATAATCGTAGCCATAATGAGAACAAACTTGTAACATAATTTTCTATCAAACTCGGAATAGGTTTTTTTAAGAATATACAAAATACAATTTTAGTGCGATTAAGTCAGGTAGGCGGTCGAGATGAGAGTTTATTTTTTATTATTGTTTGTGTGCAATGTGGTTTTTGCTGTGGATGAAGAGGAGGAGGCGAATAGGCTGAGGATAATAAATCAGTTGACGAGGACCCGTACGGTTTTGTTGGACGATTATCACCTGGTGACCAGGCAAATAGCCACGGATGTATATATGTACAGGAGCTATCGCACGGTGTCCGTTGTGTTCTACCCCGTCATGAGGGACGTCACCGATGCTCGCTTCACGTTCCAATCAGAAGAGCTTCACTTGAATAACATTGGTAGGTGCACAACTAACATGCCTTTTGTTTATTTCTTTTTTTGCATGTTTTGAACACGCCGCTTCGCTCTGCTTAGTTTAGTTTTTAGTAAAGTTATTTCGTGCCAGTTATACAGAATGCCCTGATAGTTTACTAAAATGTATAACATTATTCATATTTTTGAATCTCTACTTCCAGAGATACATACCTAGGTATTCACGCCATAACAAACTTTCTAGGATGTGTTAAAGAAGATGTTCATTGTAACTATCTAGAATTTTTATTTAAATAATAGACACACTTTGATTTTATAACTGTGATTATATAACTTATTTTTATGTGTTAACCTAAGCATTTTTATTGTGTCTGGAATACTCACACTTAGAAAGTCTGGGACTCCCAGAAAGTCATAATGCTTGGACTTCCAGACACAATAGACAAAACAATGGGATTTGGATTTTAAAAGGACATTGGGCATTACAAGGTAAAAGTATGTCCTATATACTATAGATAGATATTCATCATCATCATCATCAGCTTATTGCAGTCCACTGCTGAACAAGCCTCTCCAGTTGTTCGCCACTTAGGGCAAACATCTGGAGGATATACCCATAATCGCCATGCTGGGCAGGTGGGTTGGCAATCGCAGGGTATAGCTTCTCACCCTGGTGGCACTGCTGCCCGTCATCGGCCTATGGTATTTAGCTACGCCTTCAATTGTGATGGTTATACCAACACCTGTTGGTTGCCAGCACCTCGTTTGTTATTCGGCAGGATGCACCACGGGCAGGTGAGGTTGGCATGGAGCGAAAGATGATAGGACACTCCTTTACATCCCTAGATAGATATTGACAAAATACAAACATTTACTGAGCAGGTATTTCAGACAACTACTGTATAAACCATTTACGTACATATGACATGTGTCATGTAGTGTAGGGCGTCCGCCATGGGATGGCGTTACGCCGTAGAGCGAGCCGGCCTCTCTGTACCGCGGTGTAGAGATTTTTCTCCGTCTCTATATATAGGCCACGAGTTTTGATGTCAATAAAAAATATTCTTACTAAGTGTCACCTAATTTGGCTTTTATTGGTAAATAGTGATAAAGCCCCGTTAAAAGTGCATAGGTAGACAGTGGTCTATCTATGGTCCTTCGGCGTCGGATATTGAAGTTTGGGCACTAGTGATAGTGCAGGGGACTACGCCTACTGTTGCGCTTTTTGGAGGAGGTGACGTCCTGGGCAGTGGATCGCTGTCGCGAACAGGACAGGGGAAGCTGACCAGCAAGGAGCCGCTGGCAGCTGAGACCAGCAACGTGACGCTGGAGGAAAGCTGATGCCTGGTGCAGTCCAGGCAAGTGGCAGCTGAGGAGATCGTGGTGCTGGTGGCGCTATCTGGTGCTGGTGGTGCTATCTGGTGCTGGTGGTGCTATCTGGTGGTGGAGCCGCTATCTGGTGGTGGAGCCAGGAGACGACTGCCAACTTGGTGTTGGAGGGAGACCGAGCGAATTCGTCGTCTAGTGAGTGTGTGTGAGTGAAACGGATACAACTGTGAGTAGTGCATTCGATAATTTTGTAAATAGAAGATAGGCAGTTTGAAGCAAAGGATTTTGAACTTTATTATCAAGTGTAGTTGGACTTTGTAGAATTTAGTGTTTACATTAAGATAGAAAATTTTAGGTTTGATAGTTTAGGACTTAGAATAATTTCGAAAAAGCTGTTGCTACGGGGAACCTATGCCCAATTTTCTCTAGGTGTATAGCGATTTCTAAAGACTTAGAAAATTTTTGAAATTTTAATAACTTGTAAATTGTAAATATTTTGTGTTTTCGTCATCTGTGGTTAAATTGCTATAATGGAAGCTTTAATTAACTTTCAGTTAGATATTGGTTCACGCATTAGGAAGGCTAAAATTAACTTTGAAAAGACTCCGAAAGACAGAATCAATAAGGAGTATCTAGAGGGCAAACTTGAACTTCTAGAACAATTTTGGTATGAGTTCTCAGCTGGGCATAAGGAGTTAATGCGTACTGTATCATCCAAGGAACAGTTTACCGAGACTAGCTATTTCAAAGATGATGTATATAGTGATGTCGAGGAGGTATATTTTGAATATAAACTGTTAATTAAACCTTTGTTAGCGAAATGGGCTGGTAACAACCAATCTAGTGCAAAGGCTGATACAAGTGACGCGTCCATTGCGCATACAGCCAATATCAAGTTACCAAAGGTTAACATTCCAACTTTTTCGGGAAAGTACTCTGAATGGAACACGTTCCGAGACTTGTTTCAATCTTTGGTACACTCTAATAAGAATTTGGGAAACGCTCAGAAATTGTTGTATTTAAAAAGTTATTTACAAGGCGAAGCAGAGCAGCTATTGTGCAACATTCCTGTCTCTGATTGCAATTATGACAGATGTTGGGGTCTGCTAGAAGACAGGTATAATAATAAAAGGTACATCTGTCATAACATTTTGAAGAGGCTTCTCAGTCAGAGAAATATTGTGGTTGAATCGGCTAGTGGATTGAAAGAGCTAATGGATACGACAAACGATTGTTTGTCTGCTCTTTCTAATATTGGCATTGATACGGCAACCTGGGATGTTCTGATAATACACATACTGTCGCTGAAGTTGGACCCGGAATCTAGAAGGCAATGGGAATTTAGTACGACGAATGTTAATTCGGATGAGTTGCCCACATTTAAGCACTTTGAGGATTTCCTTAAAAATAGGTATCGGGCCATCGAATTTCTAGATTCTAGTTCAAAACCTGTAAATAAATATGTACATAATAAGTTGCCTATCCACAAAGTGAAATCGATGCATGTTACTAGTTTAAGTTGTCCGTTTTGTACAGAAGAACACAAGCTTAGCACTTGTAAAGGTTTTATTGGGAGTTCGGTAGAAGTGCGACGCGAGTTTGTAGGGTCTCACAAAATATGTTATTGTTGTCTGGGAAATAATCACTCTGCCAAATTCTGTCACAGCAAGTATAAGTGTCGGATATGTAGGAGGAAACACCACGTTCTTCTACATCCTGTAAATAAGAGTAGTGTTCAGGAACTCCAAGTCAGGGAGGTTACGTCAAATAGTGACGAGGTAAACGCAGTACTTTCCTGTGCATCTACTAATAATAATTTTCATCATGCCCAAGTGTTACTTGCGACGGCTTTGGTAAACGCAGTGACTAGGGCTGGTGAGGTCTGTACAATTCGCGCGTTGTTAGACCAAGGGTCCCAGTCTTCTTTTATATCAGAAGCCATGGCTAAATTATTGGGACTGAAAAAGGTACCTGTCAAGGGTCAAATAATAGGTGTAGGTGGAAATAATGGACTAATATCTAAGGCTACGGTCGAAATAGAATTGTCCTCACGGATTGATCCGAGCTTTACAATCTCCGTGAAGGCACACGTATTGGGGTCTATTACTTCGCTTTTACCTACTCGTAGGATAGAAGCGAAGGAGTGGAAGGAGCTTGGCGGTATAATTCTTGCGGATCCGGGCTATTATACTTCCAATAATGTTGATATGTTGTTGGGTTCGGAGGTGTATAGCCGCATAATACAAAACGGTGTGCTGAAGGGTCCGCAGGGTACACCACTTGCACAGTGCACGTCGTTAGGTTGGATCCTTTCTGGAGCAGTCGGAGCATCGGTTGACCTTCCTAAAATGACAAATGTTCTGCACTGTAATGTTCTTCAGGAAAAGTTTCAGGAGTTTGAAGAAGATATTCCGCTACCATCGAAGGAAAGAATGCACTCGGAGGAGGACACGGATTGTAAAGAGTACATTACTGATGATACTGGTAGAGTGCATCTTCCTCTGAAAGGTGAATATCTAAATGTTGCCAACTCGTTGCCGATAGCTGAAAAAAGGTTAGTGTCATTAAAGCAGGAACTGAAGAACCAGGATCTGAAACAGAAATGTACACAGGTTAAAGATGAATACATTGACGCGGAACGTAAGGAACAAGATTCAGGTAGTAAAACTGTGTTCCGCTGCAAGGTAGACGTGTCGACTGCTGTAGAACCTGGAATAAAAGGAAAAATTAACTCGGATATTTTTATAGTAACGGAAAAGAAGCAATGGTTGGCGGGTATTGAGTGGGACGAAGCAGTACCAAATATAGTATTAAAGGAATGGCTTACTTACCATCAGGAACTTGCATATTTTGAAGATGTCACCAAGCTACGTTGGGTGATTGTACAGGCTGAAGATTTTGTAGAGCGTCATTGGTTCTACGTCCTGAGTTCTCTGGTTTCTTGGCGCCAGTGGCTTCAGTATTTGCAACGTTTATATCAACTTTATTGGTGGATAGGTAGGTCATCTCGAACTTTTCATCTTCTTAAGGTTTGAACTTTGCTTGGTACTATTGTGTGTGTAGTATACTTTACTCGCTGGTTGCTAGTTTTTTGGCAGGATGATTGAGTCTCATCCCGGCAAAGATAATTTGGTTTACGTAGTCAGTTTAAGGGGTTTAAGGGGAAATGGTATTTAATTGAGACCAGTCTCTAAGGCTTGTCTTCTTCCGGTTGCTGACTATTGTTTTTTTAATTTTTAAGTATTCTTGTTTTTTAAATTTAGTTTAAGAAGTTGGGTTTTGTGTATTAATTTGTTAAAGTGTGTATTAAGTTGTGTAATTGTTATGTGTTTTATAGTGTTCAAATGTGTTTAAAATTGGTTAGGAAAAGTTTTATTTTGTATTTAGGTACTGTTTGTGTATGCTTGCTCACGGTGGGCGATTTCATCAGTTGTCTAGTTTACTTTATATGTAACACACAGTAGCGGGAATTTATAATGTGTTTCGAGTTTGCTTTGAAATTAGTTACTCGATGGGATGTTAGCTAGACAATTGTTAAGGACCTGGGTCGGTCCTTGGTGGGCGATATGTATAAACCATTTACGTACATATGACATGTGTCATGTAGTGTAGGGCGTCCGCCATGGGATGGCGTTACGCCGTAGAGCGAGCCGGCCTCTCTGTACCGCGGTGTAGAGATTTTTCTCCGTCTCTATATATAGGCCACGAGTTTTGATGTCAATAAAAAATATTCTTACTAAGTGTCACCTAATTTGGCTTTTATTGGTAAATAGTGATAAAGCCCCGTTAAAAGTGCATAGGTAGACAGTGGTCTATCTAACTACTATGTAAATGAAATGTATAAAATAGTACTTATATTTTAGTCTAACATTTCATAAGTACCTTTTGTAATGAAATAGTTATAATTGGCATGATAACATTTGTCCTGCTATTATTATGTTTAATACTAATTTGTTTGTATGTTTTGTACATAATAGTGAGCTATACCTATAATCTGATAAGACCTACTTATTTACTATAAGTGTTTATCACACTGAATCCGGATGCAAGGCTGCCAATTTAATTTTTCCCTCACACTCAGTATGATTCGCAGAAGGAAAAGAAATATCTAGAAAGTCGAAAGTTGTTTACTCTTGACGATAGGCATTCAATACCAGATCATGAAACTAAATATTATTATATTGCTAATGGTATCAAAAGTTTAACTAGTACAAAATGTAAGCTCTCCACATACTCTTTTAGGGGTCTGGGAGTTCTGAGAGTCATCTTATTCATCATCAATTACTCTCCTAAAAATCTTAGTAAGAGACTGGCCGGACTAATCTCAATAGCAAAGGAAAGATTGTTTCGTGAGCGAGGCCGTCTTTAAACTATTTGAGGCCCTGGGCACATTAGGATCATAGGGCCCCATTGACCTAAATATTGGTTATCATTTGGTAATCTGGTAGGAACTAGGAGGTCGCATTGGTTCGCGGGGCTCTGGGCACGTGCCCATAGTGCCCAGTGGGTAAGAGGGGCCTGTTCGTGAGGAAATGTGTGACGAAATTCTAAGGGTGTGTGATGCCGACCAACGCGTACTTGGCTACCGTTATTGACTAAGGTCTTATCTTAATTAATTGAATGCATGTGTTGTGTATCTAAAAAGGATGTTGCTCTATCGCTTCTTAGATAAAATAGTTGTCGCACTTTGAAATGCTAAAACGCTTCTATTTCATAGACAGACTGACATGACGATTTAGGACAATGCTATTTTTTATTAGTTGTAGGTATTAAGCTTCCGCTTGACCGCAACTCACCCGATTTAAAAAAAATATAGGCTATGTTAAGTTTAGCTGTGGGGCTATTCCCAAATGCGTTCGGAAACTATCCGAGCGGAAATATTCTCGATCGTTCAATCTTTGACAGTTCTCCTCAATAACTTTCTAAGAGCTCGTCACGTTCAAACGTACGCCGTGACGTGGACTAGATTTCCTACGCCTGATGGAAAGCGAAAGAGAAGCCCAAGTCGCTGTGACATCATCATCATCACCAGCCTACTTGCAGTCCACTGCTGGACATAGGCCTCTCCAGCTGCTCGCCACTCAGAGCAAACAATCGCTGTGACAATGGACAAGTAACTAGTCAGTTGTCATCGCCATGCCGGCCCAACCCTAACCCCCCTCGAACTCCGGAAACACTACTCACCGGCAGAAACACTACCCGGAGGTCATTTGGCTGCGGTATTCTATAGGGTGGAGGTTCTTCCCCGGTCGGGCGGCTCAATACGAATACGAGCGAAGATTCGCTATGCCCTACCTCTCTTAGTCTCTTAAATATATCGCATGTTTCCGATCGGACCTGCTGTTTCCGAGAGGTCTTCCCCATACCCTCGCTAATTAAGTTAGCTGGCCGCGAATGCTGCGACACATAGATAAGTGCATTATTAAACAAACATACAAACACTCACGTATTATGAGTCGTAGTAGTATCTTATCTGAGCATGGCGTGTAATTGATATTCGTGATATTAACATCGACGTAGCACATTTTACTACAAATTAAATTAATAAGAGTAGAAGTTTTTCCCTGTACCAGAGGAAAAGTTCAATAGGCTATTATGGCTTAAAATTGTAATTAGTCCGTCTTTTAGCTTATTCAAAAATAAAAGACACGTATTTTTCCTTTTTTCATTCAAATAAACAATAGCAAAGATACAAGGCATCAAAAGTTTGGAGTGGAAGTCTTTGAGGTCACTCGCTCCCGTAAAAATGCTTCACCGAGAGACGTCACGGCTATAGGTAACTTTGTAATTTTTAGTCTAATTTACAAATAAAAAATACCTACGTGTCTTTTATTTTTGAATAAGCTAAAAGATAGGTTTCAACTGAATTCCTTGTTATATAATGTACCTATTTATTTATTTAATCCGGGGTCACAATCCCTATTTCTGTTCGACATTAGGCAGGTATTGCAAATTTTACGGTAGCTGTAGGTACCTACTATAAATGTGAAATAAACGTGCGAGAAAGTTTCCGAATTCGAGCAGGAATATGCATTGAATAAAGAGCCTATTCAAAGCATATTTCCGCTTGATTTCGGTACAGTCTATTGACTATACATTAAAACTAGGCAACTGATATGTTTAATAGCTATTAAACATATCAGTTACCTACTTTCGATGTTGACACTGTTAACTCTGCTCATTTGATTGCCGGGTCGTCTACTTGGTTCGTTTGCCACTCCTGCGCCGTTCGCGCGCAAGCTACGCGCCGCTCGCGAGCGCTGCTTACGGTCGAGTCGTACGGGCAGGAATACCGTTTTATATAGTGCGTCTATTGTATCCAGTTTCTTAGTCATCATCATCATCAGTCTGCGAACGTCCACTGCTGGACATAGGCCTCCCCCAATGACAATTGTCATTTGCCTTCGTCACCACACTCATCACGTTTGGCAGGCGGGTTGGCCAGCAGATTTTAGGTAAACGTTGCTGCCCATTTCTGAAATTCACTAAGTCATCTTCTACGACATTGACTTGGTAAAATTGAAGATAGTTCTTTCGAACTAACGTGCATCGATGTTCGGTAGTATCGCAGTACAGTACCATTACCATGTGTTCTATCGCAAATTTACTACAGTCTCTACAGTTAAAACGCGCATCGTGTAGTTTACTATCAATACCGTTCGAACTAACGTGCATAGATGTTCAGTAGGTAGTATTATCGAAGTAGGTATTAGATCTTTCGAACTAACATGCATCGACCTCTTGTAGCATCGTTATAGTGTTCATCGATATGTTGTGCGGCGATATTCCGTATTCGACTCAAAATGGAATGGCCCTATTCTAAATATGTACCTAGCTTCTAACCGCTAACGGCCAAACTATACAACTCCTTGGTTCCTTATTCTGCGAGAAATAATCTTGCGCTCTTCAAGATAATAGTGAATCGGTTTTTGCAGTTATTCAGCGGTAGTCCGGATTCCAGAGGATGCACTCCCGATCAGCGGAAAATACATTAAGCCATCGATCTCCGGTCGCGTCAAACTGTGTTCCCGTCGGATAAATAGTGGTGGAACATAGTATAATTGTGTTGTTTTCATTGCTTTTATGATAGAGGACGTAAACGGACCACGATAATAATAAACCGACATTTCGGAAACTTTGAATGGACGTCATTCAAATTTGACATTACTTTTACTATTTAGTCATGGAATGTCCTTCTGGTCTTCCCCTTCCAACAGATCCATTCACGCTCTCGCTATATATTTTCTTGGTTAATCTACTTTCATCCATCCTCTCTACATGACCAAACCATCTAAGCATAGCTTTCTCAACCCTTGTCACAAATCTAAGAATAATCTAGTTAGTTATTGTCCTGGGTATCGGTGGAAACTGCCTAAAATCCAGTAAGTTACATTTTAGGTCAAGGCTCTAACCTAACGAGCCACCATCGTTATGATTTATTCATTTGTTTACTGTTACAACACTCGTGGACGTGGCGGACACCATGTACAAACATTACACAACATACCGGCCCTTACCTTATCAATGAATTATCAGTAAAGATACATATACTTTCCCGGCCTATTATCGAATATTTCACAAGGATGGGTTTTGATATTCAAAATGATTTTGTATTCAAGTGGAGGCTCATTTAATATGATGAAGTTGTAAGTCATTCAGACGCTGAATGCATTTATCGAATTACCCAAAGTTTGAGTCCCAGAAGTTTGGTATTACACACTGTAAGAGAGGTAGGGCATAGCGAATCTTCGCTCGAATTGAGCCACCCGTCCGGGGAAGGACCTCCACCCTATAGAATACCGCAGTCAAATGACCTCTGAGTCGCGTTTCTGCCGGTGAGTAAGGTTTCCGGAGCTCGTGGGGGGTTGGGGTTGGGCCGGCATGGCGGTGGCAACTGACAGGTAACTGACCAGTTACTTGCCCGTTGCTACAGCGACTTGGGCTTCTCTTTCGCTTTCCATCAAGCGTAGGGAAGCCATTATGTCGAGCCACTATAAAAAAAAAACTGCGCAATTGTAGACACTTTTTGCTGCCGACACGGCTTACCATCTCGGGGAACCGCAGTTACTGTGTCCAATCTACAGACGATACCTTACAATTCAAGCGTGCAAATGTTTACATACGAGTAGATCTGTGATTTTCTCCGTGTCTTACAAGCCAATATCTCGTATTGATTTTTCTAGCGCCGCAACACGCTTACTTGGTCTCAAATTTAGGTTTCCCCTTGAAATATGAATACCGGATCTATATATCTCGACGTCAAAAGCATAAGGTCGTATCTGAACTTACAACGAAAATCACTTTTTAACACCGATGGTCTCAGCTCGTCTAGCTCTTTCTGTACAACTGTCAAACGTATTTCTATCTCTTTTGGATGCAGAGATAATAGTGTTGCATAATGTCGTATCCAGCTTTTTCCATTGATGTCTACAAGTATAAGGTCATATTTCGCTAACCGACCCTATTTCATTAAAATATATTGTAAAAAATTGATTACATCAACAAATACACTCTTATGCTTTTAGTAACTTTTAGTTCAACTGATTCGTATTTATAGTTAAGACCTTGAGCACTTTCATTACAAGAAGTCATAAGTTGCAATACGACATTTTGCCTCGAAAAAAACTCACTCCAAAAGCCGTACAACTACATAAAGCCTTATGCTTCGTATGTAATATTAATCAATCGCAGTTTTATCTGAAGAACCGACATTATGCTTCAAATAAAATGAACTTTATCCAGTAACCTTGAAAAATATGTGGACAACCGATGTTATGGCTGTAGCTTATCGCAAATGTTTACGCCTTGTTTAGGTTTAAGTCGAGTTCGGGTGGATCCGTAGGCGTCCGGGAAACTTCGGACCATAGAACCGCCCGGCAACTCGTGCGCTTTTTACGCCATGTTTGTTTCATTTGTCATTGTCATTGCGAAGAAGAATATTATCGTGTACTGTAAGAACTGTTTTAATGTAAATTTTACTGAAACTTGTGCCATTTTCTGTTAATATTTTAGTAAAGAAGATAAATGTTTGATGTGATACAATAAAATGGGCGAAAAGAATGAGGTAAGCGGACGACTCGATCCAAGTTATTACATTACTTTTCTTTATTTTCATCGTTGTATTTACTATACTATTATTTCAATCCAGGAACTACTGATTCTATAAGCCACCAAAGCGAATTGATACGGCAAAGAGGCAGAAAGCGCAGCGCAAACGTATTGGCGTGGAAACGAAATTCAGCTAAACTAGCAAGAGCCAAAGGATCTCCGTATCACTCTTCAGTAGCCAAAAAGCAACAAGAAGTAGAAGGACGCCGATTGAAGGACCCTTGTGCTTGTAAATCAAAATGCTACGAAAAAGTCTCTAATGAAAGCAGATTAATGATTTATAAACAATTTTGGAAAAGCAGCAACAACTGGGAACAACGACGTCAGTTCGTGGCACGAACTGTAACTAAGAAAATAAAAAGTATGATGAAAACTGTTGGCAATATTGAAACAGACAGAAGAAAATTTACTTACGCATACAGTCTTGTCCACAACTTGGAGTCTATTCCAGTTTGTAAGGTAATGTATTTAAACACACTTTGCATTGGGGAGAGATTTGTAAAGGTAAGTTTGGATAAACAGCTAGAGGGAGGTATGACAATTCCTGATCTAAGAGGAAAACATGAACCTTCAAATAAGACTCCCGAAACAATAATACAATCAGTTGTGGATCATATCTGTTCATATCCTTGTTATGAAAGTCACTACACCAGAGAAAAAAGTGCAAGAAAATTTCTAGGACCCGATCTAAGCATCCCTATCATGTATAAGCATTATAAAGAATTGATGGTGGCGAATAACGTGGCTCCTGAGTTTATTGCTAAGGAATGGATTTACAGAAACATTTTTAACACGAGATTCAACCTGAGTTTTAAATTACCCTCTGTAGATACTTGTGATGATTGCGATTCATTTGCTAGAAAAGAACAGATGTCTCCGATGAAACCGAAAGAGAAGTCTTAATTAAACAAAAGGAAGCGCACGAAAAATTGGCTGAAGAGAGATATATGCTAAAGCGGAAGGATAAAGAAGAAGCTAGCGCCAGTCAAGGGAAAAAAGTAGTGATGATGATAGACATGCAAAAGTGTATGGCCACACCAAATTTGACCAACTCTAAATCGTTTTATTTGCGCAAATTATGGACATTAAATTTGACTATCTTTGAACCAGTACGTAACGTAGCTACAAATATGATCTGGTCTGAAAATACAGGTGCCCGTGGTGGAAATGAAATGGCTTCCTGTTTGATACGCTGGGCAGAAGAAAATCAAGCTCACCTTACTGACGTAGAAGAGTTGACAGTGTGGTCGGACAATTGTGGTGGACAGAATCGTAATTCAATGGTAGTTATGGCCTACATGTGGTTGCAACACAAGTTTCCTCAGATAAAAATTATAAATCATAAATTTATGCTTAAAGGACATACACATATGGAGGTCGACCAAATCCATTCTCAAATAGAAAAAAAGAAGAAGCACATAAAAACCATGCAAATTGCGATCCCAAGTGATTGGTCTCAATTTATAAGAACATGTGGCGGGAAGAGGAAATTTGAGGTATATGACATGAGCTTTGAACATTTCAAAGATTTGACCTCGCTCCATAAGAAAATTGGTCCGTTTATAATACGAAAAAAAAACAAAGATGGCGGAGACTTCAAAATTTCAGAGTGTGTCTGGCTACAGGTCAGAAAGGAAAACCCTGGAATTTTATTCTCTAAATGCTTTTTTGACGCTGAATTCGCAGAAGTATCATTTTTGCGAACTGGTAAAGAGCTGCAAATAAATGAGCAATTGCCGTCTGTGAGAAACATAGATAAACCGATATCAGAGGCAAAATATAACGATTTATTAAAGTTACTAGAATGGGTTCCCGTAGAGTACCATGATTTTTATAAAAAACTGCCATATAATAACAATGTAAGTGATTTTCCAGAGACTGATTAATACATACGTAATTTAAATAGGTACTTAAGTTTAAATTTTTTTTGGTTCCTTTATTCATTCAGTACCTATTGTATTTTGTAAGAGATTTATGTGCTGTGAGCTGAAAAAAACATAATATTTAGTTTGTTTGTTACTGAGAAGTTTATTTTTGTTAAAAAGAAGTCTATTTAAGTTACCTAATGAAAAATATTGTTTTGTTTCCTATAATATTTTGATAATACAGCTATTTTTTACTTAATAAATGACACCTATGTAAAAATACGATCTTTTGTCTTATTCTTTTTAGTTATACTTTAAGAGTGCATCAACAGATCTACCACAAAACAATGTTATTATAATAGAGGCATAACGATATATTCAAAGAAACATTTTGGTATATTCACAAAAAATTGCAGCGAAAAAGTCGTATCTGAGATATTTTTCACTTGATGTCGAAAGTTGTCATTTTTTACAAGCAGAAGGTCGGATCCCCGGTTTTTTTTTATAAAAAATCATTTATTTTCTATTTTTTGTATTACAATGATAAAATATTTAATGTGTAAGTGTAGCCAGTTAAACGCTCTAAGGAATGAAACTCTTAGGTTTACTATATTCTTTACAGATTTTGACAAACTTAACGGACAATTACCGCAAACTTTAAAACGCTCTCCTGAAAAGTTGCAAAATCACACATCCGACCTTATGCTTCTAACGTCGAGATATATAAAAGGAGAAACTGACTGACTGACTGACATATCAACGCACAGCCCAAACGGCTAAACGTAGGCACTTGAAATTTGGAAGGGACGTAGCTTAGGTACCGTAGGGGTGCACTAAGAAAGGAATTCCCGAAATTCCCACGGGAACGGGAATTAGCGGGAAAATCCTTTTGTATGAAAAATCTAAACCGCTTAAGTTAGACGCTTGAAATTTGGCATGCAGGTACCTTAGTAAATATAAAGTTTAGTTATGGCTGTATTTTGAGAAATTCCTACGGGAACGGGAGTTAGCGGGAAAAAACTTTTGTATGTATAAATTTAAACACGCGGACGAAGTCGCGGGCAAAAGCTAGTTAAGTATAAATATGGTTCTCTCAGAAACCCAGGAAAAGTTCGTTTCCTAAATGTACGCAACCGGAAACCGAATCCAGAAATCTTTGGGTCTTCGGTGTTCCGAAGACCCAAAGATTTCTGGATTTAACGATGCTTACCTAGTTTTCAGCAGTTATTCATTGTGCCCAACCAAAAACCTTCAGGTCTTCAAACTAAACAATGTTCAACTTGTTTTCAGCAACTTTTTCTTTTCCAGGGTCATGCCAGCCTCAAGACGTGATAGTGAACATAAAACACGGATCGTACCCAGCCGTCAACCCTGACGGGTACAGCTTCCCCAAGCATTTCGTGGACCCGGCCACTAGGCGGGATGTACACACGCTGGAGCTGCTGTCAAACGGCCTGAACAGGACGTACTCCATCAAGAACCCTAGGCCTGGCAACTGGTACGCCCTGGTGTACATTAAGTGGGAGGATCCGAGGACGCAGAAGGTTGAGCAGCAAGGTATAGTAAAATATACGTTGTTATATTATACTCGTACACTATGACTACCAGTCACATCGAGGGAATTCTTTAAAGTGCTGATAGAGTAACCGAACTATATCCTGTTTAGATATAGATATAGAATTTTTAAAAAAATCAAATAAGAATGCATTTTTCTTGCAATTTTCACAAGATGATTTATTCAAAATTTTCCATTTACCTACTGCCTCCGAAATAAAATGAAAAGGGGCATAAAAAGTTGTATGGAAGCTGCTTGAAATCTATCTTATTACCTCTTATTTTTACATCAATCTATCAATCCTTGGTCCGTCTACTGCTGTACGTAGGCCTCCTTTATTTAAAAAAAAAATAAAAATCCTAAATTAGTAAAAAAATGTTTTATATAGCTGCATGTATATTGCTAGAAGGCACGAAGTCTATTATACGAGTACTCGTATGTTCGTAATACTCATTTAGTGATTGCAATCACTAATTCAATCACTAAATGATTTTTTACAGCCTTTGCTACTGTTAACTAACTTTGATATAAATAAATAAATAACCCAAGACATGCCACGCTGGGCCACACAGCGCCACCTAGCCCGAAACTAAGCCGAATATACCTAGGTGTTTCGTACAGAAACTTATGTGTACGTTGCTATTGTGTTTGACCTACCTCGACCACACCTCGACCACCTAATCTCGCTAGCGTTTATTTGCTTCCTAAATAATAATAAAAACCCAAGACATGCAATATTGGGTTACACACCTAGTCCCAAATTAAGCCGTAGCTAATACAAGCTTGGGCTTATGGGTTAGGTACCCACTGATAAACTTAATAAAATACCTTTTTTTTGTAAGTCCTTGACGTCACTCAGTGGCGAAAAAACTCCCACTCTTTGACGACACGCGTAATTTTGCAGTCTTGTATTGCAAAGTAATCGGGGCGTAGTTACCACCTTATCAGCCGTATTAATCATACGGGGCCCCCAAAGTGCATAAGCAAAAACTTCCCAAATTTTTTGACAAAATTTGCCCCTTCCTAAGGGCCCCCAAACAATTTTTATATGGGGCCCCGCCAAGGCACGCTACGCTTTTGAAAGTAAGTCATCATTGATGAGATCAATCGCACATTTCTCAATCGACTCCAACGCCTCAAGCTGGTATTTAGCTGAGCGAGTCTTGCTCTCATAAATACTACTCTATGTCGAATAACCAAGTTCAGCGGACTGACATATGATATGATTGGCAACTTCCGCTTGCTTCGGAAGCCCTCAATCAGCGCTCTCTTTACCTCTTGTGACTTCTTGACCCCAAGATTCACTGAGTCAATTACCAATTTGCGGCTTGAATGTCGAAGGCATTACGCGGTGCATTTGTGGCCTGTTAACATGGTATTAGTATTTTCCCTTTGTGTCTATCATCAGCCTAAAGCCAAACTCCAAAAATCCACTGCTGGACATAGGCTTTAGTTACTATGCTTGGCAGGTGGGTTGGTGACCGCAGTAGGTTTAGCTTGCATAAGATGTCTCGGAGCGTTCTGCGATGGTCAAGGCATCTCGTTCGTTACATAGCACACTAGGGTATTTTAACTAAAAGTTACTTTATTAGGAAGGAGAAATGAACTACCTGATAAAGTCTCCCAAAAGACCCGGATTCCCCCTATTCATGGGGCTGAGGCTCACTGATTTCGAAAATGTACATTGTCATTATTTTGTCACCACTAGTTTAATTATGTCTTAACCAAAAACTGATAAAGGGTGATGATTACCATTAACCTTACGTGGTACATAGTTAATTCCGGACGATACAAAATCCTCGGCCGTGCGGGGAAAGGTCGAATATTTTCACCTTAAATCTCCTGAGATATGGAACAAAGACGGAATCGAAGTGATCCGCTTATAGCCGGAGTTGAATCGGCTATTTTAGGATTGTTTATTTTACGTTAACAGTAGCCGAAAACAATGTTGCCTCACCTGTATCTGTCGCAGTCATCTGGTTGAATCTGCTATTCAATTGAATGACTAGCGCGTTCATTGAATGACGACATTTAATTGAATGCCTAAAGGACAACTCGTCAAGTTATTGAATGAAACGTTTAACGTCTTGACTGAACGTCATTTTAGCAAAGTCGTTGAATGGGTAAAAGCCGACTGTTTAATGTTTAGTTTTTAATTTTTCTTTAAAAGTATCCGGAGGCGGCGTATTAATAGGTAAATCCACGCTGTCACACTATTTTATTACGTATAAGTCAGTTTAAAGTAAATCTAATCAAAAAAATATCAACACTTAGGTGATCATGTTCGACGCCATATTTGTTTTAGTGACTACTAACGCCGCGCGGGAAAAAAATGAACTAAATTACAATCACTTGACTGCTTTTACGTCCGCTCTTTTCAAAGGGCTATGTTTAAATCCGCTACCTAGTTGGACGTTAAGTGACGCGTGTTTAGTCAACGTTCGGTCTAGTCATTCAATTGAATGTCGTCATTCAATGAACGCGCTAGCGATTCAATTGAATAGGAGATTCAACCAGATGACTGCGACATATCTAAGGCATTAAGTTGTTGGCTTATCCACATGTCGCTATTTTATGCCGCCGGATTACAGACTGCCTTGCTGCCTTTCAGAATCTTTTCGCTCCAAGCCACCCTCGCCTGGTCTTGGTGCATCCTGCCGAATAACTGACGAGGCCCTGGTAGCCCACTGGTGGCGGTATAACCATTACGATTAAAGGCGTAACTAAATACAGGCCGATGACAGGCAGTAGCGTCACCGAAGAAAGAAGCTACGCCATTAATCTGTGGCTACGCCCTGCTAGCTAACCCGCCTGCCCAGCTTGGCGTTGATGGGCAAAGCTACTGTAAAATTTCATTAAAATCCGTTCAGTAATTAATGCGTGAAAGAGGAACAAACATCCATCCAAACAAACATTCGCATTTATATTATTAGTAGGATTGTTGAAATCGTAATATGTGATTGTTTTGTTGACTGTAAAAAATATTAAATAAATAAATTTTGCTTTTGATGTACGGAACACTAAATGGCAGATGCATTATATCATAAAATCTGTGCTACATACAATAAATTGGCCTCGGAGCGCGCTGTCTGATTGTTGGTGCACTTCCTCTTTATACTCGCGAACGGGTACAGTACACGCGGCATGGTTGTCACCAAATAGGTTTCTATCAATACCATATATAATAAAAAAGTGTGTCTCTACATTAAATATTTTGACATAAAAATTTAGGCGCGTATGGAAACAGTCCGTGTGGGGTCCGGATTTAGCCCACGCACATAATGAGGTGGGTGATCATCCCGTGAGTGTGTTAGAAGACGACTAAGGGAAAGGGAATATCAGGATACAGGTAGCAGCGTTTTCCTAGATACAAATAAAACCTATTGCGGTGTCTGCGGTCAACCCGGCCGTTAAGGCAAATCCCCCCAAATGATTAATGTTGATGATGACGATGAAAATTATCTAGACAAATAGTATAGTCAACATAAAGAGACAATACTTAATCTATTCTTGTAAGAGTTAGTCATCGTTTCGATACTAAGTATCAAAGTTGATTGAATGTGTCACTTTTAATGTACGAAACAAACTTCAAGAGGCAAAAACACGTGCCCATTATTACTCAGTTAGGTACAGTTTGAAATAACTGCAGTATGATATTCAGAAATCGCCGTGACCTTCCAATAACGAATGCAAACTTGTTAGGCGGTACAAATATTTATACCATCGTCACAGGAATTCAATTAACCAGACAAGGTCTCTCTCTAAACGTAACAGGAAAACGGGGAACAAGAGTTAATGAATTTTGTTAGAAGAAACGTGCTTAATAGAAAAAAATGTTCGTCTAAAAATAGTCTGATTGTAAATGCTATTGGGCGTTCACATAGCATTTTCTTCGCGTGTGAGTTTTTTTTATTTAACGCAACATTTTATTTTATTACGATATACGATTCTATGACATCCTCAGAATGAGACGGGGTGGTCCTAACACGTACATTTAAAAATAGTCTCTTTATATTGTCTATCTATACCATTGGTACAATAGAACAATTGAAAATGATCGTACGATGACCACGTGTTCGTAGGAAATCTCCTTTGTGATCGATTTTTTTTATTATGGGTTGGCGGCGCAAGCGCAAGCCTTGCACTTGGCCACAATGATACTAAGTCTGCGATGAAGCGCGTTTACCCAGATAGCACCAACTCACTCTCGACTTGAACTCCTAAAGTTTGTTTGTCTCGGGACAAAGAGTTCGGCAAGCAGTTTCATCGTCTTCATCATAATCAGTCCACTGTTGGACATAGCCCACCCCCAATGACCTTATCATTTTGGAGAGGTTTGCCTTAAGCACCTTGCTTGGCAGACGGGTTAGTGCCCTAATAAGTTTTATTTGTACCCAAGTAAAAGCCCCTTTCCAGATATTCCCTTAGGAATTCCAAAGTTCGCAAAAATACTCTATCTCTCTAATATGTAAATCTTTATAAGTCCATGTAGTAGCCCTGCCCATCACTATCGCCCACTTGTCAGCTCATGATGTCCATTACTCTATTATTAGATAGTCTACTAACTGTTGCAACTACATTTTGCCTTGTTACACCTATTTAAGCGTATCAAGTGCATTGAGAATTTAGTTGGAGCGTCTCGATGTTCCATTTCTCACGCAAAGAACGTCTTTGATTTAGTGCTGTGTCTCCTTCCGTTTTTATGTTGTGTTTGTGTTTGTCCAGTAATGGTAGCTAGCTACTGAAGGCCGGTATAGATCAACTATTCGGTTCGGCAATATTTGTCGAACAACAAGATCGACACGCAGTAACTACTATAAATGGCCTTCCACAAAGTATGTCACACGAATTTCATGACTTTTTGACCCCTCCCTCTCCTTGTAACAGCTGGTCCTTTTTGTGCAACTCCTATCTTCCTTGTATGTCACACTTTATGGACCCCCTTCCCCCCTCAAGTGTAACGTAATTTATGGATGACCCGTAACAACATTTGTACCTATACTTTGTGTAGTTCTAAATCATTTTTGAGGATGTAAGGGAGCGGCCTATCATCTTTTCGTCCAAGCCAACCTCACCTGCCCGTGGTGCATCCTGCCGAATGTTCTGCAACATGGTGCTCCATTTGACCCCTAGTGTATTCGAGGCTTTGAAATTTGGCATCCAGGACGTCGTAGACGCATCGGTAACAATTTTATTTTCCGTCTCGGCGGTCCAAGGATTAATTTAAATTTTACTGAACGTGCCGTTATTTCCAGCTGTCTTGACCTATTTGGTGGTAGGTAGATCATACAAAAAATGTAAACCAGTAATTATGATTGAGTTGTATACGTATTCTTCTTTTAATTTCAGGTCTAGTCGCCAACTGCCAAACAATCCTGTACACAGACTTGCAAGTGAAAAAAGAAGATGGCCTCCAATTAATAGACTGTTACAACGGCCTGACTCTTGACTACAACCTAATACCGCAACGCCTCAAATGTATGTCCGTGGACAGCATTGAACCAATAAGCTTTAATTTAACAGTAATCAATACAGGAACTGATAGTAAAGAAGTGTCGTTTAGAGTACAAGCTTTATTTCTACCAACAAACGAAAGTTATCTAATAAGCTGTGCATTCGATCCCAAAGCGAACAATGTTCAAACGATAACCTTTATACCCCATCCCAGCGCGTGGCATTATATTGAAATAGACCACATAGAGAACGCCACTCGTGTAGCTGACTGCGAATCTTACTACCCTCGCGCTGATGATGAAATAGACAATAACACGGTTTTGGATCTTATGCGCGATGATAAAGGTCGATTTTTCACTTTCGACTACGGTCTTCCAACGGCGGACTTACAAGACACGACCAGTTTGATAAACATAACCTCTAACGAGATAAAAAGTGTCAGATTCAAGGTCAATCAGTTTCTGGACATCGGTGGAAGTATAGCCATCGAATCTAGTTTGCTTATGAGTTTGAAGTATTATATGGGGTACAGGAGAGAGATAAAGAAGGGTGCACTGTTGGCATTCTCTGAAGACAACCAGTTTTTTAAGGCAGTAATTTGTTTGGACATTGGGCACACGAGTATACCATTGGAGAGTGGTCACTGCAAGTACAACGATAAAGTGAGGCCAGCGCTGTTCGTTTTGAACAGTACGGATTCGGAATCGATTTACGATAAGGTTATTATTCCGTTTCCCGATAGTGGGACGTGGTATTTGACTCTGAGGGTGTTCTGCGATTCGGTAGTGTGTCCTTGTCGCACATCGGATAATGGTACTAAGTACTATGTGGAGTCGGATGGGTTAGACAGAGACGGAGCTGTGGACACGACTCTCTCTTGGAATCAGACGAGGGAGGGTACTTCGGAGTGCAACGCGACTGTGTTGCTTTCGGTTTCCTCGACGTCGTGCGTGAGCGGACGGTGCAGCAACCATGGAAACTGCCTCCTCAACACCTTTGGGGGGCTGGTGATGTCGTTCTGTTTCTGTTCTGCTGGATACGGAGGTGAGCATAAGTTCTTAGAGTATGAAGATCTATGCAAGTTCGCATACTACAACGATTTGATATCGCTGACCTTCATACTGATTTTGAGCCCGACCAAACTATCGTCCGAAAGAAAGTCTGAGGATTGCGTGGTCTCTTATACGTAGTGATAAATTAGGTGTCTTGAGTAACCGGCAAATTCCCGAATTATCTGGATTTTGGCCCAATAAATTTTTAGTCTACAATGTTATTCTTCTTCTTATCGAACTGACGGCATAATTATATGTAAATTGGTACCAAAACTCAGCCATGTTTTATTATTAGCGCTTAGTTAGACTCGCGCGTGCTGGTCTCCGGATTGTGGCTTCGACATAGTTACCTACGCATGGATTAACTCGCGATGACAACACAGCTGCATTATAAGAAGCATTTCCAAGCCAAGAAGTAGTTGGTATTCACTAGGGTCATCCGTCCGGGCTTTCCCGGATTTGTCCTAGTTTGAAGGGCGTCCGGGGTCCTTCCGGCCGGGGCTTTTAAAAGTGTCACTTTTGAAATTGAAACTCAAATTCTTATAGAGAAGCGATAAATTCACAATCAAGAAGGCACGGCCATGGGATGAGATGAGCTGGTCCTATTCAAAACCGGAGACCACACTGACACATCTGTGTAATCACATTCAATAATGTTCCATCGTCATTTTCCAGGTTGGGACTGCTCCGACGACTCGAGAATGGACAGCAGAGCCTACATGCTCGCCGCCGTGCTCCTCCTGACCGTGAGCAACATCCTCTTCATCTTCTCCATCTACGTAGCCATCATACGCCTCTACTACACCGAGGCCATGATGTACGCCTTCACAATGGCCTTCTCCACATTCTACCACGCCTGCGACGCGCCCGCCCAAGTACAGTTCTGCCTCATCAGAGGCAACATACTCCAGTTCGGTGACTTCTACTGCGGACTCATGTCCTTTTGGGTCACTTTGCTCGCCATGAGCATAGTCGACGAGAGATTCAGATCCTCCTTCCAGTTGACCGGCGCTATCATTATAGCCATTCTGACTACTTGGAACATGCACTCATTTGTCTCGTTCCTCGCTCCGGTGACTGTAGGTGTGGGAGTTCTGCTGGTCTCCTGGTACATGGATTACAGGAAGAACCGCAGCTGGCGGTTTCCCAGATCGTATTACACGATATATTTTCCTCTAGGTTTAGTATCTGTGACTGTAGGCTTAATATGCTACGCGTTCTTGCAGACCGAGCAGAATTATAAAATTGTGCATTCTTTGTGGCATATGGTTATTGCGATGAGCGTAGTATTTTTACTGCCGGATGTGAAAAGGAATGATGACGTGAATCCGTTCGTTCCTAGCCCGAATTATTGCAGGCTCCCATTCTGTAGGGTTTTCAACAGATCTCACGTGATCGATGCGAATTAACGCATCAGCCACTTTGAACTTTAATGTAAAGAGAACAAAGGTGCAACTGATTTGTAGTTTTTAAGATGTAAATGTTACACGGAACATTTTTCTACTAGTCATCCAAGTACAGACGAGATTAAGGAAGATACTGAATTGTTTTTTAAATGGCGGAAGCGAAGTGACCGTATACGTTTGATAGATTTTTTAACCTAATTCTATGGACACAGAACGGCCTACTGCTAGACCGAGCAATCAAGGACATTGACAATTAATTGAACAGTGACAACATTGTGATTTGACGTTTCACTGCCATAGATTATAATGTACCGAATAAAAAGCAGTAAGCCCATTATGCCTTACAATCTTTTGAGATTTTGCAATAACGCGACATACCTATACACTATATACAATATTACACGTGAGATACCTATACTATAACCTATACGGTGTTTACAATTTAAACAATTTTACATTTACTATAGATTACTTTTACAACCGGCCTGTATAAAAGAAATTGTCATAGGTTGTTATCGAGCTCATTCAAAACAGAATACGTATAAAGATAGGCTATATTGAAATGTTTATTCTGTCCAAGCTCTTAAAGTAATGACGTCACTCAAGGTATACCTTACCGCTTCCTTTATACTCCAAGGAACTCGAGTTTATTACTCGATTTTTACATAGGCTATAATGTAATATACACATGACAATAGACAAATAGGGTATTAATAAAAACGTCTGTCACAATTCAAAAAGACTGTGAACCGTAGAACATTTTTGGATTTATGCCATAAATTATGAAGATCGTTAGAAAAATGTATTTAGATATTTATATGCCCCAATAACATAAGCTATGTAGTATATACGAGTGCTATTGGAAAACTGCCATTTGTATTTTGTATTAAGTCGAAAGGTGTCTTAAGACTATCTGGAAATATGTCACAGTTGTTTTTTGATATAGTAGCAATATTGTGAGGTAATAGACTAATTGAAAAAATAACTAAAACATAATGCGTCAATATTAAATCTAAATTTACTACTTTATGTAAGAAAGCAATACTAGTTACCATTATATCAGTGATGATTCCTTAGCATTATTAAGACAACATCTAACTTGTTAGAATGTACTACACGGCGACACATCATTTTTAAAATACCTCGATGCATAATATGTCAAAATATATTACCTAATGCGTAATGCACTCTGTGCAAAATGCATTGGGAATTTAACACAAATGGTTGTGGCCGTCTTAACCTAGGTTATTTTAACCCATTTCAAAAAAGGGAAGTTCCCAGTTCATCACTCCGTAATATCGATTTAAGGTTTTTTTCTACTACCATTGTATAGTAGGTAGTGATTAACCCGTTGTCCTATGTTAGCGATAAATTTTGCAAAGCGACGCGATGCGATGTAAAATATAAAGTATATGCATTATTGGCGTTACAACCAAAAATGTACGCACGAGGAGAACGAGGAAACACAAAAAGCTTCTTGTTTTCATCAGTTTTAAAGATATTGTAATATGTATATGGTGATCTTTTTTATACTGCATTTTCTAACGAACATTTTTGACCCGTGTTTCTGTTTTTGTTAAACAAAAAATTAAGCTGTTTAAAGAAATCGAAATTGTGTTTTTGCAAATGCAAAAAAAATCGAAGTATAGTAACATCGCAGTACTTTGCCCATAGTTAAACAGTAGATAGCGATCTGAGAGCGCTGCGTTCTCCACATTTGTGATGATAGTACATTTACATAGGATACATTGCGTGAGTGAAGTATTTGTCGCATCGCATAGCGTCGCAACCTGTCGTGTCTAGTCGCTTGCCTAGGACCACCTGTTAACAGAACTGTAGCCCAATGATATATGTACATATGTATAAAATAAAAACATTAAATATATCTAATAGTTAATTATGAAAATATTTGATATTGTTTTAAACTGTTACAAAAATGTTAAAAATACTTTCAGTTACATTAGTGTATTCTCAATAAAGGTGCCTTAAACTGTCCACTATCATCTTTACAAACAAATTAAGTGTGATTCAATACAATACTGAATAATAGTAGAATAGTTTTGTGCCATTGTAATTAGATATTTCAATAGACTATGAGCATAATATTGTTAAGACTAAGATGTAATTATGCACTGCCACCTTTACAGGTAAGGTGTTTGATTCCAAAGATGTTTTGGCTCAAGACCGGATTCGGAACTGTAGGAACAGATTTGTCTCTTTCTTAGAGACAACAGTAGAAGTACTACCGCCGAGCTACGGTATCGTGCTCGGGGACGCGCGGTTTTGTCGTATATATGCTAAGTCGTTATGAAAACTTCGCATGCGCGTTGTAGGATTCTATATTGTAGCGATGTCGAGATAATTACTACATGTCGCTAGGTACTTATCTAAAGCCGCCATTTATACAAAATGTCACTTTTGACGTCGATTTTTGACATTTCTGTTTCACAGTAACGCCCTCATGTCGATGTCACATGTGCCAAAACATCATTGTCAGTCTGTACACTGTTATGATGTATCTGTGTTCGTTTAGGGGGGCGCGGGGCGTCGCGTATCACATCCACAAATTGAACGTCACCCTATCGCGTCTCCCTTAACCGTTAACCGAGAAATGAGACACATTAGAAAATCTAGTGTTATAGTCGCATATAAGCGTCACTTGCTTTAAACGGGTTTAACGAAACATGTATAATTAGTGTTTGCAATCTTTGTACAAAGTGTAGTTTATTCAAAGTTTGTAAAGAAACTGGAAAGCGACGACTGTTGCGCATTGTGAATAACAATTAACATATTATGCTTAAATGTGGTTAAATAGTTTAGATAATGCGGTAATTTTTATAAGTTTTGTATCTAAAGTGACATTACTCAAGCAATAGGGGTCCTTTGTGTCTTTGATGGTAATTTTTTTACTGATTTGTCTATAATAATAATTGCAACTGACTGCAGAGTCTGACTCTTGACTCTTTAATTAACATTTTTTAAGTCCATTTTGTATACCTACTTATTTAATTACATAATATCTTTCGAAAGGGATTGATCAAGTTTAAAATATTAGTGACATTATCAATGATTTCACTTTATAATTTTGTATTAGAGCCAAAAAGATTTTAAAAGTTTCCGATAGCGAATTCCATATTTGGTGAATTTACCCAAATAAATTACAGACTTCCATGTTCTCTTGCCATCTGAAATTTCAGAAGTACCTAGGTATATGTTTAGGCAATTTTTCCAAATAAGCTATGTTCATAAAAATGTAGCTTTGTGATTTTTAAACATAGTAAACATTCCGGTTACTTTCTAGGTACTAAACCTTTATTAACAAAATTATTGTATGAAAAATTTTACAAATAGATATCAATGAACAATTTTTGAAATTACGACTGAAACTGTTAAAATTTAAAGGCCGGCGTTGTGCTTGTGATGTTATAAAACTAAATGATCTCTCCGTTTAAACTAGGATTGGTTATGTGTTTAATAAATTGATAACTTAATGTTGATGATAAATACACCAAAAATGGGCGTCAGGATTTAAAAGTCAAATTTTAATCTGCGTCACAAACAACAGTTAGTTTTTTTTTCATTTTAGCTTTAGGCAAAGCCTTGTTAAGAAAATTACTAATAAGAAACAAATGTTAAGTAGGTATTTATGTTTAATGTAAATATCTTTAAAAAATCTATGTAAGCTTAAATGTTTGTAAATTTTATTATACAAAAAATATGCTTGCAGTTTCGTTGCCGGTCCA
Organism: Conogethes punctiferalis; assembly: GCA_031163375.1. NCBI lineage: Eukaryota > Metazoa > Arthropoda > Insecta > Lepidoptera > Crambidae > Conogethes > Conogethes punctiferalis. Next base: position 4,113,758 of record CM062093.1, read on the forward strand.
CTTGGTTTTTTAAGGGTCACACCACACATGCATGATCAACTCGAAGAGGTCGTCATTATATCGTCTTTCGCGGCCTTAACCAGAAACAAGCCGTTTACGTTAGGATTCTGATAAGTATTTATACTTACGTATTGGCACAGAAGGTATAGACCACTATAGGTAGGGAAGGAGGAACCATCCTCCTTCTCTAATCTAAAGAGGATCCGAGTCGTTGCGGCAAGACCGCAATGCAGTATCTAAATCAGCAATAATGTAAAAGGCTACATTTTTGCCCTTACCTAATGCCTATTGGCGTCCAAGTTTCATGTTTAAAGTTTCATGTGTAACTTTTAGAAAGTGTTTTTTATGAAAGAGGCGGCAGACGAGCAAATGTAATGTCTGAAGCACTCAACATCGCCCATGGATTCAAATCGAGTTCTGGGGTCGCTGCCGGCCTTTTAAATAGGAGTACCTACGCTCGTTTCTTGAAGGCTCCCAAGTCGTAGCTGTTCAGAAAGACTGTTGCAAAAAGTTGGTTCCACAAAACCGATGCGCGAGGCAAGAAGTTTCTCATAAAGCGTACAGTGGAGAATATAAGAGCTTGAGATGATAATTTTTGCTAAATGATAGGATGATAATAGCCAAGGCGGTCATTATCACTGGACTGCGGAGCAGAGGGCTCTTGCCTCTAGACTTTAGTTCATGGCTATAGCCAATACTCCTAGTGTAAGTTTTTTCGAGAAATTTATACGGTTTTCATGCAAATTCAGCAAATAAGTACACAAACGCGATAGCTACGTTTATTTCTCGCTAAAATTTACACTAGGGGTACCATTTACTAGTTAATATGTGTGCTGTGACCCTAACTAAGCCGTGCTTAAACAAAAGAATTACCTAACAGTGCAAATCGCATAGGTACCTACGTATACTTGCAAGAAATACCTACCATAATATAAGTAGGTAAATAGATGTCATACGTTCCTAATTTTAAAGCAGTGGGAGAGATTCCACTGCGAATTTTAAGGCGTTCCATTTTGCCCTTCCAGTGGAGCGCCTTGGGGCAAAATAGAATAATCCCCACTAATTTGGAATTTTCTGGAAGCACATGTTCATGAAACCTTTTTTTAAATCAATACGGGACCATACTCTAAAATCCTATTGATTGACTAATTTGAAGTTACTATATTTTCATTGTGTGTATTTTGGTGCAATAAATAGCAATTCCTATAATGTTTTACGTTGCTCCGTCTTTAATGTACCTAGCTCTATTATAATATTATGTTGCATTTATAAACATTATTGATTAAATTTATATATAATCTGTTGTCAATTTCTAAATGTGATTATTAAAACCAAATTATAATTTATACATAAGTCTTTTATTTATTTCTGTACTAGTTACCTACCTATCTACTGGATAAACAAAATAAAACGGGTAGGTAACAAGCCGTTCCTTCTGATGTAATTTAAAGCTACATGTACCTAATTCTAATCGTACCGAAAAGTATCTACGTAATAGAAATAAGTCTATGTTAGACTTACTTTAAATATTGTACATGAATTTCTTGTGGATTACGAATTTATAACTATGTCATCGTTATTACTATGCCTACCTACTACCTATTTAATTTATAGGGACGTAGTAATAAATGAAGACTGGCGAATACTGTTCAGATTAGGACAGCAGGTAAAAAAAATACCCATCAAGTATGGACACACCAGGAGTCGTTGTTGGGGGGACCTCGGGTAAAAAGGGACGAATGATGAGACAAAGTTTTCAAATATACATTTTATTGATGCTTTATAAAATATCACATAAAAGTGGTTTACATTAGTAAATACATTCAGAAATTTATAACTTTCCGACTTATTTTCATTAGTCATCATCCAAACTCATCACGTTTGCGATACTGGTTTACAAATCTAGCCATTATCAATAACTTCTTATCTGCGTACAGACAGATTAACGTTTCACTTGGAAGGAAGTCGGTACCAACCTTCGAAAATTCGATTAAAAGAGAACACTATCAACAAATAACAATGGATCCTTATTTAATTACCTATCTATCGCATTTGTTTCCGAATGCATTTGTCTGGCCTGCTGAAATGGTAACAGGGTATAACTGATTACATTTTAAAAAAGTAATACCTACTTACATTAATAATCTAAAATAAATTAAATAAATAAAATTCCCAAGTTATTATTCACACTAAGTGCACGATTTATCATAAGGCCACCAAATAGAAATGAGTTAAACTCTTTTATGAGACATTCAGATCCATATATGAATTTAGTGTGAAACAAATAAATCATATTGGAATATTTCAAATATGAAATATATCTTACAGATATAAGAGTGGCTATCGAGCCAGTGTTGATAACAAAATATTTATAAATAGACACGCCCACACAACAATCTATAGACAGATTCTATTGTGTGTCCATTTTCTGAAGCTGTTTTTTAGAGATAATTACAAAAATGTGTACTTGGTCATAATAACTCTTCACGTCACGAGATTTAAGGGTGCGTCCACATTTGACGAATGCGTGCTCGCAACGCGGCGCGTCGCTTGCGCGCTAACGGCGCGCGGCGCAGGAGTGGAGAACGAACCAAAACTGCACGCGCGCAGTTCGCTGCCGTGCATTCGTCAGATTTGGACAAAAGATTTTCGTATATAAATTTATAAAACAGTTAGTAACTACTTATAACAAGACATCATATCTCCTGCATGCCATACAACTTCCATGCAAAAATCTATATGCATAAGATCTATCTCGGATAGATTTGATATTGATATTGTAATAGTATTTGATAAGACTCTTATCAAATATCTATTTTTCAGCCAATTTTGATTTCCTATTCACTGTTCATAAATTATTTTGTCTATTTTATGATAAGAAATACACGAAAGTCCATAATTCAAATTACATCTGGAAAAGTATTTAAATTACGTAAATTTACACTACCTAACACTACCAGGTCCATACCGTATTTCTCGTTCAAACTGTTCAGCTTTCAATGTTCCATCAATACTTACACAGTTTTCATTAAACACACTGTATGCTGACACTTCTCCTTTCTTTCTTGGTCTCGTACGAGTATTCAAACATATACCTATTAGGGCAGATATGACAAAGAATACTGCACCGAACTGGAGTTTTAACGATATAGCGAATAAAGTGAGCCAAATTAGACCGTACATGACCCATTTGACAGTCAAATAGCTGCAAGTCTCTGGATTCTGCTCCTCAGCAAAGGATTCTAATTCGCTGGCTTCAGAAGCCACCTCGTCTGGTGCCTCGGGTTCGGGAGGCAATTGTTTCATTTGAAGGTTTCTTTCCTCTACTTCGGGAACATCTTCATTCTCCATCTGAAATGATATGACTATATGATAGTTTTATTCAAATTTAGGCAAAGTAGGAAAAATGATTATAAATTTGCTCTTATTATAATGATGTTATTTTGTATTGATATATAAAATGTATTACTAGTGAATTTATTTGCAGGTATAAACTATTACATTTTATAGTAAAACTAAAAAATGGCTTAACTTGTAACATAATTCATCATCATCATTCTCTCACAGTCCACTGCTGAATTAGGTTGTTAAACCTGAATTAGGTTGTTAAAAAATATGTTAATATTTTGGTTCAGCAAAAATGTTTTATAAAAGTTATCACAAGTTCAATGGAAGAATGCTACTTTAGTCACATGAGAAGTTTATTGAAAGAAAAGTGACATCATTTCTAAATAAATTTTCAATATAAAATAATGTATGAATTGTAATTTTTATTATTATAAAATTTCTTATATGACATTTCATTAAAATTTTGTGATTTAAAATGGAAAATAACATTGCAACAATATGCATTGGTGGAAATAAGGCAGTCAAGGCATTTAAGTTTTAGCACTGTTATTAAACAGCACAAAATAAATTTCATTAATATTTGAATTGAACATAATAATATAAAATGTTTGAACATTACTGTGATACATTTGATAAAAAATATTATGCAATATAATATTATTAGTATAGAATCTTCATAACATGCCATGTTTGATATTGAAATTTATCTATTTTGTCTGATAAGTTGATCTAAACAATACAGTAAACTACAAAATATAAGTTTTTTTACAAAGGCTGAATAACATTGTTGTGATAAAAGATAAAAAAGCATAATAGTATAATTTCTTTATTGAATAAATCACGAATTTTGTGATCAGATCATCCTTTTTTCAGTATGTTAAAACTTTATCCAGCAATTGAAAAATTAGCACGTAAGAGTAATAAAAGTCACTAACCAACAGCACTTCCTCCTCCTTTTCTCTACTCATCTCGCTCAAGAACTTCGGTACTAGAAAACTAGCTATCTTCTGCTTGGATTCCTGCAGTTTCTCCTTTGCATTATCAATCAACTCTTTGCGACGACGGAGCGCACGGTACTCCTTCAATTTTGCCTCCATGCGTGTAATTATCAATCTCACAAATAACCAATCAAGCGACGATAAGCTCGTTTATCGCCTGTCAACATACATTTACAATCAAATCAGTGTTTAGCCCGTAATCTTTTGCATAAGGATATTAAAAAACTATGAAGACGATGCCAGTTTGCACTAGATACGTGGCTAGCTTCGTCTCATGAAAGTCAATACATCACAACTACGAAATTAATTGGTATTTATTACTGAAAGTTTTAATATATAGGCTAGTCAAATAAACAATTATTGGCCTTGATGTTTTCCAAAATATTTAATTAACAAAACACGTAAACGTCGACGTTTCGGCAAAAGTAAACATGAGTTGTCAATGTCACTTTGGCATTTTGTTTTTAACTTTTGCCTTGTATCAAAACTAAGGTAAAAACTATGGTGTCCTTGGGTAAAAAATACAGAAATAGAAAATAAATAATATTCCTATTTTCCGTCAATTTTTGAATAAGATGGGTTCATATTCAGTCATAGTTTGATCAATTTACATATCCATATTCAAACAATACATTCAGCACCTGAACCTTTGCTTTTATCAGCTAGCAACACCTGTAGAGGCGCGAAATGCGATCGATATTTCGTGTGTTTATTTTCTCTAAGAAATTGTTCGCGTAAAATGTAAATTCTGATGTAAATGGAACACCAGTCAGAAATGGGGGCCTACGGGGAGAATCCTAATGTTCAAAACAGTGGAAATTACATCACTATCATCCCCGTAGATTATTCCCGACGCGGATATCCCATACAAGCAGAATATCAATATAAGTAAGGACTGTGTATTTGTATTTAAAAATCAAGCACTAAAATATTAAATAGGGGTACTTGTATTGATTACAACACTGTCCGAGACGGTATCTACTGTCGAGATATTTTTGTTGAGATTTTGGAATTTTTATTATTCAGCCAGTTATTTTTTCAGTGAATTTAGATCTCGCGAGGAATACTACAGCGTTCAAAGTCAAAAATTGCAAGCGGAGGTCAACGCTCATCTTTATTCGGTGTCCCAGAGACTACCGCACCTCACATACAGTCCACTGGGACGGCACAATGAGTGGGACAAACATGACCCCCATAAACCTTTGCAGCCAGACTCAAAAGAGAGCAACAGTTCGGATTCGCTGGAGAAAAGTGTTATGGGTAGGTAAAATATAAATAATATATGCCTACAGACATTTCACACAACCGGCGAAGCGCGTTGATTTCATTGTTTAGCAATATAATTTTATTAGTTTCGAAAACATTATAGGAACAGGAAACACATTATGAATATCCCACGTGATGCTATGCCTGGAACATCCATCGCGTGTTGATACGAGTAGGCCTACGTTGCGTCACATGTTAAGCAGTGTATCGGCACATACATTAAAAATAAATAAAAAAAACTAGGTACTTTTTATGGTTGGTAGGTACCATTGAAGATATAAAATTTTCAGGATCAAACTTGAGCAGCTGTTCCAATCAGACTGGATCCAGTAGTATTGCTGCTGGATCCTTCAGCACCACTGAACCCATTACCAGTGGGGGGAGCTCATCCAGCGCGATATCACCTCCTTTACCAGGTACAATAACTTTTACCATACCTACAATAACTTTTTTTTTATAAGAAGAGCGGTCATCCTGTGACCTCAAAATGACCACCATACCTTGTTCGCTTATTAGTTTTTTTTTATAGTAGCTCGACATAACGCTACGCTACGCTATAAAATACTACGCCTGATGAAAAGCGAAAGAGAAGCACAAGTCCCTGTGACAACGGGCAAGTAACTGGCCAGTTACCTGTCAATTGCCACCGCCATGCCGGCCCAACCCTAGCCCACCACGAGCTCTGGAAACCCTACTCACCGGCAGAAACACGACCCGGGGGTCACTTGGCTGCGGTATTCTACAGGGTGGTCCTTCCCCGGAGGGGCGGCTCAATTCGAGCGAAGATTCGCTTTACCTGGGTAAATCAACTCAAACCGATTCTACAACATTTATTTTACATGTTTTTTTCAAAATGAAATTATGCAAAATATAACATTGTAGTGTCTTTAAGCAATTTAAAACAAACGTTTTTCTGTTTAAGGCACTGTTGTGGCGTAAGTATGTTCAGAGATAATTAATTTTGAAATTAGGGGCATTACCGGTAATGACGACAAGGGGTTGGTGATGACGATTTAATTACTGGTGATGATATCATGTGCCTGGTAATGACCATTACCTTTATTATTAAACAAATTTTAATTATTAAATAGTTATAATTAAGGAGATTATGCTCACATAGTACATTATAAGAGTTCCCTACCATCAGTGTGTCAGGTAGGAACCTGTCACGACCTACAATACCAAGCATAGCTATCTAGCTATGCCTGGTATCTCGCAAAAAGATAGGGTACGTAACGAGCATATACGTCAGGGGATGAAAGTTCGACATTGCCATAAGGATGCTGATGATAATGCTAAGGATGAAGTACGCTGAAAGGGCAGTGGGCTGGTCATATCTGCCGTAGATCCGACAATCGTTGGAATTGACGAGTCTTGACGTGGACGCCGCTCTTAAGCAGATGTGGTGTAGGACGCCCTGCAACCTTCAGCCTTGACGACCTTAAAAAACTGCTGACATTGGCAGGAAGAGGAAATCTCGGGATAAAGAAATGTGGCGCAAATTAAGAAAGGCTTACGTTCACGTTCAGCAGTAGACGGACCAGGGCTTCAACAGCAGTTCCGTACGGATACGTACGGCCTTGGCCAATCAAGAGCCTCATTCTTGTTGGTAGTGCAATTTTCATCCTTACCTGGAAAGCACATTCAAGTACCTGTACGACAAGGCATTAACTTTTTTCTTCAATTGCTATATTGCGGGTATATGTCCTCCTCGGTCTTCCTCTTCTGCTTCTATTTTCTGCCTTCGATTGTTATTTTTATTAGTTTGTCACATACAAGGTGTCCCACCACCCAAGGTGATTTCCTCTTCTATTCCCAATACTTTGAACCAAGGATCTCTTCTATGATCCACCATATTCAATACATCCTCATTCGTCTTCCATTCCATCTAAATAGCTTATTCTCTTCAATCTTATTCATCACCGCATCTCAAAAGCTTCCACCTCCAATCTTTCTCTATCTCTTCGCGTCATTGTCCACGTCTCATAGCTGTACAGAGCAATGCTCCAGGTGAAATATTTTTTATGTTTTTTTCTTATCTTAAATGAGTTGAGTCTTGATGAAATGTTGAGATTCTTGATATAAATGGGTGTTTCTTATTCTTAAGTGTTTTTGCTCAAATAGCTAATAATAGCTATTTGAGCTTTAATATCTGGAGTACATCTGGTTATTAAACTGCCTTAATATTTATATGAATTTACCTGTTCTAATATTATATGATTCTTACTTTTGATATTTACTGTTTCAAGTGTACACGTAGGTATTGATTTTCATTCCAGAATCTTAGAATATATTATCCATTTCATCTATCAAATCTTGTAATTGATCTGGACTTTTTGCTATTGCGGCTATGTTGTCTATAAATCTAAAAAATTCGTACTGTACATTAATCTACAACCCTCCTTTTCAATATATTTGTAAAATGATCGGTGAGAGTGGACAACTCTTGTAAGACATATGTATACTTACACCTTGACTTATCTTAGCTCTTCCTTTCTCCTCTCCAATTTCAACAATCGTTTCTTGATCCTTGTACTATTCGTAAATTATTCTCCTGTTTTTGTAGTGTACCTTGATTGCTTTCAAACTGTCCAACTTCTTTTTCAATCTATTTTATCAAATACTTTTTCTAAATCTATGAAAGCCATGTGAGTGTTAAGATCCAGATCCTATCTTCTGTCTACTCACCAATCTTAGTGCCAAAATAGCCTCTCTCGTATCTCGTTTTGTCGTAAACCGTATTACTCTGGTCCAAGATAGGTCTTTACCTATTGATTTTAATGTGTAGATTGTTAAGCACTCGTAAGCACATGCCTAGCTAAACGTACACCACAAATACAAAGAACTAAGTAAAGTCTAAGTGTCCACCTGTTTATGTAAATTAAATTAAATCATAACCAAATTTTACATACATAGGCTCAATTTTCAATGTAAAAAATCTTTGATTTTTACGATACAAGCTGACCTAAGCGTAAAAATATCATTATTTATTTAATTATATGCATAAAATTCAATATCACAAGCTATATATTAAGCTTGAAAGTCAAAATATATAAAAGATGTCATTACCAGGCCTCCATAATCATTACCGGTATTGTTAATTTTTTGGTGATGATGCTACCGGTAATGAGGTTTTTGAGAAAAAAAATTGTCGATGGGATATTACTTATTGAAAGTAGTTGGAAATATTTATGCAACTAAGGTTTTTAGTATATAATATAATATCAAAAACTGAGAAAGATTAAATCAACACTTTTCCTTAAAAAAAAATATCTGGTAATGACGCAAAACGTGACAAACTTTATTTTTGAAACTTGAAACTGATATTTTTTTAATATCAATAATCTCAGCCACCAGCACACCCGCCTACTACACGGAATAGACTGGTGACATGGGCGAGGGGAAATATCAGAAAGTATAGGATAACTCTATAAAAAATATTGACAGTTTGACGCGCATTCCTGGTAATGATGAAAAACCCGTGACAATTTTTAATTTTTTTTTATTGTCTTTATTAAGATGTTCCCAATAATTGTGATTACCTTAAACAATAGTCAATGATCTTAACTTTATTGTGTTTCAATCGAAAACGCATTACCATGGCTGTAATCTACTAATTTTTATTTATTTATTTGGTGATCCATAATTTTTCAGCACCTGGTGATGACGTTTTTGCTATAAAAAGAGGTATAAAAAAATAAATAAAGCTCTTACAGATTTCTTTTCATAGGCACTTTATGAGGCATGAACTGAAGATTAAATAAAAAAATAGTAGTACAAAATTAGTCATATCTGGATTTTTTTATCTACGAAAACCTTTGGAGAATCGCTTTGAGTTGATTTACCCACCTACCCTACCTCTCTTAAACCATACCTCTATTAGTATCTAAATAAATAAATAACCCAAGATATGCCACGCGGGGCGTGGCACATGTCGCCATCTAGCCCCAAACTAAGCCGAAGCTTGTACTATGGGTACTATACAACTAATAAATTTAGGTTCTTAGATACTTTTTTTGTAAATAAATACAAAACATATATTAAACACCCAGACGAATACAAACAGATATGTTTATGAACACAAATGTGTGTACTGTGCGGGAGTCTTCGAGCCTCTGTCTTTTGAGTCAGAAGACAGAGGGAGGTCACTACCAAATGAGCCACCGAGCCAGTCAAATCTGAAGTAGGTGCCTATACTCTTGTTTACAGGTTCATCAGGCAGCACAGCCTCTTCATCCAGCGTAACATCCAACCCAGTGACGTGTGTGTATCTCATGTCGCGCACAGCCATCATGGTGGAGATGAGCTCTGAGGAGGTGCCCTCGTGCGTGACGGCAGCACGGTTCCTGAACGCCACCCTGGCCACTGAGGAGTTGGGCCTGACGCAGCCCAGCGCCAGGAGTCTAGCTGCCAATGTCTTCGCGCTATGGATGTGCAGTCCGCTGTTAGGTATTAGATCATCATGTGTCAGGGTAGCATGGGTCTCCTAGGACCCCTGACGCCGCCCCATGGCGCCTGAAGAAGGGATCGGACTTTTAGTGAGAAGATATTCCCTGCCTTTACCATCCTGAAGCAGGGTGCCGCTCTTCCGTTTTTTGAGAGCGGCGTGAGCCCCACATATCCTGTCGTTCCCCGAATGGTGAGAATGCGTAAAGAAATGGTATTAGATCATCATCACCAGCTTATGGCAATCCGCTGCTGGACATATGTCTCTAGCTATTCGCCACTTTGGGCACAAATGTGTAATTACCCATAATTGTCACGCTGGGCACAGCCATCATGGTGGAGATGAGCTCAGAGGAGGTGCCCTCGTGCGTGACGGCAGCACGGTTCCTGAACGCTACCCTGGCCAGTGAGGAGTTGGGCCTGACGCCAACGCAAGGAGTCTGGCTGCCAACGTCTTCGCGCTATGGATGTGTGGATACCTATTTGGTCTGTGTGGTTTCCGGATTTAAAATAGGAACACTCCATTTTATCCCGTGGTAGAAGACGACTAAGGGAATATCAGGAAACGGGCAGCAGTGTTTACCTGGGTACAAATAAAACTTACTGCGGTCGCCAACCCACATGCCAAACGTGGTGTCTACGGGAAATCCACCCAAACGACAATTGTCATTGGGTTCTTTATTCGCCGGGGACAATGCTTTTAGGCATCCCCACTGTTCGGGGGAAAACAGAGGGGTAATTAAGACGCAAGCCGCCCTCGAAAAATGGAAGAGGCAAGGAATACCCACTGAAAACCCCGGCTCCTCCCTAAAGCGCCTTAGGCATTGTGGTCTAAGCCGATTTTTGGCACTGATGCAGATGGTTTCCTTTATATACTTACGCATTACATCTGTTACTCTTACTTCAGAAATTCAATTGAAACCGCATCACTGCCCTTGGAAGATATGGGCCAGTTGGCAGAAACTGCTGCAGCGGTACGGCCACGGCTCGGAGACGAGGAAAGCGCGAGATCAGCCCGTGTTGAGGCTGCAAAGGAACGTGTTCTTCCCGAAGCACTTGGAGGAAGGGATTAAGTAAGTCTTACTGGACTTCAGTTAGTACTTTTCCACCGAATTTCAAACACACCAGGCTATGGTATGAGCTTGGGTCCAGAAAAAAGGTTGTGCGCGTGTGATACGCCTGGTCCACAGGCGGCGGTAATCGCTTAACATCTGGCGGGCCGCAAGCTTGTTTGCCACCTTAGGGTCTCCCCACATTTATCGACGCAGAATTGGCTAACGCCGGTCAAAAAATCCTTAATTGCCGACGGCGAATGGCATTGGTAACACCCTTATATCATATAGTACGCAGAGATATGATTTTTGGCTTTCGATTGGCTTTGTTGTTTGACCTTTGTTGTTGAAATGCCGAACCGACTGACTTCCCGACAGGCATGAGCGTGTCTAGCTAACCTAACATGCTGTCAGCGATCACACATTTCTTTGGTGTCAGCAATGTGATGAAAAAGTCGATGTCAGTGAATATTCATATACTGTTGCTCTTTATTCCAGAGATTCCCGCATCCAAGAGCTGCTTTACGAAGAAGCCCGCCACAACGTGGTGACGGGCCGGTACCCGCTGGAGAGCGCGCAGGCGGTGATGCTGGGCGGTCTGCAGGCCAGGATACAGCTGGGCCCCTATGATCCACACAGACATACTGCCAAGTTCTTCAGGTAAGAGCAAGGTTCTTGAAGCAAGACCTAAGGTAAAGCGTAGCTATATACCACAGACTGATGATGGGCAGCAGCGTTATCTTAGCGAGAAGCTACGCCCTGCGGTCGCCAACCCGCCTTCTGCAAGATGTATCCATAATCGCCTACTACGCCTGCCACGATTATGGATACATCTTCCAGAAGTTTGCCCTAAGTGGCGAACAACTGGAGAGGCTTACCTGGACATATCCAGCAGTGGACTGCAATAGGCTGATGATGATTATGATGGTTTACCTCAATTTTGACTGCATACTTGTGCCACAATCAGCCCTTGTCTCCATATTATACATTGTCACAAATAGCTCCTGTTTTCTTGTCAACACAACTTCCAGAGAGCACCAAGACAAGTACTTACCGCAGCACGCCCGTTCCGGGCGGTGGGCGCAGCTGCTGCCCGCGGGCCGCAAGGGCAGCCCTGAAGCCAAGCTGCTGGAGCAGGCCCAGCGGCCCCCCGCCGCGCCGCCCCGCAAGCTGCGACACAAGTACCTGGCGCACACCAGGACGCATGCCACTTACGGGTGAGTGGAACAGCTATTAATATGTTCTATGTGTGGTTGTGACATGAATACAAAAACTTTCGTTCTTATAAACCCACATTTATTCACAAGACACACTCGTGTCAAACACGAGCTTGACGGCTGTCCAGCGCACAAAGATTTGTATTTGCTCCATGGTCGAGCGACTGACTTAAGGCACGTCAAACATCGTGATTTTATAGTAATCATAAGCTAGATGCCATTTTCCTATATAGGATAGGAGTTTTCTGTGACTTATCGAAGGCGTTTGATTGCGTCGATCATCAAACACTGCTGATAAAGTTATGGGACTATGGTATTGCAGATGGATTTCTTTGAATACTACAGTCATACTTATGTGACAGAATTCATAAAGTTAATTTCAATGAGACAGTTTTTTCTGGTGTCCCGTAGATAATGGTTGTGCCCCAGGGCTTAATATTAGGACCAATGCTTTTTCTCATCTATATAAACGAACTTTACAGGGCGGCCTTCTTCCAAGGTCAGATAGAGCAGCCGGTCCGCAGCCTGACGAGTCTGCTGACTCACGAGGACATCCCCGTGCTGGTCGCGGTTAACTCCACGGGCGTCTACGTCATTGACGATACTGAGAGTGTATGTATACTCCACGGCTATAGTTAGTCTATTCAAACCTATTTTTAGTATATTCGAAACCTCTAAATCGATTACTTAAATCACTTACAGAATCGATTGCACTATCAGAAAAGGCCCAAAATGAATGATATCTTTGACATGGTAAAAAAACAAATACTTACTGCGATTCGCCTGATGGTAAGCGATATTCTAGTTTACTCGTACGGTGGAACGCGCTCACCCAAAAAAACGGTTCACTATCGCCTCGAACATCGGAACATTATACCTCTCGGGGAACAAGCCGGCCGGCAATACTAAACATGATCCATTCATTTCAGACGGTGCTACTAGGATTGTTATACGAAGAGTTATCGTGGGACATCGGGTTGCCATCGGACGACAACGAAGATTGTCTGCCTTGTCTGTTCCTACAGTTCATGGTCGTCGAAAATGGCCTCAGAGTCTCTAAAATACTTCAGGTTTAGACTTATTATTACTTTCTCATCCTTTTTTTTTTAATTTCAGTAATCAGTCTCAGAGTCAGGTCATGTTTCAAGCAATTTAAATCGTTGGGTTTTTGCCCCTGCTACCACATGGTGAAGAGTGCATACATATGTATGCAATATTAAAGAATTCCCGAAAACCCCCGAATTTGAAGCTTGATACCCACCATAATACTAGTAGAATACCTATATTTTAACAGAATAATGTAGTAATCTTCTGTATTTGTGACATGTAATAGCTACCATCTCTACTACCCACTTGGCCAGTGCAGGTGGCCGAATTCGGTCAGGAGTGTAAGGAAATGTTTTCTTACAGGTATTTTCAAAGCAAGCCATAATGATGGACACGCTGATAGAGCACTTCGCGGGCGAGTACAGGAAGAGACTTGGTCAGGAGACGCCGAGTGACCACGCGAACGCTTATGAATATCATTCAGGTCAGTAAGTATGTATATTATTCAGGTCAGTATGTATATCATTCAGGTCAGTATGTATATCATTCAGGTCAGTCTGTATATCATTCACGTCAGTCTGTATATCGTTCAGGTCAGTGTGTATATCATTCAGGTCAGTAAGTATATCATTCAGGTCAGTATCTATACTTATCCTCACCTCCTACAGGTATATTTGTATACTAGGATTGAGAGCCCGTGCTTATTATACAAGTCGTAGCACAGCATATAGCCCTCTTACCGTCTGATGGAAAGCGACAGAGAGGCCCAAGTCACTGCGGCTACAAGAAGTAGCCAAATCATGAAATGTATAGAAAAAGAATCGACTAAATCTAAATAATGTATGTTGCATCTTTCCCACAGATTCCGGGAGCATATCTCTGCCGCCCCTCTCCCGACCAGATTCACCTCAGAGAAGACTTGCCAACAAGCTGTCTCGGCTAGCCTTAGCCACACACGATGGAAGGGGAAACCTGCTAGGGGGCGCTGGCGACTGGAACACAGACCTCAGTCATCCACAACCTTCTTGGATACTGCCCAAGCATTAGATGTAGTGGTTAGCTGAAGAGTCATCATAATCAGCTTCTCCAGTTATTCCCGACTTAGGTCAAACATGTGGTGTGGAGGCTTTACCTATAACCGCCACGCTGGGCAGGCGGGTTGGCAATCGCAGGGCGTAGCTCCTCGCTCCGGTAGCGCTGCTGCCCGTCCATCGACCTGTGGTATTTAGCTACGCCTAGCTGAGAGTACCTAAACACATATATTGAAAAACTGAACCACTTTAGAATGAGAACTTACCAGAGAGAGGATGTTAGCAAACCAATCGATCGATGAAAGAATCAATTGACTCATCATCTCTGATACATTTTTAAATTATTATGAAATACGAAAACAATAAATTAAATTGTCAGTCGGATAACTTGTTTTATTTTGCAACATTCATCAATAAATAAAATTTAATTACAAACATTGTGTAAAATGTATTTATCTACTAGATATAAAGTAAATTTGTACTAAAATTTGGCAGTAGGTAGGTACCTACTAAAAACTTAAGTGAAAACTTTCAGTAGGTAGGTAGTCGAGACATGAAAGTTTCGACCTACCAGTATGATGAAGTGGATTATCTATATATTTTATTTGTATTTATAGTAATGCCTCATTCTGTTGTACTCCTTGAGTAGAGGATGCTTGTCCAGATATTCCTCAAGGATCTTGAAACGGGGCGCGGAAAGATCCTTATGTCTGGTCAGCCTCACCTCCAGGGTGTGAACTTGAAATGACAGCTCAGCACTGTGGAGCAAAACCAGGGATTGTGATCTCATAGTCATGACCATTTCAAAATCTACAGCCAAGTGACTAATACTGAAGTGGTCTTGTTTGCTTGATTGATTTAACAGCTGGTTAAAGACGAGAATACGAGAGGCTTCAGGTTTCAACCCTGGTCAGACTTTTTTTTTATTTTTATAGTGGCTTCCTTACGCCTGATGAAAAGCCAAGGAGAAGACCAAGTTGCTGTGACAACTGGCAAGTTGACACTGCCAGTTGCCACTGCCATGCCGGCCCAACCCTAACCCCCCACGAGCTACAGCGAGATGTAGCATCATCTATCACTACTGAGCTTTAACATAGAATCCTACAACGGCATGGGAAATTGCGTTTCCATCACGGCTTAACATTATAAGTATTACACGACAAAACATGATGGCCGAACCGTTAACCATGCGTGTCATCTCCAGTCTTGCCGAATTCTCGTCTCATTATCAAAGGTGAAGAACAGTCGCATGTTTTAAATAATTATATTACCTTGCAGCAAAGTAAGCGCTCTCCTTCTCAGGCGTCAGTATGAATTGATTGGCCAGGTACCACAGCCTCTTCGCCTTGTATTCTCCGTTGAGCTGAACATAAAAGTGATTAGTTTGTAATAGAACAGTTCCTACTTCAGAATGTTATCTGTTATCAGCGCATCCTCTAAGTACTTTGGTCACATAGCTCGGAGGCAGCCAGGCAGCCTGGACAAACTGATGGTTGTGGGCAAAGTGGATGGAAAAAGACCACATGGGCGATCACCAATCCGCTGGTCTAATTCCATCAAAGATGACACGGGGATAAGTTTGACTGCAGCGCTTAGACAGGCTGATAACAGGGTGGTGTGGAAGCAGCTCGTCAAAACTACTACCACGGCCAACAAGTAATTAAGAAAACGATTAAGAAGACTTCAGAATATTGAGTCTTGCACAATATCATTTACTTATTAGTGAATATCAAGAAGATCGCCAACCCGCCTGTCCAGCGTGGCGATTATGATTAAATCCTCCGGGTGTTTGCCCAAAGAGGAGAACAACTGGAGAGGCCTATGTCCAGCAGTGGACTGCGATAGGCTAATGATGACGATGATGGTTGTTTCCTGATCTGTTTAGAAAATAAATATGTAGAGTTTACGATTTATGTTCTCATTCGATATCTTCTTCTGAAACGAGAGCAATATCTTCCCAGTTGCCACCGTGATGATTCGGACTTTTCATTGTATATTTGCCTCCGATAGTCATTTCCCTTTAAACCCTGGAGGTTTAATGGGAATAAGCTTCCTGCTCAATACCTCAAACATTTCTGGCAAGTACATACCGTGTCAAATCTCGCTTGCACCAAATTCTGCCTGGCCAGCTGCCTGGCCTTGAAGTCATTGATGCACTGTTCCCTCAGGAGCGTCGCCTCCTTGATGGTGAGAGGCGCCCCGCTGCCTCGTCCCGAACCGAACATGCGCGCCAGGTACGGCGCGAGCGGATCTATTTCCGCCTCCTTCTCCCGTTCTGTCACTTCGGCCTTTTGTGTTTCCTGGAATAAGTATCAAGATTAGTAAAGATTGTGTGGCCTGCAATGAGAACATCTCCAGTTGTTCGCCACTTTGAGAAATACCTGGAGGTTTTACTTATAATAGCACACTGCGCAGGCGGGTTAGGAATCGCACTGCCCCTTGCGCATGCAAGCGTCCATAGGCTTCGGTAACCACTTAACATTAGAATCTCCAGTTGTCTTCCACTTTGGGAAGCACCTGGAGGCTTTACCCATTATAGCCACGCTGCGCAGGCGGGTTAGGGATCGCACTGCGTAGCCCTTGGCGTCCATAGGATTCGGTAACCGCTTTACATTAGGCGTGCCGAAGACATGTTAGCCACTGTTGTGATATAAAAAAAACTGTCAAATTAGTGTTCGGTCACGTCACCTGCTCCTTCCAGCCCTTCTTCGCAGCCTCGTTCCTCTCAGTGTCGAACAGAGCCACAAACAGCTTGGGCTCCGTCAGCTCCTTGTGCCTCTGCCTCAAGTAGCCGTTGATGTCCGTCTCCCGGTCCCGGATGTGCTTGGTGGTCTTGTACTCCCAGGACATGTTATCGCAGAGAGCGTAGTAGATGTTTAGCGGACGGGGCGGCTTCGCGACTGGGTCGGCCTGTAGGCAGTAGCGGCGTCGGAAAAAGGGATTGCAGTTAAAAAAAGGGGGGCGACACAAGACCCCAATTAGCTTCACTTGTTAAGAGAGAATCAAACTGCTGCACCTCGTACTACTACCTATCCTTCTTTGACAGGTGCTGTCAAATGTGTGAGATTTTTCGGAAATCGGTGAGACAATGGGGTTTGGATTTGATGTTGATACGTTTATTGGGGTTTGTGACCCCCAGACTCTAAAAAAACACAAATGTTCATGACGTTTGATTTAGAAGGCAAAAGTTAATATCCAATGAGCTGCCGGGTCAGTGTGCATTTTGGAGCATTTCTAAAGCTCGATTGCGGAAGAGCAAGCAAGCAAGACTGCAATGCCGGGTGCACAGCTAAGCCGCTGCCTACCGTGAGGAAAGAACTCTCTTCAGACTCAGTTTGAAGAAGTTTACTCACAATGTATCCCGAAGTTTTATCCGGATAGAACAGAATCCTCCCGCCAGTCTCGGCCAGATTGGGCTTGATGAAGTGCCTAGTGTTGTTCGTCACAAAGTTGTAATCGTAATGGTACAGCAGCTCGATAGTGCCTTCCTGGACGTGGAATATCTTCTTCCAGACATCGTCCTTTGAAGGGATCGCGCTGTTCCGCCCGTATGTTTCTACCACGTCTTTGACTTGGCGCTTCGGTTCCGCTTTCGTGCCTTCTGTGTACGTTATGATACGGGACTCGAGTCTGAAATGTTCACATATGGGATTTGTACAAGATCATCAGTTCTGGATATGTCCAGCCAGCAGTGTACTGCGAGAAGCTGATGATGATATACTCAAAGTGACGAACAATTTAAAGAAACAAACAAACAAAACAAAAATTACAATTGAAGGAGGCCAATAGGCCTCTCCAATTGTTTTCCACTTTGAGTGTATCACTATGAGCTTCTCACAGTCCACTGCTGGATATATCCAACTGGTTTTCAGCGTCCAGCTCTTGTCTAATAGTCTTGTCTTCATCTGGCTCTAATAGTCAGTCCACCTGGCTTATGTATGGGCGTCCTACTCTACTTTTGCGGAGAAGAAGTATTTAACTATCCACTCTGTGGGCTGTAGGCATCAGCTATTTTTTAACCGACTTCACAAAAAGGAACCATTACCTATCGTCCCTGTTCGTGTAGTACTCATCGAAGGTCAGCGGCGAGCAGACGAGCTTGGTGAGATGGTCCAATCTCGCGTAGTAGTTGAACTCCAGAGTACGCACCCCCTCCACTGAGACTACGGGCGCGTCGATGGAATACACGTGCTCTAACGTAAGTAAGTATAAAGAAAAAGTTAGGACTTGATGCCTAATTTTCTTAAACCTAAATTAGACCGTGTAAGTACCTAATTCAACTTTGTAGTACTATGTGATTTATTTTTTACTAAATTAAAAAATATACCCAAGACATGCCACACTGAGCCATCTAGTACCAAACTAAGCCGAAGCTTGTACAATGGGTAGATAGATTTACTTAGATACTTTTTTTATATAAATATCAGCTGTAGGTAGCAATCACCCAGACAAATACAAACAGACACATTCATGCACACAAATGTTTATACTGTGCGAACATCGAACCCGAGAGGACTGTATGAGAGACAATGATCGTTACCACTGAACCAAACTGGTCGTCAAACTAACAACTACGTATTACGTTAATTATTTTTCTGTAAGTAGATAAGTATTATACCTAAGTTAAGTTATGTTACAAACAAAACTCACTTATAAGGTGATCGGACCTCCCGATGCCAAATATTTCACGAACCTCCCTTTTTATGTGGTCTACCTTCACAGATTCCATCTTGTCCACTCTATTTTTAAACCATTCGTAGCTGTAAAAAATCAGGATTTATATCGATGATATTAATCATTGACATCGTATGTTACCATAATTACGTCTTTTTTTGTTAACTTTCAGCTTGAATTGCTTCGATTTTGTAGAAACTTTCATTTGAAGCAAGTCGTCTGTTTTGTAACAATAAATAGGTAAGTATGTAGTTACAGTCTAAAGGTATTTCTGTCTTAAATATGACAACATATTCTTAAGAGCCGACAACTCCCCTATGACTTCCCTGGTGTAGCGGTGTCTATGGGCTGACGTGTTCACTTACATTCTCATGCTGCTCATTTTGACCCCTCTGTCATAAAAAAAAATCTTACGTGAGCAATGGAATGGAAAGCGCGTAGTCGTCGAATATTTTGATTCTCTTAACCACGCCGTCCCTCTCGGAGTAGGGGGAGAACTTTTCTAGCAACACCTTCTTGTAGTGAATCACCCTGTGGCTGCCCGGATATCTTTGTTCGTATTCTGAAATATAAATAAATTAAAGTACACAGTAAAAAATTGCGTTTCGTGACATTATTTTTCCTGAATCTGTCGAAAACCTAGCGCCACTTTTAGTGGCAACTGACTCAACGAAACACTTGAACAATCGAACGAACAAAAAACCTGCTGAGAATTTTTGTTGACTTAAAGGACTCGAAGAACACTTAAATAGTTTTGGCGCGATTGAGTAATGATCATGAAACGGGCAGCAGCATTTACTTGAGTACAAGTCAAACCTTCTGCGGTCACCAACCCGCCTGCCAAGCGTGATGACTATGGCAAATCCCCCCAAATGCCAATTGTCATTGGGGAAGGCTTATGTCCACCAGTGGACATGTGTAGGCTGATGATGATGATGAGTAACGATCACTATCATAAGGTTCACGCGAAAGGTAGGGGAGACTGGGTACAAAAGTAACGGCGGGTCGAAAGTAGCCAGGACACAGGACTATCACCTGAAGGCGGCAAAGAGACCTTTCGCCCATTGGATAAATCTATAGAGCGCTTGTTACTTTCGACCCGCGCCGTTACGTTTGTACCCGGTCTCCCTTTATTTAGTTTATCTTTATTCTTACAGTTTGCACTACTTTTCCCTTTTCTTTAGCTATTGTCTTCTACCTGAAGGTTGTCTGGAAGCGATCGCTCCCAGCGATAAGACCGCCTATATTGTACCTACTATATATTTGTTTACTCTTTCCTGTATATGTTTGTTTTTGTGCAATAAAGAATATCTATCTATAGGTAATTGGTATCAGCTAGTTCTCAAGGTATCCCTTGATAGCATACCATCAGCGCTGATGTCCAGTTTCTCCACCCAACTGGCTGGTATGTCCAGATGCTTCTCGGTCTCCACCGCAGTCCTCTTGTCAGTGCAGTCGACTCCCACCAACTGTCTCCGGTAGTAGGGCTCCCCGGCCAGCATGTGCTCCCAGCAGGTCAGGTCCGCGAGGTCGTAGTTGAGGCTGCCTAGGCCTCCTTCGCAGCTTTGAAGGTTTACCTGGTAATAGTAGGTATAGCTTAAAGTAATTGTAGTAGTTATACGTTGAGTTATATGATGTAGCACAAGTAAGGGACTTAGCGTTAGGTCTTATCATAATGTGCATGAAGCCCAGCCTTTTCATTTCAGAACTTTGATTAATACCAAAGCCGATATCATTCCAATGGCAAAGTCACAGAGCTTCTCTGCCTAAAAATTACTCAAGCAAAAAATTTAAACAAGTGCTATAACGAAGCCACTTTTGACTTTTGCTTTTCGACAGCCGGGGCAGTCAGATAGTCTTTTTATTGGGTTATAAGAAGGAACTGAGAACTGATCCAATCCTGACGAACTCACATAATAATTCTCATGGTTATAAACGGAGTCCAGGTGTTGGTACTGCTTCGCGTCCAGCGGGTACCCGTTGCCTTCGCTGGGCTCGATGAAGAAGGGCTCCTCGACGCCCATGAACCCAGGCAGCACGAGGATCCAGGCGTGGGTGCGCCAGCCGTCTATGGGGTCTGGTGGAGGCGCCTCTAGCTCCTGCACAGTATAAGTAAATACTTGTACTGCTAACAAGTACGTTCACAAAACTGCGATGCGACATCGCATCATAAAAATGCGATGCGAGCTCCCCCGAAGCATCGTAAGAAATCGCGTATTCTTACGATGTTACCGAAATCGTGAATGGAGACGCCTGGCCGCACGATATCGCTTCGCAGTAATTCGTGTGGCAATTTTCTGCGCTGAGAATTCGCATCGCGTCACATCGCAGTTTTGTGTTCAAACCTTTAAGTGGAAGAGATATATTACACATTTCGTAAAAAATCTATGTATCTATCTATTTCAGTCATTGTCTCGTGGTTTGCTGGTCACAAGTGCCCGGTTTCCAAACAAGGGCCGGGTCAAGAATTTTATTGTTACTGGATTGGTCTGTACATTACTCGCTACCAGCCATGGTGTGATAAGAATGGTGGTACACCCCCATCCTAGGCCAACGGCTCGGAAAGGACGTTAAGCCATTGGCCCTGCAATAGTTTAAGAGCCTAGTAATAGGTTCACTTTACCGCAATCTTCTTCTGCTTTTCCGCTTCGATCTTGTCCAACTCAGCCTGCTTCCGCTCGGCCTCCTTCTGATCCATCTCCTGGCAGTACTTTGAGGTGAGGTCCGGGAGAGGGACCAGCCTATAGCGCGGCTCCTCCGTTGGCGGCGGAGGTACTACTATCACCTGGAATAGATAAGGAAGAAAGTTTGAGAGCGCACGAATTTATGCACTCCTGATATACTAAAGTTCACAATTGACCAACAGTTCTGACTAGATTTCCATCGGGATTTCGTGTAGTTAACAGATATATTGTCTCTACACTAATATTATAAAGAGGAAAGATTTGTACCTATTTTTGTATGTTAGTAGGTTTTTAATGAATAGGCTCAAAAAGTACTGGGCCGATTTAAAAAATTCTTCCACCAATAGAATGCTACATTCTTCCAATTTGACATAGGCTACATTTCATTTTGAAAAAAATAGGGATCCTTGGTAAAATTTGAACAATGTAACCGAAGGTGTAGAAAAATTAGTCTCCCGTGCGAAGCCGGGACGGGCTGCTAGTCATTTATAAAAAACTCACCTCCCTTTCGTCCGGTATCTCGGGACATATGGTCCTGTACCGTATCGCCATGCATATGTCCCGCTTGGCGCAGCCGACGACCACGTACGCGTCGTATCCCGCTCCGATCAGCCAGGAGACGGTCACGTGGGCCAGTTCGAATGGGTTGCCGCTGCGCCGGATTATCGCCGTGTATGGGGACATTAGGCGCTCCGGCTGGGAATGAAAAATAAATTATAGGTAGGTATATAATTTTTTATATCTGCTACAATCTACTACTAAGGTGGCAAACAAGCCTACCGCCCGCCTGATACTACTACGGGGTCTTGAGTCCCACTTGGGCGGGTCTCGGGTACCTATGGGCCTCGATGTTTGCCATCTTTGCCCGGGCGTCCTCTCCGGGCCTTTCTTCTTCCCCGGTGCGTTGTCCCATCTGATGTCGAGCGGTTCCTGCCTATGGATGGATGCCTGCCACACCAGGGGCACATCACACGCGCTTTGCCGACACCTTAAACTCGTACTATATGGGGGAAGCCTGGGATAGAGAACTGTGACGCGAATTAAAGGAGGCCTACGTTCAGCAGTGGACGGAACATGGTTGTTGATTGATTGGTACCTACTACCCACGAAATTACTGTTCATGTCTCATTAAGTAGTGACCCCTGCCTCCTGTACCAAAGGTCGTGGGTTAGATTCCCACCCGGGACAACTTTCGTGTGCCGAACATTTGTTGTGAAAATAAATCAATCGGTCAATATTTATTTTTAGTCACATAACTAAATGAGTTAAGATTCTGATCCGAAATTATGACGTTCGTGAATCCTGGTTAAGTTTATTTTATAATTGCATAGGATAGCGACCTCTCGTCGCCAGATGGAATGGATTGGTTGCGACAACGGACAAGGTACTAAATAACTTGTACATAATAAACATTTGGCACAGCCATGACGGCCTGTAGGAATAGTAGCAGTAAAAAAAAACATTCACCGCTTCTCAGCAGCAACCTCTAGCTAAGGGGTATGAATAAACGAATTTACTGACACCTATGAAGCTTTTGGTGAACCAGGATGTACTGTAGCATTGTATAATGCGAAAACCGGGAGAGCAGAAGTCTTTAATAAAATTCATAGCTATATCATTAGATGGCGTTACTAGTATAAAGTTTTAAAGTTGTTGGTCACTTTTGTATAAATTTGTTACTGAAAGTTTCAAGACTGAAAATTTTTAATTTATATTTACAACGCTTATGTAATGCATCTATAGTTTTTTTTTTCGTTTTACGAAATTTTCTTATTCTTTATCATTATTTATGGGAGCAGGGGTATCGCGAAGAAGTAAAATTAGTATTTTTAAATGGGAAAAACTATGATAGATCTAAATTTATTGTTTAAATTAAGGTGGTGTTTAAAAAATAATAATATGAAAAAGGCGTAGCAAAATACAGGCAGTAGCGTTACCGGAAAAATGCTTAGAGTAAAATTTTTGTCTGTCTGTATGTTCGTTATAGAAACAAAAACTGCTCCTAAATTGTGCAACAAGTGTCTGCAATACCTAGTTTTTAAGTCAAATGTAAGTGCGCAATAAAGAATATCTATCTATCTATGTAAAGAACATGCATTCATATAAAAATAAAACCACTGACATCCCTACGCAGTGCCGCCCACCCTTTAAATTGAATCGAAACTTCGAAAACAAAGTCGGCCGCAACTTTTGCCCCAACTTTCGCTTTCCGCTGAAACTTTTGCGCACTTTCACTATCAATTTTTCCTTTTGCCCAGCGGTAGTTTTATTGTTGCACCAAAATTTAGTTGTTCGAATGTCTGGCGCAACTTTTGGTGCATTGACTCTTGCGTTTGCAAAGTTGGAATTTGAAGTTTCGAACTAAAGATGATAGGGGTGTTGTAAGTGCGCAGATTGTTTGAATTGATTTGAAGTGCACGGACTGTGCAGTGGCGTTTGTGGAGAATGTTCGCATGCAATGATGAGACACGACGGCTCTGGGTTCGATTGCCGGTCGTGTCAATAAGGACATTCTGCTATCTGAGCCAGAGTCGTGGGTCCGATCCCCTCACATTTCAAACATTTGTGTCTGTGTACAGGTCTGGTGTTTACTATATATGTATAATGTATTACCTATGTATTTATTTACAAAAAAAAATTATCTAAGTAAGTTTATCAATTGTATAGTACCCATAGTACAAGATCCGGCTTATGTTGGGGCTAGATGGCGAAGTGTGTTTATTTTGAGAAAAGGACATTTTCCGCGGAGACGATTGCATAAAATCTTTTCTAGATTGATTCGCGTCCCCCAATAATAGGCAATTTATAATCCTACAGCAAAATAATAAAATATGCTCTTTAGGTACTAGTATTCAAAGATATACAGACCTAAGTACTCTACTTTGACTATCATTTTTTAACTCGTAATGCCAAGATACAACATAGGCTGGTACTTAAAACGATTATCTAAGTTGTTTGTTCTTGTTAGCGACAATAATTGTAATATACAATACAGGCTCGGTGGCTCATTTGGTAGTGACCTCTGCCCTCTGAGCCAAGAGTCGTGGGTTCGATTCCCGCACAGTACAAACATTTGTGTTCATGAACATGTCTGTTTGTATTGGTCTGGGTGTTTTCTATGTATAATATGTATTTATTTACAAAAAAAAAATGTATCTAAGTAAGTCTATCAGTTGTCTAGTACCCATAGTACAAGCTTCGGCTTAGTTTGGGGCTAGATGGCGCTGTGTGGCCCAGCGTGGCATGTCTTGGGTTATTTATTTATTTTATTTACAGACCTAAGTACTCTACTTTGACTATCATTTTTAAACTCGTAATGCCAAGATACAACATAGGCTGGTACTTAAAACGGTTATCTAAGTTGTTTGTTCTTGTTAGCGACAATAATTGTAATATACAATATAGACTATTATGTATATACGAGTACAAGGAGGCCGGTCAGTATCTCAAATATCAAGACAACTTGGTAGAGACTCCTCCTTCAACGATCACTTTCGAAGTTAAAACCCTTTGTAACTTAGCAACGCGGGATCCAAACCTCGTGAATGCCCCTCTAAATATAGACTGCTACAGTTAATTCTATTAAGGGTCTTACTTTTAATCGACTTTTGAAAACAGAACGGAGATTAAAAAGTTTTAATTATTTTTATCAAGTACATCATACCATGACAATCGAAAACAATTCTGTGTGTCCTGTGAAAAGTGATACAAGTCGATTTGCTTACAGTATTCCGTACTATAAGCAAATCGACTTTTAAATTCACTTTTCACAGCCTGTGAACAGGACACACGACAAATATCGTGTTTTTGTACCATAAATCGAATTAAATTCAACGTTGACGAAAATCGACGTTGACGGCTCTGCAAGAGATCGCTATTCGCTTTTTTGGCACAAGACCACGCGATCCGATAATCGAACGATCGTTATTTGTTCGCTGGATTGTGGTAATTAATAATAAGCTTTTATTCTCACCATAGTTTTACATTATTTCTTCCCAAATTGTACATGGTACATGAACATGTCTGTTTGTATTGGTATGGGTGTTTTGTATGTATAATATGTATTTATTACCAAAAATAAAATGTATCTAAGTAAGTTTATCAGTTGTCTAGTAACCATAGTACAAGCTTCGGCTTAGTTTGGGGCTAGGTGGCGCTGTGTGGCCCAGGGTGGCATGTCTTGGGTTACAAAAAAAAACAAAACATTAAAATCCGTGTAAACAATATTCGATTGTCATTGTTATTGGTAGTATGTATTAGGTGAATTGTCTGACTAATTTATTTAATAAGTCAGACAATTCACTTATTAGAGACTTTGGGTACCTTTGTCTTAGTGGTAATTTTTGCTGACTCCAGGTTCTTAATCAATCAGTTTAGGTAGGTAGGTATTTTAGGTATTTTTCATTTCATAATATTTAACGTTCTTAGTAGCACGGAACTTTATTGGTTTATTGGGCTGGCCTGGTGGCTCATTTGTTGCGCTGCCTTCTGAACCAAGGACCATGGGTTCGATCTCTACCCAGGATATAGGTACATTCAAATGATGAACGTCTGGGATATTCCGTGTCTCGAGTGCTAGTATCATATTTAGGGGCAGCGCAGACGACAGACTATCCGTGACGCACTTTTTTGCAATTTTATGCAGTAACGCACACGACGAGCAAAAACCTTTCGCGGATATTTCACAGACTCAACGCACTCGACGCACATCTTCTATCATTCTGTCGGCAGACCTAGACGCTCTTTTTAAATGTCTCAGACGCAGACTCTATCGCACAAAAAGTATACGCTGCACCTTAAGCATACATTTTTTGATACCTTTATTGTTTTCGAATTCATAACAAAAATATTTAAACTACCTGGAGTCGTATGTGATTTTCATCATCACCTTAAGCATACATTTTTTGATACCTTCATTGTTTTCGAATTCATAACAAAAATATTTAACCTTTAACTAGTGACATGATAAATTCGGAGTCGTATGTGATTTTCACCATCGTAATCATCAAATCCCACTGCAGGGCAGGCCTCCTCACTTGATTGCCATTCACCACAGTCCTGCGCTATGCGATTTTGTCTGATATTTATTATTAAGTATTTATTTCCTGGACAACGAAACAGATCAGAACAACGAAATTACCTACCCCAAATATTAGGTAGGTATTCTTAAATACAAATAGACATAATATAGATAAGCACTTGGTTTTGGTCATTATATCAAATGTACTTTTATACGAGTAGATCTTCTGCCTACGCGTAGGTATTAGTAATTCGAGCGCTAAGTTCAATCATTACTGGAGATGTCATTGTAGCACTAGTAATAAAAAAAACATAATAATATCAATGCCCCCAGCCACAGAAAAGAAACTTTTTAAATAGCATACTCATTGCAAAGCCGTAATAAAAAAATCTTTTCAAATTAAATTATTCTTCTTTTTTCCATCGCTCCCCGCATGTTTGTCGGCGGCCAGTATTTAGGGCGTGTACTCACGTGTGACTGTGATCGGTAATCCCGATTCCCGGCGAATTAGTGCGGCACGCACGTCGCCAATCGATATCGCGTGATTATCAGGATAATGGCCGCCGCGGACCAGCACGGTCGAAAGGACCGCGGTGTGTGCGTTGTGATAGCGGGGACACTTGGGTATTTATACACTTTAGAGTAAAATTTATTGATTTTCTGTATTTATTAATGTTCTGTGATGTCTATAATTCCAGCAGTGTCGATATTCCGTTAACATTATTACATTAATGATAATCACAATGAAAGTGATTATTTAAAACAGTATCGATCACTAATCACCCCCTGATAGTTATTTTGAAAAGATATTTCATGTACAGAATTGACCTCTCTACAGATTTATTATAAGTATAGATTTGGATCATGCATTTAACGGCGGAAAGTGGGGGGCTTGCTATCCTACCTTTCCCTAACACACTCGTGGATTGCGCGCATTAAAACTCAGTAGGTACGATAGCGCACTCATGCACATTTTTTTGTTACCAGATTGGCACATTTACCCAGTACTACCAACTCACATTATTTTTTATATCGGTATTCGCCACAAATTATACATACTATTTAACAGCCCGCTCCCAGGTATTGCAACGCGTTTCCATGAACCTAATTAGACGAGGCCCTCTGTTATTACCTAATTTAAGACCTTTATACTTAATGCATACATATGTGATGCAATGAATAAATGAATATGAATATTTATATTGGATCACGTATTCAACGGCCAAGATTCAACGCCCCACCCTCATGCGTTAGGATAGCACGTGGATCGCGTACTCATACGTCAGGCAGCGCGATTCTAACTGCTGTAGCTCTTTTCCAATGTACCTACCTAAACAAAAGTTTATTTATTTATTTGGCTCACGTACCACGGCCAAAGGTGCGGGTTTCGCCATCATAACGGACACGGGTGGGTCGCGCGCTCCCACGGCTCGCGCGGGTCTCGCGGCTCCGTCGGGGGACAAGGGTGAATAATCCCGGCCCGTGTGTGCCCGCCCGTGTCCGATCTATATACACATGCATAGATACACACGTACGGACATCCTTGCGATAGCGTGGACCGTAATACAGGCCGGTATTTAGTAAGAGAGGTAGGGCATAGCGAATCTTCGCTCGAATTGCATACACTCTAAAGAATACCGGAGCCAAATGACCTCCCGGTCGTGTTTCTACCGGTGAGTAGTGCTGCATCGGCAGCCGAGGCTTAGGGTTGACCCGGCATGGCGGTGGCAACTGACAGGTGACTAACCGGATACTTGCGCGTTGTCGCAGCGAAACCAGGCGTAGGAAAGTCGAGCATTATGTCGAGCTACTATAAAAACCGGCCAAGTGCGAGTCGGACTCTCGCACGTAGGGTTCCGTACCACTATACAGCTATAATAAATGTTTTTCTTTACGTTTTATTATATTGGAGTTAATTAAATGAAAAAATTAGGTAATTTGATTTATGACGTTTAAAAAAAAACTACTGGCTAGATTTCATTCAAACCAAATTTCGTTAGTAGTTTTCATAGTGATACACATGATATATTTTTTTCAGTTTTATCATGCCCATATTTTAGAAGTTACGGGGGGGGGGGACACTCATTTTACCACTTTGGAAGAGTCTCTCGCGCAAACTATTCAGTTTAGAAAGAAATGATGTTAGTAACCTCAACATCATTTTCAAATACCTATCCATAGATACCCCACACGTATAGGTTCGATGAAAAAAAAAATTTTCAGTTTCAGTTCTATGTATGGGGAACCCCAAAAATTTTGGATTTTTTTCTGATTTTACTTTAAAATCTTAATGCGGTTCACAGAATACACCAACGTGCCAAATTTCAATAATGTAGCTTTTATAGTTTCGGAATAAATTGGCTGTGACATACGGACGGACAGACAGACAGACAGACAGACAGACAGACAGACAGACAGACAGACAGACAGACAGACAGACAGACAGACAGACAGACAGACAGACATGACGAATCTATAAGGGTCCCGTTTTTGCCATTTTGGCTACGGAACCCTAAAAAGGACTTAGAAGCTTACATTAACAATCAAACGAACAGAAAAGACTAAAAATAATATAGTGCAGTCAATGAAGCATTATAGGTCCGAATTTTTTTACTGTGAACCGAATTGCATACAATTTTGGGATTAGGTTCATCTTACCATTAACTTCAAAAGTGAAAATGATTTGAACTCCGCCACCTCCATGGGGGTGGTTGCCACCCCTTCTCGAGGTTCAATGGTTGTTTTTTCAAAATAACCTCGGATATCGATTGAAGATCTAATTTTAAGCAAAAAAGTTTCTACAAAGTTTCTCGAAAAATCTAATACTTTTCAAGTTATTGGCAATTGAAAATTCGCAAATTTTTCACGATTTTCATCAGTTTTTTTCAAATATCTCCAAAAATATACGTTTTATCGAAAATTGTATAAGGAACAAAAGTGAAGCATGTAAAAAAATGAACAATTTGGTTTTTTACAAAGTATTCTAAGTCCAATATTAAGCTAGATATTAAAGATCAAAGCCGTTTTTTATTTTATCTGAAATTTCATCGATGTAGTCAATGCCATCTAGCAGCGAGCAAATGCATTTTATGCTTTCTAATCGAAAAGGGTTTTGTAGTGCTTGAAATAAGCTTTAAAATGAGCTTTATCAAAAGTCTTTTGCACGTAAAATAAGTGAGCTATATTGCAAATAAGCGGAGCATCGAATGTTTTTTCTTTTCAATCAATGGGTTTAAATAAGTGCCATTTCCACCAAAACTAAAATTAATCATATTCCACCTAGAATTAACTTTATTATGAAGAGTTTTATAGATTGTATTAGTTTGGCTGCTTTAGGACACATAGTTTTCAAAAAAGTCACGATTGAAAAAAAATCGAGAATTTCAAATTTTTAAAAATCCCACCCCTTTTTCATAATATCTCAAAAATGACGACAGATACGTATAAAAGTGTAGGGATAAAAAATTTAGGTATTTTTCTGACAAACAATTTGGTTTTTTTTGTTTTTTCTTTCAAATAAAAATTGACGGAGATATGATTGTTTAAAGAGCGCGTGGCAGCGCAATCACAGCCTCCCTTAATCGTGACTTTTTTGAAAACTATGTGTCCTAAAGCAGCCAAACTAATACAATCTATAAAACTCTTCATAATAAAGTTAATTCTAGGTGGAATATGATTAAATTTTAGTTTTGGTGGAAATGGCACTTATTTAAACCCATTGATTGAAAAGAAAAAACATTCGATGCTCCGCTTATTTGCAATATAGCTCACTTATTTTACGTGCAAAAGACTTTTGATAAAGCTCATTTTAAAGCTTATTTCAAGCACTACAAAACCCTTTTCGATTAGAAAGCATAAAATGCATTTGCTCGCTGCTAGATGGCATTGACTACATCGATGAAATTTCAGATAAAATAAAAAACGGCTTTGATCTTTAATATCTAGCTTAATATTGCACTTAGAATACTTTGTAAAAAACCAAATTGTTCATTTTTTTACCTGCTACAGTTTCGTTCCTTATAAAATTTTCGATAAAACGTATATTTTTGGAGATATTTGAAAAAAACTGATGACAATCGTGAAAAATTTGCGAATTTTCAATTGCCAATAACTTGAAAAGTATTAGATTTTTCGAGAAACTTTATAGAAACTTTTTTGCTTAAAATTAGATCTTCAATCGATATCCGAGGTTATTTTGAAAAAACAACCATTGACCCCCGAGAAGGGGTGGCAACCACCCCCATGGTGGTGGCGGAGTTCAAATCATTTTCACTTTTGAAGTTAATGGTAAGATGAGCCTAATTCCAAAATTTCATGCAAATCGGATCACAGTAAAAAAATTCGGAGGTTAGCCCGTATTTTTCGCTTCATTGACTGCACTAATAGTCCTACTCTAAATCCGGAATGCACTCGGACAATACTTCTTCCGAATACGAATACGTCCGTATTCGGAAGAAGTGTTGTCCGAGGGGCTTCTTTGTATGATAAAATTCAAGTTAATATACTGTAAATCTCACCGCGCTCTAGGCGAATTCCGTTCACGCTGCGTGGAAGGTCTCAGGTTCTCTCCATCGTTTTGTTTTCCGTTTCACATTAGCGAAGCGTGATTAACAACTGTATATATTAGTGAGAAGGCATCGATAGTAACGAAACTGCCCCCGGCCGTTTCGTCTGAATAATTTACTGCGATTTGATTGGTCAGCCCGCCCGTTCATTTGAATAATTGGCCATTAGCAAGTTTTTGTTTACCGGCTTAGAGCCAGTCGGTAGATGACTGCAGGCTACTGCGTTTGTTTTTTTTATAATAACAACTTTGCTTATGCCCTCGGCTTCGTTCGCACAAGCCGGCTTTTTGATATTAATCCTAGGAAGAATACCTGCATTGTGTCATGTGCATAGCATAGACATATGCCATGAAAGCAGGTACTTTCTCTAACTGAATTTCGGGTTAATATTTTAAGAGACTTGCTAAGTAGGTATAACTTTAAATGACAACTGTCATTAGGAAAGGCCATGTCCAGGTCAACAGTGAACGTTTGCCCGATGGATTGTCATGATGAAAACAACAACATTCGAAAAGAAAATAAAAACAAACAGGACATTTAAACGTTTACACTCCCACAACCGACATCAAATCACCCATCCCCGATCAGTGTAATTAATGATTAACGAACGGCTAAAACTGCGCTGAAAGGATTAACCGTCGCCGTCCGACCGGCCCATCAATAAGGGTCTGCGGATCGCTCTGCCCTTCTCGGATATCTTGCGGGGGCCGTTTGTACGTAAACACGCAAATCCCCCGAAAGGTGCCGCGGTCTCGAGACATGTTCGCGACATAAATTTGGCGAGCGTTACGTAGGTACGGCCGTCCGCGTCGGTAGGTAGGGATGGGGCACAATGTGTGTATTCGTTATTTAGTAACGGTGTTTCCTTGCTCTTAAAATCCTTTAAGAGAGGTAGGGCATAGCGAATCTTCGCTCGAATTGAGCCGCCCGTCCGGGGAAGGACCTCCACCCTATAGAATACCGCAGTCAAATGACCTCTGGGTCGTGTTTCTGCCGGTGAGTAGGGTTTCCGGAGCTAGTGGGGGGTTAGGGTTGGGCCGGCATGGCGGTGGCAACTGATAGGTAACTGACCAGTTACTTGCCCGTTGTCATAGCGACTTGGGCTTCTCTTTCGCTTTCCATCAGGCGTAGGGAAGCCATTATGTCGAGCCACTATAAAAAAAAAATAAAAAAAATCCTAGGTTCTTTACAGCGGGGCGTGAAGCGGTATCTCAGTGGGCCTTCAGGATGAGGGCGAAAAGGGCGGTGGGTTTGATCTATTATGTCTGTCAACCTAACTTTTGGACTTAACGACCGCTTACCATCAGGTGGAGTGAGACATAGGCCTCTCCAGTTGTTCGCCACTTCGGACAAACACCTGAAGGCTTAACCGCCACGCTTGGCAAGCGGGTTGGCGATCGAAATCGATCCTAGTAAAGTGATCCGTTTGGGGATGTGACGGAGCGACCTATCACCTTTGCGCTCCAAGTCACCCTCACCTGCCCGTGGTGCATCCTGCCGAATAACAAACGAGACGCTGGCAATCGATTGGTGGCGGTATAACTATCACCACGTAGCTAAATACCACAGGCCGATGACGGGCAGCAGCGTCACCAGAGCAAGAAGCTACGCCCTGCGATCGCCAACGCGTCTGCCCAGCGTGGCGCTTTTGGGTATATCCTCCAGAAGTTTGTCCTAGGTGGCGAACATCTGGTGAGGCCTATGTCCAGCAGTGGACTGCAATAGGCTGATGATTGATGATGATCTGGTGGATTTCTTTTTTCAGAAAACCCTCATTGTAGTACGTACCATTCGTTACTCACATCTCTATTCGGCTATATGCCTGTACATAGGGTAGGTATATGGGCACGGCTACACGGGCGTCACTTACCCGCGCGGAGGATGCGGTGGCCGGCCGATCGCCCCCGCGATGGGGGGGCGCCCCCACCCCCCGCGATTCATTAAGTCGGGCGCGGGCAACGGCGGACGCGTCGCGGAGTCTCCGTGAATTCAAATTAGAGGCGGCTCGGACGTCGTGCGCTAGGGATGGGGGTCATGCGATATCGATGTTTTGTTAGACATTATTAATTTAATTGACTACATTGGCACAGTGTCCCAAACTGAGTCTTGGCCTTTAATAATAGGAGCCTCCATCTCGGTCTGTCCTGTACAACCTCCTGTCTCCGCACGGAGGTCACGCAGTCTTTCCGAACAGCTACGACTTCGGAGTCTTCAAGAAACGAGCGTACTCCTATTTAAAAGGCCGGCAGCGACACCAGAACTCGATATGAGTTGCGAGTGTCCATGGGCGGTGTCGACTGCTTACCATGAGGCATCACATTTGCCCGTCTGTCGCTTCTTGCATAAGAAAAAAGACATTACTTAGTATCCATTGAATCCTAAAATCACGTCTCCGTGAATTCAAATTAGAGGCGGCTCGGACGTCGTGTGTTAGGGATGGGGGTCACGCGATTCGATGTTTTGTTAGACATAATTAACTTTCATCATCTGCCTGCAAACATTCAGTGTTAGACATAACTAACTAGCGCAGTGACCCAAGCAGAGTCTTGGCCTCCGATAATAAGAGCTACTATCTAGGTCTGTCCTGTGCAACCTCTTGCTTGATACCTAGGACAGTCAACTGGCGGTAGACATGCTGAACATTGCCCTCCCCCATGACTATTGTCTTTAGGGAGGATTTTCATCCTAACGCATATAATAATTGAGTACCTATACTTCGCTTCGCAAGCGAGTTGGTAAGTGCAGTAGATTTTACTTGTACACATGTAAACGCCGCTACTCGTTTCCTGTTGTTCTCTTAGTCGTCTTCTACGACACCCACCGGACAAGAGACTTAAAGTTTGACTGGTAGATAATGTTTGTAGCATTAAATTCACCTTGTATACCTTTTTTACAACTGGACATGAAGTGTTAACTTTTATGTATTCTTCATAAGCGCGCGTTGATGTCTTTTTGTCGACATGATCTGGATTTAAATTGTTACCATTTGTATTTTCTAAAGATTTCTGAAAAGGTACTAATACTGTTTCCTTCTATTTGACAGCTGTGTATTACTTTTCACTACGACTGAACTAGCACTTTGAGTCAGTGGTGGAACGCTAGACGGAATGGATTCCAACGGAGATTCGTCCATATTATCATAATCAGGCTATTGCACTCCACTGCTGGACATAGGCCTCTCCAGTTGTTCGCCACTTGGAGGATATACCCACAAAGGCCACGGTGGGCAGGCGGGTGGGCGGTTTTAGTATTTGTCTATTTTAGAATTTGTGAGTAATATCAATAATAATTATATAATAGGTAATAGTGGGGTGTCATGTGTACAAAGTACCTACTTAATTTGTATTTTTCATCTATAATAACCATGTGACAAGTAAATAAATAAATATTATCGATATTTTGGCGATGGTTTCTGTCAGTAGGCCCCTTTGTCTCGGCAAGGCAGCCGCTAGGGGCGCCCCGGACCTGCAAGATGTATGCCTCTTCCCGATTCCTAGATTAAAGATGTCACAAGTCGTTAAAGATGTGTCAAGCCGCACAGTGCAGGGTAGAGCAGTTGACGCGGACGGACATATAAAACAAACGCATGACTACGTCCCACCTGTTGTAAAGTATGAAGGGATTCGGTGTGCACTCGTTGTTCTCGCAATCACCTCACTTTAAGAGAGGTAGGGCATAGCGAATATTCGCTCGAATTGAGCCGCCCGTCCGGGGAAGGACCTCCACCCTATAGAATACCGCAGTCAAATGACCTCTGGGTCGTGTTTCTGCCGGTGAGTAGGGTTTCCGGAGCTCGTGGGGGGTTAGGGTTGGGCCGGCATGGCGGTGGCAACTGACAGGTAACCGACCAGTTACCTGCCCGTTCTCACAGCGACTTGGGCTTCTCTTTCACTTTCTATCAGGCATAGGAAAGCCACTATATAAAAAAAACCTAAAACGCCTTTGTGTGAAAGCGTATTTAAAAGCCCGTTAATGTATGTATCGATATTTTGGTAGTGGTGACGTCACTAGGCCCCTTTGTCTCGGCAAGACAGCCGCTAGGGGCGCGGGCAGCACGCGGCCGCGCGCTAAATGATTCACAACTCGCCCCGGACCTGCAAGATTTATGCCTCTACCCGATCCCTAGATTAAAGATGTCGCGCCTTTATTGAAATACGTTAAAATATTCGCGGGCGCGTTGTGGCGCGCACGGGCGCATCCATTCACATTCAACCGTTGTACTCGTTCATTCAATTCTTTATTGTTTGTGTTTCGTTATGAGCGCGGGGCTAGATTTCCGTTTGAATTTAGAATGTTTTTGTTTTTTGCAAAAAAAAAATCTAAGTACGTTTATGACAGGCTCGGTGGCTCATTTGGTAGTGACCCCTGCCCTCTGAGCCAAGGGTCGTGGGTTCGATTCCCGCACAGTACAAACATTTGTGTTCATGAACATGTCTGTTTGTATTGGTCTGGGTGTTTTCTATGTATAATATGTATTTATTTACAAAAAAAAAAGTATCTAAGTAAGTTTATCAGTTGTCTAGTACCCATAGTACAAGCTTCGGTTTAGTTTGGGGCTAGGTGGCGCTGTGTGGCCCAGCGTGGCATGTCTTGGGTTATTTATTTATTTATTTATTTACTTGTGTAGTCAATAGTACAAGGCTAAGTTTGGAACTGTGTGGCCTAGTTTTGGGTTTATAATATATACCTATATGACATGTATTTTGCATGCTTATTCGTACGGTGACGTATAAAAATTTTAAAAGATAGGTAATCAGTAACCACTGAGTATTATAACCACTGATTACCTATTTATACTGTGACAAATGAGTTCTTTTTAAATAACAAGAGAGCTCATATAATTATCATCAATATATTGGTACTATATCTAGCTGTAGGATATTTTTTGTATGTCTAAGAGTATGGGAGCAGTTTTCCTCATTGTTTTCACCTTGGAAAATGTATAATTTAGTTTACAAGTGCTTAAATATCAATATTAATGTGAATATGCTTGCTAGAAAAGCCCTTATTAATTAAAATAACAGCCGTAAGGCTGCGGTCAGTATCATAGCCGAGACTGAGGAGACAGAGAATGCGAGAAAATAAAGAATTGAGTCCTTAAATTGTTTTTTTTTAATGATTCGTTTAAATGCCATGTCAATGCCATATCGGCTTAGACCGAGGATGACTGGGGGACCGGGGATGACTGTCGTCGACCAATTGGCAGACCTGGAGCTCACTAAAACTACATTAAACTGAAACTAGCGAGTGTACAACAGAAACGTACTTCGTTCTTTAATTTCGAGGGACTTGCGTGGCGAACTCAGCATAGAAAGTATTAGAATACTCTCGATATAATTATATCTACCGATAGCCGAGTGGGGCCCTTTTATTTTGGACGTTGCAGCAATACTCGTTTTCGGTCTTTGAGTTTGGTATTTATTTTTCCTTTTTTGTGTTCTTTGTTTTCTACTAATGTAGGTACTTTGTGCTTTTGTTGTCCAAGCGTTGTTGTGATTTCCGGATAATACATATTTCAAAATTCTTATTAATATTTCTTACATCTGTATTTATTAATAACGAAATACTACTTCGTTATTCTCTATTCTATAGTCTGTGTGTCAATTTGCGGGCTAATAATTTTTTTTTCTTTCTTTCTTTCTTTTTCTTTCTTTCTTACTTAATGTAAATAAAGAAGCGTAATTCAGCACACCCACTAAATAAGTGAAAACCGACGACATTTGTAAAGCTGTTGGCAGTCTTCATAAAAGAATTGAATACCTACCGTACGTATACGTATAATCATAAATTCAAAAAAAAAAATTCAAAATTCTTTATTCACTAACAAATATTTTTACATTTCCGTATAGCGATTGAGGATTTCTTTTAAGTAATATATATATACTTGTGTTAGAAATCCCCGCTCTCTATTTCTAATGTTACATAACAATAAATTGCTCACTGTGCACGTTAGATAGGTACAAAAATTTAAATAAAAGATTAAAATACAAAAGATTAATTTAAACATTATTAAAAAGAAAAAAAAAATATTAAAATTATTGTTGTTGTATTATGTGTGTACCTAATGCATGTATTTGTAATAATGTTTTGTAAATGTGATTGTAGTGTATGTGTGTAGTGTAATGTATGTGATTTTAATAAAGAATACCTAGCCTAGAATTAAACAATTATATTTTATTTACTGTATTATCATTTAAATTAATTTGTCAAGAATGCTTCAGTTTTGGCATAGTCCCAAGTTTTAATAAGTGCTATAACATTGGATTTGCAGCTACGTTTTATCATAGGGTATATGTTAAGCATTTTGTTTATTTTATTGTAAAGAAGGGCGGATCGACACAAGAATTGTCTACTGGCATATTTTGTTTTTACTGAAATACAAGGAGCCACATCACGCTTTCGCCTACAGTTTGTATTGGGTGGGATATAAGGCAAGTTTAGGTGGACCTTAACAATTGTATTTAACAAGTATAGTTGACGAACTGTCAAAACATTGCTCAGCCTGTATAGTTCATCTGTAGGAAATCTGTATGGTTTACAGCTTATTACCTTTAGGAGTCCTCTTTGTGCTCTTTCTAGACCAAGAAACTTCATCTTACTGGCCCCACCCCAAACTGGTATGCAGTAGCATAATAAGGAAGATAAAAAGATCATAAAAACGCCCTCGTCACTACCGCCCATTTTGCATCACGCCGTTGAGAAAGCCCCGACCTTTAGTTCTCAAAGTTGAAACGAAAGTTCCTCCCGTAGGTTAATACGTAGAATACTTACTTTCTCTTTCAATTCAGTGAACAGACGGAAATTTTGAGAACTTCAATTTAGTAATTAGGGGATAAATCTTATCTTTTTATTTAATTAAGCCTAGACGTAGTGCTACATTTAAGTAAACACTAAAAAGTTTTAGTCTCACTTTGTATTTTTCATTGAACTTTAATATTTTGACAAATCTTTATTGGAGATTCATAGTTCTTAATTTTGCTTGGATATCAAAACTACTTTGCTTAAAATTATGTGTGGATAACCTAAGCTTTAAGAGATAAGGTAGAGGACTTTAAATGATGACTTTGGCGATCGCAGCGCGTAGTTCCTCGATCCAGTGACTCTGCTGCCCGTCACCGGTCTGTGCGCTTTGGCAGAGCCTCGTTTGTTATTCGGGAGGATGCACAGGTGAGGGTGGCGTAGGGATAAGATAAAGATCATAGGTCGCTCCTTTACATCCCCCATAAATATAAGTAAAATATTTACGGGGGATGTAAAGGACAAGGACCTTACTACAAAGGGATTAGGACACGCGACTTCCTGTACAGGAGACAAGGTCGCTCTAGTAAAACTATGCGGCAGACAAAAGGCTTAGCTAAAAGAAACTATTTCGTCTAACGTCACACCAACGTCATACTCAAACTCGCAACTTCCACTCGCGAGTTCGTACCAGCCGATATGTAAATGCAAACTTTCCCTAACCCTCCGAGGAAGGGGGAAAGGGGGGGATCTGCACTTGGCCGATTTACGGGCTCCTGTCGATTTATATTCATTCGAGTCGCCCGTTTGCGTTATTACGACCAAAACAATGGCGTAAACTCCGATGCGTGCGACGCATTTGACTTTTAATTAATTGCGTGCGGTGTGAATAACGGACGTCGCAAATTATTATTTAAATTGTAATGTCTTATATTGAAAGCTGTCTTAAACGTAAGCACAGATATTTTGTAGAGTACGTCCCCCGAAAGGACTCGCCCGGGGTTCGACCCCGGAATATTCGTATCTTCTACGCCCTTATCCTGCCTAGCAACCGACTGGTGGCAGTGTAACCATCACAATTCAAGGCTACCTAAATACAACCGACTGGTAGCAGTGTAACCATCACAATTGTAGTCTACCTAAATACCACAGGGCGATGACGGGCAGCACCGTTACCGATGCGAGACGCTACGCCCTGCTATGTTTAAAGCATCAAGATGTTTGACCAAAATGGCAAACAACTGGAAAGGCCTATGTCCAGCAGTGGACTGCGATAGGCTGATGATGACGCCTTTGTCATATCCGCCCATTAGACTATAGTATCCTGCCCTGCACACGACGACGAGAGTTGTTGAACCATGAAAAGTAAACGCCAAGACGTCCTTACCTTTTCACTAAGTTCGGTTTCAACATATAAATTCGAATGTCGCCTCATGCAAATGCGCAGTCCGCGAAGGGAGGGTGCGGCCGGTTTACGGCAACCGATTGATATTCATTCGCTCACCCCGCATACATTATTAAGAGCACAACAAATGACTTTGAAACAATTGCGTGCACAATTAATTGCGTGCGTTATGAATAAATAATTATTATTACATCGTGAGCTTCTTGTGGGGACATTAGGCGACTTTTGAATAATGAAACAATTTGCGTGTCACATGAATAATAGAATTGTAAAACTTAAATAATAATACAGAGTCTTCGTGTATTGTAAGAATATAATAACTGAAACATACCTAATGATTTTTAAAATAAAAACAATTGCGTGTGATTTTAATATACAATTAAATTCTTTCATAAAACTTAAGTATCATAAAGCATCATCACCATTATCAGACTAAACATTCACTGCTAAACATGACATGACCCATGACCCAATGACTGTGCCCAATGAGAATTGTCATTTGGGGGGGATTTGCCATAATCATCACGCTTGGCAGGCGGGTTAGTGACCGCCGTAAATTTTATTTGTACCCAGGTAAAACAGCTTTTATCTGGGTACAAATAAAATTTAATTGTATCGGATGTCCTTGTACCTGCTGAGCCACAAGGACATCCGATACAATTAAATTACAATAGCCAC
Organism: Conogethes punctiferalis; assembly: GCA_031163375.1. Taxonomy (NCBI): domain Eukaryota; kingdom Metazoa; phylum Arthropoda; class Insecta; order Lepidoptera; family Crambidae; genus Conogethes; species Conogethes punctiferalis. Next base: position 4,153,927 of record CM062093.1, read on the forward strand.
TTAAAAGTAGTAGGCCTGTTGCCGTTGTCCGTCTTTTAGACTGTTAAAAAATACAAACTAAATATAATTTAATTATTTTGACCCTGGAAACATCCCTGTTCTTTCATGTATTTCCAATTTATCACCTATTTTTGTACAAAATTGCGACGATTGTCTTTTACTTAGATGATATTATTCTACCCGTTTAACGAGTATCTTAAGGCTTATTTGCCCAAAGTTCGTTCGCAGCCACGCGGCTGATAAATTCGAAAGTTTTAAAGTAAAACTTATTGCGGCTGAGCCCTAAAGTTCGTATAGCAGTTAACCCCCTTTATTGGTAAACGTTTTTCCTATTAGCTATAACCTCGGGCAATAAAACTGGCCCGATGGCTCATTTGGTAGTGACCTCTGCCTTCTGAGCCAAGGGTGGGTTCGATCCCGGTACAGTACAAATATTTGTGTGGATTAACATGTCTGTTTGTATTGGTTTAGGTGTTTGCTAAGTATAGTAGTGTTTCTTATGATATTATTTACAAAAAAATATCTAAGTAAGTTTATCTATTATCTTGTACCTATAGTACAAGGTTCGGCTTAGTTTGGGGCTTGATGGCGATGTGTGGTCTAGCGTGTCTTGAATTATCTATTATTAATTAGTCTCAACTCTCGACAGTCTTTCCATCAAATAGGCTTAGGTCTCAAGAAACTCAACAGTTATTTCAGCAAATGGGCTTAAGGCGTTAAATCCTTGATTTTGATGACGACTTTATTGCAAGCGTTTTAAATCCAGTTGCCAGTAGAACATGTCCAGCACAAGTGGAGTTTCAACGAAATACCAAATGTGGGTTCCGCTCTGCACTCCGAAGACACTCGCTCCGGCTCCCTTGTTCGTATCGGTCGAGTAATTAACGTGATTGCGGTCCAAGACGTACGTACGCCGTACGTACTGCGCCGCTTTTAGCTAAGATTCGACATGCAATAGCCGGCGCTGGGGTATCAAAGCAATCTGGGTTGCGTGCAGGGTCGCCAGGTGGACCCCTCTTTACGGGACAATTAATGAAATAAAGAATGAAGGTACAAGTCTGTTTGTATTTGTCTGGGTGTTAATATGTATAATATGTGTTTTTTGTACAGAAAGAAAAGTATCTAAGTAAACAGTTGTCTTATACCCATTATGGGTAACCCATAGTACAAGCTTCGGCTTAGTTTGGGGCTAGGTGGCGATGTGTGGCCCAGCGTGGCATGTCTTGGGTTAAGTATTTATTTATTTCTCAATGACTAGGGATATTATACGTACGAAACTAGTAGTTTATGGTACAAATGACCTTTTAAAATCTTATTTCTATTGTTGAAACTATTGTGTCCGGAAACTTCGTTTTCTATTGTTGAAACTATTGTGTCCGGAAACTTCGTTCGTTGGATTTTAAATATTTTCGTTTCATTTAAATTAAATTATGTACCGACCTGTTATAATCTACTATTTAAATGTCACCATAAAATTGTAAATATTGTTAGATTATAATCTATCTCGCGAGATTGTAAACTGTCGAAAGATTGTGAACTGTAACACAATGCTTACAGTTTAACTATGATTTTTCGGTAGATTGTAATCGATCGAAATTAAATTATTTATTTAAAATCAGTCGCGCATTAAATTATTGACAGTTCCACTTCATCTATCATCATCATCATCATCAGCCTATTACAGTCCACTGCTGGACATAGACCTCTCTAGTTGTTCGCCACTTAGAGCAAACATCTGGAGGATATACCCATAATCGCCACGCTGGGCAGGCGGGTTGGCGATCGCAGGGCGTAGCTTCTTGCTCCGGTGACGCTGCTGCCCGTCACCGGTATTTAGCTACGCCTTCAATTGTGATGGTTATACCGCCACCAGTCGGTTGCCAGCGCCTCGTTTGTTATTCGGCAGGATGCACCACGGGCAGGTGAGGTTGGCTAGGAGCGAAAAGATGATAGGCCGCTCCCTTACATCCCCTGTTTGTATTTGTCTGGGTGTTAATAATGTATATTATGTATTTATTTACAGAAAGAAAAGTATCTAAGTAAGTTTAGCAGTTGTCTAATATCCATAGTGCAAGCTTCGGCTTAGTTTGGGGCTAGGTGGCGATGTGTGGCCCAGAGCGGGGTATGTCTTGGGTTAAGTATTTATTTATTTCTGAATGACTAGAGATTTAGCGCGTACGGAACTAGCAGTTTAAGGTACAAAATGACCTTTTAAAATCTTATTTCTATTGTTGAAACTATTGTGTCCGGAAACCTCGTTCGTTGGATTTTAAATATTTTCGTTTCATTTAAATTAAATTATGTACCAACCTGTTATAATTTACTGTTTAAATGTCACCATAAAATTTTAAACATTGTTAGATTATAACTATCTCGCGATATTGTAAACTGTCGAAAGATTTTGAACTGTAACACAATGTTTACAGTTTAACTATGAATTTTCGGTAGATTGTAATCGATCGAAGTTAAATTCTTTATTTAAAATCAGTCGCGCATTAAATTATTGACAGTTCCACTTCATCTACTTTACTTTGAATAATACGTTAAATTATAAGCAGTTGTTAGTTCACAATCTTTCGACATTTTATAATCTCGCATAATCTATCAATTTTACGGTTACATATTGTGGATTCAAATCTGTAATTTATTTCATCTTGTAAAGTAGTGTCTGCAGTTTCGGATTCGATGGTAGATTGTATTTCTTGAAATTTTCGTAAATTTTCGTTCAAGCTGTCAATTCGTAATTTGATTTCTTCGTTGGTGATTTCAGTTCTTGTGTTGATTGAACTTTGGAGTCTTGTAATATACCCTCGAAGGGCTCCTCGCACGCGCTTAAGCTTTTGTGCATCGTTCGTGGCCATCGTCGCCAATTGATATGTATTTATTTACTAAATAGAATGAAAACCGTCTTCATATTATAGGTGTATTTATTTACAATGACACATAACAAAAACCGTCGCTATGGCAACGTTGAGACACCACAGGCGCCACATTGACCAAATGCTTCCAGCCGGGAGAGTAGCCCTAAGGGACCCGACTAGGGAATTCACGGCGGAGGACTGTGGTGTCTCAACGTTGCCATAGCGACGGTTTTTGTTATGTGTCATTGTAAATAAATACACCTATAATATGAAGACGGTTTTCATTCTATTTAGTAAATAAATACATATCACATATAAAAAGAGAACCTTTTAGGCAATGTTTCTTGTCTAAGCCCAGGACGGTCCTACACTCTCGCACTAGTTGGTGCGCCTAGCTTCGTCCGAGGCGCAATTCGGCCTCCTTGCGCATATTGCATGCACGTACCAATGAAGTTTGCTTTGTAGGCGGTAATCTGCGGGGTGTATCGGGCGGTGGGTGGCGGGTTATGTACACACGAGCCGAGCCGGAGGCGTCGAGGTAGGCAAATGGCCGAGGCTAGTGTTGTAACGAAAGTCTTTTAGTCCTAATTTTGAGACTGAAGGCCTTTTACCTTGAAGAAATTCAATTCTTCAAAATACTCAAACCATAGGTCATTTGACTAAGTAATTTTTATTGTAGCTTGCAACCTCCAACCAATAGAATTCTCCATTGAAGATATATTGGTGAAAAACTTTTGTGCCCCAGCGGTCATCTGTTCATAACGCTATTTGTCCTGCCACAGCATATAACCCTTTCCATATGCCAATTCTATACTTTTGAAAAAACAACTCTAAGCTTTATCATTACGACAACACTTCTTTTCCAACACTAGTCGAACCAACCGAGCCAGCCGATCGAGCTAAGCTCGCAAGTTCCAAAATTAGTCCTAAAAGACTTTCCTTCTGAAAGACTCCCTGTTTACAACACTAGCCTCGCCAGCCGGGCGCCGAGATCTCGAGTCGATAGCCAATACGCGTGACCGCGGCCGATCTCGGTGGTGGCTCGCGACAAAAACCCTCAAAAAGTTCAAAGATAGTACGAACTCAAAACGAAAAGTCGCGAGTTCCAAAATGAGTACTAAAAGACTTTCCTTCTAAAAGACTCTCTGTTTACATCACTAGCCTAGCCAGCCGGGCGCGTAGGCCGAGATCTCGAGTCGGCTATCGATTCGCGTGGCGCGATGGTGGCCGCGGCCGATCGCGAGAGTGGCTCGCGACAAAAACACTCAACAAATCAAGGACCGGTAGAACTCAAGACTTTCGAGACTAAAAGTCGCGAGTTCCAAAATGAGTACTAAAAGACTTTCCTTCTAAAAGACTCCCTGTTTACATCACTAGCCTAGCCAGCCGGGCGCGTAGGCCGAGATCTCGAGTCGGCTATCGATCCGCGTGGCGCGATGGTGGCCGCGGCCGATCGCGAGAGTGGCTCGCGACAAAAACACTCAACAAATCCAAGGACCGGTAGAACTCAAGACTTTCGAGACTAAAAGTCGCGAGTTCCAAAATGAGTACTAAAAGACTTTCCTTCTAAAAGACTCTCTGTTTACATCACTAGCCTAGCCAGCCGGGCGCGTAGGCCGAGATCTCGAGTCGGCTATCGATCCGCGTGGCGCGATGGTGGCCGCGGCCGATCGCGGGGGTGGCTCGCGACAAAAACACTCAACAAATCCCAGGAGCGGTAGAACTCAAGACTTTCGAGACTAAAAGTCGCGAGTTCCAAAATGAGTACTAAAAGACTTTCCTTCTAAAAGACTCCCAGATTACAACACTAGCTTGGCCAGACGGGCGCGTAGGCACAGATCTCGAGTCGGCTATCGATTCGCGTGGCGCGATGGTGGCCACGGCCGATCGCGGGGAAGGCTCGCGACAAAAACACAGAAAAAGTTCAAAGATAGTAAGAACTCACGATGAAAAGTCGCGAGTTCCAAAATGAGTACTAAAGACTTTCCTTTTAAAAGACTCTCTGTTTACATCACTAGCCTAGCCAGCCGGGCGCGTAGGCCGAGATCTCGAGTCGGCTATCGATCCGCGTGGCGCGATGGTGGCCGCGGCCGATCGCGGGGGTGGCTCGCGACAAAAACACTCCTTTGTTTGCGTGCCGCGGGCGAGGGACGCGCGAGCCGCGTCAGCGGCGGCGGCTGACGCCTGCGTTTTCTTTGTCCGTCTTATGTACTTACCAGATGTCACTAAAGCCCTTTTTTATATCCACTATCCTATACCTACCTATATATATTTTCGTCTAACGTCTGGAGGGATTGCTGAGGAGCTCGGTGGCGCCGCGGTCTTGTTCGTTTAACAATGATCGCAAATGTTGAGCAACCATTGGCGCGGTCAATCCGATGATGGGTGACCAAAATTTGACACCGATTTCCTCCGTGCTTCGGAAGGCACGTTAAGCTGTTGGTCCCGGGTGCTATCTTTACCAACTCAGATAGCAGTCGTTACATCATAACAGAGATGATAATAACTCTGACGCCTAAACTGGGAATGGGTATAGCTTACCCTAAGTGTTGCGGAGGTCTGATGGCAGTCGCTCTGTGTAAAAGCTTAGCCCTCGCTAAAATCTCTCAGTTTGGGAAGCCGACCCTGAGACAATCGGGAAAAAAAAGGCTAGGATGATGATGTCTGGAGGGATTGCCCATACTCGCCACGCTGGGCAGGCGCGTTGGCGATCACAGGGTGTCAGCAACGCATGCGTTTTCTTTGTCCGTCTTACGTACTTACCAGATATCACTAAAGCCCTTTTTTATCAATTAGGTGGCTCAATTGGTAGTGACTCCTGCCTTCTGACCCAATGGACGTGGGTTCGATCCCCACCCGGGACAAACATTCGTATGATGAACACTTGTATTTGTCCCGTGCCTGAGTGTTAATATTTGTATTTAAGTATATATTTGTGTTACCTTCTTTGTTCTGATACCCCTGACGCAAGTGTTTAAGCCACTTACTTTTGGATTGGAGCAATGTATGTGATATTGTCTGATATTTATTTATACCTGCCTATACTTATATATTTTCGCCACTTCAGTCAAACGTCTGAAGAGATTGCCCATAATTTATAAATAAATAAATAATCCAAGACATGCCATGCTGGGTCACACATCGCCATCTAGCCCCAAACTAAGCCGAAGTTGTACTACGGGTACTAGACAACTGATAAACTTACTTAGGTCCTTTTTTTGTAAATATGTAAATACATATTATTATTATATATTATAGAAAACACCCAAACCAATACAGATAATGTTCATACACACAAAATTTTGTACTGTGCGGGGATCGAACCCATAACCCTTGGCTCAGAAAGCCGAGGTTACTACCAAATGAGCAATCGGGCCAGTCGAATTTTAATATTGCGATGTTTACAAGTTTACGATTATAAGATACATTACTGTGCATAGAGCTGGGGCCCTACTACAAAAAACGAAAACGATCGTTCGTTGAACGGGTCTCGTATTTTTGGCCCATAAATCCCTCTCATTTGTCCCTCCCGTGTTATATCAATTAAATTATTGAAAATTCGACTTTGACGAATTTTAATTCGTATATTCGAACACGGGAGGGACAAATGAGAGGGATTTATGGGGCAAATTTACGCGATCTGTTTAACGAACGATCGTTTTCGTTTTTTGTAGAAGGGGCCCCTGGTCCTAATAAATATTAAATCAGGCTAAAAGAAGGTTACTGGTTCATTTTTAGTTCACATATTAGTCAGGAGTATGCATCGAAATCACGGGGGGTGTGCAGCGGAAAGCACAATAAAGTCGGTTTGGTCTAATCTCTTTGTTAGTTTCATTTTGTTATATTTTTTATAAGAAAAGTGTTCAGTATGACCTCACTCTACTCGCCTTCAGTGTGTTTTTTTATACTAGGTACCGTTATTTTTATACACAACTTGTTACTAGTACTGAGTAGGTACTAGATGTACCTACTCGTAAAGTACAAGTGCGTTTACCTGTAATTACCTTAATACCGTAATTGGTAGTAGGTACTTTTCGTGGCATGTCTTAAGTATTTATTTATACTCGTACTCATTTTGTAAGCTCCGTGTTCAGACAAGAAAACATCAATAATTTAATTTTAAAGTGAACTAAGTATCGCTAGTTTATGTAATCTGATTAATTTAGGTTGAAAAAAAATTAAATGCCGTTATTTTTATACACAACTTGTTACGCCCATAACGTTAATTTTTTACACAACTTGTTACGTGAGTTTTTGTTAAGTATCTATGGCCAATCCTCCTTCTGCGAGACTGTCATGTCCCAGAAGGAGGCCGCGGAGCGAGAGTGGGAGGATGACCCTTCCGCTCCTGCGCTCCGCCGTCGCAGAGGTGGCCGGACTCGACGAGTCTATCGCCGATTTTTGCTGCCTGACGGGGTCCAGCGGGTAGGTGCTGCTGGGGCACCGCCGCCTGCATTGCACGGACCCCCGTCTTCGTCGGATAGGAGTGGGCTCACCCTTCGGACCACTCCCATGACTCCCCCCTAGAGGGGAAGCCTGTTGGGGCCTGTCCTAACCAGGCCGCGTCGGTGATGTCTTGGTGGACATAATACATAGGACCCTCGACACCACCTTTAAGGCGCATGACGAAGGGGCCGGGGTTTTTAGTGGGTATTTCCTGCCTCACTTCCATCTTCGAGGCGGGGTGAGTCCCACATACCCCGCTGCTCCCCCAAGCAGCGGGAATGCCTAAACGCATTTTCCCCGGCAACACAAAAAAAAAAGTATCTATGGCCAGCCACAAAAGAACTTAATATTACAAGCATAAAACACTTCTATAAATCATTGACATTTATGATAGTAGAAATAGAAGATAAACATAGGTACTATATTTCCTGTAATACAGGCAAAACAGACTTCTGTTGTCATTCACATTTATTTTAATAAGATAGTATACATATAGAAGATCCGCATACTATTTTTCTCACAGATCCCAATCCCCTTAACACGATTAAATTTCTTGCTAATGAAACTGGTCCAAAATGTTTTTCAGTTAAGTACTAATTTCAATTAGATTCTATACTAATAGTATAGCCGTTTGTCAAAAACTTCTTTATGTAGAATCTCTCAAATTTATTTGCTATATTGCGATACTAAAAGTTTATATTTAGTGTAATATGTATTATTAATTTTATAATATCGATACAAAATTAAGTAAGAGTGGACATCCCTAGAGGCGTCGCGACCGCGCGGCGCGATGGCGGCGGGTGGCGCAAATCACTCGCGCGGACTGCCGTTCTTGAGAGCGGCCCGTAGTGTTGTGCTACTGGGCTATTTGTTATATTTTTATCGATAACATTTGTAAGTAAATGGATAATCATTTCTAAAAAAATCCGCTAATTAGTACACTGTGCCGACGCATATAGGCATAGTAACAGAAATGGCGTTGATTGTTTCTAGCTGATAATGGGTAAAAATTACAATTCTTACCTTATCAATAAATCGAATGGCTTAGAGAACAGTGCCTTAACTGGGCGCCCAGCTACGTAACCGTAAGGTAAGTGACGTCACGCTTATATATACTGTCGTAGTGTTTTGTATGCGTCGTAGCTAAAGTATAGCTCTATTAAATATTGCATTTATGTCATTGGTTTCATATCAAAATATGTTCTAAATAACATACCTATAGTACATTGCTTGTTGATTCATTTTACACTTTTGAAATTGATTTTCCTTTTGGAGTATGAACGCCTAACGCGCTCGCATTTTAATGGATTTTAATGGATTCATAGTCGTCTACCCTATTCATTATATAAGTCATTTACGATTGCTACTTCGCATATAGTAAGTATCGAAGATCGATACCAGACCCTTGGTTCAGAAGGCAAGGACTACTACCAATTGAGCCAACAAGCTAGTCGTATATAAATGATAGGTAAGTATCGAATATCGATACCGGTAACATTGTCCCCGCTCAGTCAATTAGACGCTCGGCACGCTCGCGAGCGCCGCTGTGCGTCCAATCGATACCGGGCCGCTGCCCGCATCGACAACTGGCCCAGGTGCCCGTCACTATCTACCTATCTAATCTAAACACAACGCTGACAAGATTACTCTAACGTCAAACTAATGCCGGCAATCATAATAAGTATAAAACAAAGTAGCTTTTTCTGTCCCTCCCTAAATCCCTATGTGCGCTTAAATCTTTAAAACTACGCAACGGATTTTGATGCGGTTTTTTTAAAGATAGAGTGATTCAAGAGGAAGAATTATGTATAATGAAACACCCAAAGCGTAGCGAGGGCGGGTCGCTAGTAATAAATAAAATAAATAACCCAAAACATGCCACATTGGGCCACACAGCGCCACCTAGCCCCAAACTAAGTCCAAGCTTGTACTATGGGTACTAGACAACTGAGAAACTTAGTTATATACTTTTTTAAATAAATACATGTTATACATATGTAGAAATACCCAAGGCAATACAAACAGACATGTTTTTCATAAGTGCTAGTCGAAAGACCAACAACAAAAAAAACGAATTATTAGGTTAAATTAACGTTTCTTATAAAATCATAGAATTAACTAAGATTTGAACCTAAAATTCAAAACAGAACTGTGATAAGTCATACTTATTATAAGTCTGAAAAGAGTCCCACCCGCATCCCGCATCGACAAAGACGCAGGTGTCTCTACATCGCTGTACTTTACTATTAATAAGGTAAATGCACCGATATGGGTCCGTCGCGAAGTTGTTATGCTGATAGCGCCGATAGCCTACGCGCGACGTCTAAAACTTTATAGTTCTTGAGCGGAGTTTAGGTGCAGTCACACCAGGGTCACATAGGGTTAGAATCACTCTATCAATCTATTTAAAAACCACATCAACATCCGTTGCGTAATTTAAAGATCTAAACATACATAAATATAATATAAATCGAATATATGCACATATCTACTAATAGTAATACCAAATTTTAACGTTCATTGGAGTAGTAAAGCTTATGAGCGTTCTCTCTTTAATTGCGGTACCCTTTCATTCAGGGTCTATAATGATCTAACTTACCTATAACATCTTGTAATAAATAAATAAATATCAGACAACATCACATACATTGCTCTAATCCCAAAGTAAGTAGCTTAAGCACTTGTGTTATGGGTATCAGAACAACGAAGGTACCACAAATAAATACTTAAATACAAATTATAAACACCCAGACACGGAACAAACACAAGTGTTTCAACATCACACAAATGTTTGTCCCGGGTGGGAATCAAACCCACGACCCTTGGTTCAGAAGGCAGGGGTCACTACCAATTGAGCCAACAAGGACAGACAGACAAAAAAGCGACTTTATTTTATACAATGTAGTGATGGGTATCGATGTCCACAACTCGACAGATGTTGTGTCCGCTAGAGAGTGCTCACCCAACAAACTTCAATCCTGCCTTGAAAATCTGAAAATTATAGGTATATGTCAGGGAAAACGGACGCTGGCAGTTCTATAGCTTATTCATTCATTGATCTCCATTATCCATAACTAGCTGAGCCCGCGACTTCGTCCGCGTGGAATTAGTTATTTTGAGCATCATCTATTTTTGCGAACAACCTCCTCAGGCTTATAAATTATAGCTGTTACCCACGACTTTGTCCTGTGTGTGACTTTGTGTGTGTTTGTTTGTAATAGTTGCAGCGAGATGTTATATAGCCTCGATAAATGGTCTATTCAACACAAAAATACTTTTTCAATTCGGACCAGTAGTTCTGAGCGTTCCAACAAACAAACTCTTCAGCTTTATAATATTAGTATAGATTCCTCTGACATAGACGTCGGGCAAATAATAATAGTACATCATAATACACTCGTTACTTTGTAGCACATTCGGCATTCAGGTGGATATTGGATATTCGAGGTAACAAATAAACATCTCTACGGAGCGTCTTGCGCCGAAACGGAATAAAGCTCGGCCGGGCAGCTCAAAGCGAAAGCTCTAATTTGCACCTAGCCTGTACCTAAGGGGTTGTGTACCTGCTATGTAGCCACAACCTAGATACTGCTAAATGAACGCCTATTTCCTCTTGCATATGAACGGTAATAAAACTTTTCCGCATGGATATGACTGGAGGACCATCAAACCAGCGCCGTGGTTTGCTACGCGGGCCACGGCAAAATGCTGAGTGAGGCCCTTTTACGTTGGACGTCACAACCCCCGTCCGGTCTATTTGTTTTTGTAACGTTTGTGTCGAAATTAATTGGTCTATGTAATATCCTTGTTGTTTGTGTAACGGTTATGTAATTTGTATGTGTATTTTCTGTTATTGTGTTGTGATGTCCAATGGTAATAAATGTTTCTATTTCTATTTCTATAAAACGCGAGCCTACAAATTTTGTCTACGGCCGGCAACCTGCGACTCTGCCAGTATTGTGATGTTTATGGGCTGAAATGATGATCACTTTATCAGGGGTCCTTTAGGCCCATTTGCCCCCTCTGTCATAAAATAAAATCAATTTCTCTGTCCAGATACAGAATCACTGGCAGGTTACGCAGTATCAACCTAGATGAAGGTTCTTAACTAATCTTGGGATCTAGTCAATGTCAGTGATGTTGTCTGATATTTACAAATTAATAAACAATCTTTATAAATCCTTCCCAAACCACAGGGGGCAACATTTTGATGACCTAACCCGATCTCCGCTCGCCTAAGCCACTCGGTCTTTCAGGACGCTCACATGCTCGTATATACCCATTATATACGGCGTAGTGGGCCGTGCGAGAATACGTGTCCATTTATACGTATTTCGGGCTACATAGTGCAGCCCTTAGGTACAGGCATCGTGCAAATTAGAGCCACGGTTCGCTTTGAGGCCTGACCGGGCATTATTTGGTAGCTGCCCAAGACGCCGGCGTTTAACGTGAGCTATTTAGGGTTAGGTCGATCGGGACGTTGTAGTTACTTATTAATCGTTTCGTTAACATCGCAGCTAAGGAGGGTTAAAACGTAGACAGACGCATGTCAGCGTCTCATGTGGTTGCGCCGAAGCGTACGCAGGTATCGGGTGTTCCTTGTTTTTGACCGACTTCAAAAAAGGAGGTTCTCAATTTGACTGTTTTTAGGGTTTTTTATATTGTATGTTTGTTACCATACATATCTCCGAAAATTATTTTTTTTTTCGAAAGGGTGTACTTGCGAGTTGGTCTCATTGTCACTATATTAAAGTCGGTTTTTGTTTGTCTAATTACAAAATCTGCTTTACCCTGCGCTGCGCTGTGCAGAGCCGCCTACATCTCAGTATAGTTTAAGCGAAAGTCAATTCATAATCTTAAATTAATTCTGTCACGCGTTCAATTATAAACAGTTCCACTTTTTATGGACCACAATCTACCGAAAAATAATACAATAAATTGTAAGCAGTTGTTCATTACAGTTCAAAATCTTTCGACAGTTTACAATCTCACAAGATTGTTATAATTTAAGGATATTTACAATTTGACGGTGAGATATATCATCAAAAAAAAGATGTATGTAAGTAGGTTTATCAGTTGTATAGTACCCATAGTACAAGCTTCGGCTTTGTTTGAGGCTAGATGGCGATTTGTGGCCCAGCGTGGCTTGTGGCTAGTCTTTGGGTTACTAGCAGTTCTTCTTTTTTTCATTTTTAGTTATTTCAAGTTTCAACTCGGTTCGTCAAATACCAAAACTTGCCTTTGCCCGAATGCACAGAGCTTCTCGTATCAACTGGACATATATTCTGTGCGTTTGTGTGTGAGTGTGCAAGACTTAGGTATTGCAGGATAACCTAGATACGGCCAAATGGATATCTATTCTCAGACATCTAGCTTTATGGCGATCTAAAGACGATACCTAGATGAAGACGCAAAATCATAAAGTTATAGGGGGCATTGTAGATGATATCATCTTTTCGCTCCAAGCTAACCTCACCTGCCCGTGGTGCATTCTGCCGAATAACAAACGAGGCGCTGGCAACCGACCGGTATAACCATCACGATTGAAGGCGTAGCGAAATACCACAGGCCGATGACGGGCAGCAGCGTTATTGAAGCGAGAAGCTACGCCCTGCGAATGCCAACCCACCTGTTCAGCATGGCGATTATGGGTCAAGCCTCCAGTTGTTTGCCCAAAGTGTCGAACAACCGGAAAGGCCTATGTCCAGCAGTGGACTGCGATAGGCTGATGATGATAAAGATAATATATTTCATTATGATTGTACTACTAAGCGGTAACCCACTAAGCACATCAAAACGTCCTACTTTCGTTCAAAAAGGGTTCCGTAAAAGTGAAATTGTTCGGTATCTATCGGTACTCCTAACGAGAGGTACCTACACAACGTTTGTTTGGTTACGTCACGGGCGCAACAGGTGCCGTTAAAAGTTACTTTATAGCCGCGTGTAACTGCCACATTTGCACGCTTTACAGATTTATTGCCGCTCGAGAATTTTATGAACGGAGATTATACGGCGAGGGGGTCGAGCGGTTAAATGATTGTAATAGGTTTTCGTATGATCTCTTGAACTCCCCACGTGGTTATAGGAAACATGAATTCTTTAAGGCATTACTGCCTTAAAGAAATCATTTTACTCTATGTAGTCTATGATTCCATTACAATTTGAACCAATAAGGCTAATTTTTTCCGTGCGGCGACGGTAATGAATCACCACCCCATTTCTTTAATCAAATTTCAAGATGAGATTATATCTAGAAGTTACGCTGTGTTTTTTAGTCTACAGTGAAAAGGAAACCACATTTTTTTGTTCCTTATTTGTAGTCGGTCACAATTCACCTGGTATAAAATGATATATTAATATCATCGAACAGTCCGGTGATGATGACAAGGCCGCCCTGGCCATCATCGTAGTCATTTAGAAAAAAAAAAAATATCATCGTAGGCATTAGCCTACTATACAGCGCGCTTACCTACTCAAAAATACCGATTCACTCTTGCTATGAACAATATGTACCTACCTACCTAAGTCTGGCGAGGAATTCCACAAATTGGCTGTGCATACTAAGAAAGCAGAGGCAAAACGCACCCCGCGAGTCCTTGGGACTTGCACCACTAAACGACGCTTTTTGTCGTATCTCTACTTGTCCTGATAAAAAGGGGCTGCGGGAACATAATTACCTATCTACAAAACAACTGAATTCGATCAGCAAACCAAAACCGTCCGGCAAGCGTAACATAACATCTAAGCCTCTTAGGTCAACGCCACTGCCCTCATATCGCCAATAAAAAGGCCCATTGCAATTCCGTTTCCCATGGAGTCGGCGACGTGTACAATAGACACCAAAGATGCCTGTATGAGGCATTCTTAAGTCATTGTAATAAGGTCTGTTATGGCGTGTGTCTCTGGTGTTGTGTGTACAATTTCACCGCGACCAGGTGCTGCTCACGCGCCGCGCCCGCGGGAAGCGACGTGCCTCCCAGCTGCGCGCGCATCCGCTAGGGCTGACAAACAACTTGATCGATGTCGATACATCGATTTTGCCGGTATTTTCTTAATAGAATACTACATTCCAAACCAGTGGTGGATTTGACGATTTTTAAGACAGTTAACCTATGACTATGCAATATAATATACCCGTTATAATTTAAGAAGCTAAATTACATATTTGAGTTTGAATAATACAAATCAAAGAAATTTTCTATCGATGATGACGGACTTACATCACTAATCTTTGACATTTAATATAGTGGTGAAATGCATTTTTTCAAACAGTATTGATCAACATCGGTAATGAGTAAGACGATCACAGATTGTATGCTCATAGTTTTTATAACTGGTTTTAATCAATTGCGTGTTGTACGATATACTATAGGTATAATATCCATGTACCTACTTATAATATGTACGTTGAAATAACTTCACCCTCATTGATGTAATGAAGAAGTACAAAAAAAGTAAGCGATCTACATCACAGTAACAAAAAATTGTGTGGTTTTAAATGAAAAAAATTATAAAAACCAAACATATAAGTACCCACCTATACCTCCAAATCTCCTGCCTTTAAACATAAAGAAAAACTATCGACAACGTCACTTCAGCTACACAGCACAACACTAGCCCCGCATCGCGGCCGCGGTTTCTTCGCGTGATAGCACTCCCCGGGGCCGCGATACAATCTCGCGCGAATGTGCGTGACCGCATCCTGTGTCCCTTCACCGTGCCCCCCTCCCGCACTCCCCCCCTGCCCCCTTCGCGTCGCACCACCCGCGACGCGACTGCGCGCACGCAACGCACTTCCGCCCGCGGGAGAATTCGATATATCTGTCGTGGAACAATTGAAAAAGTCGTCTTTTCGCAAAAAACCTAGGACACTCTTCAAAGCTTGGTTTTTTTATGACATTATATTATGCATACGGATGTCACCTGATGGTAAGTGACTTCGGCCCATAGACACCGCATCACCATGATTAGAATGACAGCTGTCAGTATAACTTTTTTAGGACATTGTAAGGACGTTTTGAATTTATTTATATTGAACACGAAAAATCATCACCATCATCGTAAGGAGTAGAAATAGTACTTAAGTATAGTTCCTATAGAGTTTTCGTTAAAATGCTTACTATTAATATCTACCTTCTTTCAAAAAAAGCAAATGACTAATAATTTGACAGCTGTCATTTTAATCATGTTACGTTTTATGGACTATAAGAAATGAATACCTAAATTCCAATTATCAGGTGTTTCGTATTCGTCCTAGGAATTTCGCGAAGATTCGATTTTTTCAATAATCCTACGACGTATCGACACCCGATTACGTGATATACTGGCTGTTTTTTAATTTGCTTTGTACATTTGCTCGTTGATGTCGAGAGTATTATTACGGCCAGTATTGTCCGGAAATTTCTTTTATTATTCGAATGAAGAAAGCTTTAGTAAAGATTTCTCCGTTTAAGAGAGGAAGGGTATAGCGAATCTTCGCTCGAATTGAGCCGCCCGTCCGGGGAAGGACCTCCACCCTATAGAATACCGCAGTCAAATGACCTCTGGGTCGTGTTTCTGCCGGTGAGTAGGGTTTCCGGAGCTCGTGGGGGGTTAGAGTTGGGCCGGCATGGCGGTGGCAACTGACAGGTAACTGACCAGTTACTTGCCCGTTGTCGCAGCGACTTGGGCTTCTCTTTCGCTTTCCATAAGGCGTAGGGAAGCCATTATGTCGAGCCACTATAAAAAAGAAAAAAAAAGATGTAATAGGCAGGACTCATACGCTTTTTTTAAAAGTTGGTTAGAGTTTCGAATCACGGTTTGAATTTGTAGACTTTATTTATCATAGGTAGAAATCATAGATCATTTAAATTCATTAAAAGTAATTTATGGAAACTATCAAATAAGTAGCATTTAAGTTGAGATTTCTGTAGCTACAATGACCAACAATAACATGTTTCGATCTAGTGTACCTACCTAATTTTTCGTGAAAACAATTTAGTTAAGTATTTTTTTTGACTGGCTCGGTGGCTCAATTGATAGTATCCCCTGCCTTCTGAACCAAGAGTCACGGGTTCGATTCCCACTCGGGACAAACATTCGTAAGATGAACATTTGTGTTTGTTCTGTGTGTGGGTGTTTATATTTGTATTTAAGTATATGTTTGTGGTAACTTCATTGTTCTGATACCCATACCACAAGTGCTTAAGTTACTTACTTTGGGATCGGAGCAATGTATGTGATGTTGTATGATATTTATTTATTTACTGACATTCAACTCAACCGATTTTGATGAAATTTGGCTCAGATGATTTGAATCTTTAGTTAGACCCTGAGAAAGGACATTTATTTTGGAAACCTTTTATTGAGAAAAAAAAAGGGATGAAGAAACACTTCTGTGACACATCTACATGAACGCGGGCGAAGCCGCGGGCGCAACTAGTAAAGAATATAAAAGTACACAAGTTATCGTTTAACAAACACCAGTTATACGAGTAGACAGCATCAAGTAGGCACTCCAGCCCTGCCCCGCACAGTTCAACAGCGCTCCAGAAATTCCAAAAAGCCAAACACATCGGATACTCCAGACAGGCGATTTAAAGCACCCTTCGAGCGGCGTTGCCAGAACGTTGCTTTTGTAACAGTTTACGTTACTTTTGATCCTGTCATGTTACTTTCATGGTACACGGCTCAATATGTTTCTTTTGGATCTGCTTTGATAACTTGAGCCCTTTAGCCCAAGTGGAGTGATGACTTGCGAAGGACGGCTGGCAAGTGCTGGATGCGAGACCTTCCTCCTGGCATCCTGGATCCTTTTTTTTTCTTTTTTTTTATAGTGGCTCGACATAATGGCTTCCCTACGCCTGATGGAAAGCGAAAGAGAAGCCCAAGTCGCTGTGACAACGGGCAAATAACTGGTCAGTTACCTGTCAGTTGCCACCGCCATGCCGGCCCAACCCTAACCCCCCACGAGCTCCGGAAACCCTACTCACCGGCAGAAACACGACCCGATTCGCTATGCCCTACCTCTCTATAATATCTCTCCTGGCCTCTGCCTATATACATCAGTGGATTGATATAGGCTGATGATGATGAACTTGAGCCCGTGGGACAGAACATCTCCTTAACTCTTGTCATAACATCGATTTTGATTATGAAAAATATAAGTTCATGCGCGACAACAGAAAGCCCTTCAAACTTCCCGAAACGCTTAAAAGTCACATTCTAAACCAACATTATTATCTTCATACAATATAGCAGTTATATAAAAAAGGTTCATGTTATTTTTGTACCAAAATGTTATTTTTGAGCAGTTTCATGCTACTTTTGGTCCTCATCCGCTGGTAACACTGCCTTCGAGTCACGCTCCTCCGGCGCAGAGCTTGAGGAATGACCGGGATACGTGGGGGGAGAGGGGGGAGGGTGTCAGGGGGGCTCGCAACGCGCGAGTGACGGCGCCAGAGCGCGGATTACTGGATGCACGGGAATGCAGGCGCGCATTGGATCATTATGAGATTAGATAGATTTGCCGTAATGTGAATTTTGGGTTGGCCACCCATTGTGATGGCAGGATGGCTGCATACATACGATGAAAGACTTGACTGGCCCGATGGCTCAATTCGTAGTGACTCACCTCTGCCTTTTGAGCTAAGTCGTGGGTTCGATTCTCGCATTGTACAAACCTTTCTATTCATGAACATGTCTATTTGTATTGGAAGTTCCTATGTATAATATGTATGTATTCATTAAAAAAATAGTGTCTAGTGCCCATAGTACAAGCTTCGGCTTAGTTTGGGGCTAGATGGCGATGTGTGGCATGTCTTGGGTTATTTATATAGAAAGTAGTAATAACAAAAGAAAGATAATCTATTCAGTGCAGATTCAAGTTAATTAGTACATGTGAAAAATATTGTTCTAATACATATTATGTGGGAAAAATACATAATAAGTATGTATTTATGTACTAAAAAAACAGAAACAGTAGCTTTGGCCTCCTACATCACCACACTACATATACATCCACACTATATCATTTGAATTCGTCCACCTTTCCACCATTCTGTCGCAGCGACTAGGGTATGTCTAGTTATCCACCAGGGAACGGGAGATTACTATGCACTGTCACTATAAGGTCAAACCACTCAATACTCAAACATTTTGCCACAAATAACCATTGGCGTGACTACAGGGTGGCAAATCGGCAAATTGCCACGTGCCCCCAGCTGCAAGGGACTCCGGCCAAAAGAGAATCTCAACTTTCAATATTAAATTTCACACATCTAGCAAACATTCGACGAATTTGCCACGGGCCTCGAATGAAATAGTTACGCCACGGCATATAACCAAATAGTAGAATAAGTCGCAAACTCCAATACATCGTGCATCGACAATGCCGAACAGTTCATGCTGAAAATAAAACCGGCGCGACGCGATCCGCTCAAACCTACCGGGGATTAATTAGCCATATTACCGGTAGCTGAACGGCTAAAACTAAAAACGCTTGCTCCCCGGCTTTGAGGGCTGTCACCTGATTGTTTACTTATATTTTTTAATTTACTTATAGCACATTATACGGGAAGATATTTTAATCACTATCAAAATTTTCTCTAGACATTGTTAATAGAACTTTCGGCAAAAAAAATTTTGATCATGGCCCCGAAAAAAAAAATGGATTAAAAAAACACCATGTGTAAATCAATATTTTAGATCGATAGATCTTTCGTGCCTATTATTCGTGTAGTTTCTGGATTTAGAATAGGACCACCCTATCTCATCCCGTGGGTGTCGTAGAAGATTACTAAGGGAATATGAGGAAAGAGGCATTATCTCATTTAGATTTCTGTGTTATCTGGTACAGTGCAGGTGTTATGACAATGTATGAACGACTTAGTCACCTTTTTACAGTTCATTTCAGTTTTTGTGTGTTTCTGTTAACGTGTAGACAGTACAGTTAAGTAGTAACAATACTTCATAAGTAGTTACTTACTTCTATTTTTCCTTTTGTTTCATTTATTGTGCCTAATAATAAAAAGAGACGATATTTTTTATCATTAGATCTTTTAGTCAAAATAGCATGTTTTGTAATTTTTAACCGACTTCCAAAAAAGGAGGAGGTTCTCAATTCGACAGATTTTTTTGTTCTTTTTTGTTGTATTTTTGTTACAATTACAATCTTTCATATCTCCGAGAATTATGAAACGATTTTAAAAAAGAAATTTGTTCAGAAGGGTGTAGGTACTTCCTATTTGGTACCATTGTAACCATATTGAAGTCGGTTTATATTTTTAGCAAAAAAAAAATGCTGTTAAATATTTACTCTTAAATCATCCTTATCACGTCGAAGTGCTAGTAAGGAAAAAAAAAGTTTGACGTGCAAAAGAATTTACTTGTAAATCTATTTGCAGAAATAAATTATTTTATTTAATTGTGTCAGCCCTAGGGCGGGGGTGTTGTCAACCGTCGGCGCCGCGTCTCGCGGGCGGGCGGCGCATATTTTTAAGCGCGGGTCGCGCGCCCCCCGGGGGCGGTGGGGTAATTAGTCGCGAGCGGTCCGGCTCCACTCCATCTAACTTGTTTCCTTCTTTATTTGCCCACTTGATACAAATGTGGGGCGGGAGGGATGGACGCACGGATACGTTGCTGTTGCTTTAACGTTTGCTGCAGTGGGCTCATTCAAATTTTGAATTGACCGTTTATCTATATCTATACATATAATAAAAATGTAACGAATCGCTGTCTGTACATGGAAGATATATGTGAAAAAATATTATGGGAGGCCTTTATTAATGCAATAGTACCCAAAACAATGATTTTTGGAATTTTTGTCTGTTTGTCTGTTTGTCTGTTTGTCTGTTTGTCTGTTTGTCTGTTTGTCTGTTTGTCTGTTTGTCTGTTTGTCTGTTTGTCTGTTTGTCTGTATGTGAAGAAAGTGTGAAGCTGTTCATTTAATTAGTGGATTCAGTCAAAATTTTATTTAAGCCACAGCATTTTGTGGACGTCGTTATATAAACGGGCAGCAGCCTTTACCTGGGTACATACAAAACTAAATGCGGTTACCAACTCGCTTACCACGCATGGTAACTAAGGCAATTTCCCCCAAATTGTTATTGTGGAAGGCCAATGTCCAGCAGAGAACTTTCGCCAGGCATCGATATATGATGATAAATTTAAGGGTAATTATTTTTATAGTGACGCTGCATAGTGGCTTCTGTTGGACAGGAAAAGAGAAGCCAAGTCGCTGAGATGGCGGACAAGTAAACAAATTAATCACTGGTCAGTTGCACTTGCCACTGACATTGATAATAATTAGGCATGCGTTCCCAACTATATACTAGTACGTAGTAAGACTCAAAAATAAAAAACACAAGTTCATGTTTATATGTATCTACATGATATATAAGTTCATTGAAATACACATTGTGTATGTAAATCCCTTTATTTTAAGTTTCTAT
Source organism: Conogethes punctiferalis (assembly GCA_031163375.1). Classification (NCBI taxonomy): domain Eukaryota; kingdom Metazoa; phylum Arthropoda; class Insecta; order Lepidoptera; family Crambidae; genus Conogethes; species Conogethes punctiferalis. The sequence continues at coordinate 4,174,664 of CM062093.1, forward strand.
TAAGATTCTTTAAAGAATCAAAAATACGTCGACCAGTCAGAGTTGCAATTCATTTGAATAAGTATAATGCAAGTCTTTTTTTGATGAAAAAATTAATAAACAACCCAATGTCTCGTCTTGGCGGGGGCAGGATCGTGCCTCCAGATCACCTACCATCTCACTCACCGATTTAAAGTTCATTAGTTTTCTTTGCTAAAAACATCACTGGACTGTCCTAAATATCCGACAATATTCAACGTACCATACAATATAGCAAAGGTAACACTAGAATAAGCAAAAAAAACCATCACCCTTCGATATTAAACCCTTTCATAGCAGCAACAGTAAAGAAGTTCCTATCTTACCTTAATTTTCGTAGCACTGCTACGAGTGTTGATGCTACGAGCTAATGGCTACGAATTTTCACGAGTATTAGATCAACTACGAACTAAGATGACTACGAGATCGTCTGCTTCGCGAGTAACATAAATAACTAAGGGTTTGTATTTTTTTAATTATTGGCAATTAACCTCTTTACTGGGTCCTTTCTGCAAATGTCAGGTGATTATTGTCAAAGTTTTCTTTGGAAAAGTTAATTTAAGTATTGTAACTTCGTGATAATTTGTTATTTACCTTAGCAAAAAGAGGGGTGCTGTATATAAGATCAATAAAGATCATGTTCTTTGTTTCATCACTAGAATTTTGAAACGTTTTAATCAATTGTTGTTCTGAACTGGTATTACAATATTACACTTATAATAAAACAAAGGTATTTTATTATTGCAATACCTTCATCATCATCATCATCATCATCAGCCTATTGCAATCCACTGCTGACATAGGCCTCTCCAGTTGTTCGCCACCTAGGGCAAACATCTGGAGGATATACTCATAATCGCCACGCTGGGCAGGCGGGTTGGCGATCGTAGGGCGTAGCTTCTCGTTCGGTGACGCTGCTGCCCGTCAACGGTCTGTGGCTAGCTACGCCTTCAATTGTGATGGTCATTCCGCCACCAGTCGGTTGCCAGCGAATCGTTTGTTATTCGGCAGGATGTACCACGGGGCAGGTGAGGTTGGCTTGGAGCGAAAAGATGATGGGTCACTCCCTTACATGCTATACTTTTTTGTTAAGTAAATTGTTTTTATATATTTATTATTTCACATGTCTTCACGCACTAACCGACCTACACTGTACTCCAACAATATACGGCCGCCCCCACATAATACCGTCGACGCACAAATTTTTGTTCCATTCGGCCGGCCAACCCTCCCCCGGCCGGTTAAAGATTTACAGCGCCGCGGGCGACGCGGGTCCCCGGGACCCTTTGAAGATATTCGCCTTCATTAGCGCCGCCGGACCGCGGACTGCGCCCGACAACCGCCCGCCGGGGATTAGGGGACTTGAGCGGCACTTGTTTGTGTACTATGAGTATTCATATGTACCTACTTCGCGTATTGAACATGTTAGTGTTAAATATGGAACGCATCATCATTATCAGCCTATCACAGTGGACTATCCACTGCTGGACCTAGGCCTCCTTTTATTCTTAAAATCGTATACAATAAAAATTTTACTATTAAGACACGCGGGAGCGTGTCAGCCAAGTTCCAGTGGAGATAATAAAATAAATAAATAAATCCAAGACAAGCTATGATAGGCCACACAGCGCCATCTTACCCCAAACTAAGCCGAAGCAAAACTACTGATTTATGTATGCAGACAACTGATTTGTGAAGGTACTTTTTTTTGTAAATAAATACTTAAGACACCCAGGCCAATACAAACTGACATTTTAATGTACACAAATGTTTGTACTGTGTATCGAACCCGCGACCGCTGTGTCTGGCAGCGATGACTACCACTAGAAATTTAATTTCTAGCGTTTTAATTGGCTAGTGGCCTGTCAGTGACCTGTCAGTCACTATTTTCTTAACGCGAATGAACTATAAACCAAAGTGATAACCAGTTTATTTCGTACAGTGACGACTAAGAATACATACCACCACCCCGTCGTTGAAGACTTCTAAGGGAATAATTGGGCTATTTATTTAACAATTGTCTTACCCATAATACAAGCTTCAGCTTAATTTTGGACTAGATGTTGTATGGCCAAGCATACCGCGCTGGAATTTTTGGGATTTATAAAAAAAAAAAACACTTAAAACCTTCGTGAAATAGATAAAAATATCAAATAGGATTTAGTACAACATTCGGTTAAATCCGTCTTAACGTACTCCCGGGCACGTCCGGCGCGACGCAGCCGGTCGTCTTGTGCAAACTTGTACCGGGAAATTGCGTTTCGGCATTATTTTTCCACTTCATCATCTTTGCTATGTCACTGTTGTGCGCCTTTAGGAGATACGGCAGGTGCTGGTTGTTACAATGGTAGGTTTGTTATCTTGGTTAGTTGATTGAGTTAGATAGATCGATAGATTAAATATATCATCATCAGAAGGTTATACACATAATCGCCACGCTGGGCTGGCGGGTTGGCGATCGCGGCCTGTCGCATTTAGCTACGCCTTCAATACGGATGATGACAAGGTATGAAAATGAAGAAAATAATTAGTCCGTCTCTTAGATAATAAAAAAATATAAGACCCGTATTTTTTGTTTTGTCGAAATAACAAGAAAATACTTAGATATAGCGCATTAAAGTTACGGAGTGGGGGCTAACTACGTCACGTTAGAGTATATTTTGTACTCTAACGTGACGTCATGTGACATTTAAAATCAATGTATCTTCGTAAGTTTTTGAACAAGAGGCAAAATAAAAAATACGTATCCAATATTTTTCATTAATCTATCTGATGGACATTAAATTATTTTTTAGTCATCATCCCAATTGTGATGGTTATACCGCCACCCGGCGGTCGCCAGCCCACCTCGTTTGTTATTCGGCAGGATGCATCACGGGCAGGTGAAGTTGGTTTGTATGTAGCGAAAAGATGATAGGTTGCTTCCTTACATCCCTTACTAGATTAAAATATATTTATCGATAAAATAACTTAGAACTAAGCAATTCACTACAATTACAATGAGGGTGTTTCAAAGTGAAATATTCGATGTAGGCCAGTGGTCCAGCTATCATGTGATTGGGTCATTATGCTTTGCTACAATAAAAACAGTATACCTACATTCTTATCTTAGGTAGACTATCTAAACCGTTTCGATATTTACTTTTCTTTTCCGTTACGAGGGAACGATAAACTCATTACTAAAATGAAATCACACATGTCCCGACCAAAACTTAGCAACATTGCCTTTGTCTAGATGTTAACATTCTATTTAATACCTAAACGTTTAGGTATATACTCATTATTTGTGGTACCTCCGTTGAACCGACCATTTTATCTGTAGGTACATACTTATTCAAATTTAAAGTTTCCATCATAACCATCGCTTCTCAACATTTACTGCGAAACGGGTCAACCCACGTCTCGTACAACCCCACAGTGTTGCCAGGAGGCCAGAAGCGTAAACAGACGCCAAAGGTCCTAATCAAAGGCCGGGCACAAAGCGGCGTAAGACAAAGGCGCATAGATCTATCTATCGTCTATGGGTGGGTCTATGGAGGGCTCGGAGCATTGACGGCCGCCCGGTGTCCGGCCGCGAGTCCGCGCTCTAATTAAAACACCCCCCGCGCCCCCACCCGCGCCCCCAGCGATTGGGGGCAGAGATTATGTGGAGAGGGCGCGCAGACGGGACACCTTGTAGTTTGCCATCGAGTGTATTGTAGCACTTGCTGCAGATAAGATGTCCCACCCAAAAGGGGCTAAAGACGAAAGTCTTCGATCAGCGCGTCCTACCGGTTATGACATACGGAGCCGAAACGGTACGGCTAGTCCACAAGTTGAAGGTCGCTCAGCGAGCTATGGAAAGGGCTATGCTCGGCGTCTACCAGCGAGATCGGATCCGAAATGAGGTGATCCGGCAGAGAACCAAAGTTACCGACATAGCTCACCGGATCAGTAAGCTGAAGTGGCAGTGGGCTGGCCACATCAGCCGCAGGACCGATAACTGTTGGGGTAAACGAGTTCTGGATGGAGACCGCGTCTCGGCAAACGTAGTGTAGGACGCCCTTAGGTGGAGTGACGATTTGCGCAGGACGGCTGGCAAGTGTTGGGTGCGAGAGGCCCGGGACCGATCGTAGTGGCGAGCCAATGCTCCCTATGAAGAGGAGAGGGAATGGAGAGGCCTATGTCCAGCAGTGGACTGATGTGGGCTGATGATGATGATGATGATGGTGATGACGGGTAACAGCGCCGGAGCAAGGAGCTACGCCCTGCGATCGCCAACCCGCCTGCCCGGGGATTCTGCATAAATCCTCAAGGTGTTTGGCCAAAGTGGCGATAAACTAGAGAGGCCTATGTCCACTAGTGGATTTAGATAGGTTGATGACGATGCTGATGATAACCAAAATAACCTTAATTATTATCGTGTCCCATCTGAGTAGTAACTCTATGAGAAGCGCGGGCCGCACGCCTACGGCGATGTAAAAAAGGACATCCACGCAATGCGCTAGTAAGATTGCCTCGTAAAAGCTGCGCATACAGCCGACTGTGGAGCCGAGGCAAAGAATATATGCATAAGCTTGCAGGGAAGTTAATGCCTACGTAAAACATATTCAAAACTGTGCCCGCATCATCGTCCACGTCTTAGTTTTGACGTTGACAGGATATAAACCTCGCCTTATTTGTCGCCAGGACAAAAACCTCATAGCTGCCCGCCTCCCTGGGCAGACAGGTTGGCGATCGCAGGGTGTCGCTCCTTGCTTCGTGACACTGCTGCCCGTCATCGGCCTGTGGTACTGAGCCTACGCTTCCAATTGTGATGTTTATTCCGCAAACAGTCGCCAGAGCCTCATTTGTTATTCAGAAGGATGCACTATAGGCAGGTGAGGGTATCTTGGAGCGAAAAGATGGTGGTTCGCTACCTTAAATCCCAAGATAATGGTTCGCTCCTTTACATCCCAGTTATGTGATATTATGATGATGACTACTGAAGCAACGGCTGGCATATTAAGAGAATATACAAGTTATGATCCGACCGAAATTAAATAATGAGTAGGAAATAACTATTTCTACGAGCATTACGTAACTCAGTATTCTGTATAACGCCTTACACGAGTCGGGAAATTCATCATTCATGGCAATAGTTTAGGATAATTGCTCCAAGCAATGGGGGGGTTGAATCAGAACTCTCTGGGGAGAGAATGCCTAGTAATTAAGTCGGATACTTTACGTAACACATCGTATAGATGATTTTTGCGAGTTTAAAGATATTGTAAAGGTGGGCATCAGTGGACATCACAGGAATGAAGGAAGGCAAGGAAACACGGATTGACGGTGCAAGTTCCAAAAACGCCCACAAAGCGATTAAGAGAGGTAGGGCATAGCGAATCTTCGCTCGAATTGAGCCGCCCGTCCGGGGAAGGACCTCCACCCTATAGAATACCGCAGTCAAATGACCTCTGGGTCTTGTTTCTGCCGGTGAGTAGGGTTTCCAGAGCTCGTGGGGGGTTAGGGTTGGGCATGGCGGTGGCAACTGACAGGTAACTGACCAGTTACTTGCCCGTTGTCACAGCGACTTGGGCTTCTCTTTCGCTTTCCATCGGAGGCCATTATGTAGAGCCATTATATAAAAAAGCGCTTTGCCTCTATATTAACAGTGCGATTTTACACATACAAATATTACACTATATAACATGACAATATAAACATTAGCAGATAAAAGGTAGACCAAAATTAACGGCAATTAAGTTTTAGCGGCTAATTTGTGCCCGCGATTAGTATTTACTTTATAGCCGGAATAAATACATTATTTGCTAAAGCTAATGATATAAATTATTCGTTAACGGCACAGAATATATTATCCATAAATGTAAGTGTTGGAATATGGGAGAATCATTGCTATCTATGTATTCAATCATGGTAACTTTTCACATTGTATAATTTATTTGGATCAACTTACCGTGTTATCTCATGCCAAGTCTATATAATGAGTGTGCTTTGAGCCAGATAAACTTATTTCCTTTCTTTCTTTCACGGTTTAAGCGATTCAACGCGGTTTGGCGCCTATTGAAGTTTGACATAGGTAGATCTGATAGGTTAAACATGGAATATTCTTCTATCTTGTCTAACCGTTTACTTTCTTTTTGACAGCAATATTTTTCGCAATAATGTTCTACAGTAATGTCATACTTCACCGACGGATCTGAATTCACATGTCACCATAGATACAAAAGTAATAAGTATTAAAAAAAATCGTAATTTTGTTATTGTTGCATAAAATTCCGTTTAATGACAGTCTCATCGTTTCACTATTTCGCTAAAACAGTACTGGTTTTTTAATTTCTTTCTTCTTTTTATTATGAATCAATTTTTATTTCCGCTCCCTTTTCGTATGCATTTTTCTTATGTCCAAATGGTTATGTACTGTATCCCTTATGATTCATATTTTACCACTTTCATGATATTCGCAAATATGTATTCGCAAATATTATGACAGTGGTAAAACTCTAATTAAAATAAAGGCCTAACTCAATATTTTGGAAAAAAATATTTATGTGAAAAACTACTATACGTCGTCATGTTATTAAGAGTACGGATGTGCAGTAAAACATTGTACTTTGATTTTGAAAAGGAGGCAGAAGCCCTCATAAGAGGCACAAAACTTCAGAGAACTAATTAAACCTTCCCTCCATCCACTCGTACCTGTGTCCTAATCTGCGACGTCTCATTTTTCGATAAAAGCGTTGAGAGATCCCCGGATAGACGTTGTATCGTTATAGGGTACATGTGCGCCCCGGGCTACAACCCGCGACCCGGAGATAATGGCGCCCGCTGAGCTGACTAGGCGGGAATTAATACACATCCTTGACGTAATCAGAGCGGCGGGGGGAGGAAAAGGGGGGGCATTTAAAAAAATGCTTTTAGACGTTCCAAATTTGTACTCGAAAAACCGTTAGAGTTGTGATACCGAAGAGGTACAATCAGTCATTCCTGGAAAGCATGGGATTAAGCTAAGTCTAGTGTAGAAAAAGGGAGTCACAATAGACCAGATATCATTTGACTTTGGCGAAATAGACGCACCATCTTCATATATACCTACCTATAGCGTACAGACTCTATTTAAGATTCATGTTTTAATAGTCTTTATTCACATTTTAACTATAAAATGTAAGTATGTATTACTTACCTCACGTTCGTATTTTGATAGGGCTTTGATATGTTAATAAAATTTATATCTCGGGGTTTTTTTAGTTCGTATAGGCAAGTTGCCTCCTAACTTTGACAACCTTAGAGCGATAACCATTTTAATGTTCATCGAGAACCATTAGGTGGAAACATGAAATTTCTTTTAACATAATGGTCACACAAACAATTAATAAAGAAATATTATTTTCCGTTAGGCGCCACTTTTAAGACTTCAGAGCAATTATTCGTAAACTGAGCGAAAGGATATATCTAATGTTAGCTGAAAATGCATTTAATAAATAAATATCAGACAAATGACAAGCATTGTTCCGACCCCAAAGTAAGTTAAACACATATGTTATGGGTATCAGAACAGCGACGGTACCACGTTTATTTACGGAACCACAAATATGTACGGTCCGAACAAAAATGTTTATCACAAAAATCGAACCACGACAGAAGAACCAATGACCCACCGGCAAATTTAATATACAAGTGCCAATAAAACTAAGTATACAGACTACTCATAAACATACGCGGTCCTTGGACTGGCGCCCACCGTGTGACTTTTTATGAGTCATGATCATTTGGGCGCCATTTTAAGACCTCGGACAACTATTTGTAAACTGAGCGAAAGGGTACGAATATGTCTAATGGTCATGGACAATGAAATTTATGTAAAGAAGCCAATGAAATTAAGTATACAGAATAACCTAAGCTTATAAACTTAAGCTATCCGTGGACTGGCGCCCACCGTGTGACTTTTCATGAATCATGAATATTTTCGCAAGACGGCTCTTTTCGGGCGCGAGCGTAGGGCTCAGCCCGATCTTGTTTACTTTGTACTTGCTGGGAGTGATCCACGAGGGAGTTTGCGGCCGATACAAAGGATTTCTTACATATCGTTTTTGAAATATCAAAAAAACGAATCAAAATTTAATTTTAAGAAAATAGAGTTAAGTAAGTTACTTTCCAAAATAGTAAGGAATTATTTTTAACACTACGCCATTAAATAATTTATCAATATTAAAGTGAGTGTTTATAAATCTTTATACTTAAAGTATGCAGAAGTACTTAAGCGGAAGTATGCACAATATCCATGCTGAATAAGTTATTCTTTAATGATAAAGCTAAAAATTAAGGCCAAAGGTCAAGATATAGTGTATAATATAGTAGTCAAGTATCTTAGAGTATAGATGGAAAGTCCTATTGAAATGTTATCATATTATATATTAATTTATTTTAACTGTTTAAAAAGGACTGTAGGAAAAGTAAAATAATTAAAAATTTAGCTAAAACCGAGATATGAGCAACCAAAAGAGAGTGAAGAAAGGAAGATAAAATATTTTTAAGGTACCAAGAAATACACAGTAGGCTAATAAAATTTAAATAACATATAGAGTGTACCCAAAAGCTCTCCGCTCAGCATATGTCACGGTGCCGCTAAGTGCTGCGACACTGGTATTCTGCGGATGCCTATATCACAGTACAATTATGTAATAATGTGGTTCATTAATACATATTATCCCGATTGTCTTTCCTTCAATTGGCGCCCAGCGTGTAACTTTGGCGCCCAACGCGTCACTACCCGACGTGTTAACTTGATTAAAGAGCACATCTTGTTTATCTTCTAGTTGATCCCGAAAAAGTCCGTGATCGATACCCAGCGGCGGCGTCCCGGAGGCCGCGTCAATTTGCCCTCCGCTTCGTCAGCGCTAAATTATCCCGACGTCTTTAAATGGAATTTCGCGGGTAGCGTCCGACAAGTCCCCGCACGTTCGCCTAAGCTCCCGGCACAGTGGAGCAGGTGACAGCGAGACATTTGTTAAGGTTAAATATGTCGTGCGTAAATGGTTGGGTTTTACAAAAGAAATGACTTAATGAGACAGACTTAATGCATGTGACATTTCATCTCGTCCCATGGGTATCGTAGAAGACGACGTTCGTACAAAAGTTCGCCACTCAAATCTGCGATATCCGGCAATTTTCGTCTCTAAGCGACTACCTCCATACAAATTTAAATCTCGGAGACTTGTACCTGTGTATGAACCTCTGTGAATTTGTATTGCGGTAGTTGCTTAGATACTTAATATCGTCGGGAATCGAAGGTTTAAGTAGCCTTGCGTATATAGGGGTTAAGGGAATATCAGGGAACTGGCAGCAGCGTTTACCTGTAATACTTATACAAATACTGCGGTCACTAACCTGCTCTGAGAGAGAAGTGTGGTGACTAAGACAAATGTCCCAAACGACAATTTGTTATTGGTGGAGGCATAGTATATAGATAGTATTAATTAATAGCGAATCATTTTGCTGCGAAAAAACCACAATCAAAAAGTGCCGGTGAATATTTTAACAGTACATACTATCCATACTTAATATTATAAAGTGTATGTTTGTCTTTCTTTCACGACAAAACGGAGCGACGAATTAGCGTGATTTTTAAGTGGAGATAGTTGAAGGGATGGAGAGTAACATAGGCTACTTTTTGCCCCTTTCTAACCCCCCACTTCCCTAAAATGGGGATCAACGCGGGCGAAGCCGCGGGCACAGCTAGTCACTAATAATTCTATTAGTAGAAAGCGTAGGGCCGTACTGTCTTCTATTAGGCTGTGGTTCAAGGGTGGAGCGAGGGCGGACCGGTCCGCGACCCCCGCGGACCCGTGCTCGACGCCACCTGGCTCGGGGTAGTGCTGCGGTATCCAATTTGAACAACGGTATCTGTGGATCAAAAGTGGGACACCGTATGACGCATCGCAGTTATATATTAAAGTACAATTCTCAGCTGTCATATTTTATTATATTTTGGGCTAGCAACCCGCCATTGGGTTACATTATTGGCGTTTTAGTAACGATCCCTAATCTTTTCTAGCAACAAATATAGCCTATAGTACTCAGGATGAATGTAATGGTGAAAGAATTTATGAAATTGGCACAGTAGTTTTTGAGTTTAATCATTACATAACAACATATACACACGTTCTCGCCTTTTATTCCATCATCAGCCTATCGCAGTCCACTGCTGGACATAGTCCTCTCCGGTTGTTCGCCACTTTGGTCTACCAACCGGACATCAACACACACACAAAATATCTGGAGGCTTTACCCATAATCGCCGCGCTCTGGGCAGGCGGGTTGGCGATCGCAGGGCGTAGTTGCTCGCTCACGAAGCAGCGTCACCGAGGCAAGGCATAGCTATGCCTTCAATTGTGCTGATGATAATACCGCCACCAGTCGGTTGCCAGAGACTTGTTTGTTATTCGGCAGATGCACCCCGGGCAGGTGAGGATGGCTTGTAGCGAAAAGATGATTGGTCGCTCCTTTACATCCCCTTTATTTAACTATATCATTTTAGCAGATTACGGTCCCTAAATTCCGTCGTTCAGTCGGGACGTCCCGTTCAAATCGGGACTTTTGGCACATTACACTACACCGCTGGCGTTGCGAAACTGATAATTGTTAAGGGAATATCCGCTGATGAATATCAAGGTGATTCTGTTTTACGGGTCGTGTTAGCAACCTGCTCGCAACTTTGGTTTGCGCTAACTACATTTTGTACGGGTAGGATTAATTTAGTTGTAAATTTAGAAGGAGTATCTTTTTTTATTCTTAACCTCCGATACAAAAATAAAGGTCAAATCTAATTCTTTAACATTGACTAAGTGATACATTTTGGTCTTAACAAAATCATATATGAACTATGGTTCTTTGGAATTGAATAACCCTTTTCGGGTGTTGTAATTTACTAAAGGTCATCACAGTATTTGGTATATTGTCAGTTTTTTTCGATTGACGATTTAAAAGATTGGCTGTCATGGCTCATTTGGTCCTGACTTCCTGAATCAAGGATCACAAACATTCTTGTAAGAAACATTTGTGTTTGTTCTGTTATGGGTATTTGTATTTAAGTACTTTTATATTTGTGGTACCTTCGTTATTCTGATATCCATAACACAAGTGCTCAAGCTACATAAGTACCTACTACGTGATCGAAACAATGAAGGCATGTGATGTTGTGTGATAATTATTTATTTCAGGATTATAAAATTCTTTTGAAACTTTCGACCAAATCATTTGAGGGTTAACTTTATTAATGGTTTTATTAACTTTATTATTGACTGGCTCGGTGGCTCAATTGGTAGTGACCCCTGCCTTTGGAACCAAGGGTCGTGGGTTCAATTCCCACCCGGGACAAACATTCGTGTGATGAATGGGAAAAGGGATATTTAAGTATTTATTTGTGATACCTTCGTTGTTCTGATACCCATAACACAAGTGCTTAAGCTACTTACTTTGGGATCGGAGCAATGTATGTGATGTTGTTTGATATTTATTTATTTATTATTATTTTATTATCCGAACTATCTGTTCCAAACTTTTTGCGCACTCCTAATGTAAATCTGTTAATGTCCCGGGGCGACAGCTGTAATCTATCTCGCGGACTGTATGTCGTCGGTATAATTAAGTTGGCGCACACGTGCGCGCCACCCCGGGCGGCGTCCGTGCACACGACACCTTAACGACTCGCCCACACGTTGGCCCAACCCGCCAACATCGGCCAACGCCGCCGACTCCAATCGCCCCCGCGGCCGATACACGCGTAGGCAAAACGTGGGCTTTCTCATCGGCCGGATTAACAGTTTCGACCAATACGCCAGCCAGTCTAATCACCAGGCGGTGACCGCTCGCGCGTAAATTACGAGACGCAGCCACCGTAACTCGGCCCCCTCCCCCTCGCTCGCGGTGGCTGGTTAAAGGCGGATAAGGAGCGCGTGTTTGAATGTAGCGGGTCTCGTTAGTGTGGCCGTCGCGGGTAACCCACGCGTCCTTCGCTAATGCCCGCTTAGGTAGCCCCCAGCGCGCTCGCAAACATAATCGCGAGCCCTTTGTAGCCCCTTCTAAGGACAGGGCTGGCTTGAAATGGGACTGATTGATTGGATGAGCACTTAGGAGAAATTTGTATGTTAAATTCTGGGAGCCGCGGGTTTCAGTATTGTGTGCCGAGGTCCTTGGATGCGAACTTCTTCGTATATAATAGCAGGGGTGACTTTGTTTTGCAAAATTTATATTGAAAGTTCATTACTTAGCTTACGTGTAGTACTAATTCAGACTACGAAAAATTGCAAACGACGAGTATACTACTTAGAGTACTAGACTAGTATCTCGTATAGAGTATATGATAGATAGTCTAGTCTTGTGACAAATTTCTGATTCCTTTCCTTATGTGTTCGGGTAGAAATTACCATTTTATCATAAAGGAGATAAAATGAAACAAATATTAGTATTATTATGTAGTTACATCTTACAAGAAGCTTTTCTACCCAGCATGATGTTGTCAACTAATCGAAGGTAATCTTTTTATTATGGTTTTTGTCACTAATCAACCTAATTCATGGAACAATAGCATAGACAGAGTTGGCGCTTTTGGCCATGTAATGACTACAGTTAAAGCGACTCTTAGAACAACCAGACCCGATTTAATAAATTTCGTTGGCAAAACTGACCCGACATCGAATACTTCAGATTCGAAAACGTGGCTTCTAGTTTTATTGTTCGGCCTAATCGTCTTTTCTTCTGTGTTCATTTTTGTTTGTGTACCTATTACGCGTACATATGCTGTGATGTGTAAGAACAATAAACATTTCTTATTTCCTAATTAATCTGTAATTAAACAAAAGAATATCTGTTCGGGCAAACATTCGCGATCCGTCCAAAGAAAAAGGTCAAAAGTTTTGTCGAGTACCAAAATAAACATATCGGCATATAGACAAGGTGAATAATTCAGTAGGGTCTGCGCATGTAACTATTCAGAGCCGCAATTAGGAGCAACGGTTTTCGGTTATTTCCGATACGTCTGCCGTCCGCATCCGGATATTCTTGGGTATATGCTACTTTATGTTTGACCAAGCCGTTGATTTTCGTTGGATGCGCCGCGTTAGATACACAATATATTTTTTACTACAGTTTTCTGGCTTTTTAGTGAGCCATTTATCTGAATGCTTCACTACACAAATCGTTTTTGCTTGTGCAGAGAATCTAGTTAAAGATAACTTTGTTTAGGATAAGCGGTGTTTTTTTTTACCGTGGAAAATGCAGTTATTTAAGTTATAGAGATTACCCTCCCAAATGGGGAAGTGCGGGGTATGAGGGACTCCTCTGCATCAAGATCGTGGGGCTGGGAATACCCACTTAAAGCCTGGTCCCTCCGTTATGGGCCTTACGAGGGGTAATGACATGGGACGTTAAGAACAGGACACCACATACCCTTCTTTCCTAAGCAGGCTCAACTCGCATCAAAATCGTTTTTGTTATAAGTACAATATATATTTTTATATGCATTTAGTAAAAAGTTCTTATTTACTTGTATATCTGTGTGAAGGCATCCTGAGCGAGTCCCGGAAATGACCGAACTCGCGTAGCGCCTAATTGTGCCCGGGATAGTTGCTCGCACACGCGAGGTCCCCTGAATTATTCAACCGGACCAACATCGATATGTACGGACGCTTGATAAGAAGACGCTGCTTAAACATAAGACGTTATACTTATTGTTAAGTAAATTCATCATCATCAGCATGTGAAAGCCCAATGGAGGTAGAAGTAATTTGGGGGGATTTGTATTAGTTGCACTTGGCAGGCGGTGAAGTAATAAGTCAACATTTTTTTTATGACAGTGGGTGCAAACGGACCTGATTGTTCCCTGATAGTGATTTCTTCAGCCCATAGACACCAAAATACCAGAAGAGACACTTTTTATTATCTTCAGCTTTATACTGCTAAAGAACTTTGGCGCCCAACGTGGGACTCGTACTTAATCATCGTCAATATCAGACTGCAAACGTTCACTGCTGGACATTACAGCGGTAATATTAAGTCTAGCCTTCCGATTAAATTATGTCAGTTTGAGAATGCGAAAGTGTTTGGATGGATCTTTGTTACCCTTTTATGCGAAAGGTACTAAAGTTTGAAGAATGTTATAATACAGCTTATACTTCAGATTGACAAATAAGCTATAATTTGTATAATTTGTAATTATCACTTCATATCCACGTGGGAAAGATCGTGGCTTGCAGCTATTTACCAAATATATAGTTCAGTATAACCGTCTATAGCAGAACATCCAGCGCCGAATCAACTTAGAAAAGTTCATTTCGCGCTTTGAACGTACACAAACACAAAGCTCCCTGAAAACGACCAAAATATTCAAAGCCTTTTCGATTTCAAAATCTTCCGCGCCCAGAATATCGGTAAACTCGTTCGAATTTTCGACAAATCGGTCCGGATTTTCGGATCGATTTTGCTCGGTACCAATTTTAGCGTCCAATTCACCTTTTTTACCCTTACATCTGGCGACTAGAGCAAGGGGAGTCGCGGGGACAGCCGCCATTAGCGCGGGCGATGCGCGACGATCGCGGGCTTACTCAGCTGTATTTAGCTACTTTGAGCCTTATCTGTTAGGGGGTAAGGTGGGTTTTCGAGGCGTGCACTTGGTGCTGAGATGGCCGGAGGCTTGCATAATTTACACGCGGCCGATAGACGGTCGCGATTGTTATTGCGCGTACGGCACGGTATCGGCACAGAGTTGGAGGCAGAGGGGACAAATTGAGGACGTTCTTTATGTCCTTGTTAATCTTATGCCTTTGGATAAACATTTTTAGTTTTGAATGTTGGTTGAGTGCAAAATGTTTTGTTTACCATTGTTTGGAAATAAAATCAAAGAAAAATACTAGATTCATATACCCTAACGTACAAAACCTTCGCCAGATGGAAAGCGAAAGAGAAACCCTTACACGCATTGTCCTAAATGAGTGACGGGACGCGACCTGTAGCGACGCAACGCGACTTGACGTAATGCAAAAACTACTTGATATTTTCGTGTCACGTTGCACCGCGTCGCATTTTCGCGCTAGTTAATAACTTAGAGGACAATGGGTTAGAGCCAAGCCACGGTGCGGCGCGGTACCGCAGCGGATCGACTGATTTATATTATATTATAATAAAATAAAATAAAATAAAATAGTTTATTTCAGCAAATAGATTCACTAGTAATACTTTTGCACGTCAAACTTTTTTCCTACCAGCACTTCGACGTGTAGCCTGCTGAGAAGAAGTGCCGCAACAAACTCAACAGTTAGCCTTTTTAAAAATATATGATACAATACAATAATATTGCCATTTCAACACTAAGAGAAGACGCGGAACTGAAGTGTCAAACCGCAATGCATACCGTGCCTGTACAGGCATGACGGTGCGGTGCCGCATCGTACCGTGTGGCTTTTCCCTTAGGCCTGACCATCGCAATTTTTTTTTTCTAAATGACTAGATGATGGCCAGGGCGGCCTTGCCGGACTGTTGGGGCAGCGGAAGGCTCTCACCTCTATACGCCACCGCAATGCTGAGAACATGCTATAGTATCGAGTGACTGTCGAATAAGTTTTCCAATCCGATACATTACGAATGCTCCGCTATCCGTCTGTTCTGTCTCTTGTTCTTTGCCGGTATTGGTCCGGGCACGCGGCGCAAGACGCGGGGGCCGTAATTGAATAAGCCGAGCAGTGTTTAGCCGCCGCTCGAATTAAGGCGGACACCCGTGGCGATGGGTATAACGAGAACACTCCCACGTCCCACCTTCCTCACGTCATTATTAAGCTTTTCATTAGAACTGGGATGAATAAATTTGTAAGTATATAAAAATATCAAACATCACATCAATAATGCTCCGATCCTAAAGTAAGTAGCTTAAGCATTTGTGTTGTGGGTATCAGAACGAAGGTACCACAAGAATACTTAAATACAAATTTGAACACCTAGACGCGGAACAAACACAAAATGTTCAACATGTAATTGTTTGTCGCGGGTGGGAATCGAACCCACGCCTTCAGGAAGCCTTCTGAAGACTGACCGGATATTGACATGGAAAAGAGTGATATTCAAATTACCGAAGAAACCCCCCAAAGTAATAAAACACCAAAATATATCACTTAATGTGTAATAAAGAACTTGAATTTGAAATTACTACCAAAAACTACAGGAAATCATGGTACTTTCTACAGCACACTTCTACGAAGGATCACAAGGCGAGACTCTAAAACCCAACCGTTGTCAGTTCTACTGAATCTAATGTCTCAAACATATACGTAAGTAATACGTACTTAATATACAATAAGCAAGGTTATAAACGTGAGAGACTCGACCTGACTCTGACGTTCCACGTGAGCCCGCTGGGGATATTGTGGGCCGCTATCAAAATAGATAAAGGACTGATAAAAATAATACCAGCACTCCTTGTTGTTCTCTAATAATAACCAGATAAAAGTAGACTTTCCATAATATCTTTCGAAGGTTGCCTTGGCGATATAAATCTTCATCTTGTACCAGTTGAGCCCGCGTTTTATACTATGTAGCGATAACATTACACTGGCTTTATACCCACTGATCCTGAAACGCAATCGAAGCCACTTTTGTAGGTTGCCTTTTTATTCAGTAAGTACTTATTAATTTGTTCGATACGCTTACTTTAAACTGAACCAACTCGTTACAAAAAGCTGAAAACGGGTTTTCCACTCATAAAAAACCCTAAAAATAATCTCCAATACATCTATTTTTTATTTCGCAATCCAGTTAACTTGAAGTCCGAGCAGAATGCAAATATTTGTTGTCTAATTGTTCGCATTAGCTAAGTGGCGAGCGCAGATCGGGCGTCCGGATGCGTCGCACGTAGCCGACGCTGAATTATGTGAGCTGTTAACTGGCTCGGTTTTGGCGCGAACTCTTTCTTTGTTAGAGCAGACCGCGGGGAAATTGTTTATAGGTGTTGAATAAAAACGAGTGTTAATTAAATTAAAATTCTATAATGTTTCTTCACCATGCCTCGAAGAAGTTACTCGAGCCATGGTAAAAAAGAATTAGGTAAATTTTAGAACATGTCTGCTTGTGCTGGTCTGGGTGTTTGCCATGATGTTATAATCTATATTTATTATAAAAAAAAACAAATACCGAAGTAAGTCTATCAGTTATCTAGTAGAACAGATGCACATAATACATCTCCACATCTTCGGTTTAGTTTGGGACCTGGGGCTATATGGCTCAACGTAGCATAATTGGCACATAGCAAAAACTTTTTCATCTGTCTTTAAATTTCGATGAAATAAGCCAAAGGTACAAGCCAAACGTGAATTTCGATGAAAAAAGCCAAAAAAGACCAACTATGACGTTTTAATAAGATAATTTAGAACGATTATTTCGGTAACAAAATTATTTCCCACACGTATGAGTATACTTACTAAAGCCCCGCGTTGGGCGCCAAGCCGATTATGTTAAACCCTCGCATTTCTTAGTGTAATTAAAATTAAGGACATCTTGTTAGAATTTATTGTTATAGTACTGAAATAACTTTGAAGTTCCTACGTTTTATGGACTATTTTTAAAGAAGGTGTTCAGTCACTTTAAGGATTTTATCCATTCTTGTAATGACTTCTTAATTTGTTCTTCGTTTTTCAAACGTACTTCTTACATGGATATCAACATTGTAAGAAAAAATGGCAATATTAAAAGAGTATCGAGTTTCTTGCTGGTTCTTCTCGGTAGAATAATTTTTAATTACGTTTGTATGTTCGTGACTATTATAAAAGTTTGTTTAAGCCTAATATGAATATTTTCGCGGACTTCTAGGTACTCTTCACTTTTTTATAAGTAGTTTTTCATCTTAGACCGAGATACAGGTAGCCTAAGGCAGTGCCATCATTAGGTCAACATCGAAAATTGTACAAGGGTTTCTCAAAGAAATATACGGATAGTAAAACTAAAAGAAAACGCCGTCACGCTTGTATCGATCCTAATCCCATCGCTAATAAAACAAAAGCCCGCGTTCGCATGATAAACTCGCCATTCTAGTTCAAAGCACGAAGCTTGCGCTAATATTTTTTATCTACCGCTATTCCATTACCAAGTTCGGAACATAAGAAGTTTCCCGCTCGCCGCCGCCATCGCCAGAGAGCGTCGTAAACTTATTTTTTCGCGTGGCACAAAAGCGGGCGAGGGAAACGAAACGTTCTGCCGACATGCACCGTTCTAATTCCCGCGCTCCCAGCCCGCGGCCACTGGAAAATACCCCGTCATTTGCGCGGACGTGTGGCGGCGCCGCTGTGTCGCATACATACACCCGTTCCGATTCTCCTTTTAAACCTTATTCTTAACACGATAAGAATTAAAGTGCAACAACTGGGGGCTTTATTGCTGTTTTTTACAGCAGTGGCGCCTTGTACTTTATGATTTTTCTAAAATTAAATACTTTCAGCGTTTATTTATCTGACGCTTAAAATTGAACATTCTTTTTTTCTTAAATGTTTTTGCTTTGCTGGTACGTGGTGTGATTTTATCTAAACTTTGTTTTTTTTTGTTGATAAAACAACAATAGATAAGCAATTAATTTGTTTTACATCCTCGTGCTTGGTTTTCTCTGTATTGTTATTTAGACCTTCCTTATTTTTACTTAATATATTAATTTATTACTTTTTTGCCTATATCATTTGAACAACATTACCCTATTAATTGTACAACAACTGTATACTTTATTTAGTTCTAAGTAGGTACCTATATTTTTTGGTATGCAATAAAGACTATCTATTCTCTAAATACACACGCAGTTCATTTCGTAAAGGTAATTGACATCTGGCGCCAAGTCAATCTCAATCTACCCTCAATTAATTAATGATTGTTCCACACTGCGAACGTACAGCGCGACGGTAGATAGGTACAATATCGTTATCTTTCTACCTATTTACCGTCATTTCAAAAGAGAGGTAGGGCATGGCGAATCTTCGCTCGAATTGAGCTGCCCGTCCGGGGAAGGACTTCCACCCTATAGAATACCGTAGCCAAATGACCTCCGCGTCATGTTCCTGTCGGTGAGTAGGGTTTCCGGAGCTCGTGGGGGGTTGGGGTTGGGCCGACATGGCGGTGGCAACTGACAGGTAACTAAACAGTTACTTGTTGTCACAGCAACTTGGGCTTCTCTCTCGCTTTCCATCAGGCGTAGGGAAGCCATTATGTCGAGCCAATATAAAAAAAAAAAATTCATCTTTCTACCTATTTTAATCTTCAGCCTCTAGCAGTCCACTGCTGGACATAGGCCTCTCCAATCGTTCGCCACTTTGATCTGTCTTAAGTTTCTCGTACCTCTTGCCATCCGTCCTGCGCAAATCGTGACACCACCTGTTCTAAGGGCGTCCTACACTACGTTTGCCGAGAAGCGGTGTAGCAGCTACATTAGTAGTTTTACAGCGCATGCAGTTTCGCATCATGCGCTGCCAAACAAACAGTCGTTTCCCGACGATGTTAGATGTGAATGACTTCTAACATGTAAATTGTATTGATATTTGACGGTGCAACATCATCATCAGCCCATCGCAGTCCACTGCTGGTGATAGGCCTCCCAAGTTGTTCGCCAACTTTGGGCAAACATCTGAGGCTATACGTTACGGCAAGTGACGGTGCTGCCTGACGGTGCACTAATCCATACTAATATTATAAATGGGAAAGTGTGCCTGTCTGTCTGTATGTTTGTCTTTCTTTCACGGCTAAACGGAGCGACGAATTGACGTGATTTTTTAAGTGGTGATAGTTGAAGGGATGGAGAGTAACGTAGGCTACTATATGAACGCGGGCAAAGCCGCGGGCACAGCTAGTATAGTATATTTCTTCTGGCAACTGGAATTCTATCAACTACCATACCGCGCAGAGTTGTACCCATTAGCGGTATCACTATAAACTCTTTTACCCCAAAAGTCAGTAACGCCTACTTGAAGATACCCCCACTCGTTCTAGGAAAGCCAGTTTGCTTTGTTGCAAAGGGCATTATTCATCACATGTGCTATGCCCCGATAGCGACCGCGTCAACTTTACCCGTTAATTACTCTAATACCCTGCTATTATGTTTTGTCGAACGTCCACCCACAACGTGTTTCCATGACGTTTTAAAACGGTCTTCAGTACAGTTTCAGCATGCAATGTAAGTTACATAATTTAAGGTATTACTTTTTAAAGAAAATAGCTCAGCCTAGTTTATGAATACCTAAATTTGTTATTTTTAGGCTTCATTTCCTACCACGCCTTTGTGTACGACGGAGCGATTTAAAAAAGGGTTTCCCGCGGCATATTAACTTATGTTACTCTTATGAGTAAGGTAACATAACTCCCTAATGATCCTAGTGCCTTTATATCTACGATGCTAAATCCCTAGGGTCCTAGCTCTACTTAAACATGTATAATATTAAACCTACGTAAAAATTTAAGTCGCTTACTATTAACTGACCTAAAAGATTGAGCGATAGATAGGTACACTTTACAGCACACAAACATTAATTACACAAACTTACTTAAATTAGTAAAATTTGGGCGGTCTTATTGCTAAAAGTGATTCTTCTTTTTCAGACAATCTTTCTGAAAGAAGGTAGAGATGTATTTACTAGTACATAATTGATAAACAAAGGGCCATGCAAGTCTAAAGAGCCTAAGAAAAAAGTAGGGATTGATTAATACCCAGACATGGTACAGACACAAACGTTAATCTAATGAATCATGAGTGTTGTCTCTCATGGTTCTTGAAATGTCGAGACTCATGCGAGTAAAATCAGAGGCTTTATTAATTATTCCTTAGGTCATTTGATGACTTCCATCTCACGAGTATCTCATGACATATTTATGTTCCTGGTGCATGCCCGTTACTCAAGACACAGTGTAAGATGCACTTGAAGATAGAAGAACCTTTTCGGCGTCATAAGATCTTTTGTTTTTATGATCACTTGAGCTCATAGGCACCGCAATACCAGGGTCAGTCTACTAATATCTCAAGGGCCATGCAGTCAGTCATAAGTGCGTTGCTGGCCCTTAAGAAATTTGTAGGCTCGCTTTTTGAAGGTATTAAAGTCGTATCCATTAGGAAATATCGCAGCTGGAAGCTGATTCTGAAAAACCGTTGCACGAAGCAGAAAATTGCGTGCAAAATGTACCGTGGAAGACACACACACACACACAAATATTCTGTACATGGTAGGTTTTTCCCTTATTAATAATTTTGTAATGTAAAAATTTCATAATATACCTATTATCTTAGTGTTTCTTGTTCATATTTATGTGGAACGCTGTGCTTCCCAATGGTCTAAAGCTGGGCGTTAATAGCTGTAACACAGTTTCCCTAACTAATACAGCTGTTATCGTACGTCTTTTTATTTGTAACAATTTGTATTGGTACCAATAAAATATTTTTCATTCATTCATTTTCATTCTTACAACTCACAGTCGGATCGCACCCGGCTCACTGGCGTCACCCACTGCGCTGTCCATTGTGTCTGTAGCCGCGCTCGAGTTGCGATTAGGCCGCGGGGGGAAGACGCCGGGTGGGGGCGCCCACATCTCTCGCGTGTGTCCACGGCATAATTCACACACCAGCTACACGCGCAATTTGACCAGGGCTGCCCATTACGTAAATATAATAAAATAAGTACCTATTTAGTAGAGTAGAGAATCGTCAGGCTATTATGGCTAAAAATTATAATTAGTCCGTCTTTTAGCTTATTCAAAAATAAAAGATACACACAAGGGTCTTTGACGTCACTCAGTGGCGAAAAAGTCCCACTCTTTGACGTCACACGTAATAGATAGATAGATATTCTTTATTGCAGAAAATACACAATTAGTACAGAAAATGTGATGCAGACATCTTGTGGTACAATCTAGGCGGTCTTATCGCTAGTAAGCGATCTCTTCTAGACAACCTTCAGGTAAAGGAACTGTAGATTTCTGAAGAGAGGGGTAAAGTCGTGCAAACTGTAATTTTAACGGGCTATATCTTTGTCATTTTTTGGTCTAATTTACAAATGAAAAAATACTTACGTGTCTTTTATTTTTGAACAACCTAAAAGACGGACTAATTACATATATATTTTACGGCAACAGGCCTATTGCCAAACCTAACGATACGTATCGATGCCACGTCTATTAGGTACCAATTAGAAAACCCAGTTCGATTCTCAGCAGCAAACAATTGGCAACATTTGCGATTACGTCACTACACCCCGGCTCAGCCGCGGGCCGCAGTTCGCAGTCGCAAAGCCGTTGTTGTTTATAATAATACTAGTTGAGAGGCAGCCGGCCCGAGGCGGTTAGGGCGCGGGGAAGTCAGGGCGCGCAGTTAGTACCCGACGATTATTGGGATAATAAAAGATAATAAGGAGTACGCATCAAATTATTGCTAATTCATCGTAACATAAGCGGCAGCAGCAGTGGACTGATGTGGGGTGTTGATAATGATGATCGTAAAATAGATAAAAACATATAAAATACATAGTGAAAACAAACTAAAAATTGTCAGAAAAATGGATAAGACGCAGTTGTTCAATAGTAAAATGTGGTTATGGTGGTTTTGTGGAACAAACTTTCTGCGACAGTCTTTCCGAACTGCTACGACTTGTAAACCTTCAAGAAACGAGCGTACTCCTATTTAAAAGGCCGGCAGCGACCCCAGAACTCGATTTGAGTTGCGGATGTCCATTGGCGGTGTTAATTGCTTCCCATCAAGCATGACATCAGCTTGTCTGCCGCTTCTTGCAAAAAAAATATTTGCATGTCGCAAATTGCAAATCGTCACTCCATCTGGCCTGAGGGTGTCCTACACTACGTTTGTCTAAAAGCGGTATCCACTCTACTGAGTGTTATCTGTATGGGATGTAAGGGAGCGGCCTATCATCTTTTCGCTCCAAGCCTACCTCACCTGCACGTGGTGCATCCTGCCGAATAACAAACGAGGCGCTGGCAACCGACTGGTTGACCATCCAACCATCACAATTGAAGGCGTAGCTAATGCCACAGGCCGATGACGGACAGCGTCATCGGAGCCAACCGGTCTGTCCAGCGTGACGACTATTTGTAAATCTTCCAGGTGTTTGGGTAAGATAGTTTGGTAATGATGAGTCATCATCATCAACCTATTGCAGTCCACTGCTGGACATAGGCCTCTCCAGTTGTTCGCCACCTAGGGCAAACTTCTGGAGGATATACCCATAATCGCCACGCTGGGCAGGCGGATTGGCGACCGCAGGGAATAGCTTCTTGCTCCGGTGATGCTGCCGCCCGTCATCGGCCTGTGGTATTTCATCATCATCAGCCTATTACAGTCCACTGCTGGACATAGGCCTCTCCAGTTGTTCGCCACTTAGAGCAAACATCTGGAGGATATACCCATAATCGCCACGCTGGGCAGGCGGGTTGGCGATCGCAGGGCGTAGCTTCTTGCTCCGGTGACGCTGCTGCCCGTCACCGGTCTTTAGTATTTAGTTACGCCTTCAATTGTGATGGTTATACCGCCACCAGTCGGTTGCCAGCGCCTCGTTTGTTATTCGGCAGGATGCACAACGGGCAGGTGAGGATGGCTTGGAGCAAAAAGGTGATAGGTCGCTCCCTTATATCCCATGATGATGATGAGTATTATCTTAATAAGATTAATAAATCCACTGTCTGTCGCTCGGCAGCCCTGGCGGGCGGACCCCGCCGCGCCGCTAATTCCCGGGCGCTCCTCGCGGCCGATTGACAACGCGCTCGGAATTTATCGACGCGCACACTCGCCGCCGCTCAGTGACGTCACGGGACGCCTTGCGACGTTGTTATTATCGATAACGTTAAATAACAATCACCTATACTTCGTTCTTTTAACATTAGAAAGAACGAAAATTGGGTATTTTATTTGTGTACGCAACCTTTTATTTTTGACGAAGCTACGACGCAAGGTTTGTTTTCTCTTTTAGTAATTTTTATTTATTATATTTTTATTGTCAATATATTTTATGTTGTCCAAACATAATACCTAGCGATTTTTTAAGAATATAAAGGGTGTCCCGTAAATAGCGCGATATACTCTACCAGGGTGGTAGTTGACAGCAAAGCCTATCAAAACAACGAAAAGTATATTAACCGAAATTTTACAATTTTCAAGTTAGTTATATAATACTGATTTTTTTACAAAAGACAAAAATCCATATATTACATATTATTTTGTCGTATCATGACATTTTGTCATTTATTTATTTAAACTTTATTGCACAAAATGGTACAAAAGGCGAACTTAATACTAGGAGCATTCTCTGCCAGTCAACCCTTGCGTCATGCAGAGAACAGATTTGTTGTGCGGTGAGTGTACAAAAGGAAACACAATATAATAAAATACACTATCATTAGCACTTCACTCAATCGATATCGACTTACGCCCACCCCTATCGCGTCTACTTCGTTCGGTATATACGGCCTATGTACCGGGTAAATAAGGGCATGCCTCTCAGGTGCCGCCGGGCAGGGCTGTTGCCGCGACCGCTGCCGTGACGTCACAGTGAATATTAATGGCGGCCGTAGCTTTGACGACAGCGGACCGATGTACTTTCTTTGGTACTTATTCCTTTGTTACGTCCCGTTTTTAAGACAATACTAGTTACCTACTCTCTCTAGACGAATTTCTGTCACATCGCCCAATCGTAGGGCACAGCGAATCTTCGCTCGAATTGAGCCGCCCGTCCGGGGAAGGAACTCCACCCTATAGAATCCCGCAGCCAAATGACCTCCGGGTCGTGCTTCTGCCGGTGAGTAGGGTACCAGATGATGATGATGAATGTGGCCGACATTCGGTCAGATAAGTATCAATATGTACTGTACGATCCATACAACTTCTCGACTTCCCGCCGCTACACAAAGCTACGCGGTTATTTAAAACTGTCACGAAATACATACATCCCTTTGTAGTCCAATAAAATAACCGTCAAAGAAATATCTGGCCCAATTTTTGTTTCCCTTTTTTATTTCATGTTACGTTTCAGTATGTCCGATACAGGCGTATCTATAGACAAATTGTTTTATATTTTGAAAAAATCATCACGATGCGATCCTTTGAATGCAAAAGCAGTACAGTCGGGTGTGTGTTTTATGTTACACTAGCTGTGCTCGCGACTTCGTCCGCGTGGAATAGTTGTTTTTTCTCCGTTTTTTTACATATTCCATTATTTCTTCGCTCCTAATAGTTGCAGCGTGATGTTATATAGCCTAAAGCCTTCCTCGATAAATGGTCTATTCAACACAAAAATAATTTTTCAATTCGGACCAGTAGTTCCTGGGATTAGCGCGTTCAAACAAACAAACAAACTCTTCAGCTTTTATAATATTAGTTAAGATTGTAGGTAGGTTAATTTATTTATTGCAAATAGGCAGATATTAATAAGCGGCTAATAGGAACCTCAGACGACAAGAGGGCTGACGCTTCCTCGGACTGGCCATAGAAAGAGGAAATACGACCAGCTTTATTTTTTATTTTTATAAGCTCATTTTTTTATTTCCTTATAATGTTAAATGTGTGCTAATTTCATTTAATATAAAATTTTATTAGCCTATCGACCGGACCCGATCGGAAAGACCGAACTCAGAATCTACGACGCTAACTAGTAACCCACCAGGGTCGTCTCATATTTTTAACCGATTTCAAAAAAGGAGGAGGTTCTCAATTCGTCTGTATGTATAGGTAATAGTTTTTTTATATGTTAATACTCTTTATGTAAGTTGTTGCTCTGTATGTAAGAACGAGCAAATGATATACCTAGTTGCAAAAGCTCAATTATACATATTTTGAAAATTCTATCAATTATATTATACTAATTTATACGACACGAGTAACAACTTAATCGAAACTTTATTAATCCATCATAATAAACTTCAAAATTAATGAAATACACTTTGGGAATAACGAAATTGTCTTGCTCACCAGAAATGTAAACATCCTACTTTAATGGCTCCTTACACAAATTCGAACACGGATTTAGTCATATTGCTGTGTACTAGATGAGATGGTGGATCATACATAATACATAGATGAATAAATAAATAAATATCAGACAACATCACATACATTGCTCCGATCCCAAAGTAAGTAGCTTAAGCACTTGTGTTATGGGTATCAGAACAACGAAGGTACCACAAATAAATACTTAAATACAAATATTAACACCCAGACACGGAACAAACACAAGTGTTCATCACACCAATGTTTGTCCCGGGTGGGAATCGATCAGAAGGCAGGGCTCACTAACAATTGAGCCACCGAGCCTGTCAATGAAATGAAATGTTCATCTAAAAAAATCATCATCATCAGCCTATAGTAAAATATAATTATACCAATAATAACTTAGATAGGTAGATAAAAAATCGGCCGGTTTGTTTTTAGTATTAATTTTTGTTACAGCGGCAACAGAAATACATCTTGTGAAAGTTTTAAACTTTCTAGCTATAGCGGTTCCTGAGATACAGACTGGTGACAGACAGACGCACCGACGGACAACGAAGTCTTAAAAAAGGGGTCCTGTTTTCCCTTTGGGTACGGAACCCTAAAAAGCATTTGATGTGTGATTTGGAAGTTGCTTAGTACCTATTTTCGGCCAAAGCTGAGCTTTATAAAGCTGAAGGCGAGGAGCCGATGTGAAAATCTGCTCGATCAGTTGAGCACACCAAGCTTCTTTGAGGCTAGTTTAACATCGGTAACGTATTCACGCGTTCGTTTTCACTAATTTCGCGAAAAAAAAACCAAACCGTCGGGCCCACGTTATCGCCTCGCCGATATAACCCACGTGGCTCCCACGCGGACGCGACCCGGCGACCCGCGATGTCCCCGCTCGCTCCACACTCGCCCACGCACCACGTGTAATGGATAGAATTAGAAAACCTTTCCTTTTGAGTGATTTTCTTCGTCGTTGTAAGTCACATGAACCACAAGAGATACTAAAGGTGAAGTTTACGAACAAATAAACAAGATACAGGTGATGTTTACGGAACAAATAAACAAAAGAGAGATAGGGCATAGCGAATCTTCGCTCGAATGAAGCCGCCTGTCCGGAGAAAGACGTCTACCCAATAGAATACCGCAGCTAAATGACCTCCGGGTCGTGGTTCTGTCGGTGAGTAGGGTTTCCGGAGCTCGTGGGGGGTTATGGTTGGGACGGCATGACGGTCAAAACTGACAGGTAACTGACCAGTTTCTTGCCCGTTGTCAAGCGACTTGGGCTTCTCTTTCACTTTCCATCAGGGATAGGGAAGCCATTATGTCGAGCTACCATAAAAAGAAACGTTTTCTACTTGTACTTCCGAGTTGGTCCCATTGATACCACACTAAAGTCGGAGTTTATTTTTGCTAAAAATGCTGTTAATTATGTCTATGTGTTTTTTTTTATTATTTTTTTTATTGCTATGGGTGGCAGACGAGCAAGCGGCCCATCTGATGTTAAATGATTACCGCCGCTCATAGACTCTGCAATGCCAGGGGCACAGCTTAGCCGCTGCCTACCGTGAGGAAAGAGTTCTCTTTAGACCACGTTTGAAGAAGGACAAGTCGTAGCGATCAGAAAACACCGCAGCTGGGAGCTCATTCCAGAGCTTACAGGTGTAGATGTGATGTCCTGAAATATAAGTATGTGTGGCATAAAAGAGATTTCTCATTCCTAATAAATAAAAATAATTTCTTAGTCAGACATATCCAGCGCATATTATAGTTCCACGGCAGTTGACGACCGCTGCCTAATGTCTTCATTTGTATTCAGATTTACCTGCGCAGATAGCACGTGTACGCGGCGCGTGGCTCAGCCATCGCTTAGCCCTAACGATGGTCAGCTGTACGCGAGAGGGGATATTGTATGAGTTGAACTAGAGGCTATCCTTAGGGGTATTTTTTAATCTAATTTATAATTAATTTTGTAAGGCCCCAGACTGTATGCCGTGGTCGTAGTTAAAAATATGAATGTGATAATAATATTGTAAACACCATTTTGAAAAGAGCAACTACACGAGTTTCTTGCCGGTATCTTCTCGGTAGAACGCTGCTTTCCGAACCGGTGGTAGCTTCGACGATTTGTAAGTGTTTTTCATAAAAACCTATACAAATAAAGATTATTTTGACTTTGACTTTGATTTGCCCTCCCCGGACCAGGAGTGCCGGCCGCTTATCATCTGCGGCTGGCCAGGGCAGGCAGGGATATGGCCGTATGCTTCGGCGCTACCCGTGTCCTCGCAACTTGCTGCCCACTGGCGACACAGGGAGGTTTAGTGGGTATGCCCTCCCTTTTGGGAGGTGTGAGTCCCACACACCATGCCGCCTCCCCCCGGAGACGGCATGAAGGTGCCTAATGCATTCCCCTCTTAAAAAAAAAAGACGCTATCCCTTAGGAGTGCCGGTCGCTTATCATCTGCGGCTGGCCAGAGCAGGCAGGGATGTGGCCGTATGCTTCGGCGCTACCCGTGTCCCTGCAACTTGCTGCCCACTGGCGACACAGGGGTTTAGTGGGTATGCCCTCCCTTTTGGGAGGTGTGAGTCCCACACACCATGCCGCCTCCCCCCGGAGACGGCATGAAGGTGCCTAATGCATTCCCCTCTTAAAAAAAAAAAGACGCTATCCCTTAGGAGTGCCGGTCGCTTATCATCTGCGGCTGGCCAGAGCAGGCAGGGATGTGGCCGTATGCTTCGGCGCTACCCGTGTCCCTGCAACTTGCTGCCCACTGGCGACACAGGGGTTTAGTGGGTATGCCCTCCCTTTTGGGAGGTGTGAGTCCCACACACATTGCCGCCTCCCCCCGGAGACGGCATGAAGGTGCCTAATGCATTCCCCTCATAAAAAAAAAGAGGCTATCCTTTGCGCCCTGCAGTAAGGGGCTTAGAATACTACCGAGGTGTCATTGCCTGTCGACTAAGGCTTTTGTCGCCAACCCGCCTGCCTAGCGTGGCGATTATGAGTATATCCTCCAGATGTATGCCCTAAGTGGCGAACAACTGGAGAGGTCTATGTCCAGCAGTGGACTGCAATAGCCTGAGGATGATGATGACTGCCTAGCGTGGCGATTATGGGTATATCCTCCAGATGTATGCCCTAAGTGGCGAACAACTGGAGAGGCCTATGACCAGCAGTGGACTGCAATAGGCTGAGGATGATGACGACTGCCTAGCGTGGCGATTATGGGCGAAACCTCCAGATGTATGACCAAAGTGGCATATGATTATCTTGTAGTGGACTGTGATTGGATGATGATAACATACTTATCTCATGGTATGTCTGGAATACAATCGCGTAGAGTATAAGTATTAATCCTTACCTCCTTACTAATATAATCCTTACTAATATTATAAATGGGAAAGTGTGTCCGTCTGTCTGTATGTTTGTCTTTCTTTACTGCAAAACGGAGCGACGAATTGACGTGATTTCTTAAGTGGATATAGTTGAAGGGATGGAGAGTAACATAGGCTACTTTTCCCCCCTTTCTAACCCCCCACTTCCCTAAAATGGAGCGCAACGCGGGCGAAGCCGCGGGCACAGCTAGTATCTTTTTATATTTTGAACTGAAATAACCATAACGTATTCGAGTCGTGTTCCCGCAGACGACCCAGCCAGACAGATGAGCGCAGACCGGCTGACACACGTCGCAACTTTGACCCACTTAGCCAGACAACTTTTATCGCCCCACTTCCCTATTAGCATAGTAGGAAAGGAGAAGTAGGGAAACTTGAAATGGAATGAAATGATATGAAAATAAATTTATTAAAGCATATCTACAATTTGGTAGGTCACTTAAGTCTAGTTACATGGACAAATAATACTTAAGGTATGCATCCAAATAGGCTGCCTAAACTCAGCATGTGTCGTGGAGCGGGGGAACCGCGACACTGGTTTTCAGTGACACCTTAAATAGAGGAGCGCTACATACAACTTGCGGTCTAAACAAACGATAAATGCTTAAACAAGTGGAGTTAAAAGAGAGTGACACAAGTGGAAAAGTTATACACGTAGACTTGTCGTCGAAAATGGCACAATAGTCTCAATAAATTAATAATAAATAAACCCAAGACATGGCGCGCTGAGCCACACATCGCCCCAAAGTAAGCCGAAGCTTGTACTATGGGTACTAGACAACTGATAAACTTACTTAGATACGTTTTTTGTAAATAAAAATAATTATATTATACATATAGTAAACACCGAGACCAATATAAAGAGACATGTTCATGAACGCAAATATTTGTACTGTGCGGGAATCGAACCCACGACCCTTGGCTCAGATGGCAGAGGTCACTACCAAATGAGCCATCGAGCCAGTTTGTTGTGCCATTACCTTTAATAGAAAGAGGGATTCAGGAGGTAGGTTTATATTTATGTACAATACATGTATATATTATAGCACTCCTTAGAAGCCGGGGCAAACACATATAGAATCCGGGCTTAGTGAGTTTGTTCGATGCTTCCATACTTTCTTGTTTTCTACTATACCACAACACTTCATCGGCCTTTGAATGGCTGGAACTGTGCCTAGAACTTATTTAACCGGCAGTCATTGAACTTTTGATCGATTGTTTGATTAACTACAACGAGTTAGCTGCTTCGTGCTTCCGTGTTTTCAAAGTTGAGTTTACAATTTGACAACTAATAGTTCTTTGTTTCATAGTAATTAACGTAGGCTTCCTAATTTTAGGTTTCGTTTGGAAGTTTGCGAAATAGTAAGTAGGCTAAGGGATATGTTACAAATACAATTAATACACATTTAAAAAAACACAAACGACCAAAACTAAAAAGCGATAAATAACGTAAGCAATTATTTAAATATTACAATTATCACTTATTTTTGAAGTCGGTGCCAGCCTCTAGGTACTAACGTAGACTATTGTTGTATGAATCGCGCGGCCGGCAAATCCACACGACAATATAGATACATTTATTTGTTTGGCTGGCACCGACTTCAAAAATAAGTGATAATTGTAATATTTAAATAATTGCTTACGTTATTTATCGCTTTTTAGTTTTGGTCGTTTGTGTTTTTTTTTTGAAGTCGGTTTAATTTTTTTTTTTAAATAATTTTATTTCTCTATTTTTAGTTGCGTTAATGTGCTGTGACCTTGAATAAGGGCTAATTAATGTCCTTAAGAGTTTTACTGAGGAATGAAAAATTTTGCTTTAAGTCAAGTGAAGACTTTGCGATCTAGAATCAAGCAAATCACTTACCAAATCACCTGCCCTATTAGCCCTGAATAAGTACATACTAAGTACTACCTAGTTTCTATCGACCAATGTCAGTACTGTTCCCTAACTCCTAACCGTTAAGGAGTTCTGTGGCTTCATCATCAGCACCAGAGGTTGACGCCCGGAAGCAAATACCTGAGTAAAATATGATTACGTAACAAAAACACCATATGAGCATACAATTTTCGGTTGTTGCCCTCAATTTCTCCAGGATCCCATCATCAGATCCTGACTTGGTGATAATGGGACCACCTCGGAAGTGTCCTCTGTCGAACAAAAAAAAATTTTTGAAATCCATCCATAATTGACGGAATAATCGGTGAACAAACATAAAAAAAAAAATAAAAAAATATTATACATACAGACGAATTGAGAACCTCCTCCTTTTTTCGAAGTCGGTTAAAAATACACACGTGCCCAAGGATGTATCCAGCACTTAAAAGAGGTTGATGGTAAGTACAATCGGTTATTAAAATTTTTGGAAGCCTAAGAAAGAACGCTTTTCGTAAAATATGACAGTGTGACGTAACGTAAAGTTTAATTATTGAGATTGTGGTCAGGATCCAGGATTTGTTCCGTACGGAGATTTAGATTTTATAGTTCATCATGGAACATTTGTAATTTTCAATTCAAAAATTTCAAGATTCGCTAGATTCGGGCTTGACGACAAGTGTGACGGCACCCAATAGGTGACCATAGTTATTAAAAGCAATTTATTGCCTACGTCCGGCACCATTCTGCACCCGAAACACGATACAACAGTTGTCAGGTCTCTCTCAGGTGGGTTCTTACCATCCTTCGGGATCTTTTCCCAGAAACCACGCTTCAATTTCACTGACATGGCGTTTTAGTTAGAAAAAGGTTGTCAAAATCAAAGTGAAAATAATCTTTATTTGTATAGGTTTTTTTAAAAAAAAAACACTTACAAATCGTCAAAACCACCACCGGTCGAAAAGCGGCATTCTACCGGAGAAGAAGCCGGCAAGAAACTCGTGTAGTTGCTCTTTTCAACAGTTCAGAAAGAACTTACAAAAATAGTTAGGAATGAGACTAAAAAGATAAATCAACACATATAGGGTAATCATGACCCTCAGTTATGAGGAGCACGATGCAAGAAGAAGAAGAAGAACGGTAATCAAGAGTAGACCAATCTTCAAGGCAGCACCTGTTCACAAGTATGACGTGTGTATCAGACATCGCTTCACTCAACCATATTTGAGGGTTGTTAATATAAGCAAGGGATGTAAGGGAGCGACCTATCATCTTTTCGCTCTAAGCCAACCTCATCTGCCCGTGATGCATATTGCCGAATAACAAACGAGCCGCTGGCAACCGACTGGTGGCGTCTTAACCGTCACAATTCAAGGCATAGCTAAATACCACAAATCGATGACGGGCAGCAGCGTCACCAGAGCGAGAAGCTACGCCCTGCGATCGCCAGCCCGCCTGCCCAGCGTGGCGATTATGGGTATATCCTCCAGATGTTTGCCCTAAGTGGCGAATACCTGGAGAGGCCTATGTCCAGCAGTGGACTGCAACAGGCTAATGATGATGATGATGAATATAAGCAGGCGTGAAAAACGTGTGCACTTAAATATCTCTTGTATACTTGGCTAGTCTCCATGCATATTAGTCGCAGTGGCCGACGTCTAGCCCTGACAGAATATCAGCTAGGTAGTCCACTGACTAATTTATAAAATACTACAGAATTTTCCCGTCAAACAATGAAGGGTAAAACACAAAAAGGTAAAAGAGCATAGCGGAGTGGCTGGCACAAGCAACCGTCGCCCGTCGCGACCAAGCCCCAGGAAAAACTGTCTGAATAATAATTAGGGAACCAAGATCGTAGTATGGGAGGTCATCGCGAGTACGCCACAGTAATTAAAATACTATAGATTTTGTATGGGATGTAAGTGAGCGACCACCGTTTCGGTCCAAGCCACCCTTACCTGTGGTGCATGCATGCATAACAGACGAAGCTCTGGAAACCGACTGGTGGCAGTATGACCATCACAATAGGCTATTATGGCTAAAAAATTGTAATTAGTCCGTCTTTTAGCTTATTCAAAAATAAACTTTTTTCATTTAAATAAACAATAGCAAAGATTTTGGCATTCTATTGAATATATCATCACAATATCATTATATACATATTGGTAGTGACCTCTGCCCTCTGAGCCGAAGGTCATGGGTCCGATTCCCTCACAGTAACATTTGTGTTCATGAACATGTCTGTTTGTATTGGTCCAGACCAACACCCAGGTGTTTCCTATATATAATATGATATTTGTTTACAAAAAAAATGTCTCTAAGTAAGTGTATCAGTTATCTAGTACCCATAGTACAAGCTTCGGCTTAGTTTGGAGCTAGGTGGCGCTTTGTGGCCCAGCGTAGCATGTTATTATGGTGTTGGTTATTTATTTATACCCGACAAAGTTATCAACACCAGCAGATGATCTAAAAATGTCTAATAAAAAAATATTTTCCAAAAAATTAGAAACCACGTAAGCGAAAAATGCTAAGTTATTTATAATAAAAAAAGGTCAAAACGCATATAGTGCAGTCAATGAAGCGAAAAATACGGGCTAACCTCCGAATTTTTTTACTGTGATCCGATTTGCATGAAATTTTGGAATTAGGCTCATCTTACCATTAACTTCAAAAGTGAAAATGATTTGAACTCCGCCACCACCATGGGGGTGGTTGCCACCCCTTCTCGGGGGTCAATGGTTGTTTTTTCAAAATAACCTCGGGTATCGATTGAAGATCTAATTTTAAGCAAAAAAGTTTCTATAAAGTTTCTCGAAAAATCTAATACTTTTCAAGTTATTGGCAATTGAAAATTCGCAAATTTTTCACGATTTTCATCAGCTTTTTTCAAATATCTCCAAAAATATACGTTTTATCGAAAATTTTATAAGGAACGAAACTGTAGCAGGTAAAAAAATGAACAATTTGGTTTTTTACAAAGTATTCTAAGTGCAATATTAAGCTAGATATTAAAGATCAAAGCCGTTTTTTATTTTATCTGAAATTTCATCGATGTAGTCAATGCCATCTAGCAGCGAGCAAATGCATTTTATGCTTTCTAATCGAAAAGGGTTTTGTAGTGCTTGAAATAAGCTTTAAAATGAGCTTTATCAAAAGTCTTTTGCACGTAAAATAAGTGAGCTATATTGCAAATAAGCGGAGCATCGAATGTTTTTTCTTTTCAATCAATGGGTTTAAATAAGTGCCATTTCCACCAAAACTAAAATTAATCATATTCCGCCTAGAATTAACTTTATTATGAAGAGTTTTATAGATTGTATTAGTTTGGCTGCTTTAGGACACATAGTTTTCAAAAAAGTCACGATTGAAAAAAAATCGAGAATTTAAAATTTTTAAAAATCCCACCCCTTTTTCATAATATCTCAAAAATGACCACAGATACGTATAAAAGTGTAGGGATAAAAAATTTAGGTATTTTTCTGACAAACAATTTAGTTTTTTTGTTTTTTCTATCAAATAAAAATTGACGGAGATATGATTGTTTAAAGAGCGCGTGGCAGCGCAATCACAGCCTCCCTTAATCGTGACTTTTTTCGAAAACTATGTGTCCTAAAGCAGCCAAACTAATACAATCTATAAAACTCTTCATAATAAAGTTAATTCTAGGCGGAATATGATTAATTTTAGTTTTGGTGGAAATGGCACTTATTTAAACCCATTGATTGAAAAGAAAAAACATTCGATGCTCCGCTTATTTGCAATATAGCTCACTTATTTTACGTGCAAAAGACTTTTGATAAAGCTCATTTTAAAGCTTATTTCAAGCACTACAAAACCCTTTTCGATTAGAAAGCATAAAATGCATTTGCTCGCTGCTAGATGGCATTGACTACATCGATGAAATTTCAGATAAAATAAAAAACGGCTTTGATCTTTAATATCTAGCTTAATATTGCACTTAGATTACTTTGTAAAAAACCAAATTGTTCATTTTTTTACCTGCTACAGTTTCGTTCCTTATAAAATTTTCGATAAAACGTATATTTTTGGAGATATTTGAAAAAAACTGATGAAAATCGTGAAAAATTTGCGAATTTTCAATTGCCAATAACTTGAAAAGTATTAGATTTTTCGAGAAACTTTATAGAAACTTTTTTGCTTAAAATTAGATCTTCAATCGATATCCGAGGTTATTTTGAAAAAACAACCATTGACCCCCGAGAAGGGGTGGCAACCACCCCCATGGTGGTGGCGGAGTTCAAATCATTTTCACTTTTGAAGTTAATGGTAAGATGAACCTAATCCCAAAATTGTATGCAATTCGGTTCACAGTAAAAAAATTCGGACCTATAATGCTTCATTGACTGCACTAATAGAGTTGAGTCGCGAACGCGTCTCATCAGCCCGCCCTCGTCCGTCGTAAACAAGCGGGAAAAACTCCCTGAATAATAATTAGAGGACCAAGATTGTAGTGCGGGCGGTGCGGACGAATTTAGCAACGATAAATGTAGGTAACCGAACCAAAGTACCGACATAGCGCACCGGATCAGTAAGCTGAAGTGGCAGTGGCCTGGCCATATCAGCCGCAGAACCGATAACCGCTGAGGTAAACGAATTCTGGAGTGGAGACCGCGTCTCGGCAAACGTAGTGTAGGACGCCCTCAGGCAAGGTGGAGTGACAATTTGCGCAGGACGGCTGGCAAGTGCTGGATGCGAGAGGCCCGGGACCGATCGATGTGACGAGCAGTGGGAGAGGCCTATGTCCAGCAGTGGACTGATGTGGGCTGATGATGATGATGAAATGTAGGTACAAGTTGGTAGTGGGCGTCTAGGGATGAGAGCATTCCGCTCCCTCAACAGTCTGGTGATGATGACAAGGCCGCTCTGCCATCATTTATACACATTATATCACTTTTTGTGTTAGAAACCTCAACATCATTTTATAATACCTACCCCACACGTATAGGTTTAATGATAAAACATTGTTTTAGTTTCAGTTCTGATTTTTTTCTAATTTTATTTTAAAATCTTAATGCGGTTTACAGAATACATCTACGCACCAAATTTCAATAATGTAGCTCTCATAGTTTTGGAATAATCTGGCTGTGACATACGGACGGACGGACAGACAGACAGACATGACGAATCTATAAGTGTAAAGTGTTATCTGGGACTTGTCGAAATAGCCAAAAAACAAAAGAAAATTAAAAATCAATACAAAGTAACAAACCAAAAGACATAAAAAAGAATTAACAAATTCAAAACTCGACTCCAATTCGCCCGAAGAAATTCGCAGAAAAAATGTGTCATCAACTGTGGGTAGTATAAAAATGTTTCACCTCCCACACTATTCTGGGCGCAAGATTAGGAGCCTCGCGCCGATTCGGCCCCCGCTATTAATTGCCGTGCCCAAGGCGGACGCTATGTGCCTGCCTGGTATATAGGCTCGAATTTCCGGCATATACCTAACGTAGATACGTGGGCAGCGGAGCGCCGATCCCGGGGTAATTACCCGAGAAGCGGGTATTTTAGGGCAGATATGGGGGTAAATTCGCGTAATTCTAGACTTGTTATTTAATTGTGTAATTAAAATAGTGTCTGCGAGTTCGCGGTACCTGTGATGATGAAGGTTCGAAACCTAAGCGAAAGCACTCCTTGATCTAGAATTTCATTAGAACAAGATATTTACTTAAAGTAAGGGAGCCCATCATCTTTTCGCTCTAAGCCACCCTCACCTGCCCGTAGTGCTTCCTGCTGAATAATAGACGAGGCTCTGGCAACTGAATGGTGGTGGTATAACAATCACGGTTGAAGGGGTACCACAAGCCGATGACGGGCAGCAGCGTCACCGGAGCCGGAAACTACTCCCTGCGATTACCAACCCGCCTGCACAGCGTGGCGATTATGAGTAAATCTTCTAGGTGTTTACTGTTTGCCCAAAGGGGCGAAAAACTGGAGAGGCTTATGTCCAGCAGTGGACTGCCAGGCTGCCAGAACCTCGTCTGTTATTCAACAGGATGCATCACGGGCAGGTGAGGATGGCTTGGAGCGAAAAGATGATAGGTCCCTTACATCCCAGAGATTCTGATCTGTAATCAGATGGCATGACTGGGTTAGTTAGTTTGAACGGGCCGTTTTCCGCAACTCGACGTCTAAGCGCATATTTTGCGTGAGGTGGGCTGTCTATACTGTGACTGAGTTATTTATCTTTTGTAAGTTACGCGCCTATTTTGCGCGAGGGCAGTGGCGGCAGGCAGTATAGAGTGAGACTGGGTTATTTATCTTTTGTAAGTTACTCGGGTAATCGTAGGCTGCCGGCTGCAGCCCCGGGGCCCTCGCGGCGCCCCGGGGGCGCGGGGGCGGTCTAATTGACGGCCGG
Organism: Conogethes punctiferalis; assembly: GCA_031163375.1. Classification (NCBI taxonomy): domain Eukaryota; kingdom Metazoa; phylum Arthropoda; class Insecta; order Lepidoptera; family Crambidae; genus Conogethes; species Conogethes punctiferalis. The sequence continues at coordinate 4,212,287 of CM062093.1, forward strand.
ACGCGCCGCGGGCTCGCGCCGCCTTCCGGCCCCGCCGTCCGATTTGCAACATCGCCTGATAATCTTTTCTTGATGACGGTGCCAGTCACCGGTTGGCAAACATGTATGTAATGTATTACGCGAGATAAATTATCACAATTCCATACAAATTACCCAGGTACGGCGCAAACGAAAGGTTATGGTAGGCATACATGATCCTTCCTATGGTCCAATCGGCATGACGCTACCTATTGGATCAAATAGAATTGACCGTGTGTGCGAGTAAAATGTAGTATCATGACATGTTTTTTATTTATTCTTATACATAAAACAGTGTACAAAACGCGGACTAAATACCGCACAGGAATTCTCGACCAGCCAATCACCGGGCAGGTTATGTAGAAATAATATAATATAATATCAGACAACATCACATACATTGCTCTAATCCCAAAGTACTTGTGTTATGGGTATCAGAACAACGAAGGTACCACAAATAAATACTTAAATACAAATGATAAACACCCAGACACGGAACAAACACAAGTATTCATCACACGAATGTTTGTCCCGGGTGGGAATCGAACCCACGACCCTTGGCTCAGAAGGCAGGGGTCACTACCAATTGAGCCACCGAGTCAGTCAAAGAAATAGATGTGTTACAGTTACAGGTATGTATAAAATAGCAAATGTACTGTGTTACGAATTCGTAGAGGTTTGTACATAGATACGCGTAGCCGATATTTGAATATGTATAGCGGTACTTGCTTTTGAGACCAATGTAGTTGTGTAGGGCAAAAGCCGGTACTTCTTTAGGCCCTATGCGTATAATTATATAAGTATTGACCGGAAAATACATACAAAGCTCGATACACAAGATTTACAGCTAACGGAGTTGATAGGAAATTTCGATAAGAAATTTCGATGGTGTCATAAACTTCTACAAAACAATTAATCAATTCAATCTTTCACAAGCCCTTTTACAACCTTAACCCTTCAAGTCTTGTTCAGTCGAGCGCACAAACGATGTTGTGGGCGAGTCGTTCAGTTTTTAACTTCGTTCTCGACTGTCAAAGAGCACGTCAACTCTATTTAGTCTGTGGGCGGGCGGCGCGTGCGACATTTTAGGTCTGTTCGCAAAGCCCGCATGTTGCCATGCCATGCTGGGGCAGAGTGCATTGACAGTAAAGCATCTCCATTTAAAATATAGAATTCAGAAGCAGCGAAACAAACCTATAAAAATTTTTGAAAAATTTAGATTAAAAAAAATGTCAGTGTGATGGTGATTTATAATAGGTAGGACCACCCTATCTCATCCAATGAGTGTCGTAGAAGGCGACTAAGATCATCTTAGGAAACGGGCAGCAACGATTTCTCGTGTACAAATAAAACCTACTGTGGTCACCAACATGCCTTCCGAGCGTGGTGAATAAGGCGTGGTGGCTAAATCTTCCAAATGACAATCATTATTAGGGGAGCCCTATGTCCAGTGGACGTTTGCAGGCTAATGATGATGATGATAAGGCCCTTTTGTTCTAGGTGTTAAAGCAAACGCCGTGCCGATCTTATAGTTTTGTATCTTTTATCCTTTGTTATTATCATTATCATCATCACCAGCCTATTGCAGTCCACTGCTGGACCTGGAGGATATGCCCATAATCGCCACGCTGGGCAGGCGGGTTGGCGATCGCAGGGCGTAGCTTCTCATCGGTGCTACGCTGCCCGTCATCGGCCTGTCGTACTTAGTTACACCTTCAATTGTGATGGTTATACCGGGACCAGTTGGTTGCCAGCGCCTCGTTTGTTATTCGGCAGATGCACCACGTGCAGGTGAGGTTGGCTTGGAGCGAATAGATGATAGGCCGCTTCCTACATCCCTTTTGTTGTTCCTAGTTATGTTTGTACTACGTAATTGCGTATTGTCGACTTGTTAGTAATTTTTTTACCGTTTGCCTCACTGTACCCTCCCCCACTGTGTCCTAGGTCTAGCAAAACCCGCATATTGTTACGGGCCGCTGTGTTTACCAGCCCGCCGGGGCGTTTCTAGAGATTAAAGCAAATTGACAAATGGCCACCTATCTGGCCGGCGGGAGCGTCCCACGTAATGAGGTGGAAGTCAAATTAGAAACACAGGCGCGATACAGTTTATTCAAGTGCGAGCTTTTGTCAATAGCCCACGTGGACTGTACTAGTGGCCACGTGGTCTATCCTACAACTAAGTACTACGTGTGTAAACTTTCTAGTTTCGAGTCAAGGGATGTAAGAGAGCCCATCATATTTTCGCTCCAAGCCAACCTCACCTGCCCGTGGTGCATCCTGCCGAATAACAAACGAGGCTCTGGCAACCGACTTGTGGCGGTATAACCATCAAAATTGAAGGTGTAGTTAAATACTACAGACCGACGATGGGCAGCAAAGAGAAGCTACGCCCTGCGATCGCTAACTCGCCTGCTCAGCGTGGCTACTATGGATAAAGTCGAGATGTTAGACGAAAATGGTGAACAACTGCAACAACTATGCCTATGCATAGCCATCTCCAGTATGGACATAGGTCCAGCAGTATGTTTAAATATCTTTTGTTTGGCTTGAAATCCCCTGCAAGATAAAAATTTCTTATGTGTGATCGCCGCAATGCACATAAAGATACATTAGCGCATCGCGGCGGTGCAGTGTGCGAAACAAAAGCTTTAATTAAAATTTCTTTGTTCGCCAGCGAAGAATCCGCGGATCTCCGCGATATCTCCGGGCGGGGGCGTGTTGCGACGTGGTACAGAAAGTAATGGTAAGTAGGTTTTGGTAAAAAACCGCGTAAAGGCAACTCTGATGACTTTTCGGGCAGAAAATCTAAACGAAGAATAAAGAAGTTATATCGAAAGATTTTAGATTTCTTTTATTTAGATAATATCATTAAAGATGAAGAGGCATCAGGGGAAATGACTTGTTAAAAGTAATAGTGGATTTTAATGGTTTAAATGCATGTTCTATATAAATTCAGTATTGACATTTGTCTGTATAAAATTCGACTGTATCAAATTCAGCGCATCAAAGACTTACTCGTCCATAGGATTTATTGCAAAACTATGTTGCACCTAGCCGTTTTTAAACACTGCTGGACAAAGGCCTTCTGTAATAACAATTGTCATTTGGGGAGATTTGCTTAATCACCATGCTCTGCAGGCGGGTTGGTGACCACAGTAGGATATATTTGTACTCAGGTAAACGCTGACTGTCCATTCCCCTGTTATTAGAAGACGACCTAATCTTTTAATACTATTAGAATAAATTACATTTAAGAAATGTACTAAGCATTACACAAACTTTTCGTACTGTAGGTAGGTAAGTACTCATGTTATTATCTCAATGTTCATAGCACTTAGAGAGGTAGGGCATAGCGAATCTTCGCTCGAATTGAGCCGCCCGTCCGGGGAAGGACCTCCACCCTATAGAATACCGCAGTCAAATATGACCTCTGGGTCGTGTTTCTGCCGGTGAGTAGGGTTTCCGGAGCTCGTGGGGTTAGGGTTGGGCCGGCATGGCGGTGGCAACTGACAGGTAACTGACCAGTTACTTGCCCGTTGTCACAGCGACTTGGGCTTCTCTTTCGCTTTCCATCAGGTGTAGGGAAGCCATTATGTCGAGCCACTATAAAAAAAAAAGCAGAATCCAAATATAAACTTTGCCACCGCCACACCAACCTACTTCCCGAATTTACTACTTGCATCCCGATCATTACCTACTCCTTGGCAGAGATTACACACACTCTTTAAACTGTAGTCATGTACTCATTTTCTTATCTCCGTAGTCCTTATTTGCTAGTCTCGCTGTTTACAGCAGAATCCAATCATCGCCACACCAACCTACTTCCCGAATGTACTACATCCCGATTACTCCTTGGCAGCGTCCGGGCGCACACGCGGTGCCTCGTAAATCAATATCGACGGACCCTTATTAATTAGTGCGTTCGTTACGCGGAGCCCGCGCCCGGGCGCCCCCCCACCCCCCCGAGGCGCCCTCATCCGCTCGCGATCACAGTTTTTAATTATCCACGCGAAAACGGGCGCCCCCGACGCCAGATGCTCGAATTTCTTTCGCCGGTCGCTACTTTGTATCAAATATCTTGAGGCGGTGTTTTTTTTTTTCAGCGGCGGAATAGAAATGTTTGCACGTACAGGGATAAACTGTGCGAGCCTTGGGCACTAGAATTTGGGGCCTTTTTAGAATGTAAATGAAGGGAATTATTCTTCTTCTTCTTCTTCTCGTGTCAACAGTAATCCATATTATATAGAACCCGTCCAAAACTTAGCGACCTGGACACCGACTGGACTGGGGGTGCAAGAAAGGAGCCTCCCCGCGGCGCACCCTGGAAACAGCTAGACCCGGTAACGCAGGATCTAGGCTGGCCAATACTATCAACACAATGGTAATCGATAACCCAAGGGTATTATTGAAACTCCCGAGATTCAAGCGCGACGTTTACTATGTTATTATGTAGGTATCTACACTTGATAAACGTCAAGTTGTAAGCTTGACGTTTCGGCGTGTTGCAATAATAGTGTTTATTTAATTAGTCAATTTAAGAGAGGTAGGGCATAGCGAATCTTCGCTCGAATTATTGAGCTGCCTGGAAGGACGTCCACACTATACAATAAGACAAATGACCTCCGGGTCGTGTTTCTGCCGGTGAATACGGTTTCCAGAGCTCGTGGGGGGTTTTGGTTGGGTCGGCATGGCGGTGGCAACTGACATATAGCTGAAAAGTTACTTGCCCGTTTTCACAGCGACTTGGGCTTCTTTTTCGCGTAGGAAACCCATTATGTCGAGCTACTATAAACCATATAGGTATATTGTAATAAAACGCAATATTTTAAAATCTAATTAAAAAAAATTATGATCAAATGATTCATTGGGGGAATTTTTTTACAAAATATGCTGATTGTTTTGATCCCTTACTTGCGTAAAATGAAAAATTGCAAATACTTGATAAGAGAGGTAGGGCATAGCGAATCTTCGCTCGAATTGAGCCGCCCGTCCGGGAAAGGACCTCCACCCTATAGAATACCGCAGCCAAATGACCTCCGGGTCGTGTTTCTGCTGGTGAGTAGGGTCTCCGGAGCTCGTGGGGGGTAGGGTTGGACCGGCATGGCTGTGGCAACTGACAGGTTACTAACCAGTTACTTGCCAGTTGTCACAGCGATTTGGGCTTCTCTTTCGCTTTCCATCAGGTGTAAGCCATTATGTCGAGCTATTATAAAAAATAAAAAAAATTCGCCCATACAAGACGCTATGTTCAGTCAATAAAACAAAAATATTGGACATCAAAAAAAATTGCAGTTATAGTATGGTATTGATTTTGTGAAGCAATCTAAAACCTAAAACTAGCAAACCATATTTTCAAGCGAATAAAAACAACCTTCATTCGGGGACCAATTTCTCCGAACCTAATAATGAGACCGTCAGCGAAACTTTCGTCGTATCAACTCTTTTCATCCCCACAGCTAATCAGTGCCGTATGCACTCACAAATATTGATCATCCATTTGTGAACTTCACTATAAACAGACGACAAAGAAAACAGGATATATGCGAGCGCTAATCAACGAGTGCTCCGAATATGCAACGGCGAATATTCCGATTCCATTCGATGGAGCATTTGCATCGGAAAGAAATTCAAAAGGAACAAGTCGCGACATGCGAGACCCGTGCGCGCCCCCCCTCGCTTTTTCGAAAGGGGGGTGGACACTTGACTTACTCTCGACGTTCGGCTTTCAGCGGATTAAAAATCGAATAAATTTGTCATGATGTTTGCAGTTATTTCTCTTCACTTTCTCTTACATAGCTGTTAGATTCTTTGGACACAAAACCCATAATAAATCCAACTAGAGATGTAAGGGAGCGGCTTATCATCTTTTTGCTCCAAGCTAACCTAACCTGCCCGTGGTGTATCCTGCCGAATCACAACCAGGCGTTGAAGGAACGGATTTCTCATTTTAAACGAACTTTAGGACTCACTAAACAAAATTTCCCAGATGATGAGATTCAAATTCGGAAGCAACGTATTCGAAATTCAAACCTTAATTAGTCGCAGCACATTCGAAAGTATCGATCTTCGATTCGAACGGTTCCTAGACGCAGACGGCAAAGAAAACATTCGCTGCGAGAGCGCTAATGAACGGACATGCATCGGAGGGTGCCGCCCAGTCGCCGGGCATTTGCATTCGAAAGAAACTCAAAAGGAACAAGGTGGGCCCCCCCTCGCGACCTACCTATAGCTTAATCAAACATCCGCCTGTAGGGGACAGGGCGATTTTTCGTCGCCTCATTTCGCTGCTTTGGATGTCGCGGCCTCTGTTTTTCTTTGTTTTTTAGGCCTATGACAGAGAAAACTGCAGTGTTTTGTTTTTAAATATCAGAAAACATCACATACATAATGTGAGTGCTGGATGAGAAAAGCCCATGATCGATCAAAGTGGAGAACATAGGAAGAGGCCTATGTCCAGCAATGGGCTGGTAAATGCTGATGATTATGATCACATACATTGCTCCGAACCCAAAGTTACTTACTTTGGGTTTGGCTTAAGCACTTGTTGTGAGTATCAAAACAAAGAAGGTACCACCAATATACATGTAAGACCCTTGGTTCAGAAGGCAGGGGTACTACCAATTGAGCCACGAAGCTAGTCACAAAAGCGGAGTTTTCCCAATGGTATTATTTAAAGACCACAAATCGATGACGGGCAGCATTGCCACGGGAGCAAGGAGGTACGCCCTGCAATCGTCAACCCGCCTGCCCGGCGTCAAACAAAACAAAATCACCATTTTGTTTTAATAGTAGCTCGACATAATGGCTTCCCTACGCCTGATGGAAAGCGAAAGAGAAGCTCAAGTAGCTGTGACAACTGGCAAGTAACTGGTCAGTAACCTATCAGCTGCCACTGATGGCAGTGCCAATCCAACCCTAACCCCCCACGAGCTCCGGAAACCCTACTCACCGGCGGAAACACGACCCGGAGGTCATTTGGCTGCGGTATTCTATATGGTGGAGGTCCTTCCCCGGACGGGCAGCTCAATTCGAGCGAAGATTCGCTATGCCCTACCTCTCCCAAAAATGCGTAAAGCCTTCAGCTGTTTGCCCAAAGTGGTAGACAACTGGAGATGTCCAGCAGGGAATTGCGATAGGCTAGTTAAGTGATGATTGTTTAAATATAAATATCATCTCTGTCCCACTTCAGCGGAAGAATCACCCCTAATAGAGCTAATAAATAAAAAGTGCGCAATTAGAAATATCTAGTGTCCTGCAATAAGGAGCGCGGCAGTAATAAAACAGCCTCGCAGGGCCCGCTGCTGCGGTTAAGAGGTCGTTAAATGGCAAGGAGTGACTCGCGCCCCCCAGTGACGTGACGTGGCTTTTCTTTGATTTTCTATGGATCACATTCGGACTGTGTAGATGAACATCGTCATCATCATCAGCCTATTGCAATCCACTGTTGACATATGTCTCTCCAGTTGTTCGCCACTTTGGGCAAACACCTTTAGAAGGAGGCTCTACCCATAATGGCGGGTCATCGATGGCAAGGCGAACTTACTCGCTCCGGTGACGCTGCTGCCCGTCATCGGCCTGTGATATTTAGTTACGTTACGCCTTCAATCGTGATGGTTATACCGCCACCAGTCGGTTGCCAGAGCCTCGTTTTTATTCAGCAGGATGCACCACGAGCATGTGACGGTGGTTCGGAGAGAAAAGATGGTGGGTCGCTCCCTTACTTCCCCCATCATCTAAAGGTAATCATTATGTATAATTATGCAAATGTGACTGGGCTAGGTGACTGACTTTGTACCCCTGCCTTCTGAACCAAAAGTCGTGGGTTTAAAAAAGACACATCGTCGGAAGTCGCTCAAAGAAAATTTTAGGTGTACCTACATGCATGAATGACTTGTATCTTAAGATAAACATAATTCCACCAGTGCGCTAAAGCTGCAGGCTTCATAAAACCATGACGTCACACAAATTCCCCGCCACGTACCAAGTCGCAGCTCCCAGTACATCATTACTCGCTGCGCGGCGCATCGTCGGCCGCTCGTAAACTGCGCGGGGCCGAACGAGCGCGTCGCGCTGACGGTTTATTGTGGCGGCCCTGGTACGTGCTCGGATGGACATTACTTGCTATGGACGATAGACATTTTGTAGCTGATGGCCATTAATTGCTATGAAGATGTAGAAAGATGCTTGCAAACGACTGTTTCTGGCACAATATAAATAACCAAAAAGAAAGAAAATTGTGGGGGGAGGAATAGGATTCATGCCGTCCTTAAAAGGAAAGGGGGGGGGGCATCCTGTTTTTCTAGTGAAGAAGCATAGGATAAAGAAAACAAAACTAAATAGAAAAAAAACACAAAAAAAAATCTGACAAATAAATCACAATTGGTTTGTAAATGAAAATGATTGTCATGGTGGTTTGATATCATTCAATGAGTTCTCGCATACGTGTGGTTTTGATCTTTCGAGCCAGAGGATGAAGAAGTTCGTTCAAGAGCTTTTGTCCTTTAAAAGTCCTTAATTAAGTAGGTACGAAGTGGTGGCTTTTATTTCAGACACTGAAGTAAAGCCGTTTGCTTAAGTCTGTACTAGTATTATATTCTAGTCCCCTTGTAAGCGACACGTATCGCGCACCGGAGCAGGTGGGCCCCAGTTTACGAGGCTCGCTAACGAGCTCACTCGTGATCATAAACCCGCCGTAAATAAAGTCATTCGCCGAAGCGATCATCTCCCAATTTTCCCCTTGCACTTGACGAACTGGCCGTTCAGGGCGTCACGCGTGGCCTGGAATTTTGAATAGTCTTAAATTACGTTATGCCGTTAAATCCGTCCACGTTAAGATTAGATGAAATCCTGTCTGTTTCACTTAAGGTGAAGACTTGGATGAAGCCTTTTTTTAAAGGCAGACAGACAGAGAAGGAAAAATATATGATAAATAAAACAAACCTCCAAGCACAAAGATGTTAATGAAGAATGTTAGTGGGTATTCCTTGCTTCTCCACCACTATGAATCAGGGTGTCGCCCTTCCATTTCCCAATGAGGGTGGTGAGACATACCCCGCCGTTTGGATGAAACAGCGGGGTACGTGAAAGAAATGCCAAAAAGCATTTTCCCCGGCGAAAAAAAAAGGCTTATTAAAAAAGCACACTAAAATAATTAAATTTTTCTTATATGTACCTATATTCCTGAATATCATCTATCAATGATCTCTTTAGCTTAAGACAAATGTGACATATTTGTACTTATGTCAGTATGTACGTTGTAACGGCTTAACGTAAGTGTTCAATATGCAATATTTTTAATGCAAAATCGTTCAATGCTCAATGGTGCATCTTATCAAGTAAGTGCAGGATGCATTTCGATTTATTCAAACACCTTGTTGGCTTTTACAGAATATTGCATCTATTTATCAATGCATACCTATAATAAAACTGTAAAAAAGTGTGTATGTACGCACATCATATGATTTTATACTAGAACAATCTATGCAGGTAAAAAAATAGTAATAGAGCTAAAAATAAAAAAATAAAGTCTGTACGTACACGTTAATATCCAAAAACCGGATTACAATGAAACTTTTTTGGATTATAGCTGATAAGTTTTGACAACGTATACGCTTTAATTGATTATGGACACTGGAATACATGACACAGAAACAGAATAACATTAAGCTATAAAGCTATTTTAGCTCGTAAAATATAAGTCATCATCATCATCAACCTATTGCAGTCCACTGCTGGACATAGGCCTCTCCAATTGTCCGTGACTTTGGTCAAATATCTGAAGGCTTTATCCATAATCGCCACCCTGGGCAGGCGAGTTGGCAATAGCAGGGCGTAGCTCCTCGTTCCGGTGACGCTGCTGCCCGTCACCAGCTTGTGGTATTTAGCTATGCCTTCAACGCCAGCCAAATGACCTCCGGGTCGTGTTCCTGCCAGTGAGTAGGGTATCCGTAGCTCGTGGGGGGTTGGGGTTGGGCTGGCAAGGCGGTGGCAACTGACAGGTAACTGACCAGTTACTTGCCCGTTGTTACAGCGACTTGGGCTTCTCTTTCGCTTTCCACCAGGCGAAGGGAAGCCATTATGCCAAGCTACTATAAAAAAGGGTTTGTGTTTGAGTAATAATCATCATTATCATATACTCCACACGGACGAAGTCGCAGGCACCAGCTAGTAAACAGCATCAGTGATATAATTCGTTGAAAATTGATTTGCAATATGGCACCCACCATTAAAAATATCCTGTTTAATGGTGTCTTATTACACCTAGTTTAATGTAATTTATAGTAATTGTACAGCCATTAAATTTTTATTTATGATATATAAGAAATTCCTACTCAATAAAAGCTTTGAAATAATAAGTGCAGGTCTTTATACGGATAAAACATAAACAGTTTTGTTTCACGGTATAGAAGAATTAAAATAATAAATATGAGCCAATGAAAGCTTCCTTGAATTGGAAACTAAAAAGGTTGTAGGTATACTGACTTGAGTTTTGTGAGTAAGTATTTATTTATTATTTGTAATTATGGAATTTAAGCCTTTACCCGCCGTAAAACCAGACACAATAGAATGAGTAGTGTTTGAGGGTCACAGGGTCACGGGTGACCATCTTGGCAGTTAACGTATTAATGTCACCGTCAAATTGTAAAATCCCTCTTGCGAGATTGTAAACTGTCGAAAGATTGTGAACCGTAATAACTGCTTACATTTTAACGTATTATTTTTGGCAGATTGTGATTGATCCAAGTGGAATTGTTTGTGTTGAAAAGCATTAAAAAAAGCAAAAGCATTTTCATTCATCATTCATTTTCATTTCATTCATTATGTATTTACAATTTTACAGTTACAATCATATTTGGTACTCATAAGGTAAAGAAACTAATTTAGACCCAAATCACTGCGGCAACCTTATTGGTAGGATCTCTACCCATCTCCCAAAATGGTTTCCACTCAGCACATTTGCATTATTTCAGTTACCCTACATCTCTGATTTTCAGCTATCGCTTGATCCATTGATAACCGGTATTTCAGTAGGTGTATAAAGTGACCCAAACTTACTTGTGCTTAAAATAAACTTAAGTACCTGTAGCTACCTCATGTAAGTTAGAGGCAGTCCCTGGCAGAGCACCAGGGCCGTTTAAGCCCTAGCTTAAACGCTACCCGGCTTCAGATAAAGTTTTTGTTGTCCTAACGCGAGCACCTTGTATGAACATAATTTGTATCTACATACAATATTTATTCGTTTCATAAATCCTATTTATATGTAGATGCAAAAGTTTGGTTGGAAGAATGTACGGCTGTTCATTAACCCTTCAAGTGAAAAGTACTAAATGGATTTGAACTCAAAATTAACTTAAAAACCTTGCCCATTAAAATGGAAACATTATGACATGAATCCTATGTTCAAGGCCGAACCGGTTTTGCTGGGTGAGCGTTCCATCGTAGACTACGATATCTCTTACCATCAGGCGATTCGCAGTCAAGCGCAAACCTGTTTATTTACTGATACATATCTATCAACGCACAGCCTAAACCACTGGACAGATCTGAAATTTGGCATGTAGGCATCCGCTAAGAAAGGATTTTGATCAATTCTACCCCTAAGAGGATAAAATAGGCGATGAAACTATTCCACGCGTACGAAGTCCCGGGCACAGCTAGTATTTTATAACCTATTTAGTTAGACAATGGCCCCACGTGTCTACCCGGAGTACACGGGAGGCAGAAAAATTAATGGAAGGTCACTCTTGTGGTCCCTCTCTGTGGGATTGCGGCGGAGAGAGTGCCACTACAATTTCACGGTGGAACGGATTCTAATGCACTCTCCGCCACTGTATAAGATTCGCTTATAGTTTTGCATGCTTTGACGCCTTTTTAGGGTTCCGTAGCCAAATGGCAAAAACGGAAACCTTATAGATTCGTCATGTCTGTCTGTCCGTCGGTATGTCACAACCAGTTTACTCCGAAACTTTAAAAGCTTAAGCTTAACCGCATTAAGATCTATACTTATAATAAATTTGTAGAGAGGTCAATTCTGTACATGAAATATTTTTTCAAAATAACTATCAGGGGGTGATAAGTGATCGATACTGATGCCAAAAATGCAATCAGTAACATTTTTGTCTGTCTGTATGTTCGTTATACAAACAAAAACTACTGGACGGATTTTAACGAAACTTGGCACAATTATTCTTCATACTCCTGAGCAGGTTATAGAATACTTTTTATCACGCTACAATCAATAGGAGCAGAGCAGTTAAAGGAAGTGTTGGGAAAACGGGAGAAATTTTTACCTGTACGTTCCAATGCGCATTACGCGAAAACTACTGCATGGAATTGTATGCAGTTTTCACCTATATATTGCAAGAGGTCTAACTTAAAATTTAGGAAGGATTAGGAACTATTTTATGGAAATCCGATGTTTTTGAAACCCGATATCCACGCGTGCAACGCCGCCGGCACAGCTAGTTTTATAATAAAATCAGAAAAAAATCCATAATTTTTGGGGTTCCCCATACATAGAACTGAAACCCAATTTTTTTTTCATCGAGCCTATACGTTTGGGGTAGCTATGGATAGGTATTATAAAATGAGGTTTCTAACATCATTTTTTTCTAAACTCAATAGTTTGCGCGAGAGACTGTTCCAAAGTGGTAAAATTTACTACATTTTCTTCGAAACAAAAATTTGGTGTTCGACTTCAATTAGTCACTGATCATGTTACCGGAGGTTTAGCTACCACCGTACCTACCTAAGGCCCCAACTGCGTTAGCATTTTTTTTTCACAAAGACGGTAGTCAAAAAAAAGCTATTTCTTTTTTACCCTTTCTGAGGGCCCCCAAACAATTTTTATAAGGGCCCCGCCAAAGCACGCTACGCTTCTACGTCGTGTTCGCTATGTTACGATAAAAAATTTAACATTTACAATTTGGACATTCTGCGACTAAACATTCCATGTTGCTAGCGCATCAAAGTCACACATTCCCTATTCCTAGAACATGCACTTCGAATTTTCCAAGGGGCAGCTTCTACAACGGATCAAGTTCTATCGACGACACACTCTCATCTAGAAGCTTGTAACTTTTTGGAGAAGCAACAAAAACAACTTTTTTAAAAGGCGAAGCGCGAGTGAGGCAAAACAAGTCTAACAATAAGTAAATGGCGTCGAGTCTCAAAGATCGCCATGGCGACGGGCCAGGGCTGCTACGATCAGTGTTGCTATTAAATATATTTATCTTAACTAATATTATAAAGCTGAAGAGTTTGTTTGTTTGTTTGTATGTTTGTTTGTTTGTTTGAACGCGCTAATCTCAGGAACTACTGGTCCGAATTGAAAAATTCTTTTTGTGTTGAATAGATCATTTATCGAGGAAGGCTTTAGGCTATATAACATCACGCTGCAACTATTAGGAGCGAAGATATAATGGAAAATGTATGGTCGCGCGCAAGGTGAGCGCGGAGTGTTAGTCAACGCGGGGGGCGGGGGGAAACGATCCACGACCGCGATGCCCCGCGCTGCCCTGCACCGCCCCCTCTCAGCCGCCTGGAGCACTGGGACGCCGGGAAGCGGAGTCGACGACGGAACTCGGATGCAGACGCAGCTGCCACGCGCTCCGAATATAATCCCTTCACAATTATGAAAGTTTCAATGTAAAAACAAAGGGGAAAACTATTCCACGCGGACGAAGTCGCGGGCACTGCTAGTATTAAATATAATGTATAATCTTTTCTAAGTTTACTCATTACGACGTTACTAAGGGAATATCAGGAAACGGGAACATTTCATCATCGTCATCAGCCTACAGTTCACTGCTAGACGTAGACCTCTCCAGTTGTTCGCCACTTTGGGAAAACAGCTGGAGGAAACATAATTATAATCGCCACGCTCTGGGCAGGAGGGTTGGCGATCGCAAGGCGTACCGTCTCGCTCCGGTAACGCTGCTGCCAGTTAATAGATTTATTTTAAAAAATATTTAGATTTTTTTTTATAATAAGATGAATCTCCGATGATAGAGAACTTTGGAAGGATTTGGGGAAGACCTTTGCCCAGCAGTGGGACAGCACAGGTTGAAAAAGAAGAAAGAAGAAGAAGATGAATCTCAGTTTGACGATTCTCTAGCTAGATTATAACTGTACTAACTTTCGCAATTATAATATTAGTAAGAGTTGAATCATAGGTTTTCATTCATTCACAATTATTTTTGTACGGTAGGGAAATCTACAACTATTTCCAAGTGGAAATGTAATATTCCTTTATGATATAGATATATGGACGCTTGCTACGGCTTCCTGGTCATGCATAGAATCTAACGCATGGCGAAACATACCCAGGGCTGCTACTGAAAACGTTAGGCGGATTCCTGAGATTAGTGTTGTAAGAGACTTGAGTCTCATAATAATGGGACTTAAGTACATTTCGGAGAGTCAGTTCTAGTCGGTTCTTTTATAAGACCCAAATCATAGTCTCAGCTCAAGTCTTATGAAAAGTGAGTCATGACTTCGAGAAGAAGAAAGGACAATAATTGTCTTACTTAAATTATTTAATGTGACTGATTTGGTTACTTGTCCCGATGGCTCATTTAATAGTGACCTTCGCCTTCTGAGCCAAGGGTCAAGGGTTCGATTCCCGCACAATACAAACATTTGTGTGCATGAACATGTCTGTTTGTATTGGTCTGGGTGTTTACTACGTATAATACGTATTTTTTTTACAAAAAAAGTATCTAAGTAAGTTTATCAGTTGTCTAGTATCCATAGTACAAGCTTCGGCTCAGTTTGAGGGTAGATGGCGATGTGTGGCCCAGCGTGGCATGTCTTGGTTATGTCTTATACACCTAATTCTGGCTATACACCGAGTGATGCCGAACCGAAATCAATTCACGTTTAGTCGAGTGTACGGTGATTCCCAACTAGGCTAACAACGGCTGAGAAGCGGAAATCTCAAGACATCCTTAGTCAAATCATACGACACCTACAGAAAGAAATAGCACGGTGACTTGTATTCATTTCTGTCACCCCACGTAAAACTAGTACTAGACAGTGATGTACTCGAATGAACTTGCGAAAAAGTTTCTGAATCCGAGCGAACAGGCACTGTGAATATCCACGTAGGTTGATGTGTATTACCTTTTATTACTGTACATCACTAGACATCTACCCGACGCCGTGTGAATTGAATGCAATATAAAATGCGAAATATAAAATTGTCGAGCGGTCAAACTTGGGTTGCCATGGCAACGGCGGACGGCGGTAGCCCTGCGGGTGATGGAGGCGGGACGGACCGGGACGCGCGACTCCTCGTCACTGGGGTGGCCAACTGTAGCTAGCGTTGGCTGGGACATGTGGGAAACTTGTAATCAATATACATACAAGGTATCACTTCATAAAGGCGCGAAGAAAGAGCTGCCTTCACTTCATTTACATGCCTCAGCGGAGGAAATATGTGAACGTATTTATTTAGATAGATAGATAGGAACTCCTCACTGTGCACAAAACGCATACATTACAGGAATGCATAATTTACAAACCAAATATAGTACCTTACTTCTAGGTCTCTTCCAGACAACCTACAGGATTCCAGGAATCTTCATTTATTTATACTTTATAGCATAAAATGGTACAAGAGGCGAACTTAATGTTAGGACCATTCTCTACCAGTCAACCCTTGGGTCAGGCAGGGATCAGATTTATTGTATATAGTGTCAATCAGCAATGCCAGGGGCACAGTGATGCGACTGCCTACCGTACTGTTCCTTACTTTATTTATTTATTTATACTAGAAAAGAACTTTGAAAAATTACTTTCGAATAGAATAGAATCGAATAGTTTCTTCTTAACTTTAGAACATACCTAATGATGGTTTAACATTCTTAACATCCAACCAAGATACAAACACACATAAGCGCCATCTACAATGTTCTACATTGCAACACCCTATCCGGGTCATGTGATTTACTTTTAAGGCCTTAGCTGTAAGATCATTTTATGTATATTACACGTGCAATAATTAAATAAATAAAATAAATTTCAGCCGTCAAGAAAACGGGACGTCCCGCTTTTATTTAGACGGCTGGTAACCCCACTCGCGACCCACTTCCACCATCCCTGATATCTAACTTAATAGGTCAAAAGCGATCGTCTGTAAGTGGGCACCAGAGACGGGATTTAGCTGAAAATGGTATGCTAACTATGTGGCCGCAGTTTTGGTTTAAACTGGTAAGTTTAACTTACGTAACTTACGTATTGTTTTGCAAATTGCTGACAAATAGTTTCATTTCACAGTCTTTTGTTCCACCTTTTTAAGATTTTGAATATTTTGACTTAAGAGAGGTAGGGCATAGCGAGCATCGTATGCCATCTAAGCCTCTCCTTCGTGCCCCGAGTGGATGGCGCGGGGCGCGATCCACTCATTGGTGCGTAAAACGGTGTGGTGGGTGCAGCCACACCGTTGCACGAGGTCCGCCCGGGGAGCACTCTATTGCTCACCAGAGCCGGGGGTAGGGCCCTCCCTGGACCAGAAGTGCCGGCCGCATGTGATCTCTGGCTGGCCAGGGCAGGCAGCCATGTGGCCGGATGCTTCGGCGCTACACGTGTCCCTGGAACTTGCTGTCCACTGGCGGGCGACACGTGGGGGTTTAGTGGGTATGCCCTCCCGCCGGGAGGTGTGAGTCCCACACACCATGCCGACTCCCCCCGGAGGCGGCATGAAGGTGCCTTAGGTGCCTAATGCATTCTCCTCTAGAAAAAAGGTGGGGCATAGCGAATCTTAGCTCGAATTGAGCCGCCCATCCGGGACAGTACCTCCACCCTATAGAATACCGCAGCCGAATGACCTCCGGGTTGTGTTTCTGCCGGTGAGTAGGGTTTCCGGAGCTCGTGGGGGGCTAACCCCCCAACCCTTAGGTTAGGTCGGCTTGGCGGTGGCAACTGACAGGTAACTGACCTGTTACTTGCCCGTTGTCACAGCGACTGCTTGCGAAAGCTTCTCTTTTGCTTTGGTTAGAAAGGGGCAAAAAGTAGCCTATGTTACTCTCCATCCCATCAGCTATCTCGCCAATTCGTCGCTCAGTTTTACCGTGAATGAAAAACAAAAATACTGACGACAGACAGACAGACAGAAACACTTTTATGATATTAGTATGGTGGATTCAACTTAACTATGGACTTGACATCATATAGGTAACAAAGTTACTCGCATGGCTGAGGGTCCTTAGAGCGTATCCTGCGATTTGCATATTTTTTCGTAACAAAACATGATACACTCCACAGTTTTCTGCAAAATTTTGTTGAGCACAGGTCAATCGATTTTACAAAGAGAACAAAGGAAAGCGGATGAGCAAAGACAAACAGAAAGTTATCGCTGATTTATGAAAGTTGTAAAATGGTATACCTATAAAATTCCAATGCTACCTCCGCGACGCCTTATGTATTTTGTAGAATATAATAAATATTTCATTACAAACAATTCTTTGCCCAAAATGGCGAACAACTTGAAAGGTTCATGTCCAGCATTGGACTGAAAATGGATGTTGATGATATAGAAGCAAATAAATAATATAAATAAATAAATAACTGAAGACATGCCACCATGGGCCACACTACGCCATCTAGCCCCAAACTAAGGTACATTATTTTTATATAAGAGTCTCTATATCCATAATAATTATCATCTCATACTTTTTTTTTTTTGTTTTTATAAGAAGAGCTTTCAGGATGACCTCACTCCACCTGATGGTAAGCGGTCGTGAGGTCCAAAAGTTAGGTCGACAGGCACAATAGAGCCCATTGCGCCTGTCGCCCTCACCCTGAAGGCCCACTGAGATGCCGTTTCACGCCCCGCCTAAAGAACCCAGGATTGTAAGAAGAAGGAAACACATGAGCTGGAAGGGCATTCCATGACTTAATGGCACGGGGCAGGAACGAGGAACTAAACCTCTTGGTGCGCGCCACCATCGTCTGGATGGTATGCGGATGACAACGCTGTCCAGCACGTGTTGTTCGGGAGTGGAAAGGAGAGGGCGGAACGAGTTGGAATAACTCTTCGGAGCATTCCCCATTGTAAAGACGATAGAGAACACTAAGACTGGCAATGTCTCTACGTACCTGAAGATTCAGTATAGGACAATCGGATCAAGGATAAAAGGTTATGGATTTAGTTGTATTTTGTCTGTTTTATTTTTGATAATATACCTATTAATGTAGGTATATTCTGATCCCAATCATGTTGTGAACGTGTATCGGTTTATTGACACACCCATTTGTATTACGAAGCCACCTCGCATATTGTGCGAAACAATTTGCGGACTGGCTCCAAACAGGACAACATAATGCGAAACCCCTTTCTCAGATCAACAGTTTCCACCGTCTCAGATATTCAAACACAGGCAGGTGCAGCGTCTATTTCTGAAATTACTGCTGTGTACATAACCTGTGGAGCATGATTACTATGTCAACGGCTCGTGAATACATACCGTTGTACATAAGCGCGGAGTCGGGTGCTGCTCGTAAGACGAGCGACCGCAGCGGGCAGGCTTTGTGCGCCTCGTTGGTACGTTACGCCTCGCGGTGTGTGATGAGCGAAGCGTGCATACAATGAATAAACTTTCTTCTTCTTCGATGTCACTCTTGATGACCACTCTGGTCGTGGTCGTCATATTAGGCGTTGGTGGCCAGCTTCACAACGCGCCATTCCTCTCTCACAGTTGCCTTCCTCGTACATTCGAGTAGAGACGATGAACCCCTTACTGTTGCCTGTATCTGGTCCGTCCATCTCATGGGCGATCTCCCTCGTGGCCTGGTACCCTCAACCAACTAATGAAAAAACTTATATGTCACAAAACTCGGGCTTGATTTCCTCCTACGTTGACATCTCTCCAGCATAGAAAAACACACTAGTTCTATGAAGAAAAAAACACTGCACCGCTATCATCAGCAACAGATGATTTACAGCGTTGCAGTGCGGTGCTTCTTAGACCGAGTCTATATTCAATCGATATCAGAAACGGACTACGGGGTGGCAGGAAATCAATCCTAACAAACAAATTATGACAGTAATTAACAACTCAGATTATTAACAAAGGTCCAGAAAGGCTCCTTGTGTGACGCCTTTTCTTTCTTTACTGTTAAGTAGATAAAGCGTAAGTTTAAATCAGAAGAAGTATTTTAGACTATTCAAAATCAGATTACAGAAACATTTTTTTTTTATAGTGGCTCGACATAATGGCTTCCCTACGCCTGATGGAAAGCGAAAGAGAAGCCCAAGTCGCTGTGACAATGGGCAAGTAACTGGTCAGTTACCTGTCAGTTGCCACCGCCATGCCGGCCCAACCCTAACCCCCCACGAGCTCCGGAAACCCTACTCACCGGCAGAAACACGACCCAGAGGTCATTTGACTGCGGTATTCTTATTGGGAATAAATTCTTTAACCACATTCTATAGGGTGGAGGTCCTTCCCCTGACGGGCGGCTCAATTCGAGCGAAGATTCGCTATGCCCTACCTCTCTTATGAAGCATATGAAGCATTGTATCATTCGAGCTTACGTATACATAATATAATATTCTCGTATGTGTGAGACTTTATTAAAAGGCTTGCTTTAATCTAAGAAATGTCAATCTCCTGTATTAATAATATGTCCTGAAAAGAAGTAATATATCCTACACCTGTACTGAGGAATATTGCGCACTGAGGTGTGTAATATTTGATATAACAGGAAAATAACGTTCTTAAGTTATGACCATGAATATTATATCCTGGAATAACGCCATCGAAAATTAATTTGTTTCTCATTATTTTTTAGATTATTAGAATCTAAACTTCCTTCCTTTCGAATGTACAACAGGTTGGTGTCTGCATCTCGATGACTAGATCGCAAACGATTTTGGGGAAGTTTATTTATTTAAACTTTCTTGCACAAAAAGCTTTACCCGTCAACCTTGGGCCTTGAATATCGGAAGATTATATTATAAGCCTCGGGGAACTAGAAGTCCGGCAAAGAATTCCATAGTTTGGCCGTTCGTACAATGAAAGCAGACGCGTAACGTGATGTGCGAGTCTTTGGAACTTGCACTGTCGACGACAGGCTGGTTAGGCGCCTTTTAGTTTTAAAAAGAAGAATGTTTTTGTTTTGTTGTTGACGCGTTGCCATAGTGACGCGCCGTTGTCTGCTTTATTTTCGTGACGATTTGGTTTTGTAATTTAATATTATTATTTTAGTTTGTGTTTTTTTACCTTTCCTTCTTGTTTTAATATTATACTCTTTTACCTTAAAACCAGCCCTTTTAACAGTTCTTATGTTTTTCTCTTTCTACAGTTCATATGCACCATATAACTTTTATTTGAATTAAGTATTAGCAACCGCTCCGGCTATCACGCAGGCTCAAGCCGATCGACGTCCAGGCGCGAGCGTCAGGTGCGGTATTTTGGTCGAGTCCGGCAGCGGCTGTCGTTCAGTTTATGTAAGCGCTGCACAGCTCTATGTACCGCTGTATATTCTAGTTTGCTACGTGCACGAGGTGGATGGCCTTGCCGGGCTCTGCGAGCGAAGCAAATCTTAATAACTGTACGTGTTTCGGGCTAACTAACGCGATAAACACACTGCCACGTAGCACGCTGCATGTTGCGTGTAGACGCATATACGCGCGTCATTGCGGGAGTCAGATATGCATCATCGTGCGACTTTTTCACGGACTCACGCGCGTAGTTGTGAATGCGTTCTGTGAATTCACAATATGTAGCATTCACTAGAGCAAAAATCTCGCACGGCACTGCGGGACTCTATGTGCCATTCCTTGCGTATCGACTCGTACTCACGCGCGTAGATGCGTGTTTGTCCGCTTGTGGCGTATGATCGCATCGATGGTTATACGGCCACCAGTCGACTGCCAACGCCTCGTTTGTTATTCCGCAGGATGCACCACGGGCAGGTGAGGTTGGCATGGAGCGAAAAGATGATAGGTCGCTCCCTTACATTTATATCCCTTGCTATAAATGCGATGATACGAGTAATATGGGGGAATGGGTATAGCTTACCAAGCCTTCGACACGGTCTCAACGGCTCTTCTTATAGAAAAGCTGGAATTGGTTGGTGTACGTGGTATGGCCTTGAATATTTTTTCTGACTACTTAAGGGAAAGATACCAATGCGTCCGTATTGGACCACACATAAGTCAAGAAATAGCAGTCCACTGCGGTGTTCCGCAGGGAAGTATTCTGGGCCCTACTCTATTTCTAATATACGTAAATGAGCTATGCCAACAGTCAACACCACATTCCCGAATCTTTGCCTACGCAGATGACACCGCCATTTTTGTTTATGGTAAAAACTGGCAAGAAACTACGACTCGTGCAGAAGAAGTATTTTCCCAAATTACCGCCTGGCTCTCCAGGAATCTACTCACACTGAATGTCGCTAAGACAAAATTCCTGACATTTGCAATTAACAACAACTCGCAACCACCAGAAGATACCGTTAGAATTAGAGCCCACCATTGCTCCCAACCGCGGTCACAGTGCACCTGTCCCTTCCTAACTAAGGCCTCCTCAATTAGATACCTTGGAGTACAACTTGACCATCATTTCAATTGGTACGCCCATATTGAATTACTAACTGCCCGTGTAAGAAAACTTATTTTTATTTTCAAAAAATTAAGAAATTCTGCAGACTCTGACACTCTCAAAATGGTTTACACTGCTCTCTGTGAATCTATTATCTCATACTGCATTCCCATTTGGGGAGGCTCCTCTAAATCGAAAATTATTCACTTAGAAAGAGCTCAAAGAGCAGTTCTAAAAGTGCTTTATAAACTACCATTTAGATATCCCACAAATGACCTGTACACTCGTTCTCTCATTCTCTCTGTTAGACAACTGTATGTACTCCGAACTGCCCTTCGACGTCATTCTTCACTCGCTTTCTGTGCACTAACGGTCACTAAATCTGTAAGAAGACCCAAGCCCCCTTGCTATATTCCTATCTGTAAGACCACTTTCGCAAGGAAAAACTATGAATATCTAAGCGCGAAAATATATAATAAACTAGACAACACTCTCCACATTCATTCACAAAATAAACATACATGCAAAAACACAATTCAAAAATTCCTTAACACTCTTACATATGATGAGACCGAAACATTAATTAAATAATAATTATATACACATACCTCACAACACATGGCAAAAATGGCAAATCTTTAAAATTATTTAATTCATTTCTTTTTTTTTTTTTCCTAAATAGTTAAAAGACAAACTATATTTTATTTTTGTTGTAGAGCTACTTGGTATATTATATCCAAAATAACCTACACATATTTGGCTAACATCACTATTGATGCGAGATCACTGACTTTCAAAACACAGGGTATCCTAGCTTGAAAGTCAGGGGACCTTATCATTGTATTTGTTTCTTTTATCAGCCTTATAATAAGTTATACCAATTGTAACTACTGTCAACCAAACTGGCTATCATCATCATCCTAGCCTTTTCCCGATTGTCTCAGGGTCGGCTTCCCAAACTGAGAGATTTGGCGAGGGCTAAGCTTTTACACAGAGCGACTGCCATCAGACCTCCGCAACACTTAGGGTAAGCTATACCCATTCCCAGTTTAGGCGTCAGAGTTATCATCATCTCTGATATGATGTAACGACTGCTATCTGAGTTGGTAAAGATAGCACCCGGGACCAACAGCTTAACGTGCCTTCCGAAGCACGGAGGAAATCGGTGTCAAATTTTGGTCACCCATCATCGGATTGACCGCGCCAATGGTTGCACAACATTTGCGATCATTGTTAAACGAACAAGACCGCGGCGCCACCGAGCTCCTCAACCTCAACCAAACTGGCTATGCAATAAATTATTATTATTATATTATTATTATTATTACCGTAAGTGTTGCGGAGGTCTGGTGGCAGTCGCTCTGTGTAAAAGCTTAGCCCTCGCCAAATCTCTCAGTTTGGGAAGCCAACCCTGAGACAATCGGGAAAAAGGCTAGGATGATGATGATGACTCGTATCTTTTTTTTTTTTTTTTTTCTTTTTTTTTTATTTGTTCATCGTCGTTCATCATATCATTGATACTGTTAATATATATAGATAGTTATGAATTAGAATAAATAGATAAATGAACGGAAGAAGAGAACGTTAGAACACGCATTAACGCGCTACGCTGCGTGGTGCGTGGCAGTGTGTTAATCTTCTAACGCTGGGCTCGCGGCGCCACCTCGCTGTCCGCGATGCCCTTTCGTTCGTTTTGCCTTTCAAATGTCATGTGCATGTTTGGTCTTTATGTCTTGGGTAAATGAGGTCGTATATCGTACTAACGTGTACTATATTTGCACGTGTGTGAAAAGCACTCGGGATGGCTAATGCAAACTTCAATCTACGTACATGTGTGATGTATGGCAGAATATTAGTATCACCATTTACCTAATATTTTCAAAGCCAATATTGTATATTTTAAAAGATCAATTAACGGTTGTGTCCTTTCATCTCCTTTCTTATAAACATAGATAGACTAGTTATGCTCACGACTTCGTCCGTGTGGACAGTGGCCCTCTTTTCACAAAAAAGTAGCCCAGGAACCTAGTTATATACTTTTTAAGGCTCTGGACTGTCTATGTCTCAATTTCATTTAAATCGATTCTGGAGTTCTGATGTGAAAGTGCGACAGACAAACACAGAGTTACTTTCGCATATTTAACAATATTATTAAGGATATTGGTATATTCTTTACTGCACGCCCAACTTAAAACTAGGCGAAACTGATACTTAGATGGCCTTATTGCTTTAAACGATCGCTAGATAGAGGTAAATGGTGGGAATGCACCTTTTAGGGTCCCCTAGATATAGGGTTTCCTAGTTTGGGATCATATTAAAACACTTTTATATAATACTAGCTGTGCCCGCGACTTCGTCCGCGTTAAATAAAGTTTCATCTCCTATTTATTCCCTTTGGGGGTAGAATTAATTAAAATCCTGCTGTGCGTTGATAGATCACTATGTGAGTCAGTCAACTTTGAGTTACTTAAATATGCTTTACCTAATTAACCAAATTATTTGCGTCAAATAGTGTTCGTCACATTTCTATAAGTGTGTGTACCTATTTACAGACATGCCTTTCCATGATCTTGTGAAATATTTATTTCTTATTTACACAAAATCACACCCGTAAATATTACTGACCCGAAAAAACCTTGAACTATAAAGCTTATTCGATCGATGCGCAACACACGGAACCGGGGAAAATGTCACTGTCATACAATACGGAAATAATGACAGGATACATTTATTAAGGAAGAATATTAAGGAAACGCCTTAATATAACGACGACCTAAGAAGTGCATTTTCAAGATTTGCTTTATGTGAGGTATTTCGCCGCCTGCTGTCCTCATTGGACGGTATGACTTGGGACTTCTTAGAACTATATATGTCGACGTGAAATTGTAAATACCGTTGGATTATAATCCATCTTGCGAGATTGTAAACTGTCGAAATATTGTGCACTGTAACAGAATTCTCACATTTTAACTATTATTTTTCGGTAGATTTTGGTCGATCAAAGTGGAATTGTTAATAATTTAACGCGTGACAGATTTAAGAATTTCACATCGATCGATTTCAGTCTGTGACCGAATAATGGTTAAAATGTAAGCATTATTTAACAAGCAATATTTCAACAGTTTACAATCTCGCGAGATAATCTAACGGTATTTACAATTTTACGGTGACATTATATAAGTCAAGGCATCAGTCAGATTGAATAAACCCCACGACCGAGTTTCTTGCCGTTTCTTCTCGGTAGAAATCTACTTTCCGAACACGGCGGTAGCTTCTTTTACATTTCTTTTATTCACATTTTTACATTACTTTTTACATTCTTACATTATTTTTTACTTGACGATTCATAAGTGCTTATTTTAAGTTTATGTGAATAAAGGTATTTTCATTTTCACTGCTGGACATAGGCCGTCCCGAATTTGGGGAATTTGTTTAGTGAATATAATCTGAAGAGCAATATTTAAAGCCCACATTGGAATTTTATTATTTTTGCCGGTTGAGCAAGTGTACTATTTTTAAAGGCCTCTCCAGTCATTCGCCACTTCCGTCAAACATCTGGAGGGTTTACCCATAACCGCCACGCTGGGCAGTCGGGTTGGCGATCGCAGGGCGTAACTTCTTGCTCCGGTGACGCTGCTGCCCGTTGTCGGCCTGTCAACTGGTGCGCAATAAAGGATATCCATCTATCTATCTATAATATTGGCGATGTACGAATAAAACCCGTGTCACAGCTATTTCGCGATAATCCCACAGTGCGGTGACGATAATAGGTACCTATCAATGCTGGGAACACCGCGATAGCAGTAATTGTATCGTATGAGGTACGTAACGTATTAGGTACAGTCCCGTCGCAGTCTCGAGCCGCGTGTCGACGAAGCTAAAATATCGCACAATGTGCCATTGGAATATACAGCTGCTAAGTTTGTCGAACGAAACAGCGAACATAGTCTTATGACAGAATATAAAGAGGAAAGATTTGTAGTTTATCAAAAAATCTTTCACTACTGGAAAGTTACATTCACGCTGGTATGAATATAGTCGTAAAGTCAGTTACATTTTGGAGAAAGTACGACGGAATTATTTGATGTCCGCCCTTTTTTATCCGACAAGCAGGCAGCGTTATATGGTGCAAGTTCCAAAGACTATAATATTTATCTATTTATTTACCGATATCTATCAAATAACTGTTTAATAACGTATGATACGGAGTAGGAGCTGTCAGGGAGCGACCCATCATCTTTTCGTTTAAAGACGAACCTTCCCGTAGTGCATCCTGCTGAATAATAAACGAGGCTCTGGTAACCGATTGGTGGCAGTATAACCAATACCACTGGCCGCGACGGTCACCGGAGCGAGAAGGTATGTCCATCGCCAACCCGCTTGCCCAGCATGGCGATTATGGGTATAACCTCCAGGTGTTTGCTCAAAGTGGCGACTTAAGTATAGGCTGATTATGATGAACATATGATAAAAGTTCTTCAGTCTACCGTACAGTGTGTGCCCTAGTGCGGGAGAGCTGAGCGCTAACCCGCGACTCAGCTCATTTCGTGAGTGGCCGACCGACAAAGAATTATTTCGCTACCCAACGTACCGCCCCGCGTTGCCCCGCACCGCCCCGCGCCGCCCGCGGGGAGGACGGTTCGACAGCTCACCTTGAGCTGAAGATCTCACTGAAATATCAAGAAGCCACGAGTATCGAAATTGGTAGGTACAGTCCCGTCTGAAAATGTTTGCGTATTTCTGAAGGAATATTTCATTTGGATGAACTAGCATATAATGAGTAAAGAATGACATAAAGAGTGGGTGTCATGGACGACTAAGGGAGTATCAGGAACCGGGCAGCAGCGCTTAATCCCTGTTTATAACTTAAAGCTAATGCGGTCACCAACCCGCTTGCCTGGTGTCTAAGATGATTCCCCCAAATGTACCCTATGAGAATTTTTGATGACCCCCCCAATGAAATTTGGTAAACGCAAACGCCCTGCTAACGTCCATGGCTGGACATAGACTTAGTAAATCTTGGTCAGTTGCAGGTTAATGATGATGTAGTCGAAAAATCGTAAGGGGCAGCCGCACAGATGACAGACGCAATTTTTTGCAATTATATGCAGTAACACGACGCGCAAAAATCTGTCGCGGATATTTCACAGACTCAACGCACACGACGCACATCTTCGATCATTCTGTCGACAGACCTAGACGCTCTTTTTAAATGTCTCAGACGCAGACTCTATCGCACAAAAAGTGTGCCGTCTGCGCTGCACCTTTTTATAACAATTTCAACGAAGTCCTTAGTTGTCTTCTACCACACCCCCGGGATGCGATGGGGTGGTCCTATTCCTAATCCGAAAACCACAAGACATTTACATACATTAAAACTGATTTCTACATCCATGCGATAAATCTAAGTATTGTATGAGTATGTACCTAGCCTCATTCAAAAGATTTCAATACCGCTCCAGATCTTGGCTAGTAAACAACATAAATAACACGCAACCTTTAATATCTGTAAATATGTCACGCCGTAATTCAAAATTAACGTTGATGCCTTGTTAATCGTCAACTTATCAACGCACTATTTATTGATCCGAGGGGATCGTATATCAAGCAGGCATGATGGCCGTTATGCTATCTTTCACAATTTACTGGTTAACTGCCTATTTTAGTCAATCAAACAGAAAGGTGAAAACGCCGCGGCCTCCGGGGAATTCTTCATCATCATCATCATCTGCCTATTGCAGTCCACTGCTGGACAAAGGCCACTCCAGTTGTTCACCACTTAGGGCAAACATCTGGAGGATATACCAATAATCACCACGCTGGGCAGGCGGGTTAGCGATCGCTGGGCGTAGCTTCTCGCTCCGGTGACGCTGCTGCCCGTCATCAGTCTGTGGTATTTAGCTGCGCTTTCTTTGTGATGGTTATGCCGCCACCAGTCGTTTGCCGGCGCCTCGTTTGTTGTTCGGCAAGATGAGGTTGGCTTGTAGCGAAAAGATCGCTCCCTTATTCTTAGAAAAATTCTTAATCACTAGAAAATCACCTAGCTGATTCCAGTATAATTTCTCACGTGATTGATTATGCGTTCCTAATAGACGATCCGAAGATTCCGAAAGTTCCTTTTATGCTCCGGTTAGAAGACTCGAGGACGTGTCTTTGGGCAAAGAGGTGAGTGGCGTCGTGCACCGTAAGGTGCTGGGAGGAGACCAGACTGTCCTCCAGAGGTGTGCCGTCCTCATTGTGGGGGTGTCGTCGAATCCCTAGGATCACCCTTGGACTGAGGGCTTGTAGTGACCCACCGTCGGGTTTAGTAAGTATTCTCCTCTAAATAGGAGTGAACCCCACATAACCCAAGTGTCCCCTACCCAGGACCCTGGGGGAGTACGGATAAAGGCATTCACGAAATGAAAAGAAAATTATTTGCATTGTCCGTCACATTTATTTATTTAATTAATCTTGACCTATTTCTCGGTTGGTCAACTCGCCCACCTTTTGAATATTTCTGAGAAAATAAAAATTGTGCACTGTAGCTCCTTGCCTTCACAAACATAATGAAGGAAAAAGTTTAGCTCGCTCTCACCACAACCATAACATAGATAATGAAGCAATTATAATCTCCATTCGGCATCAGTCTCGCAGCCCGCATGGCAAATGAAGCCGGTAGGTGCCAGCGGACTGCGCAAGTCCTTTATGCCTCACGGCGCCACGACTCTGTCCATTTTCCATGACGTTGCAGCTGCCAGCCGCAGGACTAAGGCCAGTTTATGTTCACGAGAGGAGAGGGAGCGGATATCGACACACTTTTTGTATAATATCGCATCTCGCATATGCTGTCCATGGGCAGCGGTTACTGTTTAACATCAGACAGGCCGCTTGCTCGTCTGCCACCAATAAGCAATAAAAAAAATAAAAAAAAATTAGCTCGTCAAAGTGACTGAATCCTGTTTGCAGTTTTACTAAAATAGTGAAAAAGTATAAGTTTATTAGTCGTCTAGTAGCCATAGTAGCATGGGCTCAGTTTGAAACTAGATGGCAGTGTGTGGCTCAGCGTGGCATGACATTTTTTAATCGAAATCGATTTGAGTTGAATCGAACTCGAAAATTATATCTTTGGAGAAATGTCTTGGTTATTAATTAAGTGGTTATTTAATAATGTGACGCGATCACTCCACTAGTCATGAGATCGGTCCACTCGTCACGAGTTTGCTCCACTCCTCTTGTCACACAGTCGCCTATATCCGCTACTGCGTCTTGCACGTGACGTGCCCTACATGAAGAGATTGCTCCACTCGTCACAAACCCGGTCTGTTCGTTACAATCCCGCTCCGCTCGTCACAGCTCCGCGCTCGTCAGACAGACGCGGCTGTGTTCTAAGCTCGCCGGTAACCGCTCGCGCATCTTGGTCGTGCCTTACGTGACGAGATCGCTTCGCTCGTCACAAACCCGCTTGGCTCGTCACAATGCCGCTCTCGTCACACAGACGCGGGTGTGTTCTAAGCTCGACGGTAACCGCTCGAGCATCTTGCATGTGCCTTACGTGACGAGATCGCTTCGCTCGTCGCAAACTCGCTCCGCTCGTCACAATGCCGCTCTCGTCACACAGACGCGGGCGTGTTCTAAGCTCGCCGGTAGAAAAAAGCGCGGGAAACCTCAACTTGAGCGGGCGTCCTTTTTTCGGCTTTCGATATTTTAAATAATTAATTTGATATATAGGATCAAATTTGTTGCATAGTGTACATAATTAAGTTCATTTATTTATTTTTAGTAGTTGTAGTGTAAATATCATCATCATCTGGTAAGTTTTTTCATTAATTTTTCGTTCTTCATGAACGACCCTGAAGATCCTGGGGGGACAGTCCCCCAGGTCTTCCACACTGTAACTGTTACCCATAATGGGTCTGAAATGGACACGGAAGGTTCAATAGTTGACACTGATGGGTCTGAAAATGCCAGAAATACTACAAAAAGAAAGCGTTGTTCTGGTAAAAAAATATGTAAGCATTGTAATAAAAAGAAACGAAGGCATCATAAATCCACTTTAATAGCTCCTTTAAGTGAGATTGATTGTAATTGCGAATGTTTTTCCGATTCTTCTCAACCCATTTCCAAGAAAATTGAAGTTAATAATTCAGTTTGTCCACCTCCCGCTCCGGTGTCTGCTTCTCAGACACCTATTCAAGATCCTTTGGCTTCAAACACTTTGGAATCGAATACTCAGCGCACTCCTGTAGGACGAGCATACTATAGCGCTTCTGATGTATCTCCATATGTGGTACATGTGCAGAGGGAGCAAACATCTCCCAATGACAATACATATATTCATCCCATTTCTTTTGGACATTTTCTAAAAAAAAACAACATTAGAAATATAGTAAATGGAAGTGTCAAGCGAATTGGTAGAAACAGGGCAACTCTGTCATTTACAAACTTTGAAGATGCAAATTCATTTATTGTCAATGGTGCTTTGAAGAAGAACAGCTATAAAGCATTTATTCCTACATTTAACACAACTCGTATGGGTGTGATACGAGGTGTACCTAACAGTTGGTCTGATGAAGAACTCATTGAAAATATCACAGTGCCAGTAGGAACAGGGAATGTATTAAAAGTGAGACGATTGAAACGGAAGAATGTAGTGAACGAAAAGAGTGAATTTGTTCCGATAGAAACTGTAGTGTTGACTTTTGACGGGCAAATCTTACCTAAGAGAGTATTTCTATGCTACAATGCTTTGCCAGTTGACCTATATATCTTTCCTACTATCCAATGTTTCCAATGTTGTAGGTATGGGCACATAAAAAGCCAATGCAGGTCGACTCCTAAATGTTATAAATGTGGACAAGGGCACTCAGGAGAAAATTGTTCAGTAGATGAGGAGTTTGTTACATGTTGTATGTGTTCGGGCAATCATTTTGCAACCAGCCGTAAGTGCCCTGAATTTTCGAGACAAAAGGCAATTAAGGAATCCATGGCAAAGAATTGTGTATCTTACTCTGAAGCTATTAAGCTTCATCCACCAATCACCAAATCTTATGCTGATGTCTTAACTTCCATAGCACCTCAATCTCCAGTTCATCATTCCATGCATTCTCCGTCTAAAAATCATCCCATCAGGACCAATTATAAAAAACAAGTAATTTTGAAAAAAAGCCCTCCTAAACCCCTAAGTAAAGGATATGATCGAGCAGCCCATGAAAATCTAACACACGACTATGACATGCCTTCTCCATCCAATGGATGTGGCTATAGTACTGATTTGCCCCTAACAGATATGTCTGTTAAAGAATTACTGATACACCTTATTAACAAGTTAACTCAATCTTCTTCCGTTTCACCGACCAACGCCGCCATCAATTCCTCCGATTTGTTAGATATTTTAAACATTCAATATGGATCACGTCCCACTAATAATGCAGTGGAATTGCCGTAGCATTTCTAATAAGAAATGCGACTTAATTTATTTTATTAATAACTATAATCCGTTTGTAGTTGCACTACAAGAAACATGGTTAAAACATGATAGTATTTTTAAAATAAATAGTTATTCATGCGTCAGAGAAGATAGATCTGACAGCTATGCTGGTGTTGCCTTACTTATCAAACATAATGTTCCATTTTATCATATTCCCATTCCTGGGCATAGTCCTGATTTTTCAATTATTGCCGCTAGTATTAATAATATATGTTTTGTTTCCGTTTATATACCCCACCCTTCTTCAGATATTTATGATGAAGTTGAAAATATCATTTCTTCTCTCCCTACTCCTCTACTGATCTTGGGTGATTTTAATGCTCAACATTATTCATGGGGTAGCTCAAATAGCAATTATTATGGATCTAGAATTTTAGATATGTTAGATGTAAATAATTTATGTATATTAAATACTGGTGACCCAACTAGGCGTACTCAGCCTCATGAAGCAATAAGTGCTCCTGACCTGTCTATATGCTCTCCTAGTTTAGCAACTTCTTTAACCTGGCATGTGCATACTTCAACACTAGGCAGTGACCATTTTCCCATAATAATCCGTTTTCCTAACATGGTAATCAATTCAACATCACCTAGTTATTCCCCACGATTAAAATATACACTTAAAAAGGACAGATGGACCTCGTTCAAAGAACAAATTGAACAGGAACTGACATCTTTGCCTACAGTTACTCAGTCTAACCAATCTGAATGTGCCCACGCATTAGCTACACTGTTAATTGAAACCGCAAATAAAACTTTCCCATTAAAAAAATGCGGCCCCAGAAAAATTCCTCTCCCTCCTTGGTGGGATAGTGATTGCTCGTCTGCAATCAAGGCGAGAAAAGCTGCGGAAAAAAAGTACAAAGATATTTCTACAGAGGAAAATTATAACGTTTTGGCCGAGTTGATAACAAGCACTAGAAAATTATTCAAAAATAAAAAATGGGAAGGTTGGAAAAAATTCTGCGCTTCTATATCACCAGATATCCCTGCTTCTATTGTTTGGAATAACATAAGGAGATATAGATCTATTTATAAAGAATCAAAGCCTCCCTTCCTACATAGCTCGATAGCCGAAGAGTTTCTTGATAAGTTAGCGCCATCTTTTGTTCCATTAGATATTATTAAGCCATCTATTTTATGTTTAAATTCTGAAGAACGAGTAGGCTTGAATGCACCTTTTAATCTTAATGAGCTTAAAGGCATTTTATCTTATGTGACCGATTCAGCTCCAGGGTTGGATGGGATCCCATATTCTTTTCTATCTCACTTAAGTGATTCTAGTTTGACCTATTTTCTTACTTTAATTAATTCTGTAATGTTATCTGGTGTAATACCGCTTTCTTGGAAATCTCAAGAGGTAATACCCATATTGAAACCAGGTAAGCAACCTTTTGAAGCTTCGTCTTATCGCCCTATAGCCTTATCATCAGTCCTTATAAAGATAGCCGAGCACCTTGTTAAAAACAGGCTAGAATGGTTTATTGAAAGTAACGGATTATTAGCCCCTAGTCAATTCGGTTTCAGAAAGGGTAAAAGTACAATAGATAGTATTGCTATATTTACCACAGATATTCGTATTGCTTTTTCAAAAAATGAAAGTCTCCTTGCTGCTTTTTTGGATATTACTGCCGCTTACGATAATGTCGAGGTATCTATTCTTAAAGATAAACTCGAAAAATTAAATGTTCCTTTAATGCTTTCAAATTTTATAGTCAATTTATTAGCAGAAAGGTGTATCAGTGTCACCCTTGAAGACTCGACTACTAAATCTAGAGTATTATGGCGAGGTCTTCCTCAAGGTTCCGTTTTAAGCCCTATCCTTTACAACATATATACTTTCGATTTGGAAGCAAGCCTGAATGGTACTGTTAGAATACTTCAATACGCAGACGATTTACTTTTATATAGTTCTGGCCGATCATTAGAAAATTTAACTTCTTCCCTTGATTCATCCTTAAAATTACTCAAACAATGGTTAGAGAACAATGGTTTAGCTTTGTCAGTTTCTAAGAGTTCTGTTGTCTTATTCACAAGAATGCGCACCCCACCTTCTATTTCTATATGCTATGATAATTCTATTATTCCTCAACAAAACGAAGCTAAGTTCCTAGGAGTATTATTAGATAGTAAACTTACTGGTATTCCCCACTGTTACTATATTGCTGCTAAATGTGAACGTTCTATTAACATTCTTAGATGCCTCACAGGCGTATGGTGGGGAGCACACCCTTTTTCTTTAAAATTACTCTACAACGCATTGATAAGGAGTGTTCTAGACTATGGAACCTATCTCTTGGAGCCTTGCAGTGTACTTGCTATGGCCAAATTAGATAAAGTACAATCCAAAGCCTTAAGAATTGTAGCTGGAGCTATGAAAACTAGCCCTATCAATGCTTTACAAGTAGAGTTATGTGATCCACCCTTAAAATTCCGGCGGCAATATTTATGCGACCGTTTTCTTTTCCGTGTGTTGCAGCATTCTAATCATTTATTACACTTAAAATTACGAATTCTCTCAGATTATATAGAAAATTCTTCTTATTGGTCTCGCAAAGATATGCCATGCCTTGTAATAAGTTACCGTAAGTTTATATCTTTAGAAGCACCTACCCATAAATCATCATATCTGCCCATTTTTGCCACAGATTTTAATTCATTGATCCACAAACCTAATGTTAATTTAGATCTCAATATTCCAAATGATAACAAAGCTGATATTCATTTTAATCTTATTTTAGCCAGGGATTTTGAAAACTATCATTGTATATATACTGATGCATCTAAACATAATGGTATAAGCCCTGTAGGTGTGGGCGTGTATCATCATGAGTATGGAATCGTACAAAAGATTAAACTTCCTCCTGAAACTTCTGTTTTCACTGGTGAATGTTTTGGCATCTTCAAGGCTCTTGAATATGTATTATTGTTTAAACTTTCGAAAGCTCTAATTATCTCAGATTCGAAAAGCGCTCTTCAAGCCCTAGAAAAATTTCCATTTAAATGTAATACTATTAATACAGTTATCTTTGATTGCAAAAAGCTACTATATCAATGCGTAAATAGGGGGTTTGAAATATGTTTTATGTGGGTTCCTGGCCATAAAAACATTTATGGTAATGTTAGAGCTGACAAGTTGGCAAACGAAGCTGTTCTTTGTGGAGATTTAACCCCATATAAAAACTTTTGTGAGGACTTAGTTCATTTGGCCAAAGTCTATCTTCATAGGACTTGGGAAGTAAATTGGGATCATACCACTCAATTCAAAGCAAAACACTATAAATTGATTCAAAATGAAATTGCATTAAAGCCGTGGTTCTCTAAAATAAGACTTGGAAAAATTGCCACTACCAGTATCATAAGAATGCGATTGGG
Organism: Conogethes punctiferalis; assembly: GCA_031163375.1. NCBI lineage: Eukaryota > Metazoa > Arthropoda > Insecta > Lepidoptera > Crambidae > Conogethes > Conogethes punctiferalis. The sequence continues at coordinate 4,246,700 of CM062093.1, forward strand.
TCATGTTTGTTCCCCTGCAAATCTAGCTAGATTTCACATAATTGATAACCCTATGTGCGAGTGTGGCGCGGGGATTGGAGATCTGAACCATATATTTTTTAGTTGTTCTAAATATGATCGATCTTCATTTATAGTGAGTTTAATAACTTTACGTGTTCCTTTCCCTACATCGATTATTTCCATATTGTTATTACAAAATTATGATATTTATAATGCCATATCTGAATTCATCCTAAAAAATGATATTAAATTGTAATTTGTGTATTGTATTATCACCATATCGTCATACTACATCCTCACCCAATTTCATAAAACTCCTCACGATTCCATAACTCCTTTGATCCTATCAAAATTCCGTTCCGTCCATTCCAATTTTTTTTTCCTTGCAACGGTTTTCCCAAACTTTTATCGCAACTGGCATAAGCACAAGCCGTGCATTGCCATCCAACCACAAAAAAAAAAAAAAGCTCGCCGGTAACCGCTCGCGCGTCTTGCACGTGCCCGTCTGATGCCGCATGTAGGTTACCTACTACGTGCTCTATGTACTATGCACATAGGCATTATGTACTCGCCTGTACTATGTTACTGGTAGTTGCCGATTTTCGTGCACTGATTCCGAATGGACGTATAGATAGTACTAGCTTTTGCCCGCGACTTCGTCCGCGTGTTTAAATTTATACATACAAAAGTTTTTTCCCGCTAACTCCCGTTCCCGTGGGAATTTCTCAAAATACAGCCATAACTAAACTTTATATTTACTAAGGTACCTGCATGCCAAATTTCAAGCGTCTAACTTAAGCGGTTTAGATTTTTCATACAAAAGGATTTTCCCGCTAATTCCCGTTCCCGTGGGAATTTCGGGAATTCCTTTCTTAGTGCACCCCTACGGTACCTAAGCTACGTCCCTTCCAAATTTCAAGTGCCTACGTTTAGCCGTTTGGGCTGTGCGTTGATATGTCAGTCAGTCAGTCAGTCAGTCAGTCAGTCAGTCAGTCAGTCAGTTTCTCCTTTTATATATATAATATAGATTTCCGGTGGGGTCAATTTTGAACATGGACTTTTCTAAATTGGCTCTGGGTGTACTGGGAGTCATAGTCATCGTTTACACATTATTGAGTCAATAACACTGACTGAACTTTGTATTTAAAAACAAACCTCTTTACATATACATATCTAAAAGTTCGGATATTTTTATCTTATATCGAAATAAACATGTTTGGAAGAGATCGCTACTAGCGATAAGACCGCCTAAATAGTGCTTTGTTTTGTTTGTAATGTGTGTTTCTGTAGTGTCTATGTTTTGATGTAATAATATGTACCTACCTATGTATCTATCTAAACATAACCATGAACGAAATCTATTCAGATTCTTCATTCAAAAATTCTCAGCTAAAACCTACCCACTCAACCCTTCCATACATAAAATAAACAAAAAAAAAAGCAAACCTATTTACGAGTATATTTAGGTACTACTAAACCACTACGACTGTGACATCGAACGGTTATTTGGAATTTAAGAAATCACAACGTCTTTTACCCATACTAAACACCTCTGAAATTGTCGCTTTCAGAAACAAAGAACAATAGATTTTGAATTGAAAAAGTATCCGTCCTTAACTTAATAGACCTAAACTTACTTTCCGCCTAACTAAACCTCCCCCTTTAACAAATCACAATAATTACAACATCAAACTTCATTATTCGAAAGAAAATTCACCGCAAAACCATTAACGTTTCAGTCAACGCCATTTCCTTTTACGACGTCATCGGCCGGCGGTAATTCAAAAACGGAACGCGAGGCAGGCCGAAAACAAATTAAAACGTCATAAAATCATAAAAAGAACATACATGAGCGCGCCATTAAACGAAAAAAAAAGAAAGACCTCGACGATTACAGAGTTACAATACTGGCGTCACTCCATTACACGGATTCATAAAACGAGTCAAAACAAAATAAAACTAATGCGTGAAACAAATCGTCGGCGGGGAGAGGGGGCTGCGCGGGGCGCGGGGGCGCCAGTCTACAACTCTACTACGGGCACTCTCGGTTTCATTCATAACTTTTTACAAGTTTATCTGCGGCGATACCTCCTACATATTTATGTGTTTGCGACTGTGATGCTCCAAAGATTATGGAGTTTGTTGCCACCTGTTGCAGATAAGGCACTATTTAATCTTAGGGCTTTTAGTCCAGTGATGGCTGGCTAAGAAATACCTAATTAATTAGTTTGTCACAACTCGTCTTGACAGAGGTAGGTAATGAAATGTTATTTATAGTTGTAGTACACCAGTGTCCAACAAATTGGACCAGACATTTATACGTTTTGTACTACTACTTATGTAGGTATCTCAGTCTTTACAGGTAACACCTACGGACAATGCGCCAAGTCGAACACAAACTAAATGTGATTCAACCAGTTTATAGATTTATTTTATCTCCCAAAAACTTTATCGTCCAAGAACACATACATCGAATAATTTTAAATTTTTTCGAGTTATTATTAAGTTAATCTTAAGACGACGTTGACGTCTTATTACATACGCTCCATATAACTCCGAAAAACCTGCTTCTTTTTCTACCGACGGATATAATTTGCTTTGAACTACTATTTACATCTCATTATTTTTATTTATATATGTTTAGGTTTATTTTATAAAATCTGATCCAATTGATAGCTCGCCTCAACCTTTATTTTAACTATCCTCTACCCTAACTAAGGTTGCTTGAAAGAGATCGTTATAGCGATAAAGCTGCCTATATGGCACAACGTATAAAAATAGTTTTAAGTCAATTGTTTGGTGTGCAATAAAGAATATCTATCTCGTCTGGGCTTTGTTGTCACTGTTCATACTTCCTAGTATATTTTCGTATATTTTATGATAAATTGGCAAATACACGAAAATAAATTTATAGCATAATATTCATTATTATTGAAGATATACTTAATATACCTATATAATGTAATTTATAATAACACACTCTACAAATTCACACAAAAATAGGCACTGAATAGTCCTACAAAAGAATTTCATAATCTATGACAGCTCGAGCGCACACATGCGCAGTGCGCCCGTCGTAACGCACACACGTACAAATTGAAATAAAGTTTGTTTTAGTTGGGCATTGGGCATGAATGAAAGCGAAAGGGCAGCCGGGAACGGCAGATTGTTATCAAAACAACATTTGTGAACAGTGAAAACACGACTATTGTTTTCGTTGGCCACTTTGCAGTTTGATTTTGGACGGTTTCGTAAGAAAAGCCCGGAATATATTAGGCGGTACGGTACCATTGTGGGCAGTTATGAGTTATGACTTAGTTAAGTTGTTTAAATCCATCACGATAGATAGTTCGTTGGACTTAGCGTTGAAAGTATTTCGCTGTGTGGGCGTAGAAGTAGTACGACTAAGGGAATGTCAGGAAACAGACAGCGGCGTTTACCTGGGTACAAATGAAACCTACTGCGGTCAACAAACTGTGTCCAGCCACACCAGACTATGTCCAACTGTGGTCGTATGTAGGCTCATGATGATGAATACTTAATATTATAGATACATTAGTTCCTGTCGAAATTAACTATGTACCTACCTACCAAATCGATTGACGTATGAATCATAAAAATCGACTCTGACGTTTGGTCTGTCTGTAGGTATTCAAAGGAACATATGTATGTTACGTAGACTGATGTAAACACATTCTACTCCTTTGCGCTGTAAAAAAAAATCTACAACGCCTAAGTACGAGTAGAAATCCGCGTCAAAATAACAAATGACAGTCGTTCAAAGCGAATCTATGTACCTACGTACATACAAAAACAAAAAAAAACTCGTGGGGGTTTGAGGTTGGGCCGGCATGGCGGTGGCAACTGATAGGTAACTGACCAGTTACCAAAAACAAGGCACGAACGCGGGGTGGGGATGGCGCCGTCTCAAATTTGTTGCAGCTTGAGACGGCAATAGGCCTGCAATGATGATCTGGAAAGTGTATTTCATTCAGAAACATATGATTTAACTTGCATTATTTGTAACATCTATTATGAAACCAATCACATAAACGCAATATTTTCGATAGCAAGCCAAATAGCCAATTTGTACCTACGTACATACAAAAACATAATAACTAAGTACCTATTCTGTACCGCGGATGTAGTCAAAATAACAAATGACAGTCGCGCGTTTCGTCGCCAAGAGTTGAAAAGTAGCTGACATGCATGTACCTATGTATGTAAGTACCTAGGTGTGTATGTACCTACCTACATACATACAAAAACAAGGCACGATCGCGGCGCGCGGGTCGCGCCGTCCGCGGCGCGGGTAGCTGACCGGTCGCCCGCGCCCGGCCGGCAACTAAAACGGGTGAACCTAATTAAATACACAATTATGTTCTGTAATACCCTTGGCAAATTGATTAGGCCGCGGCCGGTCGGTGGCTCTTTTGGTAGTAGCTTTAACTTCTAGATGAATGGTCGTGCGTTTGAAATACAGTCGGGATAAATACTCATGTGTTAAGTCTGTCTTAATTCAGTATTTGCAATTTGCATGTCAAATAAGTAATCGCATTATTTTTGGAATGCTTTTAGTGGGAGTGATCGTAAAATTAACTTTGATCATTATTACAAAAAATATTTATGATTCTATTTTATAAAACTAAAGCAAGAGGGAGATGCAACTAATTTTCATGAAGTGTAAAATGTGAGCTATTAAAATTGGCCTTACTATTAACTAAACGTTATGTTGACAAAAGTAGGCAACACATCTTCGTTGCAGAGCTACGAATCTGAATGTGCAGTTCCTTCCATCCTATTAAAACGTCGACTAAGAAAGCATTTTCTTAAAAAACGCCACTTACATCGTTTCAGTCATTAGCCCTTCAACGATGGATAGGTAACGTGACGCACGCGAGGGCCGAGGGGGCGGCGGGGGGCGGCAGCGGCAGGTTGAGGGGGAGGGGGGGCATGGCCGCGAGCCGCCCTTGCTCGAAGGTGAGGCGACAATTAACGTCGCGCGGTGGAATGACCGCGGCTGGCGCGGTGTCAACGATTCCGATGATCGCGCGATAGCGGGCCGGACGCGACGCCCGCGCCCGCCGCCGCCGGTGTCGCGGACAGTAGGGCTGGCCACGCAGATGAAATTGATTTGAAAATAGAATGCAATGGAACGCATAAATTTGAAAATTAAAAAAAAACACATTCCGAGACCTGCCACCAAAACAAAAGACTGTCGAGCAACGCGAACATAGACATAGAGAGGCTTTTTCGATTGCAGCTAGGGTTGCCAACTGTTGAAAGGACCAACCCGGGAGACTTTGGGGAGCACGTGGAAAGAAAAACTCAATTAATTTTTAAATTTATATTTAAGTATTCTGTTTTCTAGCAGCATCTAATATTTTACGGTTTTTCATTACAAAATCGTAAAAGTTTTTACATGTATAATCGAAGTTTGTGAGTACTTGTAATTCTGCTTTTATTAAAGAAATACTCATTCGGTTTCTTTCCTTGCTCCATGCTTGTTCCATTATGCTGAATATACGTTCGCAAGAAGCATTAGAGACAGGAATGGAAAGAACAAACGTGACCATTTTTTTCAATTCGGAACAAGGATTCCTATCTTTCGATTTAGTAAAGAAGTCAACCCAGCGTAAATCCACTCGCTTTTCTTCAACGAGATGTGGCTGCATCTCACGCAAAAGTCCAAACTCATCGTAAAGTTTGTCATTAACTAAGTCAATATTTAACAATTCCTGGAGTCTAGTAATTTCTGACCATGTGATTGGCTCTTTTAGAGATAAAATTTTCATTGCTTGATATTCCGGATCGTCAAAGTTGTACCACTTTTCTAAATATCGTACAAAAGTACAACGCGTAAAAAAGTTATTGACAACAGTTTTAAGATTTATTTTTCGCTGTTCATCAAACTGCTTTAATAAATCCATGGCAGATTTACCATAAAATTGATCAGCTTGTTTGTTTTGTAGCTTCGTTCTCAGATCAATCATTATGTCATGAATTTCAGTGCTTGTTACTCTGTCGGATTCCAGAAGTTTAATAGCGTTCTGAAAGACTTGCATTTTAGAAAAACCGGAGAAATTATTGTTCCCCGGGAGGTCGGGAGATTAACCATTATTACCGGAGTCTCCCGGGCAATCCGGGAGGGTTGGGAACCCTAATGCAGCCCTGTGAGTAAAGAAAGTCCCCATTATACATAGTAAAATGGCAATAACTTGAGCCGTTTGTTGCACAGTTTTAAAGATACATATAAGCATACATAAGGACAGACAGAAAACAATAGCGGGTATGTTTTATACTATGCGATTATGTTTGTTTTATCCTATGTAGTGATTATATATACATATATGCCCTTGAAAGATATTATCAACCTTAAAGTGCATTTGTTGTTAAAATAGGACCCAATTCCAAAGAACCAATACTTGTGACCATCGCGTCGTATATCCAAAAACCTAGAACTCGAAATACTCTCGAAAACACAATTCTGTATAATTTCTGGCGACACATGAACATACATGTATGTGCATAATCGATCGTACTTTAGCCTTTTACCGCCGGGTCGCCGATTCACGTGTCCAGATGAAGCAAGTTTCGGATAAATAGATCAAAACAACGTCCTTTCATAATACTAAGAGGGAGATCTACTGAGCGTGGCTGTCCCAAGGTCGAATATCAATTCGCAGTAACTGTTTCCAAGGGGCGAAAACTGTTACACGTGTAGAGTTTTCGTGAATACGTTTTCCTTGTCAGATGATTATTAAAATTTTTTTTGGTATTCTTATTTATTTAATTTGGTCTACCAACAATCCTACATTTAATTTGGTTACCAATTTTATTTTAAGTATTATACAGAGTGTTTCTTCTAAGATGTTAAGCCGATTCAAGCTGATAGCCGGGTGCCATACCTATCGATTTAACCCCCATGTATGTTCTACGGCTTTTTGTAGTTTTCGAGAAATTTCTCGTCTTTGGATGTTCTGAAATTTGGTTTGAGACCAGTTAAAGTTACATCGTACTACTCCTTTGTCTAGCCTCAGCTTAATCTCCTGTGAAAACGCACCCTTTTAGTGTCTTTAGATGCTAAACGTTCAACGCACGTTTCGCCAGCACGCGATTGTTGTTAGCGTGCAAAATGACCAAAAATGTATGTAGAAAACTAACGTTATAGCAAGGGTTTGCTCAAATAATAGCTAAGTGACCGCCATTTCGGTCGCATTTCGCAGAGGTGCCTTTATGCTTTTATTTTTATTTTCTAAAATTTGAATTTATGTGTGTTATGTGTCCAGATAAAGTTTTTCTATTTTATTTTACTAAAAACGCGCGCTATAAAGACGCGCTTTGAACGCTTGTTATCTGAACATAGGCTTGTTAGAGTATTTTTTTCTAGAGCGGCAGTTTTCACTTAACATTAATTATTTATGCTTTCCAATAACTTTACCATTAGTCTGGCAACCCTACCTCCACGGACGGCCATGTCCGCTAAATTGCGATCAGCACGCGCGCCAGACACTTGCGGTTATCGTCCACGACCGACCTACCCACACCTACCCACCTACCCATACCTACTCATACCTATATACCTACACGAGCTACCCAAATGTACTCGTTTATCTTACCGCGCTGGCCAGCGCTACGGACGATTACCCTTGCTGTATCTTACAACTCAAGAGCGTAGGCTTTCATACGGTTTTAAATGCTCGCTTATTCGTGTGAAACTGTGTTAAGTATTTAAACGCGAACATACTTTATTGCACACAAGATTACGGGAGTACCTACATATTAAAAAAGAAAAAGGGAATATAGTAAGATGATAATGTTCAGATTTAAAAAACATGTATTGTACACATAAACCTTTTGAACCACAAATCGCATCAAAATCCGTTGCGTAATTTAAAATCTCTAAGTAAGTAGGTATATGTATGCTAAGTCATAAGCCACTTTGTTATATAGTAATAAGGGATGTAGAGCAATACACCATATTTCAGATTATATAACAGAACAGTGGCTAAAACATGTAGGTACTGTTTAAAAGGGTTGGGAATCTGATCTAGCCTTTAAGTGCGTCTAGTACAGTGGCACTGACTTAGTGGTGACTCACACGGTCTCGCGTTCAATACCCGGCTGTCGTGTTGATGTGAACTGACAACTAGGGTTTCCGGAGCTCGTGGGGGGCTAGGGTTGGGCCGGCATGGCCGTGGCAACTGACAGGTAACTGACCAGTTACCGTTGTCACAGCGACTTGGGCTTCTCTTTCGCTTTCCATCAAGCGTAGGCGTACTATAAACAAAAACAGTGAAATACAATAATAGGTATGCAAGAACCTTGTCACAATAATAAATGACATGGCAACATAAGTTTAATGTACATATTTCATACGGCTTTTGACTGTACTTATTGTACTACACAATTAATGCCGCGGTTTAGTCCAGATAATTAAGTTTTAATACAAATCTATTCGTCCCTCATCGACCTGAAAGTATATGTACCTACCCGTTTATTATATCTGCGTCCGCGCACTCGCGCACTCCCGCGCATTCGTCAAGAGCTCTCGTCTAAAACCGCCGCGTGATCTATAGCTAGCGTTGCAGAACTATCGATATCGATAAGAGTATCGGTAGTATCGGTACTGTCGATATTTCATAACGAATCAATACTTACGGATGACGAAAGTAATACTATTGCGGTATTCTATAAGGCGGAGATCCTTCCCCGGACGCTATGCCGTACCTCTCCTATTAGTATCATTGGTCACGGAAAATAAACTATCGATAGTATCGATTGTATTAGACTATCGATATTATCGAATGTTCAAATCAAATCAAATTCATTTATTTGTTTTAGAGTATCCATTTTTTTAGACAATTGATAATTTTAGGCTCTATAGTTTTAGACTACTGATTGATTTAGACAGTTGATTGTTTTAGACTATTTTATTTATTTATTTATTTAATCTTAATTGCACAGTAAAGTAGTGTACAAAAGGCGGACTTAATGCCACATAGGCATTCTCTACCAGTCAACCATTGGGCTAAGCAGAAACTAGCAATAGGGTAGGGGACTATCGATAGTATTGCTTGGTCCTACTATTAATAGGCTACCGATAGTCGACTATCGATCGCCAACGCTGCCTATAGCGTCCGGTACGCGACACAGACAGAAATAACAGAGCAACAGACGTTTAAACGCCTTCCGACGTGGCACAACTATTAACTAATTATAGGTCATTAAATTCGAGGAAGAGGGAAGCGCGAAGGGAGCGTGATAAATGAACATTCATAGTGCGAACGGCTAATCTATGGAACTATTTGCCGGAGTCCGTGTTCCCTAAAGGTATGTTTGAAATGTTTATTTTTCCAGTAATAGAATACAATCGTTCCATGTACAAAAACATACAGTCTTATATGTCTTATATGTTCTTCACATGTCCAAGGTAGAGTGAATCCGTTATTGTTGGGTAAGCGCGCACCATCGTAGGATCTAAGAGTCGCTTAATATCATAGTTGAGATTAAGAGTTACCCAAGATTCACTTATTACAAACAAGTGCATTTTCAGCTTTACAGCCATCAGGAATTACAGTTATAATTGGCCAATGTTTGATTAACCCTATCCAGGATTCGAATCAACGGCCGTGACACTTGCCACCACTAGAACAACGAGGAAGACATAATTATAATAATTATATTGAAGTACTGCAATGTAATTTAATTAAATCATAAACAGACGACGGGAAGCATAGAAAACGGATTACAATTAGATATTATGGCTCCAATTAACTCTCTTTAATCTTTTACGTATCCCTGATGAATTTTACTCAAAGAATTCTTTATCGATGTGTTCATAAACTTTACGGCAAGTCTTCAATGGCGGAATAACCTGTCAAGGTCGGGAGAAAGCTTTCTATTCTGTTGCGCCTCCCTATTTATTATATTGCGTTAAACCATGCGTGAAGCTGTAAAGGTTTGCCAATATCTCAACGTCTGTGTTGCCATGTTGCCAACAATGTTTTTACCTAAGGGTAATTTAAAATACGGTTAATTTTTTAATCCATGCTATACGTACTACTATTATAAATGGGAAAATGTGTCTGTCTGTATGTTTGTCTTTCTTTCACAGCAAAACGGAGCGACAAATTGACGTGATTTTTAAGTGGAGATAGTTGAAGGGATGGAGAGTAACATAAGCTACTTTTTTCCCTTTCTAACCCCCCACTTCCCTAAAATGGGGATCAACGCGGGTGAAGCCGCGGGCACAGCTAGTCATCTATATGTATAAACAGCGAATCTAAACCATCGTGCACGACACGCCAATTCAATGGGACGACATGAGCCGAGAATGCAGAAATTGTGAATGTGTAAAATTCAGTCTCAATTACTTTCAATTATAATACGATTCACTTTCGCAGTATTACCTACTGCGATTCAGTTTCTTAATACCTATTACTTTATTAAACATAGAACGCAAAACAGTCATTAAGGAGATGATTACAATACTCCTACGTACGTGTTAGCAAAAACAGTATTGAAGCTGATATAAAGATTCATCATCAGCCTATCGCAGTCCACTGCTGGACATATGCCTCTCCAGTTGTTCGCCACTTAGGGCAAACATTTGGAGGATATACCCATAATCGACACGCTGGGCAGGCGGGTTGGCGATCGCAGCACGTAGCTTCTAGCTCCGGTGACGCTGCTGTCCGTCATCGGCCTGTGGTATTTAGCTACGTACAATCATAGTTGGTTACAAGAGCCTCATTTGTTATTCAGCAGGATGCACCACGATATAAAACCTATTTAGTAGCTTTCGATCACTACATACTGGCAAGTCTGGCAACACAGTTCTTGCCGCGTAACTCCGTAATCTATGGTAAGTGGGAGGTTACCGATGCCCGTCGCGACGCGCGCGCCACCTGCTCGCCGCTCGGTGACAGATGACAGATCGTTGTTCTTTACATACCCCTATGGATGGCTACAGATGTAGCTCTAGCTAGAACTATCTGAACGGTTCCGTTTAGTATTTGTTGCAGTGATGTAACGTTACGACCAATCGAAGCTGATAGCAAACCTAAAGTCTATTACCGTTAGGGCTCGTTTTTTATATACTAGCTCGACATAATGGCTTCCCTACGCCTGATGGACAGCGAAAGAGAAGCCCAAGTCTCTCAAGCTCTGGCAAAGGGCAATAGCTGGTCAGTTACCTGTCAGTTGCCACCGCCATGCCGGTCCAACCCTAGCCCCCCACGAACTCAGCTTTGACTGCGGTATTCTATAGGGTGGAGGTCCTTCCCCGGACGGGCGGCTCAATTCGAGCAAAGTTTCGCTATGCCCGACCTCTCTTAAAAAGACGCTGAGCCCAGAACTGCTTCTTAGGCCGCGTCTCGGAGGCCAGCGGCCAGAGCGGGCGAAGCAAGCGGCGCTTACGTGTTCGCACGCACCGCCCGCGCCGATGTCGTCTAGAACAGCTTCACACAAATCTATGAACTTGATCGAGACGCGCTGCCACCGCCCGCATCGCCCGCTCTTGCCACTGGCGTCCAGGACGCAGACTAAAACGCTTCCATACTTAGCAGTTCCATACGTGGCCCGCTTCGCAAAAAGCGCCGCGTATGGCACCGTGTCTCCTATATAATGTTTTTGTTTATCTAAGTCAAAGCGTCAAAATACCGTCACCTCTGTTCCTGACTCCCACGCGACAGCTTAGGGCCCGCCTAATGTGGGAGCACTGTGGGAGTCAGTCTTCTTAGCGTGTCGACGGCAATCTACACAAACTTTTTTTATATAAACAATTTACTTTAACTCGCGTACTTGGCGTAAAGAGGCTAGTTGTTCTTATATAAAAAAAAGATAAACAGTAGATTATGGTAAGTAGTAGGTATGTCCTTCTATCTAAAACACGCATCACAACGTCCGCACGCACACCTTTGCTCAAAGTACGCGAAGGCTACACGTTGACGGCGCAACGCATAACATATAAGGTTTATATGCGTTCGCGGCCCGATATCTGATAGCGGATTAAATTTATCTCTAGCGGAGGCTGCGCGGCCGGGCCTCGTAAAAAGCGCGGCCGGTTGATTACAAAGCCACCGCCGACGGTTTACGACGGACACAGTGGTGGGTAATACAGTGAGGTAACTTTCAATGTTAGTTTTTGGTGCACGCAAAAAGAATTTTTTTTTAACACAAATCCTGCACTTAATCATCGGAATAGTGTTTATGGGTTGCAGTCTACGGACTGGTGGTTTCCGGATTAATAAGAAACGTTTATTATTTGTGGACATCACGACACACAGTAAACGCACATTCACACTAAAATACTAACAGAGATAAACTCATATATAATACATGACCATAGGACCGTTCACGGCTATTGTGACTATGACCTCACTCAGCATTAAACCGTGGCCCCTGTAGAAGCCCCTGCATTGGTTTTCGGTGTAACCTACTGAGTGAAACCCACGGACGAATTTAGAATGGAACCATTCAATCTCATCTTATCGTGGGTTTCATAGAAGACAACTAATGGAATATCAGGCAACGGGCAGCAGCATTTGCCTGGGTACAAGTATAACTTACTACGGTCACCAACCCCTTGCCAAGCGTGGAAGCAAATCCTCCCAAACGACAGTAGTCATTAGGGGAGGCCTATGTCTCGCAGTAGACGTTTGCAGGCTGATGATAATCACCATACCATATGCAAATTAATTGCAAATAGTACACGTGACGGCCCGACCTCGTACCTCCCTTACTGTCCCCCCTCGCACTGTGCCGCATCGCGTGCCGCCGCGCCGACGTCGAGGGTAGTTTTTCAGTCGGCGAACCCCCGCGGCCCCGCCACATAAATAAGTGATCACAGCCCCCTCCGAGGGGGGCTCGTAAACTAAGCGCAGATAGCAAGAGGACTTAATGGCTGATCGGATTTTGATTAGCGCGGGCCGGCGACGCAGGCTCGCACCCGAATTTGAATAGATAAGTGGGCATCCGAGAACGCGCCGCGACCGTAATTTACATACTTACTGGCTTTCGCCGGCAGAGGGCGCCAAGTTACGGCCGGCGAAAACGATAAAGTTGAAATAAAGCCGTGGTCATCGGTTCGCCAGTGTCGAGTGCCTTTTCACTGGATTCGGTTCGTTATCGGAACGGTGACGGGAAGTCCGTTTTTTTCGGTGCACTTAAGGAATGTTTAGATTACAAGTGTTCAACGCACGCTTTGGTAACGCGCGTTTACAACTTGCGCGTCAACATGTGCTAACGCGTACGTACATAGTTGTAAACGTTTGTCACCTGAACATACCCCTTAGCGCGGAATACACTGAACGTGTCGATGACAGGTTTTTCCTTTGCTTTCCATATGCTATCCCTTAAAAAAGCCTAGACAATAAATAACAGTAGATAGATGTAAACATATACAGCAACAGATTATTCAAGGAGATTACAAAGATATTATGTACAAAAAATAAACATCTTAGATATTCTTAGAACCTAACTTTGGAGGATCTCTACCAAGCGACTGACAGCGGTGTTTCAGTGGCTAAGTTCTGGTCGGGATCTGTGTGATTTAAACGTTATAAGAAATTATCATTGACCCGAAAAGAAGAAGAACCTAATGACTTAGAACTCGTCAAAGTATATACTTTGCCTATTGTACTAATAGGCGGTCTTATCGCTATGAGCGTCTTGTGGTAGTTGTGGTACAATTTAAGCGGTCTCATCTATTAAGTGGAGATCACTTACTAGACTACTACACTTTCCAGACAACCGTCAGGTAGAGGAAATGTAATTTGATCATGATCAGTCTTTCACAGTCCATTGCTGGACCTCTCCAATTGTACACCACTTCGATCGATCTTGGGCCTCTTGCATTAAACACTTGCCAGCCATCTTCAGGCGTCCTACATTACATAATGTAATGTAATTTGCTGAATTTCCTAATTAGCCAAATCAATTCATAGTAAGTTGGCCAACCCACTTGCCGACCAGCGGGCGAGCCAACAGCCCAGATCCCGGCTAATCATCGCCGATCAAGTTCCAAATCATCGCCGATCAAGTTCCATGCTAACAGCGACATATGACACCTACCTACTATCGTAACGGCATTGGTCTACTTGGCTCCCGTTCAAGAGCGACCCGACGTTAAGGAAAATCATTGATTTGGAGCGGGGGTCGTGGACAGTGGTCACGATCAGCTATGACGGTACAGTTCCTGTATGACGCTTGTAGGTATACCTATACAAAATTTTATTTTAATAGTCGTTTTTCCTCAGCGTTTCGCCTTGGATGTAAGGGAGCATCCTATCATCTTTTCACCTCACATGCCCATGGTGCATCCTGCCGAATAACAAACGAGGCGCTGGCAGCCGACTGGTGGCGGTTTAACCATCACAATTGATTACTTCCACAGACCGATGACGGGCAGCAGCGTCACCGGAGCGAGATGCTACGCCCTGCGATCGCCAACCCGCCTGCCTAGCGTGGCGATTATGGGTATATCCTCCAGATGTTTGCCCTAAGTGGCGAATAACTGGAGATGACCTTGAACTATCCAGCGGTGGCTACTACGCCTACATAGGCTGTGGTAGCTACGCCTTCAATCGTGATGGTTATACCGCCATCAGTCGGTTGCCAGAGCCTCGTCTGTTATTCAGCAGGATGCACCACGGGCAGGTGAGGGTGGCTTGAAGCGAAAAGATGATGGGTCGCTCCCTTAAATCCCGTTGACCTGATTACCTAATTAATTCGCCCAATTATCGCCTCGTTATAACCTTCCAATAATGCCAAACATATCGTCGCATGAACCAATTCGGAACGAGTAAACCCTAACTATTGTATAATGATTCCATACCTTCGTAAATAAGCAAACTCGAATGACGCACCAGCTTAACTCAACGCAGTAAGGTCTAAAACCGAATGCATTCGCGAGCCTGTGGAGTTGACTGCGCAGTCCTGTGCAGTGCATCGTGGATATTATAGCACAGATCCGCGCTCGCCGTTTAAAGGCCATCAAAGAGCTGTGCTCGTAAAACGGGAGACGCGACTCCGCATTCGACCGGCGGGACGCGCATTTCGCTTCTCTACAAATGGTAATAGCGGTATGCTCTGATATTGTTTACAACTAGCTGGTACCGGCGACTCCGTTCGCGTGTACTTGTTTTAGGTTTTCTTTAGGCGACAAATAGGCGAGAATTTTTCCGTTTGGTTTCCCGATTTAGAAAAGGAGTACCCTATCTCATCATGTAAGTAGGTGTCGTTGAAGACGACTAAGGGAATATCTGGAAACGGGCAGCAGCGTTTACCTGGGTACAATTTGACAGCATCTGACAAAAGGGGGATGGATGATGTGTAGCCGTACGTACGTAGCTCGTCATCATCATCATAATTAACAAACGTCCACAGCTGGACATAGGATTCATCACCATCACCAGCCTTAAAACGTACGACTAAGGCCTCCTCTAATGACAATTGTCTTTTGGGGAGATTTGCCTTAGTCACCTCGCTGTGACAGGTGGGTTGGTGACCGCAGTAGGTTTTATTTGTATTCAGGTAAACGCTGCTGCCCGTTTCCTGATATTCTCTTAGTCGTCTTCTACGGCACCAATGGGATGAAACGGGGTGGGCCTATTCTAAATTCGGAAACCACATAGACAATGTAGAGTGTTATGAATAAAAATCTATTGTACCGAACGGCCGTATTGACAAACGTTATAATGCGTCGCCCTACGTACCAAAAAACCTATAGAATTTTGGGCACTGTGCGTCCGGACGTCGCAAACTAACGTTTGTGAATACGGTCGTAAGTGTAGTGTGTAAATACGCGTCCGAGTTACGGCCGCGGGCGGTAATGAGCCGCGTCATCGCCAGCGCGGAGTGAGCGCCAGGCGCCATCTGCCGAGACACTGCTACGGTCAGCCCGCACACTCGCCGAGACTCTACACCGAGTAGCCGAGACACTACGAAAGACAGATGCAAACTCGCCGAGACGCTACTAATGTCAGCCCGCACATTCGTCGAGATCCTACACTGGATGGTTACCCTGTGTAGTGTCTCACCAGCTAACACCAGTCGGCTAACACCGAGCACTCGTCTGAACACTACTAAGGACAGATGCAAAATCGCTGAAACGCTACTACGAGTACATGTCGTCAGCCCGCACACTCTCCACTAGGTACACCTGATAGCTGAGCACTAGACGAGATGCTATTATAGGCAAATGCAATATCGCTAAGTCACTACTACGGTCAGCGCGCACACTCGCCGAGACACTATAGCAGCGGATAGCCGAGCACTAACCTATACACTAGTAAAGGTAGATGCAAACTCGCTGAGACCCTACATTGTGGGGCAGCCGAGACACTACACCGGGTAGTCTAGCACTAGTCGAAACTTTACTAAAGGCAGCCGAGCACTAGCCGAGACACTACTAAGTAAAGGGCAGATACAAACTCGCTGAAACGCTACTACAGCCAGCATGACTACTCGCCGATACACTACCCGTGATTGCCTAACACTAGACGAGAATTACTAATGGCAGATGCAAACTCGCCTGCTCGAAGCGCTAACCTCCAGAACACCCCGATATGACTGGAAATCGACCCTAGAGCAAGGATCACCCGCGCTTTAGCCACTACACCCATTACGCCATCGCAGCCGCTCCTCGTACTATGTTATGCTGCATAAAGAAGCACCCGGAATATCCCGCGGCACGCGTAATATTTGGTGTTCATATCTCGGTCGTAAAGAGGAGGATTTTTATGTACACCTTGCCGAAGCTCGGAGCCAGCTTTATGGCGGACCGGCGAGGAATGCCAACGGTAATGAGGAAATTGCTCGCGCCTGCAGGTACCCAGAGGAGCGGCGCCACTCGAACGGGACTCACTCAACGAATGTGAGAATTAATCACGAGTGGATTTGGCAGAAGATGTAAAGGAGACCTATCATCTTTTCGCTCCGAGCCAACCTCACTTGCCCGTGATGCATCCTGCGGAATAACAAACGAGCCGACGCCCGTTATCTGCGGCTGGCTAGGGCACGCGGGGATGCGGCCGTATGCTTCAGCGCTGCCAGAGTCCCTGCAAGTTGCTGCCAGCTGGCGGCACAAAGGGGTTAGCGGGTTTAGTGGGTATGCCCTCCCATTCCGGGAGGTGTGAGTCCCACACACCTTCCTCGGAGGTGGCATGACGCTGCCTAATGCAATCCCCTCTAGAAAAAAAAGGCTATGCATTCCAGATGCCAAAAAAAAACCGCCTCCTTCATTCGGGATATCTATAGCTAACAACGAAACATCATGCATGCGTTATGGATAAGGTCATGTTAGAAATAGCTAAAGTTTAGTATTTCGCGGTTCTGAAGAAGTGACACAGACATAGTAGTATGTTTAAAATATTTCTCAAATTAAATCGTACCACCACAAAATGTAAGTTTTAGTATGTACACAATGTTGGGGTTGACTGGTAGAGAATGGTCCTAGCGTTAAGTTCGCGTTTTGTACCATTTTGTGCAATAAAGTTTAAATAAATAAATGTTATTTAGCTTTCAGCTTGTAATCTTTGTTGAGACGGTTTGAGCCTGGTGACCTGAAACATAGGCATTCAATTGCCTAGGTCTGGCATCAATTTCATCACACAATATGTCAAGAGTTTTTTAACAGCCTGAAAAATGTACCTTGTGATGATACCTACAATAAATAAATTTATTATTATTTATAGTAGTTTGATTTCTGTTAGACCTGGCTATGTCACTAAGCCACGCATTGCCATTTCCCTGCTTTGTCACGTAGAACAATGAAGGCTGCGGATCCTGCTGTTTCCAACGAAGACTTTCCTCATAATATTCATCTCCATACCTAGCAGATTTTGCTATATTGCACAAGGTTACTGCTTGTTTTTAATCAGTAGTGTAGTTTGAGTGAATAAATAAATAACCCAAGAATGCCACACTGGGCCATTTCGTTCCAAGTTAAGCCGAAGCTTGTACTATGGGTACTAGACAACCTGAGTAAGTTAATTAAAAGCTTGGCTGGCATGATTAATTAAGGCCTTATCGCTTTTATTTAGGATAGGCTCGAGCCTCTAATTGGGGACATACTTGAGCTGTTGTTGAAGAATATTCCTAAAAGGTCACATATTATCCAAGCTATATTTTGTTCTTGTAGTGACCGATGGGACGCCCTAGGTTCCGCTGGATAAGACTAGTCGGAAAATGATTTCAATCATCTTCAACGGACAAACAGATGGCTGATGACAGAACAGAGCGTTAATTATCGTCTCAGAGGCTCCACTTCGAGTCGCTGAGCCAGTGAAGTAAGTAAGTATATTTAGTTCAATTGCAGCGATGTTAGTGCATGAACGAACCTACATGTCGTCGCTAGGTCAGACACATCAGGTGAGCGGGTTAATTAAAAACGGTGCGACGCGACTGCCCCGCGCGATACCGCCGACTTACATGTGTACAAGCTATTTGCTATCGACACTGGTCAGCATAGATAAATATACTTTATTGCACAACAAACAATTGACTTAAAACTAAATATAATAGACATTAGTTGTACAATTAAGTGGCCTTATCGCTCCAAGATCGAGAAAACCTAAGGGTGCAATAAACAGAAAGGGCAGCATACTTCTGTTTCAAAAGATTCAAAGCTTCCTCCGGGGGAAAGCTTGACGTGCTCAACCTGAAAAAATAACTTTATAAAAATTCCATTACTCCTTGAAAAGTCGAGAAGAAACCAACAACAAATCTCATGTACCTAACTACTTTTTTCTTTTGTATGTGTCAACGTAATCTGTCACTTCGATCTCAGAGTTCATCACAGTTAATTTAGCTCAAGATTAACCACCATAGGAGCCGGAATACGTTTTCATCTGCGAAAGTCTACCTTAACCATCCTTTTTGTGGCCAAAAATCTATGTCTATAAAGACTGTACTTTTTCCGGAAAACCTCGAAACAGGTTTGCCATAGTAAATCCGGGCGCCCACAATCCCGTTAAAAACAACTGAAGCGCGGCCTGCGTTCTCTGTTTTACTTTTTTCTCTGGATTCCATACGCGAAAAGAAATAGGGGAAACCTTTATGATCACTTTTTTTCCTGCGTATCTGCGAACTTTTTCTAGGGGCACGTAAATTAAAATTTATAAAAAAGAAATTCAAATTAATCATACAAGATAGATAGATAGATAGATATAAAGTACCACATATGGCAATCACATTAGATCTATCCAATAAACAGGGAACGTTGCAATGCGATATGGTAACTGATATCATTTAGCATATCGCTTTGACAAACAGAATCAAAATGTAATTGGTGTTACAGCGAGAATTCGCTCCTTCGCGAATTGGTCAAAAGGCCAATTAACTGGAATTTCTCGTTAGGATCGAACTAGTAATTAGTGGCACTGTTTGCACATATTATATACTAGCTGCTGCCCGCGTATTTCCCCGCGAGAATATCGGAAATATAAATAACAGCATTTTTAACAAAAAAAAACAGACTTCAATATGGTGACTTTGGGACTAACAAGGAAGTTGGTCCTTGGAAGAACAAACACATTGTACTTCCAAGTCATTCAATTCCACCTTACAATTGTGCCAAATCAAACCACCTTCCGTACTTCCCGCTTTTCCAACAGACCACCACAGCGAAAACAACTAAAAACCCAAACGCATACAGAGCCACCGCTCCAACACCGAGCGTGTTTTCCCAAATCGAATTTATAACCGAACGTGTATAACACAGGCTCGGTGGCTCATTTGGTAGTGACCTCTGCCCTCTGAGCCAAGGGTCGTGGGTTCGATTCCCGCACAGTACAAACATTTGTGTTCATGAACATGTCTGTTTGTATTGGTCTGGGTGTTTTCTATGTATAATATGTATTTATTTACAAAAAAAATGTATCTAAGTAAGTTTATCAGTTGTCTAGTACCCATAGTACAAGCTTCGGCTTAGTTTGGGGCTAGGTGGCGCTGTGTGGCCCAGCGTGGCATGTCTTGGGTTATTTATTTATTTATTTATTTATTTATTTACATATAGTAATTTTTTCTGTAATCAGGCACATTTCCGCGCGAGTTTCCTTCGGCGCGCGTCGGTCGGTTCGTTCGTCGGTGATGGCTCGTCGCGATGGCGATGGGGCGATGGGGCGATGGCGCGATGGGGCGATGCGGCGCGATGGCGGCAGCCGGGTAAACAATCGTTTGTATGCGCCGCTCGCGACTGCGGCCGCTAGCCGTGATACGTTGCCGAGACGTCAAACGTTAGCCTCAACCTCCAATGCGAGAGATGCAAAGCAAAGCGATCAATAACACTAACAAACATCTCCATACATTTCTTGTGTCCAGAAACTATCTGGACACAAGAACGATTAAAAGTAAACTACGACTTGGCGGGGGCACTGCCGGGCCCCCAATTAAATCTCGCATCAGCGGCAATACTTACCTTGAAAAAGAACTTACTTATGTAAAGAACTTTATTTACCCGTCCTATTCCAATTGCAGATCTCAATGTTTAGAAGGTTTCTACTATTAATACGGTTACCGGTCTCTTTCAAAGCTTTACATAGTGGAGCGTCAGTCTTCCTTATTTATGATGAAGATCTCTTCAGCATTATCATCATCAACCTCTATCAATCCACTGTTGGACATAGGCCTCTACCAATGTTCGCCACTTTGATCGATCCTGGGCTTCTCGCATCCAGCACCAAGAAGAAGAGGTGAAGATCTAATCCTACGTAATTCCAATTGCAGACCGCTATCTTTAGTTAAAGTACGATAAGACATGTGTTGACATATATACAGACAAGTTTTAACTGTTATTTTAGTTTGACTAAAGCATACGGTCAAAAGTAGTTTAACTAATTTTGCTAGTCAATAGTACTTTTGACTGGTTAAGGGTTTTGACTGCAACATAATATATGTATACCCGGAGGGACTCCCAGCGACCACAGGCGGTGTAACACGACGGCTGTAACGTCGGGTTGAAAAGGTATGTGCGACATTTTCAGTCTTACTTATGATACAACGCGAAAGTTTAACGTTTAGACGCGTCAGTTCGCTCATGTATGTGGATCACCGGCCTAACTTAAGTACAGGCTGTCGCTGCATACCGCAGCCCGGAGCCCGCTCAGCATTCTCCCTGACGGCGGAATGTTCTGGCGCAGGCACCGCCTTACCCCGCCCAGGGCTGACAGCTGCCCGAATGTCGCCGGACCCACGTAAAGGACATGCTTTTATGATCCGCTGTAGTCTCGCTCGGCGGCCATCTTAAATATTAGGCCAGTTGACGTCGCAATTAAACTTGGACGTTCTGAGACCGTAAAAGGTAGTTGTGACCAAGATCTGAATTCTTTAATAGTCTTAACTTTTCTGATAGTTTGTCACTGCGGTAGACTGGTGCGGGAGCGGACACCGATTTAGGTAAACGTAGTGTAGGATGTCCCGCATCCCAGCCTAAATTATGACTCTAGAACTGCTGGCATAGGGATGTTTTACGGGCCAAAATAATTACATTATATTTAGTCCGTATTTTAGATCATATAAATGTATTGGACACGTATTTTTTTTTTCATTCAAATAAAAAATAGCAAAGATACAAGGCATCAAAAGTTAGAAGTTTTTAACGTCACTCCCTCCCGTAAAAATGCCTCACCGAGTGACGTCACGCGTAATTTTAACGAGCTATACCTTTGTAATTTTAGTCTAACTTACAAATAAAAAAATACGTGTCTTCTATTTTTGATTCAGCTAAAAGACAGACTAATCACAATTTTTAGCCATAATAGCCCATTGGCTGCCCGGGTTAGAGAAATGTGGCGCAAATTATAGGAAACCTTCGGCAGTGGAAGGACCTAGGCTGTTGAGAGGTAAGTAGATTGCTGAAGAAAAAGGTCGTCCTATTCTAAATCCAAAAAAATTGTTTTAGCCAAGATTGCCATGACTTCACGTGAAGTCTCAGGTAGCGTTGTTGTTCTGTCTATGTGTTTCTAAACCTAGGCGCGCACTGGTAAGTTTTTATCACCGTGACATATTATATCTCTCTTCTTCTCATTTTAAAAGTGCAAAAGAGATGAAACGACTGTCACGGTGAGAAAAAGTCACCAGTGCGCGCCTAGCCTAAGGAGACGAGTATTTATTAATTACTAGCTGTGCCCGCGGCTTCGCCCGCCTTCATGTAGGTGCGTCACAGAAGTGTTTCTTCATCCCTTTTTTTGCAATAAAAGGTAGCCTATGTCCTTTCTTAGGATCTAAAGATTGTCTGTGCCAAATTTCATCAAAATCGGTTGAGAGGTTTAAGCGGGAAAGCGTAACAGACAGACAGACAGACAGAGTTACTTTCGCATTTATAATATTAATAAGGAAATAAGGATTCAAGTTTCTATCACAATCTTATTAGGCATCATATAACGTCAACTCTATTCTTAACTGTGAATTAGTTGTTTCAGAGAATTTTAGTCTGCATCCACTAATTTAATCACATTAGCCACTTATAGATACCGTGTAAATGTACTTTCACTTCTACGTATCTATTAGATCAGTAATTCTTGTAGCTTTTGAATAATACATATTGGATAATGACGTGAAAGCTCCTGTGATTAGATGTCACTCTGTAGAAAGACACGACTTAGGGCTTAATTCCGTTCGGCGACGGATAACTTTAAAAATCACCGACCCATTCCCTGGAATGTAAGGAAGCGGCCTATCATCTTTTCGCTCCAAAGTCAACCTCACCTGCCCGTGGTGCATCCTACCGAATAACAAACGAGGCGCTGGCAACCGACTGGTGGCGGCGGTATAGGTAACCGTCACAATTGAAGGCGTAGCTAAATACGACAGACCGATGACGGGCAGCAGCGTCACCGGAGCGAGAAGCTACGCCCTGCGATCGCCAACCCGCCTGCCCAGCGCCTAGAGCCAGCTGTGGACCGCAATAGGCTGATGGTGATGATGATGACAACGCAGCTTCGATTCCCAGTAAATTACTTGAAATACTATTACTTATGTACTAAAGTTGCTATGTATCCCACCGACCATTGTTATCATCTGATACGTAGGTAGGTATTCATAATACAAAGAAAAAATCTTTTTTGAGACCATTGGGGCTATTCTCGAATCCGTTCGTAAGGTACTCTTTCCGAAACGAGTCGGTCGTTCATTCAAATATTCGAATTGTCAATGTTTCCGCAAACCTAGCCTCGATGAGAACCGTCAAATTTGAATGAACGATGTGTACGATGACGATTCCGCTTGAAGCTTTCGTTTCTGATGGATATATTTTCGAACGGATTTGTGAATAGCCCTGCAAGTGATCGCGTATTGTTGCGTGGTGGTATTTCAATAAGAATGAATTAGGATTACTCATTTCTTGCCTACTAATCCCAATTCTGACTATTTCAGCATCCATACGAATACCAAATCTATTATCTTATTAGACGCGGATCCCAATATCTTTCACTCGAACCTATCTCGAAAACCAGACGTCTTTTCCTACTTACGCAACAGAATTTACGCTTAACCGAGCGAGGTCCAGGCACTAACGTTACTCACTCACACCCATGCAATTTGTATGAGGCTCGGGCCAGCGTAGACGGAGTCGCCTCTCCCCCCGCGGGAGGTACAGCACAAGGCGTCCGAGGGGTTGACCGCGCGAGTGGTCAGAGCTCGCGATGTGACAAACTATGGTATAGTGCGGTATTGGTAGCTGGCTAGCGTAAGATGGTCCGCCGCGTCTCCCCGTTCCCTCACAAAAGCTGCGATCGGCACGGTAGGTGGTTGCACATCTATAGCTCAGGTTACGTTGGCCGCTCTCGACAGTATATTACGGTAGGTATACACTGAGTGGCGAGCGGCGTGTGGGTGAGACGTTTACGGTCGGATCGCTGGCCGGCGACGCTGCGGTGACCGCTCTAGGGAAATTTAAAGCGGGATACTAAATAATAAATCGTCATGACGCGCCTTTAATCCGGGCACGTTGCCTTTTCATTTGTTTTCGTTTGTCCTTCACTGTGCGGATGCGGACTAGATATTTAAAAGGCTAATGCCGCTTCTGCGTGATATCGGAGATGTTTTATCTGTGTAAGAATTTCTTATTTACTAAGACTTGGCAGCAAAACAATTACATACACATATTGAAGATACTAAAATAAAATGGGATACTGAGTTATCACATGTTTTTGGTTTTTTCAATGGTAATAATATGTAATAAGACGATCAATTGATGTACTAGATATAACGAGTCACTGTCCACACCGGCACTGCTCCTGCGCCATAATCTATCAGATTAACACATAGGCTATACATACTTGTAGGCTATGTCATAAAGATAAATAATTTCATATCACCCATAAATCCGAAGGCAACGCCTGGGGCTGCAGTTAATTTATCATAATTATACACCGACTATAAACAAGACAAAGAAGTATGACAACATTACAAGAATAACACAAAATAAATGAAACCAATTAAACCACAATTACCTAATCGAAGTCCGCTTAAATAGACAAGCACAGGCTTTATCTTTAGCTTTTGGGCCGCACTACAAAACACACTTACAAGTGCACACCGCCAACATATTAATCAACAACCACCCAATTCCTGGTAACCAAATTAAAAATTAAATCCGCTAAATTCCCTCGCGTCGTGTGGCGAACGCCGCGCGGGCGCAATACCGCGTTGCGAGACGCGGCGCGGCCCCTCGCGTCGCACCAATTAATTACGGTGGCCATCTTACCGCCCCCCCACACCCGACCACCCACCCACCCGCCCCGGCGGACAATTATTGCCGCCGAATCTGCGGACTCGCCTCCGGTGTGCACGCGCCCTTATGAGCCCGATGCCGGATTAGCGAGTTAATCTCGACAAAACAACCGCTTTATGACTGATGCCCGGCGACGACGGCTTGCGAGGTACGTTTGGTGCGAAAGTGACTCGGATAGGGCCGGAGTTCGGACGTCGTAAACTGAATGCATAGAAATAGAAATAATAATAACAATAGAAATAACCCAAGACATGCCACGCTGGGCCACACAGCGCCGTCTAGCCCCAAACCAAACTAAGCCGAAGCTTACACTATGGGTTCTAGACAACTGATTAACTTATTAAGATACTTTTTTTTGTAAATAAAAACATATTATACACAAAGCACCCAGACCAATACAAACAAACATGCGTATGCACACAAGTGTATGTACTATGCGGGAATCGAACCCACATCCCTTGGTTCAGACGTCAGAGGTCACTACCAAATGAGCCATTGGGCCAGTAATGCCATTTTATTTTATCGTTTGTTCTCAAAGAGTCACACCCAAACGTGTCACCCTGTGACATTAGCATCAGGTTACTTAGATTGAGATAATTTTGCTTCAACAACGACAAAGAAATGCAAAAGTTTGTTTGAATTGATGAATATTTAACTTATTCAGTAGTACCCCTTAAAGAACGCGAAAACTACTGAACGGATTCAAATGAATCTTTTGTTCTCTCCGGTTGTTCGCCACTTAGGGCAAACATGTGGAGGATATACCGCTGGTCAGGCTGGTAGGCGATCACAGGGCGTAGCTTCTCGCTCCGCTGACGCTGCTGCCTGTCATCGGTCTGTGGTGTTTAGCTACGCCCTCTGCGTCATCAGTCGGTTGCCAGCGCCTCGTCTGTTATTCGGTAGGATACACCACGGGCAGGTGAAGTTGCCTTGGAGGGAAAATATGATAGGCCGCTCCCTTACATCCCATCGGAACATAGCATATAAGTAATGTTATCTGATATTTATTCAAAGCTACACATTAAATTCGTTATCACAATGCCTCTCAAATTACAACAGCACGTTTGAACAAAATAAAAATAATGTAATTGTCAAAGTATTCTGCTGACTGGTCTCTAAATTGTTATTGAGTAATATAAAGTAACGCTTGTATAAATAATTTTGCAAATTCAGCAAATTAAATAGTTGTAGGCGACATTTTCGGTGTACCTATAGATTTACATTCCTTAATAGAAGTACGTTAGTTTAATACATAACATGACGTATCTTTTATGTACCTACTGCCCACTAATAAAATAAATAGGTAACTCAAGACCTGCCACACTGAGCTCCACAGCGTCATCTAGTCCCAAACTAAGCCGAAGCTTGTACTAAGGATACTAGAAAACTGATTTTTTATCATCCTAGCCTTTTTCCCGATTGTCTCAGGGTCGGCTTCCCAACCTGGACGCTGCCGTACTCGCCGCAGTCTACCTGTGGCGAGCCGAGCAGCGGTCGCGGGGCCTCCGGCCAGCGCCCGCCGAAGTCGGAGCGCAGAAAGAGGCCGATGAGGCGGAGGCGCTCACAGTATGGCGTGAGCGCCTCGAGGCTGCCCCGTGGGGGCGCCGCACCACTCAGGCCATTGGCCCCATCTTGGAAGAGTGGATGCGGCGCCCCCACGGGGTGGTGACGTACCGGCTGACCCAGGTCCTCACGGGACATGGATGTTTCGGCCGGTACTTATGGAGGATCAGGCGAGAGCCTGATCCTCTATGCCGTCACTGCGACAGTGGCTCGGAGGACACGGCAGAGCATACGCTTCAGCATTGCCCTGCCTGGGCCAATGAGCGCTCCGTCCTCGTCACTGTCGCACAGGACCTCGACCTGCCGCAACTCTTGCGGCAGATGACGGCGTCGAAGGAGACCTGGCGAGCGATGCTCGCATTCTGCGAGACAGTGATCTCGCAGAAGGAGGCGGCGGAAAGAGAGCGTGAGGCTGCGGTAGACGCGCCCGCTCTACGCCGCCCCCGGCCCGGGCGTCGCCGGAGGGCATACAACGCATCGTATGCCCTCTGAACCTCTCCTTCGTGCCCCGAGTGGTGAGTGCGGGGGCGCGATCCACTCATAGGGGCGTAACGGTGTGGTGGGTGCAGCCACACCGTTGCACGAGGTCCACCCGGGGAGCACTCTATTGCTCCCCGGATCCGGAGGCAGGGGTATTTGCCCTCCCCGGACCAGGAGTGCCGGCCGCTTATCATCTGCGGCTGGCCAGGGCAGGCAGGGATATGGCCGTATGCTTCGGCGCTACCCGTGTCCCTGCAACTTGCTGCCCACTGGCGACACAGGGGGGTTTAGTGGGTATGCCCTTCCTTTTGGAAGGTGTGAGTCCCACACACCATGCCGCCTCCCCCCGGAGACGGCATGAAGGTGCCTAATGCATAAAAAGGGTCGGCTTCCCAAACTGAGAGATTTGGCGAGGGCTAAGCTTTTACACAGAGCGACTGCCATCAGACCTCCGCAACACTTAGGGTAAGCTATACCCATTCCCAGTTTAGGCGTCAGAGGTCTACTAGAAAACTGATAAACTTACTTATTTTATACTTCATTAAAACGTCTCTAATACATACCTACATAGCAAACACCAGACTAAAACAGACAGACATGTTCAAGCACACATAAATATAAATATCAGACAACATCACATACATTGCTCCGTTCCAAAAGTAAGCAGCGTAAGCACTTGTGTTATTGGTATACAAATGAACAACGAAGGTACTACAAATAAATACTTAAATACAAATATAAACACCCAGACACGGAACAAACACAAGTGTTCATCACACGATGTTTGTCCCGGGTGGGAATCGAACCCACGACCCTTGGTTCAGAAGGCAAGGGTCAGTACCAATTGAGCCACTGAGCCAGTCATATTATGTGATAACGAGCCATGTGTTTGTATACAGGTACGGGGATCGAACCCGCGACTTCTGTGTCAGGAGCAGCATTCGCTGCCACTGAACCAAATTGGTCATCGTATTTTGAACTGACAATTCTAGAAAAGAGGCCTACTGGTTTGCCCTCTATTTAAATTTAATTTCTTCCTTCTTTCATTCACCATGCCATCTCAATTTCTTCATATATATAAACTTCGCATATAACCCATAGTTCACTCGTCAGGGGTATATACGTCTATTTGACGTCTAATTACCATAAAGCCGTGACCACACAGGCGGGCGCAATGCGGCAGTCCGCCACGCTACGGGCGTGCGCGGGCGCATCTGCGTTGCTGACCAATATGGCTGCCAGGGCTGTCAAGTTTCGATTACGTTACTTTGTTTAAATTTCGTTCGCAGAAGCTACGCGCCGCGCCGTGTGGCGTTTATGGGTAAGGCCTCCAGATGGCTGCCCAATGTGGCGAACAACTGGAGAGGCCTATGTCCAGCAGTGGACTGCGATAGGCTGATGATGATGATTTAATTTAAGTGGACATTTGTAACGAATGGCCACGTAACTTTTACGTTATTTAACCTGTACATTTGATGATTTAAGTAGAGTAGTAAACCATATTCTATAGGTTTTTAAAGATATGCTCGAAGAAAATATTAATAAAAAAACGAAAGTAGCCGACTACAAAACTTAGGGGATATGTAAGTGGAAATAGCAATGAGTTGGCGAAATGGCTATAGAATTGTGATAAAATAAGTAAAGATTAATACGTATGTATTATAATGTATGTATGTACCCATTTATGTATGTATAATCATCATCGTCATCAGCCTATCACAGTCCACCGCTAGACATAAGCCTCTCCAGTTGTTCGCCACTTTGGTGGTGGCGGTGGCAAACAACTGGTGGCTTTGCCAATAATCGCTACGCTGGACAGGTCGTAGCTCGTAGCGCCTCGCTCCAATGACGCTGCTGCCCGTCATCGGCCTAGTATTTAGCTACGCCTTCAATCGTGATGGTTATACCGCCACCAATCGATTACCAGAGCCTCGTTTTTTGTTCGGCAGGAGGTGAGACATCACCTTTACATCCTATTGGTGATCGCAAATAAACTGCTACCCGTTTCCTAATGTTCTCTTAGTCTCCTTTATTTCTATTATTTAACATTAGATCAATAGCGCCACCCCTACGCTGGCGGGTGCGCCGGCGCATACGTGCCGCATCTGGCGCGCGGGCGGTGCGCGGGAGTGCGTGCGCGAGCGGTAATGTCATGTAATTTGCGCGCTTTTAGCCTCTTCGCGGTAAATCATCGCTGCCCGGCCATTTGCCGCCAGCTTTATGAGAAACGCGCATCATTTGACGGCGATTCGTGAAACGAGCTTACAATGTATGTCTCTGAACTCTTCCCGGTGTTTGATTTGCAACTTTATACTTGCTTATTCTATCCAAATTGTAGCTCGCAGCGCTAATTACAATAATTTTGAATCAAGCTGTCTTGGTTGACACTAATATTTGTGATTTTTAAATTGTCATATCTCAAAAATCTAAATTTCTAAATACATATATATATATATATATATATACATATAATTAAAAGGTGACTGACTGACTGACATAGTGATCTATCAACGCACAGCCCAAACCACAGGACGGATCGGGCTAAAATTTGGCATGCAGGTAGATGTTATGACGTAAACATCCGCTAAGAAAGGATTTTGATCAATTCTACCCCCTAGGGATAAAATAGGGGATGAAACTCTATTCCACGCGGACGAAGTTGCGGTACAGCTAGTACATAATATAGTCCGCTAGCTTATTATAAACACAATGAATAATTGAAACAAACATGTTTCAATTATTCATACAAACTAATTTATTTACTCATATTAGATGGTATAAAAAATTACAACAAAAATAAAATTCTATTATTTGTTTCCTTACTAATTAATACCCATAGATTAGATCATATATTGTATCAAAAGGAACCCGAAGCATATACATGTCTGTCTGTGTAATACAAGACCTTTACCTAATTGTCAATCCTTACATAACATTAACATTACGCATTTCAAGTGTATATTATTTCACATTCAAGTAATTACATAAACATTATTTGTTACTTAGCAATTCTACTCGTTCCACCACTACATGTATCCTACCATTAAATTGTCACTATAGTAAATAACATTTATTTATCAATCATTTGTCCTTAGAGTATTAATAAATTAATAGATAAATATCAGACAACATCACATAGATTGATTCGATCCCATAGTAAGTAGGTTAACCCCTTGTGTTACGAAAATCAGAATTACGGTATCACAGGTAGAACGGTACTACAAATATACCTTATCTAAGTACAATATTAACACCCACCCACACACAGAACAAACACAAATGTTCACAACATAAATGTATGTCCTGGATGGCGATCGCACCATCGGGCCTTGGCTCAGAAGGCAGGTTCGCTACCAAATGAGCCACTAGGCCAGTTGATACGACATTTATCGTACAGAAATTGTGAAAATACCAGAACACAGGGAGAACCTATATATTTTCACTACGCCCGCCCACTGTAAAAGACATCAACGGCTTATGAGAGAGTTTAATTCAACCTTTTTTGTGCCCGTTTTCTAACACGTTAGGTACTTTTAAAAATAAATTCTCATAAGATATAATAACTATAAGACAAAATCACATCTATACTTATAATAAATCTGTAGAGAGGTCAATTCTGTACATTAAATATATTTTCAAAATAACTATCAGGGGATGATTAGTGATCGATACTGATGCCAAAAATGCAATCAGTAAAATTTTTGTCTGTCTGTCTGTCTGTCTGTCTGTCTGTCTGTCTGTCTGTATGTTCCTTATAGAAACAAAAACTACTCAACGGATTTTAACGAAACTTGGTACAATTATTTTTCATACTCCTGGGCAGGTTATAGGGTACTTTTCATCACGCTACTATTAATAGGAGCAGAGCAGTGAAGGGAAATGTTAAGAAAACGGGAGAAATTTTTTGAACGCGCATCTCTCAAAAACTACTGCATGAAATTGAATACGATTTTCACTAATGTATTACTAGAGGTCTAACTTAAAACTTAGGTATAGTTATAAGTATTTTATGGAAGTCCGTTATTTTTGAAACCCGATATCCAAGCGTGCGACGCCGCTGGCACAGCTAGTCCTGATTAAATTTTAAAGAAGGTAAGTAAGTGTATCTTTTTTCATTATCACTGGCAGTGCCGGATCTATCTAAAGGCTATTTGGGCTGTAGCTTAGGGCCCCGATGTTACTAGAGGCTTCCAAACCCTGCTGAAGCCGTTTCTACAACTACTTAATGCAGTAACAGTTTTTTTTGGCATGGCTGTTAGTTGAGTACTTAGGAAGACCCATAAGTAGTTTCAGCCCAGGGCCCCACAAATTCACGATCCGCCCCTGAGCACTGGTGTCATTGATGACACAATAATGTTGAATGTAGCCGTGTGTAGATAAATGGTGATTGGACGTTCGCTCCTGCTCATCACCAAGTTTTCTTTTGGTGCAAAGTCTCTTTACTACTTTTGAAGAAGGACAAGTTGACATTTGACAACGATCTGGAAACACCGCGAGAGCCAAAGTTTCTCCGCAAGTTTGATACAATTAATTGAGTAATCTGCCTACAAAATGCCCTGCCCTGCCCTACCCTAATAAATGCTTTATCTTACCTAAGCATCAAGTACGTAGTACACGTAGCGACTTCTCCAGTGGAAGGAAACAGTTAAGTAGTAGAAGCGAAAATTTCTCCGCAATTTAGTAATCTGCTTACAAAATGCCCTGTCCTGCCTTCACAAATGCTTTGTCTTTCCTAAGCATCGAGTACGTAGTACCTATACATAGCAAATTCTCCACTAAAAGGAAACGGTTAGTAGAAGCGAAAGTGTCTCCGCAAATTTGATACAATTGAGTAATCTGTTTACAAAATGCCCTGTCCTGCCTTCACAAATGCTTTATCTTTCCTAAGCATCAAGTACGTACAGTAGCGAGTTCTTTTGGAAGGAAAATAGTCGAGTAGCAACACGGGGCGAGTAATGAGCCGTCCCGCTTCCCGATTGCCGATTCCCGGCACAATCGATAGAATCACGGGACGGAATTAGAGCGCGCGAACGTGCGTTCCTTTGAGCCCCGTTTGCAGAAAGCAAGGCAAGCAGGAGCGGCTTATTACTCGGGCGGCTATGAAACGAGACGGATATTTTGGGACTGATTGTTTTTTCGACGGTCCGACTGCAAATCTAAAGGGATGGGTCAGGATTTTGGCAGTCTATGTTTGATAATATACCTGTGGCCAAGTCACACACCATTAACTATAATAATAAAGAAATCGCAGTAAGGAACCTTAGACTTGGCACGACATTGTCTAGATTTTATTACTTCTTAGAGATAAACAAGCAGCTCATCGAGACTTGGCTAGTTTTTTACAGAATGTTTTTGATGGGATTACAATTACTGCAATGATCAGGTACTTAAGGTGTAATTTGCTTTGACCAAATACTTTTCCTGACATGTAAAATATAGATAGATATTCTTATATCTATATATATCTATTTGTAAAGATACCTGCTGTTTGTTTACAACGTATGTTTTGAATAATTTATACCTAGTCATCGTGCTGTACTAGGACCATCGTGACCGCTTTTCCCCCTTCATTATAAGTATAAAAAAAGACATGCCACGCTGGGCCATACAACGCCCTCTAGCCCCAAACTAAGCCGAAATATAGACATATTATACATAGTAAACGAGATGCTCCAGTAAGTAACAACAACAGTATTGTTATTTATTTTTATTTATTTGATCTTTATTGCACATAACAATTTGTACAAAAGGCGGACTTAATGCCGCGTAGGCATTCTCTACCAGTCAACCATTGGGCTAAGCAGAAACAGTAAGAAGGTAGTGTGCTACAACTAATAGGTACATAAATTATGAGACTTATAGGAAGACCCAAAACAAAAAAAAAAGAACTAATAAAGATTGTTATTACTTACTGGGGCATCTCTAAGCAAGATAATGTATAAAATGAGAAATAAATGAATTTATTTATTTATTATTATCATTAAGATAATTCCGATAACGGAAACATCGGGACTTATCCAAACGTGCCTCAAAGCCTGGGCGCCTATACTTATTACGCTCTCCGGCGCTTTATGGCGGCCGGACGCGGGGTCAGCGCGGGTTTTTTGTCGCGGCACGTTCTGCGCCCCCCCTCTCACCCCCCACCCTCGCCCCGGACGCCCCGCGGGGCTCCAGGGCTGGCAGCTTTACGGAGATCGCGTAAAACTAACGGTGATTTATGCAAACCACCTCGCGCTTCGGATTGCTAATCTTCAATCGAAGTCGCCGCGTGAAGCGGCGCGCTGCAGATCATATATTAAGGGAGGACGTTAAGTTGGTTACCGAATTTTAATTAGATTTATGCTGGGATGTAAGGGAGCGGCCTATCACCTTTTCGCTCCAAGCCAACCTCACCTGCCCGTGGTGCATCCTGCCGAATAACAAACGAGGCGCTGGCAACCGACTGGTGGCGGTATAACCATCACAATTGAAGGCGTAACTAAATACTAAAGACCGGTGACGGGCAGCAGCGTCACCGGAGCAAGAAGCTACGCCCTGCGATCGCCAACCCGCCTGCCCAGCGTGGCGATTATGGGTATATCCTCCAGATGTTTGCTCTAAGCGGCGAACAACTGGAGAGGCCTATGTCCAGCAGTGGACTGTAATAGGCTGATGATGATTATGCTGGCGAGTGATGTTAAAGGCTTTTCGTATAAGAGGTCGTATCGTAAGCGTGTTGTGACGACGCTAAATAACAAACAATATCTATATTAAGGCAGCGGTTCCACTGAGGCGGACGGATACAAGCTGTGCCGCAATTCACCTTGCTTGAAAACCATGCGATGATGGCTCGGTCCATATGTAACAGCCACTGACTATTTACCATTAGTAGAAGCCATTGTAGTTTCGAAATTATAATACCATTAAAGAGAGGTAGGGCATAGCGAATCTTCGCTCGAATTGAGCCGCCCGTCCGGGGAAGGACCTCCACCCTATAGAATACCGCAGTCAAATGACCTCTGGGTCGTGTTTCTGCCGGTGAGTAGGGTTTCCGGAGCTCGTGGGGGGTTAGGGTTGGGCCGGCATGGCGGTTGGCAACTGACAGGTAACTGACCAGTTACTTGCCCGTTGTCACAGCGACTTGGGCTTCTCTTTCGCTTTCCATCAGGTGTAGGGAAGCCATTATGTCGAGCCACTATAAAAAAAAAAAAAAATACCAGACAGCGTCACATAACGTTGCTCCGATCATAAAGTAAGTAGCTTAAACACTTGTGTTATGGGTATCAGAACAACGAAGGTACCACAAATATATACCCTAAATACAAATATGAACATCCAGACACGGAACAAACACAAATGCTCATCACACGAATGTTTGTCCGGGTGGGAATCGAACCCACGACCCTTGGTTCAGAAGGCAGGAGTCACTACCAATTGAGACACCGAGCCAGTCGAAATAAATATTGTTTCAGGTAAGGTACCCTTACTTATGCTTTTATTGTAGGTTACTACGCTGATTGTTTCGGACATTCCGAGACAGAAAGACTAACCAAGCTTTGGACTGACTCGGAAAACGAATCCGAGTCGTTCTTCGGCTGGCGATAGCGTGTACTAACCGACGAGGGAGCTTTAATAACGATGTCAGCCCTAGCACGGAGGGCCGGTCGCGATATCGCGCAGATAGGGCGGCACACGCGACCCGACGAGCGGGTGTGGCGCCGCGGACACGACCGGTAAGGGCCCAGGCACACAGCGAGCGAGGCAGCAGAGACGCGCTCTACCGCGCATGTAGCACACGCGACCGACGAACGGGTGTGGTGCCGCGGACACGACCGGTAAGGGCCTTCGCACACAGCGAGCGAGGCGGTAGACACGCGTTATACCGCGCAGGTAGTACACGCGATCCGACGAGCGGGTGTGGT
The DNA here is from genome assembly GCA_031163375.1 of Conogethes punctiferalis. Taxonomy (NCBI): domain Eukaryota; kingdom Metazoa; phylum Arthropoda; class Insecta; order Lepidoptera; family Crambidae; genus Conogethes; species Conogethes punctiferalis. The sequence goes on from CM062093.1 coordinate 4,281,380, forward strand.
GCCGCGGACACGACCGGTAAGGACCTCGGCACACAGCGAGTGAGGCAGTAGAGGCGCGCTATACCGCGCAGGTAGCACATGCGCCCAAAGACCGGTTGTAGCGCCGCGGACATGACCGGTAAGGGCCCTCGCACACAGTATGCGAGGCGGTATGTAGAGACGCGCAATACCGGGCGAGTAGCACACGCGACCCAACAAACGGGTGTGGCGCCGCGGACACGACCGGTAAGGGCCCCAGCACGCAGCGAACGAGGCGGTAGACACGCGCTATACCGCGCAGGTAGCACACGCGACCCAACGACCGGTTGTAGCGCCACGGATATGACCGGGAAGGGCCCCAGCAAGTCTTAATACTTACACGTACTTGGTTAGTTTTGTGGTGAAGTATGTATGAAAAAGTATAAATAAGCGAGCTTAATCTAATACAACTTAGCTTGCGAGCTTTTGAAAGAGCTCCCAGGAGCGTATTTTAAGAATAATTAGAACTAGATGCTCTTGTCTTTCTTTAAACTTGGTTACAGAAAGCTTTCTCCACATCGTAGTTAAAAGCTTGGTTGTGACCTGAGCGGCTCGCGGCGGTTACAGTCTAAACCCACAATAAAAAAGTTAAGCCTTATTCCATTTTGGTAATTTCGCCACTCACTCGCTTCGCTATCAGTGTGTTTTGACCGTAAGTGAACCGTTTTAGCCTTCATCGCGCGACAGTTTCAGACATAATTACGATAATATGATGACCTAAATACTGCAATGGCTTTCGAGTTTAAGCCGTATTACGATTTGCTCCGGATTACTCGGTAGCCGGTCAAAGGCGATTATTTTAAAACATCAACATCCAAAAAGCCTTCACTACTTAGTTGTTAACGTTAAGTTTTTAGGGTTACGTATTACTAAGACTGCGCTGTCCGTCCGTTCGTCCGTCTGTCTTCCTGTCACCAGGATGTATCTCAAGAACCGCGATAGCTAGACAGTTGAAAATTTTACAAATTATGTATTCTGTTGCCGCTATGACAACAACACGACCACAAGAGACTTTACTAAGAGAGGTAGGGCATAGCGAATGACCTCCACCCTATAAAAAACCTCAGTCAAATGACCTCCAGGTCGTGTTTCTGCCGGTGAGTAGGGTTTCTGGAACTCGTGGGGGGGCCTGGCGGTAGCAACTGACAGGTAACTGACCAGTTACTTGCCTGTTGTCACAGCGATTTCTCTTTTGCTTTCCATCAGGCGTAGGGAAGCCATTATGTCGAGCTACTATAAAAAAAAAACGACTAAAACATATCGTGTTAATATGTTGTTTGGTGACTTTGAATGTGTGAGATAATTCTTCTATTGAAAGAAGAAGATAATTCGAAATTCAAATACATACCAATAAAACCTTTCGAACATCCAACACGCGTGTCTACCATCCGTAAAACTAACGGCGTAAAATAAAAAAAAAACAACAAACGGCCTTGCCTTGCCTCAAAGGAGTTCTCTGGCGACGGAGCGCGGCGCCCGGGGCCGCGACGCGTCGCCCCGGCAACCACCGGCAACCTCCCCCTCCCCCCCTCCCTGGCTACCTGGCCTCATTAATATGTACCCGCCGGACACCGTCTTGTACCGGCTGGAACATCAACCTCCGGTATCGACACCTGAAAATTTTATTAACTCTCCGCCGAGCTGTAAAGTAGGATGAGGTAGGTATTGTATCAGGGCCGGACAACATGTACAAATTACTGAGTATTTGACAATTACTTCATAGGTAGAAAAAAATAACCCGAGACATGCCACACTGGACCACACACCGCCATCTAGCCCCAAACTAAGCCAAATCTTGTACTATGGGCGCTAGACAACTGATAAACTTAGATTCTTTGTTGTAAGTAAATACATATTATACATAGTACACAGTAAAACCCAGACCAATAATATGCACTTGTGTTATGGGTATCATTTCTAACCTCATTTGACTTAACTTCAAGGGCTAATTTTAAAAATGATTGTAAATTTGTCTGCGCTGGTAGTCAATTAATCTAAACTATACATATCATGAAAGCCAGAACGCAGAGCTATAATATTGACCTATGAGTTAAGCCCAGAATCGATCAAAGTGGCGAACATAGGGAGAGGCCTATCCAGAATAGAATAGGATATAATATTATTGCACCATGTTCATAGATAGTGACTTAATCCAGCAGTGGACTGATAGAGGTTGATGATAATACATATCATTGTTTTAACTGTAGGTACTTCTACTCTACGATTCTACGATGTTAATGCTATCGTTATTCCTTCATCTTCTCTCATTTTCGCCGTTTTTAACATTCCAAGAAACACCACGTTGGGCGCCAAAGCATTTTCTTCCGAAAACGCTTAAAATAAAAATCAAATCCAAGACAGATTCAATTCAATTCATTTATGAAAGCCTTAAAATCATCACACCAAATACCAAAACGAGAAAATTATATCGCAAATGTAACGAAGACGTCTTAAGAAGCGGCTTTAATTATCTCCCAAGTTAACACCGGGAGTTACTTACGACTCCATTCCTGGAATATCTAGCGCCATTAACGAAGTTGAGCACTCAACAGGTGGCCCGGGTGGCGTCTCGTTTCAATATCTACAAAAGTTTCCGACGCAACTCAATAAATCGACCAGATTACCTTGAACTCTTAACATGAGAACTTTTCCCCAACAAAGTTTCCAACTTCGCCGAGGGCGGCGGACCAAGTTGGACTGGTCTTTCTTTGCTCTGTTGTTATTATCATCGTGCCGTCGTCTGCTGAAGGAATTTAAACTTTAAATTCACTGGACAAAGGGCACTTATTGCTAAGATAGTATTTCAATTGTCGACCTCGGCAGTTTAGTGAGATGTTTTGTGTAAAAAGGTTTTATGGCATGTTAGCGCGCCCGATCAGTTGTTTTCGTGTAAGTAATGTTGCATTCAAATTGTTCATAATCTAAGTGAGAACCGTTTAAGTATAATTTAGTGATTCGTATACAGATTTGATAACACAGATCTATATGTACTTACATATACCTACTGAATAGGAGCCAACATGACTGTGTTTAAGTTTTGTTTTATTGACAACGTCGCATACTTACGTGTTAAGGAAATTAGATAAACGAAGGTTACACAAATATAAACTTAAATATAAATAAAACACATAGACGCCCTCAGGCCAGGTGAAGGCCAGAATTTGCGCAGGACGGCTGGCAAGTGCTGGATGCGAGAAGCCCAAAATCGAGCACAGTGGCGAAACTTGGGAGAGGCCTATGTCCAGCAGTGGCCTGATGTGGACTGATGATGATGACATAGACACGTAACATACACAAATATTTATCACATGAATGTCTGTCCCAGGTGGGGATCGACCCTTGGTTCAAAAGGCAGGGGTTACTACCAATTAAGCAAGCGAGGCAGTCAAAATAGTAACAGATATAGGTACACGCAATAAAAATAAACAGTATTCTATCTAATTTATTAATTGTCACACGAGTCAAATTGTTTGATACTTAATTAACATGCATATTTATGAGTATACGGTTGAATAACATTATAACGATCTATTGTCCTCAATATGGTGGATAAATTAAGGATTCATACCTTTTAAGTAAGCTTTTAAAATGGTATTTTTAGTGAACCACGCAGTGAAATCATTTTTTATTTACAAGAAAATTCTTAGAAGAATCAAACAACCATAGTTAGAAAGCAGATTTAAATAAAAAATCCATGGTTTGAGTTCAGTTGGCTGGTGTGTATTACCAGCGTCTGTGACACTAAAACTCTGCTACAATTAGGCAGAAATTAAATTAAGACGTTCAACAAAAATGCCTTCAACCGAGGTAAACACTTATGTAATTATGTGTGAGGTATTCATAGGGGTATCTATCATATTACGAGTATACCCATCTCTAGGATCATAGGATACCCATCTCTTCAGTGAAACTGGTTTCCTCTATCTAAAGGTTGTCTGGAAGAGATCGCTACAAGCGATAATACCGCCTAAGTTGTTGGCTATATTTTGTTTGTAACATGTTTTCCTGTAATGCCTGTGTATCTATCTATTTTTTATAACTATCTCTCTGTAGTATATCTTAGTCATTAATGAAAATACGTATTGTAAAAGCCTCCCACAGTTACCTCACACTCTTTCTAGGTATTTTGGTATTCAAACAAGCAAATACATTCAATAGCATTAACATGAACACGCTTTAGGCTTTGGTGAGACCATCTTATTTGTCCGCGAAGATCTAGATGCGCGGGAGTTTGTATTCAAACGGCGGCTGTCTGTGTAAAACAACGCGTTAGCTGGCAAATAAATCAATAGCAGTGAGTCAAAACCATTCTGTGTCTTTTTTAATCTCTGGGGATAATTTTTGACAACCTTTATGTATTACCTACTTACTTATAAATAAATATGTAACCCAACACATGCTACAACGGTCCACACAGCGCCATCTAGTCCCAAACTAAGCCGAAGCTTGTACTACGGGTACTAGACAACTGATAAACTTAGAGGTGAGAGCCTTCTGCTCCCCCGACAGTCCGGTGATGATGACAGAACGCCTTTGCTATCATCGTAGTCATTTACAACCAAAAGTCTGATAAACTTTCCTAGGTATTTTTTTTTTGTGAATACACATTATACATAGCAAACGCCCAGGCCCATACAAACAGTCATATGCATGCCCACAAGGCTCTCACCCCTCAGTTTATCATATGTCGGCAGGATGCATCACAGGCAGCCTGCCTTTCACCTCTTTCCTCCTCCTCTCCTCAGAAAGAGGACTCTCAGGTGAGGTTGACTTGGAGCGAATAGATGATAGGCCGCTCCCTTACATCCCTGTTTATCTATTACTCTAACTAATGTAGTTCCCTGTTTACTGTGCGCACTAGACGGCTCGTTTGGATGCGCGCCGCGCGCCGCGCATCCGCTTCGTAACGAGCGCGGCGTGAGTCACTCGCGGCGATAGATGGCCGCCGGCCGCGTGCGCGCGCGCAGACACTCGCATTATAGTAATTAGATGTTACCCGCTGCGCTCATAGATGGCGGTGGTTGCATCCACCACTGCGCCACGTCACTGCTCGACAAAGGTCTCTCCAGTTATCCGCCACGCCTGGCAGGCGGGTTGACAGCTTCTCGCCCCGGTGTCGCTACTGCCCGTCGTCGGCTGGTAATATTTAGCCACGCCTATATTCGTGACAGGTCGTTCCCTTGCATCCCCTGGTCGATACCTCGGTAGTCTTCTAAGCCCCAAACCGCACGGCGCAGGGCGAACCAACCACGCGAGCCAAATGCAGCTTGGTTATCTACTACTCTCATGTAATTCCCTGTTTACTGTGCGCGCTAGACGGCTCGTTTGGATGCGCGCCGCGCGCCGCGCATCCGCTTCGTAACGAGCGCGGCGTGAGCCACTCGCGGCGATAGATGGCCGCCGGCCGCGTGCGCGCGCGCATAAACTCGCATTATAGTAATTAGATGTTACCCGCTGCGCTCATAGATGGCGGTGGTTGGATCTTCGGCTGAGACTTCTTAGACACCAGTAAAGGATCATCATCATCATTAGCCTATCGTAGTCCACTGCTCGACATAGGCCTCTCCAGTTATCCGCCACGCCTGGCAGGCGGGTTGACAGCTTCTCGCCCCGGTGTCACTGCTGCCCGTCGTCGGCCGGTAATATTTAGCCACGCCTATATTCGTGACAGGTCGTTCCCTTGCATCCCCTGGTCGATACGTCGGTAGTATTCTAAGCCCCAAACCGCACGGCGCAGGGCGAATCAACCACGCAAGCCAAATGCAGCTTGGTTATCTACTGCTCTCATGTAATTCCCTGTCTGTTTACTGTGCGCGCTAGACGGCTCGTTTGGATGCGCGCCGCGCGCCGCGCATCCGCTTCGTAACGAGCGCGGCGTGAGTCACTCGCGGCGATAGATGGCCGCCGGCCGCGTGCGCGCGCGCAGACGCTCGCATTATAAGTAGTAATTAGATGTTAGCCACTACGTTTATAGATGGCGGTGGCTGCATCTACAGCTGAAACTACTAGTAGAGCATCATCATAATCATCATCAGCAGTCCACTGCTCAACATAAGACTCTCCAGTTGTTCGCCACTGAGCAAACATCTGGAGGCTTTACCCATAAGGCCACCCTGTGGGCAGGCGGGTTGGCAATGGCAAGGTGTAGCTTCTCGCTCCAGTGACACTGAAAGATATAAGCATGTCCCTAAAGATGTAGGACAGACAAAAAAAGCGTCTTTGTTTTATACTATGTAGTGATATAGAAAGATTTGTATTTTGGTAAAAAAACCGTATCAATAAATTCCAATGGACGTCCCTTATCATCAAGGTAGTTATTAAATATCCAAGCGCTGACGAACCACATTAGTAAATCAAGTTTTAACAAATTGCCATTCAATTCTTGCCTCTGCTTCACTAATGATATTTGTATTCCATTGTCTATTATGATCTGACCAGTTTCAGACATGTGCGTAACTAAATGCTTCGCATCACGTTGTGTAACAAATCATCGCCTCGCCGCCTAACTTCTCCGATACAAAGAAAATATTCCAAGAACGGGCGCAGCTATTACGAGGAAAAGTACAGTCCGTACGTACGTGTCTCCCGTCTACCTACAAGTAATAATGCCTAATGAAAAAAACAACCGGCCAAGTGTGTGTCAGGCCACGCGTAGAGGGTTCCGTATCCATAAAGGCAAGTGGAATTAGACTGCGGGCAAATTAGGCCTGTGTAACTCCTGAATTTACAAAGTTATCTAAAATTTTTACTTTTCTTTAAAAGGTTTTCATCATATAGACTACTATCATGACTATTTCCAGATTTTTCGAATCCAAACGTTAAACGGATTAGCATTATACGCGTAGTTTAAATAAATGTTAAAGTTAAAACTCTTACAAAACACACCTAAATCAAAACATTCTCTTCAACTCTGCATATTACCTACATTATATTTAAAAGTCTAATTAATATACATATGTATTAAATTGTTATATACTGTCCCTAAAATATAGTTCGTGAAATAAACCTGTCTCAATCAACAGGGCTATCCGTCCACTTGTGAACGTAAGACTCTTTTAATTCGCGCCACTTTCACAGCCAAAAAAATTAACCCCTTTATACCTGTAGGGTTCAGCACTCTTGATAAAGAGGAAAATAAAATATCCATCATCCATGCAAAGTTTCATTTTCTTAGCATAAACCGTTTGGTAAACCGAGGATAGATGACGAAACTATAAGGTTTCCCGGCGTGCACTACAGATCTCTAAAAGGCGTAGGAATCGAGTCGGTATCGTCGAAGAGCAAACACAAATCGCACGGGACGCGGGCGGACAATAGCCCCGGTTTATCGGCCACCATTGTCTGAGCCGCGTGCCGCGACGAAAATATGCGCTTTAAGCCGTCTGCGCACGGAGCGATTAGTCGCGGGGCGAATGACTAATCGACCAGTCGCGGAATGCATGATATCACAAGACAATCGGTCCGCTCTCCTATTCAGACAACTTTGGAAACGAAATCGAACTAGATAACTATTAGTCCAGTGACTAATTACTACTTATGCTTTGACGGTTTCGTTATCGAAGTAGGTATTCTGGTGAGCTGTCAAGTCATGCGTCATTTTGTGAGGCTTTATTGCACACATTGACTTGATCGGTCTCTTTCAGACTTTCAGAGATATATGTATATCTCTGAGAGAATAGCAAGATAGAAAATGTGAAGTGTTCAAACGATTGTATGTCAACAAACAAAGTTTGGGGTGGTGGTACAAACAGTGGCAATAAACCTGGGTACACTTATATTATAAAAAGGAAACATTTGTATTTTTGTATATGTGTGTATATATTTGTAATTGTTTGTTCAGATTTCAACAATTCTATGCACCATTGAAAAGCTACATTCACCTCAGGGTGAATGTAGATTTTACACAGTAACATAGGGTATTTGTTGCTCATAAAGATTAGAAATCCTTCCTAAACACCAATAATTAAATGTAGCCCGTGTTTTACTGAAATACCCGAAGCGAAGCGAGGACGCGCCGCTAGTTAATCACTACATAGTATAAAACAAAGTCACTTTTTCTGTCCCTAAATCCCAACGTACGCTTAAATCTTTAAAACTACGCAACGGTTTTTGATGCGGTTTTTTAATAGATAGAGTGATTCAAGAGGAAGGTTTATGTATAATGAAACACCCGACGCGTAGCGAGGGCTGATCGCTAGTAGGTATAATAGAAAGTAATTGAAACTTCAAATTCAGTCGCAAGAGCGCAACCTGCCTACCCGCGACCCTTTTCGCGGCGAGCGGCGAGTGAGCGGCGGCGGCGACTCACGCGCAGCTGCGTGGTGTTTTTACTGCGAAAACAGTAGTGACGGGTGTGACGAGGTGCGCCCGCGCCGCGCACTGTGTTGGCGGGACGGCGGCGGCGGGACGGCGGCGGCGGGACGGCGTGATTACAGTTAATAAATAAATAATAAATAACCCAAGACATGCCACGCTGGGCCATACAGCGCCACCTAGCACCAAACTAAGCCGAAGCTTGTACTATGGGTACTAGACAACTGATAAACTTACTTAGATACTTTTTTTTTGTAAATAAATACATATTATACATAGAAAACACCCAGACCAATACAAGCAGACATGTTCATGAACACAAATGTTTGTACTGTGCGGGAATCGAACCCACGACCCTTGGCTCAGAGGGCAGAGGTCACTACCAAATGAGCCACCGAGCCTGTTAACCCAAGACATGCCATGCTGGGCCACACAGCATCATAAGAGAGGTAGGGCATAGCGAATCTTCGCTCGAATTGAGCTGTCCGTCCAAGGAAGCACCTCCACCCTATAGAATACCGCAGCCAACCGGTACCGAGTCGTGTTCCTGCCGGTGAATAGGGTTTCCGGAGCTCGTGGGGGGTTGGGGTTGGGCAGGTGACTGACCAATAACTTGTCCGTTATCACAGCGTCTTGGGCTTTTCTTTCGCTTTCCATCAGGCGAAGGGAAGCCATTATGCCGAGCTATTATAAAAATAAAACATCGTCTAGCCCCAAACTAAGCCGAGGCTTGTGCTATGGGTACTAGACAACTGATAAACATACTTAGACACTTTTTTTTTTGAAATAAATACATATATACGCCCAGCGGGTTGCGGGGCGTCGTACACTTCGTTTGCCTAACGCGGTGTCCACTCCAAGATTCGTCTGCTCCACCTATTGTCGGCTATTTGAAATAAATAAAAATTTATTTGCGTTTTCGTCGAGAAATCGTTAAAAACTTGAGGTCACATTCAATTAATGTTCATGGAAAGACACGGAGATGCTCTAAATTATACCACAACTTAGTTGTCTGGAATTCTCTGTACATAATTGTATGTTGTGTAATAATATCTATCTTTATAGGTTACCATTTTCCTCTGTTCTAATCTGTAAGTATTTACCTACCCGCTACCGCTTAAGGCTATGACCACAGTCTCCCGCGACGGACCTTTATCGCTACGCGGCTGAGTCACTCGCGGCGGTCGGGGCGCGCGCGCAACGTCAATTGATTGGAACCATCTTGCGCTATACTAACCTATAAATAAACAATAAATAGGTACCTATACTTTTATATTAGACACCAATTCAAGGAAACTCGATTGAAAACCAAAGGTACGCTAAGTCTGAGAAGAGGTTTCTCCTCATTATGCGTGTTTGTTTTTTTAGCTTGACATAATGGCTACCTTTCCTAATGGAAAGCGAAAGAGAAGCCCGAGTCGCTGTCACAACGGGCAAGTAACTGGTCAGTTACCTGTCAGTTGCCACCACCATGCCGGCTCAACGGGTGTTCTACTTTATAATGGGGAATGTTCCAAGAAGTTATATGAGATGATGATTACAGCTACGTTCTACCACTGCACCGCTCGCCTTCGACAGGGGATTCATTCACATAACCTAAAGCCTAAATGGCGTGGAGCCGTACTGTCCGTTTCAAAAGAAACTTCTTACCACACACACTTTCCATAGAAAGAACTCCACGCCGAGACTCTCCCCGAGAATACAGGGGTCCTTCGAGCAGGCTGTGAAGAGGTTTTTAAAGGATCGGCAATGCTCGTGTGATACCCCTGGTGTCACACGATAACCTTCAAGAGAGTTTGCCCTCCTGTCATAAAAAAAATGTGAAACATTTACTTATTTTAAGGCCCGTTTAAAGGACCTAAAGGTATAACAAGATCGTGGAAACCTTCCGGTTACCACATTGCCTCTAATAAAATCGATTGATTTTTCAGCATCGAACACTATTTGCGACACCAATTCTAACGTCTCGACTGACATAAAAACATCATTGATCATTGTAACATCAAGCCAGTTACCATTAAAGACGGATGCTTCAAAAATCATTTTCCCTCGAGGATATACGCAATTACAAAGCCATTATCGGCGCGTTATCAACTTGTAACTTGTTGACCATGAGTTTTTATTTAATCCCGTAGTTGTGACGCATTGGGAAAACCGCAGTGGCCTGTCCGCTACACAACACTATAATATAGGTAACTCAGTTGTGGCCAACCGAACTCTTTCATGTTTTTATAGTTTTATTATTAATACTTCTATCAAAATTAGAAGTCAAAGTCATTTATACCAATTTAATATTATATCTCTTCGAAAACCACCACTGCCGATGCCGGTAAGTTTCATTTATTGTCAATCCCTGTACTCTTCCCAGACGCATAGGCAGGTACTCACCCTCTCACACCTTTTCATCCGTAATATCAGTAATTTTCAACCGTTTTGTATGCGCGACCCATTTACAGTATCATCATTAAATCGTATTACGCTTAATACATAAGACTGGACATAGATTTGGCATCGCATCCCTTGGGTGTCGTAGAAGAGGACTAAAGGAATATCAAGAAACGGGCAGCAGCGTTTACCTGGGTACTAATAAAAGCTGCTGCGGTCACGAACCCACCTGCCAAGCGTGGTGACTATGGCAAATCCCTCCAAATGACAATTGTCATTGAGGGAGGCCTATGTCCAGCAGTGGACATCGGCAGGCTGTTAAAGATGATGATTGTGTTACGGTCGAATTACACCCTGCAGCACATGAAGGGTTGAAGGTTGTGCCATGTAATATACAAGTACCTATACAGCTACATGAAAAATTCATATCCGAACATACAGTTACTATGACCGATCAAAGAATTCAATTAAATTGTTACGAAAGGCATCGATTTGCGGCGACCGCGCGTGGGACGCGCCGATGGGTGCGCCGGCGCATCGCGACAGCTAATGCTCCGCTAATGACGGCTCGTAATCACCCACCGAGACATGTCAGGCATTTGAACTCGAAGGCAAAATGAACTCAATTTCCGAGAGAAAATACGACATTTTTCATTTCATTAATTATCTCAGTGGGCCTTCAGGGTGAGAGCGACAGGCGCAATGGGATTGTTCTATTGTGCCTGTCGACCTAACTTTTAGACCTCATGACCGCTTACCATCAGGTGAGTGAGGTCATCCTGAAAGCTCTTCTTATAAAAAAAATCTCTATTTAATGGCTTCCCTACGTCCGATGGAATGCGAAAGAGAAGCCCAAGTCGCTGTGACAAGGGACAAAGTAACTGATCAGTTGCCACCGCCATGCCGGCCCAACCCTAACCCCCATTCGGTCATTTGGCTGCGATATTCTATAGGGTGGAGGTCCTTCCCCGGGCGGGTGGCTCAATTCGAGCGAAAATTCGCTATGCCCTACCTCTCTTGAAAACATTCTGGACGACAACATCTCCTGGACGGCTGCTTCCAAGTGAACACTTCATGCATTGACGACTAGCTTTTGCCCGCGGCTTCGCTCACGTTAAATTCGGGGTGAATGCTCCATACAAACTTCCACCCCCCATTTTAGTGAAGTGGGGGTTAGAAAGGGGCAAAAAGTAGCCTATGTTACTCTCCATCCCTTCAACTATCTCCACTTAAAAAATCACGTCAATTCCTCTCTCCGTTTTGCACTGAATGAAAGACAAACATACAGACAGACATACTTTCCCATTTATTACATTACTAGCTGTGCTCGCGACTTCGTCCGCGTGGAATAGTTATTTTCTCCCCGTTTTTTTTTACATTTTCCATTATTTCTTCGCTCCTATTAGTTGCAGCGTGATGTTATATAGCCTAAAGCCTTCCTCGATAAATGGTCTATTCAACACAAAAAGAATTTTTCAATTCGGACCAGTAGTTCCTGAAATTAGCGCGTTCAAACAAACAAACTCTTCAGCTTTATAATATTAGTTAAGATAATATGGATTTATAAGTGCTTGTCTCAAGCCCATATGAATAAAGTTATTTTTGATTTGATTTCACGCATATTAACGCGGTAAAAACCGCGGGCTGCATCAAGCCACAATATATTTCAATGTCCGCGCCACTCTCGCGCACCGCCCGGCCCACGCGACTCCCACGCTCGCGGCGACTCCCGATCGATTCGCGAGCCCCTCGTAAAACTTTAATTGGGATCGCCGATCGTTTCCTGCTCGCCGATGCGCTATTGACGCGAACGAACGGGGCCAGAAAGTCGCCTTTGTAATGTACCTACGAGTATAATGCGTGAGAGACAACGCATTACCCTCGGTGCGTAGGTAGGTGCAGCGTTTCGAATGGAATATTTGTGCACAGGAGAGACAATGGTGCCATTATCAACTACGTTTATTATTACCGCTCAACGGCACGAATTTGGGTGATTTGAGCAATATCACATTAGCCGCAGAACCGATAACCTTTGGGGTAAACGAGTTCTGGAGTGGAGACCGCGTCTCGGGAAACGTAATGTAGGACGCCCTCAGGCCAGGTGGAGTGACGATTTGCGTAGGACGGCTGGCAAGTGCTGGATGCGAGAGGCCCAAAATTAATCAAGGTCGCGAACATTAGGAGAGGCCTATGTCCAGCAGTGGACTGACACGGGCTGATGATGATGATGATGAGCAATATCTGGGTTCTTTAGGCGGGGTGAAACGGCATATCAGTGGGCCTTCAGGGTGAGAGCGACAGGCGCGGTGGGTTTACCCTATTATGCCGGTCGACCTAACATTTGGACCACATGACCGCTTACCATCAGGTGGAGTGAGGTTGGCTTGGAGCGAAAAGATGATAGGTCGCTCCCTTACGGATCTACCTATAATCCTATAAGAAATGATTTTTAAACTGCTCATTTTAAGGATTACTAACACAGTAGGTAGACATTGTAAAAGATACAATCTTGCCTAAAATTGCATACGACCAGTGAATACAAGAAATGACCTTTCATCCAACATACTCACAGCTTACGGTGATTCTAGGTCGCGCCTACAGTATTCGTGTTTTACATAGGTATATCGTGTTTTACGTACGTATGTATATAGCTACCTTTTAGCCGACAGACGCAATCGTCGCGGACTGCGGTCGAGCCAAAACGGCACACGTGGATATAAAATAAAACTCCCAACTTATTGCCTAATAGATGCCAGCGACACCGCACCTATAACGCTTCCTTCGCCAAATTAACTCGCACTCTTCGTTCCCCACCACGTCCATCGAAGCCTAATCTAGTGTGTGTTAAATGGAGGTCGGCAGAACGCGAGCAATGGATGCTGTTGTAAACAATACGGTCGGTTGGCGACAGTGATGCGGCATGCAGAAATGCAGCCGACCCACGCGGAAGCGTCATCACGAAGAAAATAATTCTTCGCAACTTTATACGCCTTTGCGGCAATTATTCCGTGTGTTTTCTGTTTCTGACGACGTTAACTCGCCGTTTGTTTTCTAAAGATAACTTTAATGTGCTAGGTTACAAATAAGATAACACAATAGCCCGAAAGTTTGCAATCGTCAGCGTTACTGTTGTAAAATGATTTCAGAGTTGTAAAAATAAGAGTCATTGTGATAGGCATTCTAAAAGCTTTGCTTCGTGTTCAAATTAGAATCTCAAAATTAACTGGCTCCTGATTCTTACTGATTTACTCACCTTTCTATAAACAAATACTGATTCACTACTATACTACAGTAGTACATGTGTACAATAAAAAAAATATATATAATGCAATATACATCCGATTATATGTTTGGGCAGCAAAAGTGAAGACCAGGTCTATAACTTCCAAGATCGGAAGTGATCGAAAACGATCAAAAAAACTATCATTTCATGGACGAATCGTGTATTGGGCACCATGAAAAACGAACAGCGTCAATTGCGGATACGTAAACATCATCCGTCCCACATGATCGAGCAAAATGGCGAACAATTGGAGAGGCCTATGTCCAGCAGTGGACTGCGATGGCTGATGATGAAGCAAACGCTAAAACGTCACAGACAATTACAAGCAAAGTTATCACACTCGGACGATACCGATATTAATGATACTGCGACGCGTTGCAACAGAGCGTCGCGTCGCGTCGTGCCAAAACGTCCGTTACACAACTTTCGTAAAAGTATGCGAAACTAAGGCACGATAGGACGTGTACTGGAAGGAAATAAATGGAGATAGTGTGGATGCGATGTCGCTATACATATAGTGCTGCCATCTGTCAATGATCAGCTTTTAATGATCAACACCACACTAAGTATGTATCAAAATAAATATAAGACAACATCACATACCATCTCACCCTGTGGGTGTCGTAAAAGACAATTAAGGAAATATTATGAAACGGGCCAAAGCGTTTACCTGCGTACAAATCCTTTGGGTTGGCGATCGCAGGGCGTAGCCGCTCGCTCCGGTGACGCTGCTACCGACTGCTGCTGCGTCGTTGGCCAGTGCTATTTAGCTACGCCTTCCATTGTGATAGTAATACCGCCACCAGTCGGTTACCAGAGCCTCGTTTGTATTTCAGCAGGATGCACGACGGTGAGGGTGGCTTTGAGCAAAAAGGTGCGGGTTAATAAGGGAGCGACACTCTTATTATTCCACAATTACCACTCATCATCATCATAATCGGAGCATTATTCAAGGTTGCTTACAAAGGCCCCGGCTCAGATCCCGGGGTACCTTTACTTACTTAATCTCCTCTACTTTGAACGATCGTCGGCATCCCTGGTGGCGAGCCCTGGTCAAGCCAGCGCTTCTTGGGCCTACCCTGTTTGCCTGGGCCCGGGACCAACATAGTATGGCCATACCAGCGTAGGCAACAGTCTTGCAACTTTACTTGTCTGTTATGTCACGGATGTAAAGGCTGCTCTGGATGCGGGAGCTAGTGATGGTAAAACTGACAAATTGTTTTTTTTTTCATTTAATGAAAGAGCATAGCGTCGTTGTTTTTTTTTCTAAATTTGTTTTTTTTGTAGCCTACTTACTGGTTCAATTGTGAACTTAAAAAAACATGGTCCATAAAAAGTAATTTATCAGGTTTTCTTCAATTTTTTTTTTTTTCACATGAGAAAAAACTTTTTTTGCCACACTAGTGTTTTGTCGTGACTCTGCACATAGTATCAGCATGTTACCACAATAACCACTATCGCTATCAAACGCGCTAAGTGTCGTGGGGCGCAATGATCGTTTGCGTCATTTGTTGACAATTAGCGAATCACCGAGCCGGCTCTATATTTAGCCGGTCGAAGTCTGTTACATTCCAGCCGATAATAAGACCATTTTCAAACAATGCATGTTACATCTAAGCAGACCTTTACACATTGCATCTGCTTTATATTCTAAAGATTGATTCGCAGATTCCAAAGACTATTCAGAGTCTAATTGATAGATTTAGAAGCAAAAGAAATCTACTTATACACTACGCTATCTACATCCCAGACACTTTATTTGACGCATTGTACAGAATATTCATCAGCCTATATCGGTCCACTGCTGGACATAGGCCTCTCTCACTGATATAGGCTGATGATAACGATAGAATATTTACGGACGATCCGAAACTTTACAGAATCGATACCCGGTCTGATCACCGGCGATACGTGAAGTTAATGAAATGAAATGATGTTCGCCACTTTGGGCAAACACCTGGAGGTTATACCAATAATCGCACGCTGGGCAGGCGGATTGGCGATCGCAGGGCGTATCTACTCGCTCCAGTGACGCTGCTGCCCGGAGAGATATGGAAAATCATCATCTGGTAAAAGGGACAATCTTGAGCCCCTGTTTTAAATGTGCATTATCAAGGAGACAACGATTAATCCCACTCATCTCAACCTTCATACGGTCACAATACCCGAGGTCAACTAGAACCGTTTACGCAAATCTGCCGTCTTCCGCGGAGCACGCACGATGGCCGGCCTACCTCCTCCCATTACCCATAAAGCCCGTACTACACGACCGTTATTTACGATAGAAAGCTTATTGCACACCGCGCCGTGGGCGCTCGGTCGCGACGCCACACTATAAAATAAGAATGACAGTGAAATAACGGCGACCGAGTGCAAACGGCCACCAAACAATGGCATATTTTAAAGATAGTACAAACTATAAAGTAATGGCAGAGGAAAGAGGCGATACTTTCTTGGTTTTCACTATGGACAGCCGTCGCGCAATATACCATCGGGTTTACTGTCGACGCAATGAGGCAACACGCGACGCAATTAAGCGAAGTGTTCATATTTTCATGTTAACTTTTATTGTTTGCTAGTTCTTAGTGTTACCTTACAGGAACTTCGACCGTTATAGCTGTATACAAAATTAGAAGTCACTGACTAATTAAAGTTAATGTAACAAAAGACAGAACGCTTAACTGTTTATAGTGATCATATCCATGAGATTTAGCGCTCATTCATGTCACATTTTGTACTAATTCGGTGACTCATTCGTCATATATCTAGCAAAATACAAATAAAATACTCTCCCGATCGAATTTCAGTCACAGCTGCTTATATTTTGAGCACACCAGCTAAGTACGCAGTAGATAAATCTATTGCACAGATTTTCAGGCACAGGCAGGCAGGTTGGTAATCGCAGGGTGTAGCTTCTCGCTCCGATGACGCTGCTGCCCGTCAACGACCTGCAATATTTCGCTGCGCCTTCAATCAATCAAATACGCAGTAGATATACCTATTACACAGATTTTCAGGTACAGGCAGGCAGTTTGGTGATCGCAGGGCGTAGCTTCTCGCTCCGGTGACGCGGCCCGTCATCGGCCTGTAGTATTTCGCTGCGCCTTCAGTCGTGATGGTTATACCGTCGCGAGTCGGTTGCCAGAGCCTCGTTCGTTATTCAGCAGGATGCACCACGGGCAGGTGAGGGTAGCTTGGAGCGAAAAGATGATAGGTTGTTCCCTTACATTTCTAACTCATAATGTACTTTTTTCTTTACCTATTGGCCGGCATCGTAACGTAAAATAAAGCAAAAGTCGCGAGGCGGCTGATCGATCGCGGTGACGCAGCGCGCCGCACTATGTTCATGATTCCTCGTATGCAATTAGCCGCCGGTATTGGCTCAAGGTTCGCTACTTGAGAGCCTAGGCTTGCCTTAGGTAAATTGAGTACATACACGTTTTTTTAGTAACATCATAACTCAGTCTAAAGTCAGTCAAATTGTGATCAAAAACATATTTTCAAGGAGAAAACGTCTGAGACATCAACGCTGGTACAGTCATGCTATACGCCAGAGATATATTACTGAATTTGGATACCTGAAGGTTTGTCTGGAAGAGATCGGTTTAAGCGATAACACCGCCTAAATTGTACTTTGTTTTGATTGTAATGTGTTATCCTGTAATGTCTGTGTTTTTGTGCAATAAAAATTTATACTCGATTTTGCCAGTGAGAGAGCAGGCGCTGGTGAGGAGGTGGCGCGGTAGACCATAATATAACCTGGATGAGAGCCGCAGATAAAGATATGAAGACGATGGGATTACGACACACAGATATGACGTAGTCACGCGAATTTTGGGCGCAAAATCGCGAAATACACGAAGAGCCGACCCTAAGAGTCATGGGAAATGAGACACAGAATTTAGGTAGAAACATGGCGATAATAAGTAAGCTATAACACTCCGCGCACACGACGTTCTTTTCGAGACCAATTAGCTCATGCGAATTAATTTCAATGTAAGTAGCAATGATCTGGTAACCTCAAGATTTCCGAGGGGATACTATTTATAATTCGACTGTATCCGACTCGCAGTGACGTGAAAAACAAAGGTGAATTCGCGAGGCGGTGATCGATCGCGGCCGCGTCGCGTCCGCCCGATGCGCTGACGCAACGCGCGCACATAGAGTTGTCAGTTAACCTCCTCCTTTTTCGAAGTCGGTTAAAAATAAGCATCATCATGATGGTGATGACTACCATGATGATCATCATCATCAGCCTATTGCAGTCCACTGCTGGACATAGGCCTCTCCAGGTGTTCGCCACTTAGGGCAAACATCTACTTCCCTACGCCTGATGGAAAGCAAACGAGGAGCCCAAATCACTGCGACAAAGGGCAAGTAACCGGCCAGTCACCTGTCAATTGCCACCGCCCAAGCTGGACCTTTTTTTACCTTGGGAATGCCATTACGCATACACCAGGGCCCTGGGTACGGGACACCTGGGTTATTTGGGGCCTATTTAGCGGAGAATACCTAATAAACCCGACGGTGGTCCACTACGAGCACTCTGTCTGAGGGGGGTCGGGATGCCAGGAGGGATTCGACACAACCCCCCACAGTCACCTTGGGAGGACGGTGTGATGTCGTCCCTGCCTTTTGCGATGCACGACGGATGTCAGTGGATGACTAAGTATGCCAAAGGCACGTGTTGTCGTCTCCCTCGGGGCCGCTTAAAAGATTCTCTATGCCCTACCCCCTACCTCTCTTATATGGACGGTATTACGAAACCGCTGTGCCAACCCTAGCCGCACAATGCTGATGTGTCCACCTTCTGCCTCCGCACTCGCCCGGAGTGTCATTGACATGGGCTAGCACTCTTTCGCGGACGAGCAAAAAAAAATGGCGTGTTTTGGCAACTCACACCGCGACGGTAGTCATCGCCAAACAAAGCTGTAGAGATAGATAGATTAATATGTATATTCTTACAATTGACCTAAAACTAGATATAGTAGACATTTGCTGTAATTTAGGCGATCTTATCGCTACAAGCGATCTCTTCGAAACAACCTTAGGGTTAAATCACTTTTACATAATTTTTTCACTCGTTTTTTCACCACCCTTCCTTCATATTATTTATTTATTTATGTAATCTTTACTGCACAATAGAAATAGTGTACAAGAGGCGGACTTAACGCCGCATAGGTATTCTCTACCAGTCAACCATTGGGCTAAGCAGAAACAGATATTATATTAAGATCTTGGCCCAGGGGGGCCCCTGAAACTGCAGCCCGGGGCAAGTGCCCCGGTAAGCCCCCCCTTCTAGATCCGGTCCTGTCATTCATCATCAAAGCTTTCATCGAGAATAGGTGGAGGTTTAGCATTTGAACCTAGTTATCTGGAAGCGATCCCGCATAGCTATAAGACCGCCTTAATTGTATAACAATTGTATACTTCGCCTAGTTATAAGTAATTTTCTTTGATGAACAATATAGAGTATCTACCTACCTATCTATAATCTCCAATGCCCATTGGCCCATAATTCAACGTCACCCGTAATCCTTAATAAGCAATCTTTATACCTAACATCAACACGGCCACCTAACGTACACGCGCAGATATCGCGATTCGCGCATAACTGCGTCTGCGCAGGCCGTGTGACGTGTTGTGTAGGAATTGCTTCACTTAGTGCCTACGTAAATGTAGTTATGTAACTCAATACGACAATAGGGTGTTTGACGACATACATTTTAAAGATTACTCTTAAAAACCTATTCTATACAAAAGTTTATCGAATAAATGCTTATCCCGAGCAGGATTTGACACCATAACCTCGCGTCAGAATGTGTAACGTAGAATCATAGGAGCCGTCGGACCGAGTATCGACACTATAGGACATTCGCGTTAAGAAAATAGTGACTCATCACCGACTGCCGGCCACTAGCCAATTAAAAGAAATTATAATTTCTAGCGTTTTAATTGGCTAGTGGCCGGCAGTCGGTAATGAGTCACTATTTTCTTAACGCGAATGAACTATAGACTAACATCTCCCTTTTGAGTTTTGATAATGCCGCGGCCACACATTGGAGATATTTGCACCAATGTTTTGCGCCCAATGCACCAACGTATGTTTCGGTACTTGACGAAATGAAGACATTGAGCGCGTTTGTATTGGGCATTGGACAGTGATTGGACCTAAAGTTGAATCCAATGTGTGACCGCGGCTTATACAGTTTTCTTACATGGCACTGACATTTACATAGTAACTGACCAATCACATGATCGCTGGACCTGCCTTTTATGTGGTGCCATCTGGTGGATTAAATTTTTCAGAAATTGGAGATTTTTTGATTGGTCACATTATTGTAACTATGTAAGTAGTTAGTTAGAACGGGCCGTTTACCGCAACACGATGTCTGAGAACCTATTTTACGCGATACCTAACGCATATCAAGTGTGCATCGGCCGCCCCGTCGCATCAATACCAAAATACATACATCACCATACACGCAACGAGAAACGTTAATTAATCGCGCTCGGTACCCAATTATAGGTACGTATCAGCAGAGCAGCGAATAATTATGCGCGGGCGCAGCTATGCACGAGTCGCGAGGTCACCGCGACGCGAGCGCACACAGCTAACGCGTGGCAACGCATTTAGGCACGAAAATAAAACAGAAACATTGCACTTTTCGTAAACTGAGTAGGCTTGAGTTCCTTCTTGAGCTCCTGACATCGGTCGAGCGATCCCAAGCAGGTCAGCTAGTATGCTACTATGACGTATGAATGACTGACAAACTTAAGACCGCCTCGTAATTGATTGATTCAAAGGGCGATTACCGCGCCCATATACTTTCCAGATCCTTTTCTAGAAGTTGCATACTTCCAACCTCGTCAGTGGCACAATCGTAGGTGGCAAACTGGAATTGATTCTATTTCAGCCTGCTCAGCGTGGCGATTATGGGTACTTATATCCTCCAGATGTTTGCCATACCTAAGTGGCGAACAACTGAAGAGACCTATGTCCAGCAGTGTGCTGCCATAGGCTGATGATGATGATGAAGGGCCCTAAATTTTTGTGCCCAAAGAAGGGTCCCAGCGTAGTTTAAAGCGATGTTGGCTTTAGCCTTGAAGTAAAACAATACACGTGGCACCAAATCGGTGTCCGTTTGGCGCCGCGAGCCGCGGGCGTCCGTCACGCGGCCGACGCGTGCGCGCGCGCATTCGCGATGCGCTCGCGGTGCCATACGAACACAGTACACGCGGAAGGTATGCCGCTGTATGCAGTAATAATGTTGCTGAGGAAGCTTATTAAAAGCAATGTTGCGCTATCCTACAAGCTATTTTTGTAAATGTGAATGAAATAATGCTAAATTATTAGCAATTTTTATTTTATTAATTTACTTCATATAGGAAAGACTTTATATTTAATTTTATTACTAATAGCGAGACCGCTAAAGAACGCAGACTGTATTTTTAACCGACTTCAAAAAAAGGAATAGGGTTCTCAATCTGACTGAATTGAATGAGTGAATTCAGTTTAAATTAGGTAAAGAGTGCATAAAAATATTAAACAAAAAATGTTACGTTCCTATAAAAGTAAGACATTTTGTTAATATACCAATAGGAACCTTTCCTCTTTAGCTATTAAAGTTGCAAACACAAATTCAGTTGTTTCATTGAATGTAACGCGTTGATGTCTTTTCAAAAGTGCTTATCATTTATTTTGCTTTGTAAGTGCACAAATCATAATAACTTACTTTCGGTAGAGATTTTGCCGGTTATTAGAGGTTAAAAACTGTAAAACATAATGTTCAAAACGATTAATTTTCTGTGTAAATTGTAGTCAAAGAAATGACTCACCTTTTCAAAGTTACAAAATTAAGACAAGAAATATCATACAATTAGATTATGATACTTTATGATATTTACTGTTTTAAAATTGTCTTCAAAATGAAAAACAACTTTGTTATTATCAGCTATTAAGCCACATGCTATCCTCCGCTGTCAGTTTCACTGTAGTGAGCCAAAATGTTCGCAAGTCTTATCTTTGTCACGCCCTTAAAATTTGCACCTAATTACTAGCACATGTTCTTCCTTTAAAATCTTAGGTACTGGCTGGGCATGATGGTGATAAGTCTAACAAATACCTGGTTCGCTTACAGCGACTCGGGTTTCTCTTTTATTTTCTATCAGGCGTAGCGAAGAAATTTAGCAGGAGTAATGTATAAAAACTTGGGCGCATTTACTCGCCAAGGCCAAATTCGCATACTATTCGTAGGCATACTATGCCTCGCGCCTCGCCCGCGCCCGCGCACCGCTGACCTCGCGGTCCGTCTCGCGGTTCCTTGTGTGCTTCCACGAACAGATAACGCGACCGCTGAAGTATATATCTATAGTACGAGTAGCTATGCGTGTGGGCAGACGACTGATTGAATTTGTACATCGACTCAACTCATTAGGCCGCGTAAGAATTAGTTTTTAATTGTGTCTGGAGTACCCGCATTTGAATTGATGCTTTACTTTTTTATAGAAAACACCAATGTTTGTACTGTGCGGGAATCGAACCCGACCCTTGGCTTATAGGGCAGAGGTCGCTACCAAATGAGCCATCGAGCCAGTCATATCCTAAAGTCATTAGACTTTCTGAAATTTAGCTATGTAGATAACTGACTAATTACATGCCGCGTCAAAACCATTTAGTTGTTTATTCGTACGAGCCAGACCGTACCAAAGTGGGGCACAAACACACGCGTCCTCCGTCCCTCCGCCTTGAATACCCGATCGGTATTGAGAGCCGCGTCCGGCGCCCGGCAATTAGCAGAATGGACACCGGAAAGGCGAGCGGACCCGCGCGCCCCGCACTAGTGATGCGACCGGGAGTGGCCAACGGGATACGAACGAATACGACTGGGAGCGGTGAGAGCTTTCCGCTCGAGCTTTTAAGAGAGGTAGGGCATAGCGAATCTTCGCTCGAATTGAACTGCCCGTCCGGGGAAGGCCCTCCACCCTATAGAATACCGCAGCCAAATGACCTCCGGGTCGTGTTTCTGCTGGTGAGTAGGGTCTCCGGAGCTTGTGGGGGGTTAGGGTTGGGCCGGCATGGCAGTGGCAACTGACAGGTAACTAACCTGTTTACTTGCCAGTTGTCACAGCGACTTGGGCTTTTCTTTCGCTTTCCGTCAGGCGTAGGGAAGCCACTATGTCGAGCTACTATAAAAATAGAGCTCCCTTGTCCAGTGATGATGATAAGGCTCCCTTGTCTATCATCGTAGTCATTTAGGAAAAAAGCGGTGTTAACCGGCGATATGGTATAGGCGACGCCGGCCTAGGGCGCTGGATAAATAGCGGTGGTAGGGCTACTACAACGATTTCAAGAACAAGCACCAACCAGGTGCTACGAGGGTGCAATCCTTGTGTACTCTTCAACGGCCAAATCACACACCATTAACTGTAATAACAAAGAACTCGCAGTAAACAACCTTAGACTTGACACGACTTTGTCCAGGTTTCATTACTTTTTAGAAACAAACAAGCAGCTCCATCGAGATTTGGCTAGTTTTTTACAGAATTTTTTGGTGTGATTAAAATTTTCACAAATAAGAACAATAAACATTACTACCGCGGCCTGTAATACACAGCCGTCTAGTTCAACATTTTATTCAAACCTAACCTCTTGAAACATATACTCGATTCATTTCCTTGCGTCCCATTCTCAAACTACCCGGGCGGCCTTCACTAACGCTGCGTACATTATCGGGATTCGGCGAAACTTCGACGAGTGCCGCTGTAGCCGCGTAGCCGGGTCGATCGCACCGCGCAGTATTCGGCCGAACACGACTATTATCGGCGCACCGTCGGTAAAGCGGCGCGCACCGAAGGATCTGTCGCGACAATATTCGCTCGGGTACCTACAGCTCAGTACCTTCCAGACCTTAATGTGGAACGAACGTGTTCATTTTATTGCACACAATGGAGTGGAGCAACGAAAAAGTGTTGGAATTCATTCAATTGTATGAAACAGAAAGCGTCATATGGAACCCTAGCCACCCCGACCACAAAAAGAAACATTTGGTACACGATGCGTGGATAAGAATTAAAAGTCAGCTCAGCTGGAATAGCACAATAGAAGAAATGAAGAAGAAAAAGGATTCTCTCATGGCATACTACAGAGCACACCGGAATAAAATTAAGAAATCGATCAAGTCAGGAGCCAGTGCTGATGACGTATACCAGACAAATTGGTTCGCCTTTTCGGCTATGAATAGTTTTCTTCAGCCTATATACGACTGTCGTTCGACTGTAGAAACGCAGGTAAATAATAAAACATGCTTATTTACTATCTTTATTTAACAGTGGGACAAAAAATCCTAAGAATTTTTGGCTTTCGAGTTCCATTATAACTAAATTTTAATTAACGGGACTTAAGCGCACCATTTGTAATGTAGTACATTAAGTACATAATGTACTTACAGCTTGACGTTTCGGCGGTGTTGCAACAACTGTGGCCACACGCAGACTGACAGGCCGCGGGCTGGTCTGGTCGGGCGGGCTTGTCAATCTTCTGCTACCCTCAATTTTCACTTATTTTATTGATTGCCACTGCCAAGAGCCACGAGGACAATGCTGAATGTATCTTTACGAGTATGATTGTAAAATTCAGTTCCCCAGTAAATCTACACTAATGTTATACCCAGGAAAGATTTGTATCTTTTTGTGTGTGTGTGTATATATCTAATGCATAGGTAAACACAAAAACTAATGTGTTGATTCCAACAATGTTTTCACCATTAGAAAAGATTAAGGTTTCTTATTAAAATGCCAATAATGTAACCCGTAATAACCCGAAGCGGAGCAAATGTTTGCCATTGATGCTTCTAATACAATATGGAAATATGTATAATTATACTCGTATATCACAAAAATCCACTTCTTTCTAAAACAGTTCTTAGTCATTTGCAAAAAAGAAAGCTTTTTTTATTTCAGAATGAAAGTGTAGAAGAAGAGCATTCTGAATGGGACGAAGAAGCAAATACAGTTACTCGTATTAAAGAGGACTCAACTCCGACCCCTCCGCTTAATTCGAAAGTAACAAACAAGCGAGTCAAAATTGATTTGCCTTCTGAAACATTACATGCAAAGAGTCCAACGCAAGAGGCATCTGACCACGTTGAAAGCAACGACGAATACGAAATATTTGGAAAATTGATAGCCAGTAAACTCAGAAAAATAAAAAACTTAAATACAAGAGATATTCTTATGAACGACATGCATAATATGGTTTCCCGCGCCTGCATAGTGGATCGAGTTTGCCCACAAAACGTGCAGCTACCCCAATCTTATGATCAGACACTGCAAAATCTACTGTATTCCATGCCATCGTCGTCACCGCAGGATTAAACTTGACAGTTTCCTGATCATCTCGGTCACCACAGAACTAAACATGCTCTGTGGTGACCGAGATCTCCCCTACTGTCTCATCCATTCCAATTTCTGTCACTTACAGACTAATGACAGCCTCAAAAATTAATACAACGGAGACAGGTGAAATATTATTAACATGAGGGAGAGAGAGTATTCCAATGATTATATCGTATGTTTTCTTCTTACGATTGTATGTAATAAGTACTTATTGAAATTAAACTAAATTAAGTAAATGCATTTTTTCTTATCTTAACCTCGTCTTTCGAAACGATCAAAAGACCAACTTCAAGTAGGTACTTACAATTTACAATTGAACCATCATCGGGTCAGTGAAATATAATAGAGAAACACTAATAATTTAGAGGTTACTTATATGTTCTTTTAAAGGAATAGAATAATTTACTGTGAATATAGATTTGGGTACATAATAACTGTTGAAGTTGCTTAACTTACACATCGCCACATTTATTAATAAAATATAAATAAATAAATAACCCAGGATATGCCACGTTGGGCCACACAGCGCCACCTAGCCCCAAGCTAAGCCGAAGTTTGTACTATGGTTACTAGACAACTGACTGAAAATAAATACATATTAGGTATACAGAGAAAACACGCAGACCAATACAAACTGACAACTTTATGCGCAAAAATGTTTGTACTGTGCGGAAATGGAACCCACAACCCTTGGTACAGAGCAGTGATCACTACCAATTGAGCCATCGGGTCAGTCGAATACTTAAATGCTCGAGAAACGATACATACCGCGGCGAAGCGAGGGCGGGTCTCTAATTTACTTATGAAAAAAAACCGATACACCGCAATTATCGGAACGGCCGCGTCACTAGCCGGGACGTCCACCTATTAATAGTCCAGGCGGCAATCAATATTCGGCTTGCACCAGCTCTCGCCCGCATCACGCTTCCTGGAACCCGCGGCGGCGGCGCGGCGTCCCCGTCCCCGTTCGAAACAGATCAAGTCCTTATTATGCGAAATCTACATCTGTATTTTTTTAATTATTAGATAGATAGATTGTCTGAACGAGATCGCTTATATACCCAGTTTTAAGTAAATTGCATGGTGCAATAAAGAATGTCTATCTACATATACTCCTCTGTATCCCCTATAGCCTTAGCTATAGACAATTTTTTTTACAAATCTCACTTAAATAGAAAAACCTGGCTCTAATATTCAGACAACACAAGATTTTTGAATATCTTTTTTTATATAAAAAGAGCATTCAGGATGACCTTACACCACCTGACGGTAAGCGATCGTGAAGTTCAAAAGTTAGACCGACCGAGAAGAAAAATCTAACGCGCCTTTCTCCCTGACCCTGAAGACCCACTGAGATGCCGCTCCACGCCACGCCTAAAAAACCAGGATTGTAAGAGTAAGGAAACACATGACTGGAAGAGCATTTCATGACTTATTGGCACGCGGCAGAAACGGGGAACTAGACCTATTTTTAATTTTCATTGTTTGTATCAGCTTGGGTGCTTTCTCTGTATAATGTATGTATTTATTTACAAAAAAACAGTATCTAAGTAAGTTTATCAGTTGTCTAGTACATGGGTACTGGAGCTTGTACTATGGAGTACAAGCTCTGGCTTAGTTTGGGGCTAGATGGCGCTATGTAGCCCAGCGTGGCATGTCTTGGGTTATTAATTTATTAACCACCAACGCAGGGGTGTTTAAGTTTGACATCTTGGTTTGTGTCTCTATCTATGTAAGTGCGTGTCTATCTGTGGCATGGAATCGTACCTCCTACACGGGTGAAGAGATTTTGATTTAGTTCTATCCAAACGTAGGTATTACGTATTCACAAAAAACTGACTTATCCACGTTTCAGGCCGCGGCCGACCGGCCCCGCACAGACGCGCCTCCATAAATCTCGGTGGGCCTTTGTTTTTTTTCTCGTAGCCGTTACGAGACCGCGGCGTCAACGTCAGGTATAAAGTATAGACCGCGCGGTGTACTCATAGACGCGATGCGCCACTCGAGCTATAACCCAAGACATAATAACCCAAGACATGCCACGCTGGGCCACACAACGCCATCTAGCCCCAAACTAAGCCGAAGCTTGTACTATGGGTACTAGACAACTGATAAACTTACTTAAGTTGCGGGTAATACTCCATGAAGACTGTTGATGTTCATTTAAGTGCCACCGTTTTCCGGTATACATAATATTCCTTCGCGTATAAGTATAAAAGTTTGGTAACTCCTGGCTCGATGGCGGATTTGGTAGTGACCTCTACCTTCTGAGCCAAGGGTGGTCGTGGTTTCGATTCCCGCACAGTACAAGCATTTGTTTTCATAAACATGTCTGTTTGTATTGGTCTGGGTGTTTTTTATGTATACCTAATATGTATTTATTTACAAAAAAAGTATAATTAAGTTTATCAGTTGTCTAGTATCCATAGTACAAGTTTCGGCTTAGTTTGGGGCTAGATGGCGGTGTGTGGCCCAGCGTGGCATGTCTTGGGTATTTATTTATTTATTCCTACGTGTTTCCACCTTCTTATAGCAGGTATGGGATTCTTTATACAAAGCGTGAAGAAGCATCTTGCGCTTTAGCATGGCTGTGGTGACTGACTGGAAACTCAGGTTTCCCGCCCGTTGACCAGTACAGAGGGTCGCTATGCCTATGGCCGAAATTCATCCAAAAGAGCTACTAACTATAGTTAAACAATTGCTTTATTGTTAAACCACACGCTGTGAACGACTCGAGCTTTCTCACCGGCCGAGCGAGTCCCGAATCATTTGTTAACCAAAGCGTTGCCTACTTGATTCGCTAATGATCGGACATGTTGAAACGGCCTACTGTCTTCGGGACCAAGTCCGTCAACGTTGATTAATTAGTCCCAATTCGCGGAGATAATCTCTATGGTTGCACAGTGCACGAGGATTAGGTACAGTAAAATATGCTAACATGCCTATTTGTATTGGTCTAGGTTTTTTAATATAGTAGCTCGACATAATGGCTTCCCTACGCCTGATGGAAAGCGAAAGAGAAGCCCAAGTCGCTGTGACAAAGGGCAGGTAACTGGTCGGTTACCTGTCAGTTGCCACCGCCATTCCGGACCAACCCTAACCCCCCACGAGCTCTGGAAACCCCACTTACCGGCAGAAACACGACCCAGAGGTCATTTGACTGCGGTATTCTATAGGGTGGAGGTCCTTCCCCGGACGGGCGGCTCAATTCGAGCGAATATTCGCTATGCCCTATCTCTCTTATTCGAGCGAATATTCGCTATGCCTCTCTTCAACCTGCATACTAGAGGTATCACACGCGCGTTGCCCTACCTATATGATCCACCACAAATAGAGGCACAGTAATGTTACAATTAACATACGAGTTTTCAGTACATTCATGTTTACTCGGAGTTTCCCCACTGTACTTAGGTGTAATCGCGCTAGGCAAAGCTCGTTAACCCACGGGGCATGCTTACTGCTTTCGCAAACGTCATTACCATCATTTGTTAACTCTCAGTCAAACATCGCTAGATAGCGCGCATTGACCGTGCTAGGTGTTATTAAGGCGGCTCCTATAGTCAATCAAGTCCATATTTCTTAAAGAAAGTTCGTAAACAAATAAATGACTGACAGACAATTTTTAACAGTGGGCCTATGGGTAACTCCTCACAAGGATGTTTAGGATAGGGAGGTTTTTAAATATGGACTTTATGACTTAGGTTGCCAACTATCTGTTTTAAACAGTTTTATACTGTTTTTTACCAAATTATACTTTTAACTGTTTAACAAAAATAAAGTATACAAAATACTGTTTTCAGCATCAACATGGAGACACATTATTATGTGTTACACTTAGACGCTCACAAATTTATAATATACTGCTTAATTATCTTCATAGACCTGAATATACTTTATTTCTCGTAAAGAAAGTTGGCAACCCTATTTATGACACGTGTATAGCTAACGCGGATAATTCGCCAATGTCAAGTGTTTATAGAGACACGTCAAAACGCAATTGGCCGGTGAACTGAGTAATACTACGAATATATTATTACGAATATAAAAAAAAGTCTTCACTTAATTCATATTATTGCAGATGCCAGTTTGATGACCAAATGGCGCAGGGGCAGATACGCGGCGCCCGGCATATACCGCTATCGGGATCGCGGGCTTATCTACCGCGCTTGGCGCGAGCCACTGCCCGTTATTAATGACTCACCCTGTATATGATACCAGAGGTGCAGTGATAATTTGGAACTGTTTTCCGAGGAACGATTAAAACACTTCAATTTTTAGTTCGACTTTTGAGAAATGTTGTACATTTACCGTTAATAATCTCCGAATGTTGGAAATCTTTTAAACGAAGCGTGAAGAAGCATCTTACAAGTCAGCATGGCTTAGATGACTGAAGGTAAGCTGGGGCTTCAGGCCCGTTGTCAGAGCGGCTTGGGTTTCCTTTCTAGCTTTCCATGAGTGGGAGGAAGGCCACTATGCTGAGCCAATATAAAAAAATCACAAATTCGGATGACAATAAAAATAGTATAATGTACCTACAAAAATCCTACCAAACCCTAATGCAGCATTCATTACCAGTGATCCTATGGGCTAAGCAGAAACAAATGAGTAGGTATGTGTTGTCGTATGTCAATGTACAAAGTTTATTTAATACTGGTGTTATGTAAATACATATGTACTTTTAAAAATATGTAATATAATGTCTACCTACCTAACCTACCTATATCACTACATACTATAAAACAAAGTCACTTTTAGTTTTTTAAATTTTTGATGTGTTTCACAATGCCTTGAAAAGGTTAATTTGTAGCATAGACTAATACCATCTGTAAAACTACACAATTTATTGTTGTACCTATTTTTGTTGCAAATTAAGGTGAATAAATGAATATGAATATGAATGTCTGTCCCTATATATGCAATAAAACTACGCAACGGATTTTGATGTGTTTTTCTTCTATTAGATGGTGATTCAAGAGATTGCTCTGGAAGTTGATTGAAATTAATCTTAAATAGTTAAAATGGAAATAAATTGATAAACAAACAACACAAAGCATTTCACTTTATTCCATCCCACCCATATGTATTTTATCAGCGTTTGATTGAAACGCAACGACCACGTCGGTCATAGTTAACCGGATTTTAAACAAATATTTAGCAGTTTCACGCCTACCGTATAGACTGGGCTTTATCAGCGTTCACTCAAAATTCTTATTGCTTGTATACGTTTTATTCATAATAATAATAATAAATAACCCAAGACATGCCACGCTGGGCCACACAGCGCCACCTAGCCCCAAACTAAGCCGCAGCTTGTACTATGGGTACTAGACAACTGATAAACTTACTTAGATACTTTTTTTTTTGTAAATAAATACATATTATACATAGAAAACACCCAGACCAATACAAACAGACATGTTCATGAACACAAATGTTTGTACTGTGCGGGAATCGAACCCATGACCCTTGGCTCAGAGGGCAGAGGTTACTACCAAATGAGCCACCGAGCCTGTCTTATACCACCAGAATGACAAAATGCTGCCTGATGGTACGCGGCTACCGCAGCCCATGGACGCCTGCAACATCGCATCGCATGCGCTTTGTTTTTAACCTTGCGGCGACGGAGAAATAATAAAATACACTGCCCCATCCCTTCCCGTAACAAACAATTGGACAGGCCTATGACCAGCAGTGGACTGTGAAGGGCTGATGATTAATTGATGATTGATGCCTTCCCGTGGATGTCGTAAGAATCATCTAACGGGTTTCTACAGATTTAAGCTTAGTTATACCTAACTAATAAAGTAGGTTTTTTTTCTAAATGACTACGATGATGGTCAGGCCGGCCTTGAGATCATCACCGGACTGTTGGGGGAGCGGAAGGCTCTCACCCCTAGAATAAAGTAGGTAGTCTCGGTTTCATCTACCAGATCCACTGCCGGATAAAAGCAACCCCAGCCTTCCCTTCTGGTGGTTATCGCCTTGACATTTTAGTTTAGTCAAATAGTTTACCCTTACTTATTCCTTTTTTCGGCGTGGTATTTGGGACTCATACCTCCCAGAATGATAGGGGATACCCACTAATCCCCCCTGTCTCGCCAGTGGGTAGCAACTTGCAGAGACTCTGCTAGCGCACTCTGCAGGCACAGTACAGGTGCATCTTTGCCTGTCCTGACCAACCGAAGATGACAAGTGGCCGGGACCCACCTCAAATATCCCTATCCTCGCCTTCCGGGGAGCGATTAATGCTCCCTGGACGGACTTGATGCAACAATGTGGACAGCCACACCACAGACCATTTCACCATCACTCCCCCGCGCTCACCACTCAGAGCACCATACGGGAAGGGATCCAGTGGTTGTCGTCAGAGTCAAGTAAGGAGCTTCTTCAGATTTCAGCTTAGCTAATTTCCAAAACGTCTTCATGCTGATAATAATAAAACTTAACCGCCGTTTTACTCGTGCGTGCGTAAATCGCAACAGCCAGCATAATTGGACACTCGCAAACATAATCAATGTCACCGCAATGGCGGCGAGTGCATAAGTCATCGACCCGGCCGTGTGACGAAACGGTGCGCGGGCGCGATACGAGAACGGCGGAGCAAATAAACAAAAAGAACATTAGCATAATCGCGCAAACTCGGTGACACACTTACGCGGTCTCTGTGTGCAGACCCCGCTTTACCCGTGGGCACTTTGGGCAAAAGCCTAAGACTCCCTGATCGATAGGAATCCCTCAGCCTAAAAAAAGTCCCTACTTAGTTCCTGTCAAGTTTCAACAAAATAGTGTTCAGTCAAAGGGATGTAAGGGAGCGCCCTACCATCTTCTCGCTCCAAGCCACCCGTGGTGCATCGTGCCGAATAACAAACGAGGCTCTGGCAGCCGACTGGTGGCGGTATAACCATCACAACCGAAGCCGTAGCTCAATACCACAGGCCGATGAAGGGCAACAGCGTCATCGGGGCGAGAAGTTATGCCCTGCGATCGCCTAGAATAGCAATATTATACCTACTCAGCGTAGCAATATTATAGGTACAGCCTCCAGGTGTTTGCCCAAAGTGGCGAACAACTGGAGAGGCCTATGTCCAGCAGTAGACGTTATCAGTCTGATGAATATGATGAGCCTATTCCTATGCCTTTCTTTTTTATGAAAGTGGCGGCAGACGGTCACATGTGATGCCTGATGGTAAGCAGTTCCTTGCCTGCTTTCTTTCGACGACGCAATAAGCGCTATAAAAATACTTTACCTACACTAACTCTCAATAGATTTAAGATCCCCACTGTGCAGAACACCTTAAAATACTAAGAATAGCACCGCAAATGCCGTATGCCCTTTTAGCAAACCGTCACACGTTACCACCTTGCGCGAACTTTTTATTGAGACCTCGTCTTTTTGCACAGAGGTCGATTAAACTGGATTCCGCCATTGATGAATGTGGCCTTAAGTCTAGAAGCCCGATTCCAGTTATGCGATAAGGAACGGGCAAATAGGGGCGCAAGTATTTCGTTGCAATGGAAACGTGGACCTGTGCTAATGCATGAAGTATGCTATTGAATTTTAAATGCATTTGTGTACTAGTGGAAAATACTTTTTGGACACATAGATACGTTTACTTGTAACTGAACATGAAAAGAATGTTCATTCATGTACGTCTCTACGTACATCGTATGAATGGCGGGGAAAATTTAGTAGCGCAGGGCCGTGTGGAATGGCAATCGAGACAAGAAACCTTCAGGGGAACAGATAAGAAAGGTGATGATGATGGTACGATATGGGGTTGAAAATAAAGGAGACTAGTCCTAGTCATACTCAAAATACACAAGATCAACCAGGGTCGATACCCACCATCCTCAATCTGAATAGATATCCAGAACACTAAAATTGCTCATTAAATGGAAGTCTAGCCTCCAAATTACATTCAATAAATACTTATTATCAGACAGCGCCACATAATGTTGTTCCGATCCCGTCATAGCTTAAAAAGCTCTTGTGCCATGGAGAACAATGGAAGTATGTACGAACACCACTTCTATGTGATTGAACAGAGTCTACAAACAAATTAAGGTGTAATTTTCAATTTAACTGTGTTTAAAGTAGATAAGAAAGTCAGTTCAGCTGCCTTAAAGTACAGAATAGATGCCCAGAAGGGGATCTTAAGCTAAGTATAGATCTTAGATTCACGTTTCGGGATCAGTTGTCAGGGATCAGTCTCAGATAAATTTTACACCATTAGATCTAGACTTATTAGTCGTATAGAGTGATTTCTCAAAGTGTCTCCGCGTCATCGCAGAGGCTAGACACGGGAGCGCGGACGGAGAGAGCCCGAGAGAAAGTCGATATTGTGCCGGGCGCCGGGCGGCGGCGCGGGCGCGCATCGCGGTCGCGAGCGCAGTTTTTACGTAACACGCTGTCACAGGGTTGTCATACTATCTACTGAAAGACACTGTTTAATAATCTGAAAAGTAATTAGTAACACAATTGAATTACAACGAACAACAATAACTAGAGATAGACGTCAAACGACGTCTGTCAGTGTCACCGTAACGTCAAACGTCAGCTGTCAATGATGATGCGTTCTGAACGTGGCGAATTGGGCTGTCCAGTCCATTGTGGTTGATAATTGTCCTCTAACACTACCTAGATACAAATTTCACTCAATGTTTACTACGGAACAACCAAGTCAAAGGAGACAGTAGTAGCTATCTACCTACCTAAGTACGAAATTTACTGAACATCTTAGTAGGGGAGCCCAAGGGGGGATTTCGGGAGTTACTAAAGCGCGGCAGATTAACATATAGGGAGATACCTTGTACCCGATTAAATACCTCCACCAAACATGAGTCCCGTAAATGCGGCCGCCCGTCAAGGATAAAGGATCAGATTAGTAAAAAAAAGTTGATCATCAGAAATTCTTGAGCGCGTCAGATTAAGGTAGGGTGAGTTAGTTACATGCTAAAAAGTATATATTCCACTAATCTGACAATTTCCGATTGTCGTTAAGAAGTAGGTGGGTTACAAACTTGTAAAAAAAAAAAAACGTCATCTCGACTTTCTCGAGCGTGGCTAAATTTTTTTTTATTTTGAAGGAAATAATTTAACGTTCACAAAAAATATATAATCTGACGATTTCCATAAGCCGAAGTAAGGAAAACTAATTAATAAAGTTTAATGCGTGCAGCTACGTAATCCCTGTATTCCCCACTCCGCGTTTCTATTCCTCTCTCACTTTTTCTCTATCTATGTCAAAGTCAAGTCAAAGTCAAAATAATCTTTATTTGTATAGGTTTTTATGAAAAACACTTACAAATCGTCGAAGCTACCACCGGTTCGGAAAGCAGCGTTCTACCGAGAAGATACCGGCAAGAAACTCGTGTAGTTGCTCTTTTCAAAATGGTGTTTACAATATTATTATCACATTCATACTTTTAACTACGACCACGTCATACAGTCTGGGGCCTTAAAAAATTAATTATAAATTAGATAGAAAAAAAAAATTAACCTTAACATCTATATATATATATATTATATATATAAAAGGAGAAACTGACTGACTGACTGACTGACTGACTGACTGACTGACATATCAACGCACAGCCCAAACGGCTAAACGTAGGCACTTGAAATTTGGAAGGGACGTAGCTTAGGTACCGTAGGGGTGCACTAAGAAAGGAATTCCCGAAATTCCCACGGGAACGGGAATTAGCGGGAAAATCCTTTTGTATGAAAAATCTAAACCGCTTAAGTTAGACGCTTCAAATTTGGCATGCAGGTACCTTAGTAAATATAAAGTTTAGTTATGGCTGTATTTTGAGAAATTCCCACGGGAACGGGAGTTAGCGGGAAAAAACTTTTGTATGTATAAATTTAAACACGCGGACGAAGTCGCGGGCAAAAGCTAGTACTCTATATAGGGCAATCAGGAGTAGACCAGTCTCCAAGGCAGCACCTGTTCACAAGTATGACGTGTGTACCAGCCATCGCTTCATTCAACCATATTTGAGGGAATGTAACGACCCGCCACACAGCGCCACCACCCCAGAAACATTTTAGTGAGCATGACTAGTCCAGTTACCCCAATATAAAATATTTGGCAAAATCATAAAACTAATAAATGAGTAAATTAACTGAAGGACGTAGCTCACATAGAATAGAAGTTACATATGACTCTATATAAACAACCAATGAAATGGTTATAATTTTATTATGATAAAGTGCAGGCGAGCAGCATCCGCTTATTTGGCAGTTGACCATACAGTCTTATCACTTAAATAGTCTTCAATTCTGTAATAACCTTTCTTTATTAGACATCCTTTAATATATAATTTAAATTTTTGAATGGGTAGATCAATTATACTTTGAGGCAATTTATTAAACATTTTTATGCTAAGCCCTATAAATGACTTTCCACATTTATTCAACCTCAGATTAGGAATAG
This sequence comes from Conogethes punctiferalis, assembly GCA_031163375.1. Classification (NCBI taxonomy): domain Eukaryota; kingdom Metazoa; phylum Arthropoda; class Insecta; order Lepidoptera; family Crambidae; genus Conogethes; species Conogethes punctiferalis. The sequence continues at coordinate 4,317,212 of CM062093.1, forward strand.
CTAGCTTGTGCCTGTTTCTGGTATTGAATTTATGACTATCTGAATTTTTAGGAAGCTTGTGCTTGTTCTTATAAACATGGATTAAACAGTCCATGATATATTGGGAGGCAACAGTTAAGATATTTATTTCTTTAAAAAAGTCTCTAAGAGAATCACGTGGGCCAAGTTTGTATATGGCTCTGATAGCTCTCTTTTGTAAAACAAATATGGTCTGGATGTCTGCCGCTGAGCCCCACAGTAGAAGGCCATAGGACATAACACTATGGAAGTAGCTAAAATAAACCAATCTCGCAGTGTCGACATCAGTTAAATGTCTAATCTTCCTAACAGCATATGCAGCTGAACTAAGTCGTCCTGCCAGGGCAGCAACATGTGGAGCCCACTGCAATCTTGAGTCTAAGGTGATACCTAAGAACACTGTTGAGTTAACGATATCAATGGGTTCTTGATTTATGTTAATGACAGTTTTGACTTGTCTGACATTGGGCATAGAAAACTTTATACATTTAGTTTTCTTAGCATTTAGTAACAGATTGTTACTTGTAAACCAATGTAGTACTTTAGAGACAGCATCATTTACTTCGTCAAAATTTTCTCTTTGTCTATCAACCTTAAATATTAAAGATGTGTCATCGGCAAATAGCACCATCTCACATAAGTCTTTTGCAAAACATGGAAGATCATTAATATACACTAAAAAGAGCAAAGGTCCCAATATTGAGCCCTGGGGCACACCCACAAGCAAGGGGGCGCCAGAGGAGTGACTACCGTTAACATTAATTTTTTGGATTCTTCCTATCAGGTAAGACTGTATCATACTAAGCGAGTCGTTCGATACACCGTAATGACGTAACTTCATAAGTAGTGTCTGATGATCAACGCAATCAAATGCCTTTGACAAATCACAGAAAATCCCCACAGCATCTTGCTTGTTCTCCCATGCATCAAATACATGTTTTACGAGCGCTACACCAGCGTCAGTCGTGGATTATGACTCTCTCACTCCGTCCCCACTCTGGTTTCTGTTGCCATGACGCCATGACGCCAAAGATTTGAAAAAATAAAAAAAAAATTTTTCAATTGTCAGATTAGGCGAATCCCTCTAGATAATCGTCAGATCATGAGACAGCACGTCTAGGGTATATAGATGAACCATATATATCTTAATCTGACGCGCTCGAGTATTTCAAAATGGCGATTTTTTTTTACACAGTTTAAAAATGGCCGCGAGTTTGGGTCACATCCAAATCGTCAGATTATTATATAAGAGCTTTTTTTTAGGTTCACTTAACACCCCCTTAGAAAATCTGACGCGCTCGATTAAGTTTTTTTTTTATCGATTTCAACCCTTACGTATGACTACCCCCATCATGGAAACAATCAGATTAACATACGTACATTTTCCAAAATACGTAAAACATTGATGGTATCAATATCTGACGCGCTCCAGTATGTCCATGCATCGGTTTTTTTTTACATTTTTGAAAATTTATAGTCGCTCCCCCCACCAATGAAAGTGTATATATTATACTAGCTTTCCGCCCGCGACTTCGTCCGCGTAAAGTTTTTTTTTCCAAAATAAAATTGTGCCTATGTTACTCGTGGATAATGTAGCTTTCGAATGGTGAAAGATTTTTTAAAAACGGTCCAGTAGTTTTTGAGCCTATTCATTACAACCAAACAAACAAAGTTTTCCTCTTTATAATATTAGTGTAGATAACATTTTTTTCTTCTAATTATCTAAGCTTCGCAATCGAATAGGTCTCTATGATGCTCGAGTAAATCCCGATTTAGCATCCCGGGCTCCCCTACCATCTGCTACGAAACAACAAATTCAAGAGGTATTAAACTAGGCTAAACAGGGCACTACAAAACCCGTAGATTCATTAAGTAGCACTCTCCTCTCCTGGTGTAAAGCGTAAGAGAAGCTCATGTTGCTGCGACAATGGACTAGAAACCGAATCGAGCTAATCTCAGTTGCCATAGCTATGTCAGTCTTAAAAATGCCGCTAGTTACACACTGACAGATCCCGACACGCAATCGAACACCCGACTGCCGCGGCCGTATCGCTGAGTGTACATTCGTGGCTAGCCAGCAGGATAGGCCCTACGACCGGCTGAAAAATTGAAACCTCAAGACGTGAGAAGTCATGTGCAATACTTTGATCAACTTTGTTCAATCCATAGCCACCTGTACTACTTGTATTTTAGGAATTGCGTCTAGTGTCCACATCCCAAATGTGGCCAAGCGCATCATTAAGGGTATAATGATAAAAAAAGGGAAAATAAACTTTTATTTGTTCAAAAGCTCACACAAGCGAATTTGCCATCAGCTAGTTAAGTATAATACGTGTTTTTGTGTAAGAAAGTCCTTGGTCGAATGTAACGTCCAGCTGCGCTGCGTCGCGATCGCGCAGTTTTTACGTAAGCCGACGGCGACGCGGCGAGACGGCCTGCCACGCGGCTAAATTATGGAGTGACCCGCTGCTAGGGCTAGCGACTACTGGCAGTTGCAAACAAACGATCCAAATAGTTAATAATAAACAAAATAAATAGCCTAAAACACGCCACCGCCGGCCACACAGCGCCATCTAGTCCTAAACAACTGACTGAAAATAGACAACTGATAAACTTACTTAGATCAGGGTGCTTACTCTCGACGCTCGATAACATTGGGATTGGAGATTGGAATTGAAATATTGTCCTTTTGGCACTCTTGAATGCCACACTAGCGCACGATTGGAATCAAATCTGGTGGAATTTTATGGAACTAAATGAGATCGAGCAATGCACTTTTTCGGCACCCTTGACGGGATTTTGACATTGACGTATCGAGTTTAGATTCGTGTTTATGATCGAACAAATACAGTCGCACAAATCTTACTTTTTCGGGATAGAATTTGGTGTTTGTGTTTGATTTTACTAGTCTTGAATATAAATAATGGCACGTATCGCTCTTATTTGTAATACTTTGAGTAATGCGCATTCATTTGATGTACGACAAAGGCGGAATTTAAGAATAATGGAGCGATATGCCGATAACGCGTTTGATATGGGTGACGATGAATTTCGACAAAATTACAGAGTTTTAAAGAACTTTTCAACCTAATTCATAATGAATCATCCTGACAAAGCTGCTAAAATTATTAAAGCTTACTGTGTCTTACATTACATTTGTAACCAGCCACAACTAAGTCAGGGTGATTTTGATGAAATTGTGCCACCCATAGGACAAATCCAAGATCTATTAGATAACCGAGGTGTTACTGATGAGCTTCGGCGAGGCACTGAAGCAGAATTAGTACAGGAATTGTGGGCGGCAAGATATAGGCAGTGAATATATTAATAAATATTTAAACTTTTATGTCACTTATTTCTTTCCTTTGTTAATACACAATAGACCCTATAAAAATGCCTATTTTTAATATTAGTAACTTGAGCCAAAACATAAGCTCTAATATTATGATAGGTAGCCTTCATGGACGACGGTATCCTTATACCTATCATATAGAGGATAGGTGTTTATGATCATACATAAATTAAAACAATTATTGACTTGATATTACTTGTATATTAAGATTACTCTTTCTAAACACACACAGCTTAATTTACACATTACATGTAAGACAATTAAAATATAACATTTAAACTTACAAAGTAAATATATTCCGTACATAATTCAACATTATTATTCTGCAATTTTATTTAGGGCATTTGCCATGTTATTTAATGCATTTCCTATTCTTTCACTGCCCAATATGATAGCAGTTCCAACAGAATCTAACGATGATGTGAAGGCTGTTAGACTATTCACAGCAACGGCAAGAGCTCTAGCAGTATTTGATTTTGCTTCAACTCTTTGCCTCTCTATGGCAAAAAATCTTTCACTCTCTTGATCCAGTCTAGTCCTAGATTGTGATTGAGATGAGCGGGTCCTGCGCCTTTCCCTAATTGCAGGACGAGGCCGAGGACGAGGTCTTGGTGTCTAAAACCGGACTATGATTCGGTTTCGTATCTGAAAAAATAAAGTAGTACATATTTAAAAAAAAAATGCTTTCTGTGTCTTTATTAGACTTCTACAAAAATAGGTATTTTAAATAAAAGGAATGCCTTGCCTCTCACAGGCTCTAAACCATTTTTAATTTCAAAACTATAAAACCAGAGTAATTAAACTTATACAGTTAGTACATACCTTTGCTCAGCCTTTTCCGTCTTTGTGCGCGTCGCCTAGAGCATTTAAGGATATTTCGTTCCACTTTACTTCTCTTGTTTCGCATGAGCGGTGCGCAAGAGACGCTTGGCTATTCCCGGGCTTTGCGACAAGAAATCCGCCAGGATCTCTAACTGTTGGTAGAACGGTCTGCTGCTCATTATATTCTGTTGAAATTACACATTATTTGTATAAAAGAAATAAACAACGCAATATTTCTATCAAATACAATAAATAGAACTTTCATACCTGTGTTGAATTATTTGTGTCTTGACTTAAAATATTCCAAATACGGTGCACAAGAAGAGTTCCGTCTACGGAGTGACTAATAAGGGCTTAATACTTGCATTGTATCAACAAAAACTAGCCACATAGAATACTTTAGCTTTTTGTAGCGAAGTGTTCATAAATTTCAAAAAGTTATTTGTTTATTTGGAACTGACAAGAGTGACAAGTCGACGCGTTGTTTTTTTAAATCCAATATGGCGGGCAAGGCAATGACATATTCATCAGTCTTCCTTCATTATTTTCCGTAAATTACGCTTTTAATCGACATACATTAATTGTAAATGCTGACAATAGTTACCTTTGTAATAAAAAACAAATTAAGTAATATTTAATCATAAATTAACGTATATTCAAATATTCCTGTATTTGGTAGTTTACATTTTGTTACATTATGACCACCCCAAGTCATAGTTCATTCATTCTCTGTATATTATCTGTACTCGATCCTGCAGACGATTGCGATCCCAATCCTATTTGGTTCAAGAGTACCAATATTTTTAAGATTGGAATTGAAACTGCACTAGATTGGGATAGGATTGAGATTGGGATTGGTTTCAAGAGTAGGCCTACAGATCACGATCAGATATAACAACAGTGAGCATGTAAGTGAGCTGCCTATCATCTTTTCCCTCAAAGCCAACCTCACCAGTTCGTGGTACATCCTGCCGAATTACAAACGAGGCTCTGGCAACCGACTAGTGGCGGTACAACCATCACAGTTGAAATAAAACACAGACAGAGCCCGACATAAACGAATACCACCGACGGGCAGCAGCGTCACCGAAGCGAGAAGCTGCGCCCTGCGATCGCCAACCCGCCTGCCTAATGTTTGCCCTAGATGGTAAACAACTGGAGAGGCCTATGTCCAGCGGTGGACTGCAACAGGCTGATAATGATGATAATTAATGATAATGACTGTCTCGGTGGCTGCATTGGTAGTGGCCCCTGCCTTCTGAACCAAGGGTCGTGGGTTCGATTCCCACCCGGGACAAACATTCGTGTGATGAACACTTGTATTTGTTCCGTGTCTGGGTGTTTATAATTGTATTTAAAGTATTTATTTGTAGTACCTTCGTTGTTCTGATACCCATAACACAAGTGCTTACGCTACTTACTTTGGGATCGGAGCAATGTATGTGATGTTGTCTGATATTTATATTATATTTATTTAATGATGATGTCCAACAGTGGACTGCGGTACGCTGATAATGCTGAACCGAAGCTAAAGTCGCATAGTGTTGTGGCATCCCTGAGTGGGTCGAGCGCGGCGTGAGCCCACATTAACATTCGCGCTGTACGCGGCCGCCTCCGCGCCGCCCGCCCGCCCACTGCCACACACGGGGACTGAGCACGATAGATAGTTAGATACACTTTAGATAGATGGATAAACAACCCAAGGTATGCCACGCTGAACCGCAATTTCCTGCCCCGCACGACTAAACTGTGGAATGCTTTGTCGCCAGCGGTGTTTCCGGACCGATACGACCTTCAAATCTTCAAGAAAAGAGCATACCTCTTTCTTAAAGGCCGGCAGCGCAGCTGTAACTCCTGATGTTGCAGATGTACATGGGCGGCGGTTATCACTTACCATCAGGTGAGCCGTCTGCTCGTCTGCCCCCTATTCCATAAATAAAAAAAAAAATAAAAAAAAAAACCACACATCGCCATCTAGTCCCAAACTAAGCGGAAGTCTGTACTAGTAAGTGAATACTAGACAACTCATAAACTTACTTAGATATTTATTTGATGTGGCCAGACCACTGCCACTTCAGCTTACTAATCCGATGACCTATGTCGGTAACTTTGATTCTCTGCCAGATCACCTCATTTCGGATTCGATCCCGCAATAATTTCTGAGTTTATTAATTATAAACATAGACGCACAACGTCATAATCGTAGTCATCATATTCAGCCGTAGGTAATCCACAACAGGACATAGGCCTCCCCCAAAGACTTCCACAACGGCCGGTTACAAGCTGCCCGCATCCAGCCACATCCTGCGACACACACCAACAAAGAAAATCTTCCCTTTATAATATTAGTGTAGACGTCTACAGGCGTCCTACACGTCAGACTTCTAGCAATACATTGGTGAAAACCGCATTTAATTCCATGCAGTAAGTAGTTTACGCGTGATGCGCGATCAAACATACAGATGAAAATTTCTCTCGTTTTGTAGACGTCTACAGGCGTCCCGGTGTCGCAGCGGCGGGCGACACGGCGCGAGCCGAGGGGCGCGCCGCGGAATTGCGGCCATCAATCGTGGCGCGAACGACCCGGCTTCTAATGACAACACTAAAAACGGCGCGCGCTCGCCGGGACGGCTGGCGTCAGCGCCTGCCGACGTTCAGTTTGTTTTGGTATGCGTTCAACCGCGATCTCGTGCGATATTTACGAAGGTTTAACTCAATTGGTTAAACTCAAAAGAGAATTAGCAATAAGACTGAATAATATGATGATGTTTTTTTAAAAAAAGAGCGTTTACAATGACTTCACTCCACCTGATGGTAAGCGGTCGTGAGGTCCAAATGTTTGGTCGACAGGCACATTAGGGCAAACCCACCGCGCCTGTTGCCCACTGGTTTTACGCCCAGCCTAAAGAAGTTCCGCCCGTTCAGTTTGTTTTGGTAGGTATGTGTTTAACCGCAATCTCGTCCGATATTTACGACGGTTTAACTCAATTGGCGCAAGAGACCAATCAACATAGACTTTCAAAAAGAACAAAAAACTAACGAAAATTATGTACTAAATAGCAGTGGATCTCCTACGGCTGAACAATATGATGATGTTAATGGTTTTAATATCTTTTGTTAGGTTGTTTTCATCCCGAAAACTTATGCTATCGGAGTAGGTAACGACAACAATTCTAATGACACAACGTTCAGTATGCGTTTAATCGCCATCTCGTGTCTAGGGGTGAGAGCCTTCCGCTCCCCCAACAGTCCGGTGAAGATGACAAGGGATAACTTGGCCATCGTCGTAGTCCTTTAAAAAAAGCCATCTCGTACGATATGTACGAATATTTAAGACCTAGAACGACGACCTAGGGATGTAAATGTATACATATGTGTAGGGTTGCCATCACCTAAATTGCCGGCGCCGGATAACACGGCTAAAATTCCGGACATTTGGGCGAAATATGGTTTTTTCCCCGGACACTTCAGTTTTTTTATTATTTTACCGTGCCTTCTTGATTGTGGATTTATCGCTAATCTATAAGAATTTGAGTTTCAATTTCAAAAGTGTCCGGATTTTACCCGGACACTTTTAAAAACCCCGGCCGGACCGACCCCGGACGCCCTACAAACTAGGACAAATCCGGGGAAACCCGGATGGATGGCAACCCTACATATGTGTAACACTTGCCGAATCGCGACCAGCCGCTAGTTCGTTCCAGGTCTTGATTATCACATCAGCCTATCACAGTCCAATGCTAAATATAGGCCTCACCAGTTGTCCGCCACTTTGGGCTAACACCTGGAGGCCTTACATATAATCGCCACGCTGGGTAGGCAGGCTGGCGCGATCGCAGGTATCTCCTCGTTGCAGTAACGCTGATGCCCGTCATCGGTATTTACTATTTAACTACGCCTTCCATAGTGATTTTTTAACCGCCAGCGAGGGTTTACTAATAACAAATACGAGGAATTTCCGATCTCACACGAGTGGCACGTCGCCCCCGGACATCAGCCCGGCGATGCGCGTGAGCGGCGCGGACGATGCGCGGGCGCACGTACCTGCCTCATTACGCCTACCTGCCGCGGCGCCGCGCCCGGTAAAGGCGAACGCCAACGATTACGAACGCGACTATAACTAATCACGAACAACGCTATTTCACTATTGAAATGGAATGAAATGAAATGAAATACTCCAAAATCCGGAACTTGAAAGTTTGTTGCAAAGATAGATATGTGGTACAGAACAATCAAATTGAAACAAATTTTCACCAAATAAAAGTTTTAAGCAAAATCTGAATGTTCTGAATTCTGATTCTGAGAGACGCCCCCAGTCGTAATCTGGCACTCATAGTGAGTACAAGGGGAAACCTTAAATAGAGATCGTTAATACGTTGGTTTCATTTACTATCTGGGAGTTCACGCATTAATAATTACAATATTTACTTTAAATTAAAAAGTCTGACTAATTAAGCAGTTCTACCACGACATATACATATATGTACGTACATATGCACTAGCTGTGCCCGCGACTTCGTCCGCGTGAAATAGAGTTTGATCCCCTATTTTATCCCCTTGGGGGTAAAGTTGATCAAAATCCTATCTTAGCGAATGCCTACGTATAACATCTACCTGCATGCCAAATTTCAGCCCGATCTGTCCAGTGGTTTGGGCCGGTGCGTTGATAGATCACTGAGAGCTATACATACACAAGAGTTATATATGTATATTTAGATAATTAATTAGTAGGTGAGGATTCTATTACGAGTTTTATATTTACCGGCGGTCCACCATCTAAAGTTATATTTCTTACCGATCTCGGCGCCCGCCGCTTTGTCCCCCGCGACGATATCGCACGGCTCTACTAGGAATCGCTAATTTTACAACCGTAAAAAGGTATATGGCCCCACAGTAATCCCCCATACAATGACAGGCCACCAAATTGTTGGGAGAACAATAACTTCGTCATTGTCTCGAGCTTTTGACCGATATACAGATTGTTTTCTCGTGTATTTATTTTAAAAACTCCCACGGTGTCAGTTTGCTTGATTAGTTTGCGATGGTACCTAATCAGTACTTATCAATATTGGTTATTGGTGTTTGTTTCTGCTATGTATAAGTGTTTATTTACAAAAAAAAGTATTTAAGTAGGTTTATCGGTTTTCTAGTGCCCATAGTACAAATGGGGTTTAGTTTGGGAATAGATGGCGATGTGTGGTGACCCAGCGTGTTTTTATTTAAAACAAATTTATAGAACTCACTGAACCTTGTCAAGTTGAAAAGCTTCTAAATGTAGATTTAATGATTTCCTCCAGTTACCTAAGAACGTTTGTTTAAGAAAATCAAGTGACAGAATGATCGAAACACATTTAAGTTGAAAAACTTTCGCCGTTTTCCATTCGGGGATATACCTTTTTTCCGGGAAAAATGCTTTTTGTGCTCGATTCCCGAGGGAGCAACGGTGTATGTGGGACTAATGCCGTGCTCAGAAAGGATCCCGCCTCAGGTGGTGAAGAAATACCCACTATGAAACCCGGCCCTCCATCAAGCGTCATACAGATTTGTGGTGATAAATCCTTTCGTTCCCGCCCACTTGGTCTGCGAACCAAATCGTTCTAGAAGTGTTTATTTTGGTGGTAGGGGCCCTGGTCGGCGCGTTATCGGCGCAGTGACGTGCTCTATCGAGGCGAGGGCATGATGGCCGCTCCTTTTTGTAGCCGCCACCGGCAGCGCGCCGCGGTGTGGGGTCTGCAAATGTCTTGGAGCTTATTTGAGGACACTACTTCTGGAACTTTCTCTTTTATTTCTAAAAAAATATGACAATCTTGGTTTTAGCCTACATGGACATCTGGAAAAGAGATTCCCGATCATGTCTAGGAAATTAAGTCTTATCACGCAAACCGTTGGTGCAAGGACTGATCTTCTTCCGGTCGTGGCAAACGTTTTGTATTAAAAAGTGAAGGAATTGAGATTGTATCCTATATTACTACATACACATAGCTTTTCTTTTCTGTCTGTTCCTATGTATGCTAATATCTTTAAAATTACGCTAGAAGGATTCAAGAGGAAGTTTTATGTGTATAAATATATGCATACAGTACTCCACCCGTGCGAAGCTGGGGCTTTTGTTTTGGGGTCGCTGGAATTTCTGGCCTAAATATCGGTCAAACAAAATATCAGTCTTCCGCTATCCCACAGTTCGGTGAGGATGTCAACGCCATCTTGGCTATCATCTTTTTTTATCCAAGAGGCGGCAAATGTGATGCCTGACGGTAAGCAGTAGACACCGCCCATGGACACCCTCAACTCAATTTGAGTTCTAGGGTCGCTGCCGGCCTTTTAAATAGAAGTACGCTCGTTTCTTGAAGGCTCCCATGTCGTAGCTGTCATCGTAGTCATATAAAGAAAAAAAACAGTAATGAAAAGAATCCGCAATCGTTACCAGTATTCATGGTCGCCTCAACCCGCGTCTCGCGGATGACAAACAAAGCGCGTTAGAATAAAGACGGTCGGACGCGGGACGCTCAGAACACACACTCCCAACCCGTGGGAACGCCGCGAAAGGGTTCCTACCGGAGCAGATAAAAAACCAAACCTATCGGATAACGTGAGAGCGTGTTAATTGGACCCTTTCGCGATTCGCGGGAACGCGGACTGCGCGAAAAAACGTTATTGTCGCGATATTTTTTTGCCGCGCACGTCGTTTCCTTGGCAGCGGGCGGACAATTGAAAGATGCAACGAGTGGCGGAATATAATAGCTTGCTAAGACTTTTTCGTCACACTGATGTGCGTTCTCGCTGAGGATCTACTATTGTCAAGGATTTTACACATGACAAATCCACTATTAGTCATGTCAAAGATTTTACTTAATAAGAAATGCCCAGACCAATAGAAACAAACATGTAGAACTAATGAGAGGTTTTGTTCTTACTATTTGTACTAAGTATTACTAGCTTCATAAGATTTCACAGTGCACTGGACCAAAGAAGCAGTTCCGGAGACTCGCACTGGGTGTTTCGCCTCCTCTACCTTCATAGTGCGAACAAGACTAGGCATTTCGGCTCTATGTTCATAGAGCGAACAGCTAGACTATGGAACTCTTTGCCAAGCTCCTTGTTCCCCCCGAGAGATATAGACAATATAGTCCGATGTTCAAGGCGAAAATGAACCGGTCCTTGCTGGATGAACGCGCTTCATCGTAGGCTGCGAAATCGCAGTCAAGCGCAAACCCATCACTATCAATAAATAGTATAAAACAAAGTAGCTTTCGTCTGTCTGTCTTTGTGTATGTTTAGATCTTTAAAACTACGCAACGGATTCTGATGCAGTTTTATAATAGATAGAGTGAAATAAGAGAAAGGTTTATATGTATAAAACATGCATAACATATTAAATAATTAATTTTAGAGATTTCTAATGTGTTTTACATATCTACCCGAAGCAAAGCGAGGGCAGGTCGTTAGTTCAGAATTTAAAAAAAGCAGTTCTGAGTTTTTAAGCACAATTACTTGTAGATTTAAAACACAATTAGGTAGAACAATGCAAGCGCGTATCGACCTCGCGGAGAGTTGCAAGCGAACCTGGCTGATAACGAACCGATAGCGCTATCTGCTACGAGATATTCGTATCTGGCAGCTGATATGCGGCAATCTGGCAGTTGCATAACAATAATGGCGGTGTCTTTATGCAGTTTAATCAGACAACGTGACATATATTGAGCCAATGGTAGTCATACAAACACGTCATCATCATCAGCCTATTTAAGTCAACTGCTGGACATAGGCCTCTCCAGACGTCACTTAGGGCAAACATCTGGAGGGTATACCCATAATCGCCATGCTGGGTAAGCGGGTTGGCGATCGCTGTTCGCTCCGGTGACACTGCTGCCCGTCATCAGCCTGTGGTAATCAATTGAGATGGTTGAACCGCCACCAGTCGGTTGCCAGATCCTCGTTTGTTATTCGGCAGGATGCACCACGGGCAGGAGAGGTTGGCTTGGAACGAAAAGATGATAGATCGCTCCCTTACATCCCAAACACGTCATGGCAGGACGGCCTGTGGTATTTAGCTAATTTGGTGGTGGATACCGTGGATGGTGACCATCGTTACAAAGATAGGCTTCCTTTAAGTTCACTCACTTCCATAATACATTTGACCGGCGCAGGCTCGAGTGAAAGCTAGCACTATAACAAAATAGATAGCCAATTATGTTGAAACTGTCCATTGTTTACCTGAAGCAACCGTAGTTCATTCGGGAATTATTTACAGGAAATTATTAGTTTATGTATGAGAGCGATGACCCAAAGTTAGTGCTTAGATATCGCTAAGTACTTAAAAAGAATTTCAACCTTGTTGTCAAGTAATTAAAGTGACTTCGCGTATAAGCGTTTAAGGCGGAAAAATTCGCTGACTGTACATTAAGCAATGGGCAAAAAAGGCTTACACAATCTGAGGCCATTCATTAATCATTGCCAGTCTTAGCGTTCTCTACTGTCTCTACTATGGGGAACGCTCCAAAGGGTTATTCCCACTAATCCCAACAACTCCCGAACAACAGGTGCTGGACAGCGTTGCCATCCATACCATTCAGCCGATGTTGGCGCACACCAAGAGGTTCATTTTCTCTTTCCTGCCCCGTGCCATTAAGTCATGAAACGCCGTTCCTTCCTCTTACAATCCTATGTTTTAGGCGTGGCGTGAAGCGGCATCTCAGTAGGCGTTCAAGGTGAGGGCGACAGGCGCACTCGGTTAGTTCTATTATGTCAATCGACATAACATTTGGACCTCACGACTACTTCCCAACCATCAGGTGGAGTGAAGTCATCGTGACTGCGCTTCTATAAAAAAAGTTGTTGAGTCGGTGTGTAGCTAGAATAATCGTACAGGCCAGCATGGCGATGGTAACTACAAACAAGTGATTGGTACTCTACTAATATTACAAATGCTAAAGTTTGTTTGGATGTATGGATGGATGTTTGTTACTCTTTCACGTGAAAACTACTGAAAATTTAAAACCAATACATCTGATTCACACATAGGCTATGTTTTATGTGGATGTAAAAAATATAAGTAAAAATATATTAGAATAGTAATTTCCATTTGTTTAAAAAACAGGAAATCTTGAGGAACTGGGCACCACATTAAGTGGAATGAATGAAATACTATACATACTCGTAGCTACCAAACACTTCGCACAACAGTCAGGGAGAGCCCGCGAAAGCGCGTCCATTGTGTCCGTTTCCGGGAAAAGATGGCCGCGCGGCGCGTGACGTCACCGCCACTTGCGTCTGCGCAGCGACGCGACCCACGCCATCGATGGAGCCGGCTAATCGATCACTCGGCGCCCCTTTCAAATATTGAATCTAACGTAAAAGCGCTTTATTCAGCCTCTAAGGTGAAATTACTTCTGGGAACAGCAGTTTTGTCCTTGCGAGCGGAAACGCTAGGTACATACTCCTATGAGAAGGGAAGAAGACGTCACTCCAGATTTTTCGAAGCCGCCATTCTTAGTGTAATAATGTTCAAAACCATGAATCCAGTGCATGCTACAGATATACAAAACGGCTACTTTACATATAGACTTATTGAATCAATAATTAAGTACAAAGGTACCTCGAACACCCTCAAAAGGCGTATTGCGTAATTTTACTTTGTATATAAATTAAATTAACTAATTTTTTCATTTAATCAACTCCAATATAATAAAACGTAAAGAAAAACATTTATTTAGCTGTATAGTGGTACGGAACCCTACGTGCGAGAGTCCGACTCGCAGTTGGCCGGTTTTTTTAATTCGGTTAAAAAAGAAATGTGTATGTAAGTACAAAGTGCATAATCATTTGCGACTAAAGACGACACATTTATCCCGACATATTGGTAAGTTCCCATATTATACGACAAACAAAATTCACTCAGGATATCTACATAACTCAAGAATTTCACAACGAACTTTTAGTCAACATAATTTATTAATTTCAATAGCTATGCGTTGCAAGTAGTAATGATATGGTATTTTTATGATAATGAAATGACTATACTTTATAAATTAGCGTACTTAATCAACCGTTAACCCAAATAATTTAATATCAGACAACATCAAACCTTGTTCCATCCCCAAAGTAAGTAGCTTAAGATCTTGTGTTATGGGTATCAGAAGAAGGAAGGTACCGCAAGTATGTACTTAAATATATATATATGTATTTATAAACACCCAGACACGGAACAAACACAAATGTCCATCACATTAATGTTTAGCTTGGGTAGGGATCGAACTCACAACTCTTGGTTCAGAACTCGTCAATAAAAAATATTTTCAGTTCAATAATCATCCTAAATTCTCGTCCATTAATTTCACACTAACATAAAGTAATAAAATAACAATAAACATTTCCATCACAAGTTTGAAACGAGCGACTAGGAAATTGCCTCAACAGGTAGGCCGTTTAACCCTCGCTCACTCACTGGCAAATGTAAATCGGAAATTTTCACTGTTTTTTAGTGTTTTGTCACTTACATTCCACTTTCTGCAAAGAACACAACTCTATTACAATTGGATAAGGTTCATATTAACATGGTCTCTATATGACTACGGGCCCTGTTATGGGTTAACCCTCGGTCGCGCACTAGTAAATATTAGCAGGCGGTAAAGTCATCAGGTACGTTGGTCCATGGAAGGTACCCAAATATTTTAAGCCGCAGCATGTATGTTATTCTAACTTCGCTTGTAGTTATTTTTTAATCCCTAAGTACCCATATTCTAGACACAATAGATTTTCAATTGTTAAAAAAAAAGCAGGCGAGCTCCGTTTTTTTTTTTCGAAGAATGCGTTTGGCTGCAATATTACCTGATATAAAGTAACGATGCAGCTTTCAACTAACGAGGAAGGTTGCAACGACGAAAAAAAAATGCTGGAGCACGCTAACTCAGATAAAGCCTATTTACTGTAGCCTTAAGAAAGATATCAGCAGGGAACAAATCCTAAATTTTTGCAGTTCGTATCAGGAAGGACGTCAATTATGTAGCCAATCTGCCTCACCAAGTGTCAATTGTGACAGCAACAGCAACGTCATGCTAGAGAAAAAGTATTCGACTTAAAATGCTCATACATTTACCTACTGCTTTTATCGTCACCTAGCTTAAATTCGGTACAACACAAAAGCAACCAATCCGTCTACGAATAAATAAAAATAATTAGCATCTTCCACTTGAAGTGACTGACCCCAATACCGCTTACACAAATAAGTAGGTATGCGTACGCATTCCGCTAACAAGCCCCGCAAAGCCCGATGATTGATTAACGATGCATCTTAACTCCAATGCCACTTGAAAGGGAGAAAAAAAGCCACTGGGCACTAATTCAAACTCACCGAAAACGAAAAAGTTCGAAATAAAACTTCCCTTCATCGAAAACTCCGAACGCCGCAAACGCAAAACAAAGCTCAAACTTCATGAAGCGATTTAATTAGTCGAAACGATCCTCATAAATGTTCTGTCAACGCAAAACAACCAGCCATTACATTCTCAACTCTATGCCGATTAAATTAAAGCGCATAAACATGGAATTGAGTGAGATAAACGACGGAATCAACAGGTCCCTATCAAATATTAATATTAAGTTGGTACAGAGAATAGGTTTTCCGCAACGATTACGGGACTATTACGCTTTGAGGTTGCCAACTGCATTATTTAATACTAATAATGGCCATTTTGTTATCGTTTACTTTTACCTTGACACGGTGATGTCATATTATTATAGCTTTGATTGGCCCGGTGGTGGCTCATAGCTCATTTGGTAATGAGCCCTGCCTGCTGAACCATTCATTGATGAACAAACGTTCATGTGATAAATATTTGTGTATAATCCGTGTCCAAACGTTTGCATAGGTATATTGAAGAAAATAATAATAATAATAATTTATTTATTACCCCAACAACACATTTTATCACATAGATACAGGATTTGCTGGTCCTCACACTAGGCTTAGCCTGTCCTGTGAGGAACAGTTAGTTAACAGTTAGTAAATATTTATGATAATTTCGTTGTTCTGAAACCCATAACACAAATGCTTAAAAAGCTACAAACTTTAAATCGGAGTTATGTGTGTGATATTGTCTGATATTTATTATTATCAGTTCAAAGATCTCAATATAGGAAGTAACCGACGGACATACGTTTTATTACATGTTCGACAATTGTTCATTATAATAGAGGACGGGTCACTTCCCCTGGGGTACTTTTGTCACACAAGAAATGCATTCGCGTTTATTTAGGGTTACAACAAAGTGCGTTTTTTGTATGTAAAAAGAAGTTAGCTTCCGCGGCGAAAGATTATGATAACTTGACTTAATCTTGTCACTTTACTACTTAGAACCGTAGGTATCGTTAAAAAGAAATGACACTTTAATGACAATGGCAATTAATGACGCTTTTACTCCGATACTGGGATGTAAGAGACCCATTATCTTTTCCCTCCAAGCCACCGTCACCTACCCGTGGTGCATCCTGCCGAATAACAAACGAGGCTCTGGCAACCGACTGGTAGCTCTATAACCATCACAATTGAAGGTGTAGCTAAATAAGGCCGATGAAAGGCAGCAGCGTCACCAGAGCAAGGACGAGGAGTAGAACGCTCTGCGATCGACAACCCGCCTGCCTAGCATGGCGATTAAGGCCTCCATTTGGTTGACCAAAGTGGCAATGTCCAGCAGTGGGCTGCGATAGGCTAATGATTATTGATTACTCCGATAGTGCCAGAATGGAAGCTTGCAGAGAGAATAGAATAGGTATCATAGAATAAAAGTTAAGACATAAAAAACCACCTAACAAGAGCAATAAGCCCCATTATATCAAAAAAATAAAATGTAAAGAGCAACAGCCAGTTTTCGAAATTTCAATACAGGACCGACCCATCAAAACCATACATCACAAAGCTGTATCTAATTGCGTATTCTTGATCGCGGGATCCAACCCTAAAGTGCAACTGCGTTTTTTATCTCCAGATCGCAGGGCCGCGGCTCAAATGACCCGCCACCATTGTTTATGACGAGGAAACGTCAGGGCGCGTCAGCCGACCGCTCGTAAACTAGCGCCGACAATGGGGACATAACGTCTCAATGAATAAAGCTTCCTTGTAAAGCTAGCTGAAAGCTGTCGTAGGGTTGATACTCGTGTGTAACTGTGTGCTCAATTCGTAAGCACCATGCTTAAGAGGCGGTTTATGTAAATTACACACAGTTTCGGTAATTTTGTTGAGTCAAGATCAAAAAGCCACCTGTTTTGGCACTGGTAAAATCTACCAAGAAACAGGCATCGCACGTTCAGTTCTCATGGTATGGTATTTACGATGATCCAATCCGTACCGCGTAACTACTAAGTAAAAGATCGGTTTATCATTTGGTTGTCTTTCTGCACAAGAGGGTACAAAATACAAACAAATGGCGGTCTTAATGCCGTGAGGCATTAAATACCAATCAACTTTGGGCTTGCCAAAAATGTTTATCGTCAGAGTCTTATAGATCTAATTTGAAGATTTTCAACGTTTGATCCTTATCAACACTTAATTAAATCTCCACTGTAACACCCCTGCAACTCCAGCGGCAATGTATTGTCATTGATAAAATAATAATATGTCGAAACTAGTTTTTTACTGAATGCCAATTCGGAGAAATGGAGCCGCGGACGCTTAGAGCCACGACGAGTCACGATTTTCGGGTGCACCACGTCGCATTGGACGCGATCCATCCATTGGTAGCGATCGAGAGATAACAATTCTTAAGATGGTAGGTATTACAACTTAAAGTAGGTAAGGCTTTGTGACATTGTTATAACAATAACATTTTAAATTGATAGTGGAACAAAACATATTAATATCATTTATTTGCACGGACTTTTTTGGTATTACTCGTATATAATGTACCTACACACACATCATTTTACACATTTAATATTTATACGAATTTCATAATATAATTCCGCTAGGAATATTTATAGCTAAGAATATTTAGATACCAATTTTTAAAAAATTACACCAGTATTTAACATTTAGTCTTTTTTACTCTGGTAAATATAAAGTTGGGATACTGTATTTGCAAGGTCCATATTCATAAATACACTTCAGTAAATATTTTAAGCCCCGTTAATTACAGGGCTTAACGCGCCCTATCATAAAACTGCTCATTAAACAATACAATGCTATCGCGACAAAGCAACAACTAATGACGACGCGATTTCCTCTCCTTTTGTATTTAACAAACGCCCTAAAGTATTTTTATTTTCAAATTTCTAAAGCGCCCATCCGCGATACGGTTCCGCGAATCACCGGGGGTACTTTGGACCGGACCGCATAGCGGACGGATGACGCGAGGGTTGGTCGCGGGTAGGGTTGCCATCGATTAAATGTTTCGATCAGGACAGGAAATACGACGGTACATCCATAATGAGTCACTTTTTGCGGAGCACTGTGCAACAAGGTAACCGTACATCCACACCGCACAGTTACATTTAATGAAACAACACTGCGTAGGTAACAAGGTAAAATGAAGTAACTATCTGAAACTTTTGAGGCTACTTATTATTGTTTGTTGTCCGAGGGATGCTAAATGAGAAATTAAAATAAACAAGTGAGTATATACATCTTCTCTACCTGAAAGTTATCGCTATTAGCGATAAGACAGCCTAGACTGTACTAATTTAACTAAGTAACATTATACTCCTGTAAGCCTGGTGTGCAAAAAAGTTATTTACTTATTCATTTACTTGCTTTTTTCACATGGTTACAGAAGATAAAGCAAAGTGTGTCTATCTAGAACAAATCCAGGGATACCTGGACGCATGGCAACCCTACCCGCGGGTCGCAGGTAGGCGCCGCGATAATGAAAGAGTTGGGACCGAACATTATCGCGACCAGTGTCCCTTGCGCGATTTCTTTTTCTTTTGTCCGAACGCATTGTTTTTTTTAATCCTTAGTATTTGAATTTGTGAGTACCTACATCGCCGCGCACTCGAATTTAAGCCAACAGTCACGCGAAACGCTTTTGTTCGGCCCGCTTTGTGATGCTTTGACAACGTAACAATGTATGTGATGGTTACTAATATCTCAATCGCATTTCACATTATGAAATTTATTTGGCTATACAAAAGCGACTTTAATTCACACCAACAACTCGGTCTTGACTAAGTTTTTTACTGGTACTATGAGCACGTGAGCACTGGTACCAGAGAAATACTGAAGGCGTCTTCTGGAACACCCAGATCTGGGAAAAATTATAAAACTTCATATCCTATTTAGACTCGGTTTGGGATCGAACCCGGAATGCTCTAACCATTATTCCACCGTGGTCGTTTAATAGATGTTGTGTTCATACATTTTTAAGGATTTCCTTAGCTACTACCTTAGACATTTACTTAAATACTACCATACAAATAAACATGCAAAACTATTCTCCCATTCAAAAAAGAGGACTTGTTAAAAACAAAAAGTTCATCTTGAGACTTTATCTCAAAAATGCTAAAATCCGGAAGCGTCAAATTACACCAATTCATACTTAATTCCGAAGTGATCTGCTATACCGTTTCCGCGAATCTGCAGGGGTATTTATGGTCGGGTATAGCAGTCTTTCCAAAAGTGGGCGATAAGGGCCTTTGGGGCCACACGGGTAAGACGACAAAAATAATTGGAGGTGTTGTAGGTCAGAACGGGCGAATTATATATAACTTTTTCTACTTGAAATTATGGTGGATAATATACAGAGAGAATTTTAATTAATTTTCAATTAATCCATAGAAATTTTTTCGAACTTACTGAACGACATTTCAGCAAGTTCGAATAAATTATTACTTATTAATTATTTAGTATTTTAGTTAATTCATATTTTTTTGTTTGGTTGTACAATACGTCACCGATTATATGAGCATATTATATAACACCGCCTAAATTGTAAATTAATATGTATGACCGATTATAAGTCAATTATTTGTTGTGCAATAAAAAATATTCTATCTAAAAACTGAAAATATCGAAAACTGACACGCAATTTGGCCATACTTCGGTCGTTTCGTTTACAATGAACATTTAATCTCCAGACCATTATCCTCATCATCAGCCTGCAAACTTCCACTGCTTGTTTCATTTGGATTAGCATTAGTCACCAAGTTTGAAGATGGGGTGGTGACGCTGCTACTCGTGGTGGTGTCGTAGAAAGCAAATAAGGGAATATCAGGATACGGGGTACATACTATAGCCAAGTCATTTAAAAAAAATTTTCTTTCCAATGCTAGCCTTTAAAAAATATTTTTTTTTCACATATTATTGAAAAAAAAATATTTTTCATTTTTTATTAAAAAAAAATATTTTTTTCATATGGCTTGGCTTACAATGATTTTTTTCTTCAAAGTGGGCTGTAAACAAAATAAGTTTGAGAACCTCGGGAGTATAATGCATAGCGGACGGATGGTAGGAGTGGTCGCGAGCGCGGGACGCAGCACTCAGGTAGGCGCCGCGCTAATCAAAGAGTTGGGTCTCTGACACCCATTATTACCGCGACCAGGGTTAGTTCTTTTTTTAAATAATTCTTTACTTTGATTCGCGGCAACGAATACATTTTATTTTTTATTGCCCACCTACTTCTTTTGTTTAATTCCCATTATAACATCAGATACGATTCTCATTGATATGAAAATATGAATGAACATTGAACATGATTCACAAGTTCGCTTTAGTAGGTAACGGTTATACTTATGAATAAGGTGATGAGCAGTTTAGTTCAGCGGGTAGTAGACGCTGTCTCTGATACAGTCGCTGCGGGTTCGATTTCCGCTCAGTGACATTTATGTGCATGAACAAGTTTCTCTGTATAAGTCCAGATCATTACAAACTTACTATGTATACACCTTTGTATAATATGGACGTATACAAAAAAATCTTTATCACTTATCATACCCGTAGTACAATTATGCCCATACTTAA
Source organism: Conogethes punctiferalis (assembly GCA_031163375.1). Classification (NCBI taxonomy): domain Eukaryota; kingdom Metazoa; phylum Arthropoda; class Insecta; order Lepidoptera; family Crambidae; genus Conogethes; species Conogethes punctiferalis. The sequence continues at coordinate 4,338,352 of CM062093.1, forward strand.
TTATGGCGCTGTTTTTGACCCTGGCAAGTCTTGGGGCTATTTATTTATTTAGGTAGGTATTTTTTGAAAAGCAAGACGAATAAATTGGCCGGTAGGTATTTTTAACGAACTTAATAAGACAGTTATTTTCGCATTTACAAATGAACTTTTATTGTCGACGATATATGATTGATATTCTTTCGTTAAGCTACTAAAAATAGCAAAAATATACCGCTAATGCTACACATAGATTCAATAGTACTCGAATGAAAGATGCACATCCCACATACAACCAATTAGTTAATTTCAAAACCGTTTCGATCACAATTAATGAATTGGGACCAATTAAAGAGAAACTCGAAAATAATTTTTAACACCGTTCGCACCACGCGTATTGTGGTCCGTCCAAAGTCGACGGACTAAGTGAATACACCGCGATTCAGTAATTACATTATCAGAGCCTTCGATTGCTCACACTATGATTGATGATGTGCGTGCTTTACCCGACATCACCTTCCAACATTCGACCTTCAACCTTACCAACTCACATTTACAGTTCAAATCAATTTGCAGACGAAAGTCCCTGGACAAGTAACAGACGCTGAAAATTCACGCAAAAGAAAACACACCCTATAACTTTCATAATAACATTGAAATTCCCTTGCAAGCAATTTGCCAGCCAAAGCCGTGGCATGGCCGTGGACAATCCCAAAGACACAAAAACGCGTGTGGCTTACATCCTAGAGATAAGGTTCAAAGTCGCGTGTCTCGGAAGGTTCACCGTTATCGCCGGAGGTTGGACTGCACCGCGGCGCCGATAACGACTTACTGGTATTAGTAATCCTCAATTAGTTACCTACTAGCTTTGTCTGGCGGAGGCGGGATGTAAATTAAAATAGGCTAATGTATAGTGTAAAGAGGCACGTAGAACTAGACTCCCGGACATAACTTGTTCTTATCAATTTAAAAGAAACGATAACTAAAGAAAGATTGAGAAGAAGATGCTATGTCCGGGCCCTAAGTTCTGCTGATCTCCTATTTACACTTTTGGTAGTCAAAGGTTGTCTGGAAGAGATCGTTTATAGCAATAAGACCTAAATTGTATATTAATTTATCATTATGCCTTGCTTTTCAAGACAATATCCATTCAGAACAAGAAGGCTGTGTCAGCCTTTTTGTTCTAATTCCTGATTCCTGAAGAACCGAAGGCAGTTGGGGGGGCAGAAAATTTCCTTTTGGTAAGAAACGCAGAGACACTCTCCAGCCAGGAGACAGATGAAGTTAAGTCTCAGTTTCATGGGACCTACAACGGTTGTATTATAGGTAAGTTGTAGTACAACCGGACATTGGGAAACTCTTTGCGGGATATCTATGCCCATCAGTGAACTCCGTATGAATAAATATGATGGTAATGCTGATGTTCATCTTGTTACTTGTTACATGTTCAGATGTTCATCTTGTTACTTGTTACATGTTCATCTTGTTACTTGTTGCTTGCAAGAAAGCTAAACCCTGCCAACAGCTTCGACTTGTCGCGACGCTAAGTACCTGCGATAGACACCAATTACAGGCCTTATCCGCTATAAATAATTATATGTTCGCCTCACACAGATAATGGGTATCGGGCGGCATATCAGACACATACAATTATGTTCAACGATTATGGTCAAAAGGTCTGGCCGGTGTGTCTACTTATTTTCGGTCAAATACGATGAAGAAAACACTATATGACATATAGACCCCATGAAATACTAGTAAAAAAGGACATTATGTTGGTGCTTGCATTAGGTTTCAAAATACCTATCAAATAAAAGACCGACTAATATTCAGCCAAAGGCCTTCTACACGGTCGGATTGGACCGCCGACCAAGGACGCGTTGGTCAAATCAACCAATTTTTGTATTCATTCTACACGGTCGGTGGATGGCCAACCACTAACGCAGCCGGTCGGAAGAGATGCGCTCCCGACCAAGGCCGTTGGCATCGACCAAATATTGGTCGGACAACCGTTTTCTACACTGTCCATTTTTATATCAACCCGACCAACGCGTCTTTGGTCGGCGGTCCAATCCGTGTAGAAGGCCTTTTTTAGCAAAACATTTCAAAAAATACAGATTTAGCTGTATGGAGAAATCCCACTGCATAACCATAATAAAAAAGCATCGTTATTTTCACATACATCAGTAACTTATGAGTCGTATATATTACAAGTTGGAAAATATAAGAAAAATCCCATGAACGGTCAACGACACAAGATGGCGACCGGCCAATGACAATATACCGCGTGTGATTTATGTCTTCCCGCGCAAACAAACGAACGGTATCACTGCAATCAGAGGTCATGTGATGCTGATCAACGCAGGAAAGGTGTTTATAAGCAGCCGTTGCATCAAAACTCTTTTATATATATTAGCGCGTCAAACTATGAAAACGTTTGGGCGATACCTTTGCCCGGCAGTGGGAAAGCATAGGTTGATAAAAAAAGGAGAAAGCACGTCAAAATTACTACGTCTTACCTGATGTTAGGTATAATACATAAATAACCCTTTAGGCCCTTGAATCAAGTTTCTTTTTGAAATAGCAGAATCTTGATCAAGTAAACAAATTCATTCCTCCTATCCTCTTAGATTACATAAAGAATTTTACTTGATCTGGAATCATACCCAGAGGCCAGAACCTTCTGACAGTCTGAAAAAGAATGCGCCAAGTTCGTTACATAAATAAACAGTCGAATAAACATAACACATGGCAATTTTTAAATATGCGTGGCTCGTCTCGTAGTACACGCATTATGGTTTACGAACTTATGATTATCTCCGGATAAGGCTATCGGCACGTTTGATAACGTCATTTGCGCCAAATACGAAGTCATAGCCGGGGCATGACGTCATGTTATCGTAGCCGCGCGTTGCCATGGCAACGGATGTGATTCCATTCTACAATAGAACATTTTCTTAGGAATTTGTCTCGACGCGGTTATTTTTTTTGTTGTGTGATAGTGATTACGAATGTTATTAACGAGGTTCTTACGAATTGTAGTATGTTGAAACATAGAATTATGCATGAGATATTGTGTATTTAAGATATAGGAAAACCGTTTATGATGCAAGTGGGCCTTTACCGTTTTAACCATTTATGTTATTTATTGCTATGGATAGCAGATGAGCAATCGGCCCGCCTGATGTTAAAAGGTAACCGCGCTTAGATTTAGTATTTATCAAAGCCGGGGGCATAGCCATTGCCTAAAACGCTAAGGAAAGGACTATCTTTAAGCAAAATTGTGTGAGTGAAGGGATGTAAGTGAGCGACCTATCATCTTTTCACTCCAAACCAACCTCACCTGCCCGTGGTGCATCCTGCCGAATAACAAACGAGGCGCTGGCAACCGACGGGTGGCGGTATAACCATCACAATTGAAGGCGTAGCTTAATACCACAGGCCGATGGGTGGGTAGCAGCGTCACCGGAGAGAAAAGCTACGCCCTGCGATCGCCAACCCGTCTGCCCAGCGTGGCCATTATCGGAATATTCTTCAGATGTATGCCCTAAGTGGCGAACAACTGGAGAGGCCTATGTCCAGCAGTGGGGTGCAATAGTCTGATGATGGTATAATTATGCCTTTAGAGTTTAGACACATACCTATATGCACACTTCATATTCTAACTATCGTTTGATTTTATTTTAACTCCCTCAGTAGAAAATGCTTAATGTAGACAATATATCTACGCGTCAGATGCAATGCACAATACAATTCAGCCACAAAAGTATTTACACGCAATATTATACCTTTAATGGACAACATAAATTATCGGCCCAATTAGAATTAACATAATTTGTGGCAAATGCGTGTACCGTGTTTGGATTAAACAATATTACCGCGGGTTTTGACGTGAATGCCTATTGTATTGACAGTAGGTACTCGTATTTCAGCGGTCAGGAGTAGATGAGAAACTTGGCAATTTTCATACATTGATTTGAGCTCAAAGTACAACTGATCACAATCATCTGTGCATACGTCTGCTGGACAGATGCGAAGGCCTATTAGGGGATTTGCCAGCATTGGCTCCTCCAATAATTGTCAGTTGGGAGATTTGCCTTAATCACCACGCTTGGCAGGCCGCAGTAGGTTTTATTTGTAGCCAGGTAAACGTTGTTATCCGTTTCCTGATATTCACTTAGTGGTATATCTTAGTGGATGTGACATTCGTTGCATTGACGATGTTATCTCCTAGATTTCTTGGACCGCCAATCTAGAACGTACTTCGGGTAGGTACTTTATATTAGACAGAGTGCAATGCAATCATTTTGATGTGCTAATGCCAGGGTATCCACTGTAAATTTCTTTATCGCCGGTATGCAGTTCTCAGAATATGAGTAGGTAATAATGGATTACGAATCTCATTCACAGCAAGGTGATTTAGCCCAGGTGATTAAGGTGGAACAAATCATTACCTACGAGATATGTGATCGGTGTGTCCCTACAATGTAAAATGCCTTGCTTAAGACAGCAAACACCGTTCGAGCCCAAGAAAATAAGCAACTACGCGACAAAATGGTCGCCGACACATCTACAAGTACCAACGAGTACGTCTAAAAATTCAAGTCGGCTTACGCGAGGCGGGTGCATCACGCGGCGCGGGTCTCGCCACATCGGGCTAATGAGCGCGGCGGGGCGAGGGGGGGCAAGGGGGGGACGGTAATGGCGCGGCGTCGGATGTCGCCGGGGGTGCCGCCGCGTCGCCGATAACAAAATCACTAGAGAACGTGCGATGGAGCCGAGAAGCTAACCTTTTTTTTTTGGACGCGCCGAGTGGACTGTGCAGATGTTTGAGAGAAAAAAACATTTTACAAGCGTAGGTACCTACGCGGTTGCGTTTGAATTTGGAGCGGGGCTTGTGAAAAAACGCGTGGATGTTTTGGATCGGGGAAATGCCCATAGTGTGGCGTCAAACGGAATTTGCGTGATGATGACGGATACATTTTTGTACATGTTGTCAAATTTGTACTGGATTGGATGTATAGAACAATAAAATTTGTGTGTAGAAGTAGGTATATTAGTGTAGTAAATAAATATAGACAAAGATCCAAAAAAAAATACTTTTTTTCTCTTTCTTACTAAACTATGTCACTTTGGGGGGACCTTTCCAATTATTACCACTTTTTTTTTTAGTATCAGTAAGCTGAAGTGGCAGTGGGCTGGCCACATTGGCCGCAGAACCGATAACCGTTGGGGTAAGCGAGTTCTGGAGTGGAGACCGCGTCTTGGCAAACGTAGTGTAGGATGCCCTCAGAACAGATGGAGTGACGATTTGCGCAGGACAGCTGGCAAGTGCTGGATGCGAGAAGCCCGGGACCGATCGAAGTGGCGAGCATTGGGAGAGGCCTATGTCCAGCAGTGGACTGATGTGGGCTGATGATGATGATAATGAAAGTGATGACTCTTAATTAGTTAAAATCTTTACATAAATATTTTCAAACATGTATACCGATATTAATAATGTCAAAATAAGCTAAAAGAAATAGAATTTAAATATAATATGTATAATTAAACAAGGCAATAGGTAGGTATTCAATTTCACAAGATGCCGCATCCGCCCGTTCCCGCTCCGCGCGCACCGCCAATGCCCGAAATACAGTGCGGGCGACGCGTCGTAAATCGCGACGCGGCGCGGCGCGGGCTTTGTGTGGCCTCGCGCCCGCCGCGCCTCGCTGCCTCCGCGCGCAAGGTTGCCAACCCGGGGGACAAGCCGCCATCTACTATCCATACGAGGTACATTCCAATAACTTGAAGTGAAATGCCCCCTGACAACTCTTCAGGCAATGGTAGATCGACGCGTGATTATTAGACTGAGATACACCATGGCTGATGGTATTGCCTCCTCCATCCTACTTTGTGAGATCTCGCGCCCGCCGCGCCTCGCTGCCTCCGCGCGCAAGGTTGCCAACCCGGGGGACAAGCCGCCGTTTATCCAAACGGGATACATTCCAATAACTTAAAGTGAAATGCCCCCTGACAACTCTTCAATCAATGGTAGATCGACGCTTGATCGTGAGACCAGTTTACATTAAGGGTGGTTAAGATGGCTGATGGTATTGCCTGCGCAATCCTACTTCGTGTGGCCTCAATCCGCCTTACACCGCCATAAAGCCAAACGGGATACCTTCCAATAACAAGAAGTGAAAATCATTATGGGTTTTTACACTTATTAGACTGAGCTGAGATACACAATGGTAAGAGCTCATGATATTGCCTTTACTTTCAATAACTTGAAGTGAAAGACGCCCTTACAACTCTTCAGTCAATTGTATTTCGACGCATGACTGTGAGGCTGAGATACACTATTTTACATTAAAGGTGATTAAGATGGCTCTGAAATCCTACTAATAAAAGTGTACTATTTCTTCATAGACTAGCAAAGTGAATGCCATCTTTGCAAAAGGACAAACAATAGGGATGTTTCCTGGGTCAAAATACTTACATTATAATTATTTAGTCCGTATTTTAGATTATAAAAATATATTGGACACGTATTTTTCCTTTTTTCATTTACACCAAAAATAACAAAGATACAAAGCATCAAAATTTAGGAGTGGGGGTGTTTAATGTCACGCGAAACTTTAACGGGGTATATCTTTGTAATCTTTGGTCTAATTTATAAATGATAAAATACGTATCTTTTATTTTTGAATAATCTAGAAGACGGACTAATTAAATTTTTTAAGGAAACAAGCCTATTGTTTTAATACAAGAGAAAGCATGTCTGCAACAGTCTGCATTTTTCTATTATTGAATGGACGTACAAACTTAATAAGTACCTAATTAAATATCAATTAATAAGACATTTCTCGTCCTTATAAGATTTCCTCTAATTTTGACAGCCCTACCTCAGCAAAAACTTACCTACTCCACGCCTACCGCTGCCCGCGCGCACTCGATAAACACCCGAATAGGACGGACCGGCCGAACGCAAGGCCCTCGACAAAAGGCGGCGCACACCTGACCCCTTGTTCGGTAATTGAGGACTTAATTGAAAACGTTGGCCGCCTCTGCCAGCAAGCAGAAATGGCGAGGGACGCGAGTGTTTATGCTACAAGCTTTTTTTTTAAATAAAAAGCACGCAAAGGCGGTTAGTGATAGACAGCCAAACAACAGTCTCGGTGAACATTAAATATGACAATGGCATCAAAACAAAAAGGATTTCTCGGAAATAACTTAATTCTTTAACACCAATGTGCTTGACGTTTCGGCTTCGTCTGGAAGTGGATCCTTCGGATCGAATTTGGGAAACCAACTTTTCTAAAATGTGCATTAAATATGCTTAGACGCCCTTATGATCTAGTCATCTAGTAGGCACCAGGCACAGGTAACGCCGTTTACCTGGATACAAATAAAACCTACTGCGGTTACCTGCGGATGATGATGATATTGAACGTTTTTGTAATAATGACCTTCTTAATTAAAAGACTAGTCTTCTCTTCGCCGGTAAGAGCGTATGTTCGTCTACCATGGTCGTTTTGCCGCAGCCGCGCAAAAACTGTATCCATTATTCAATATCGGCCGCGGGCGACCTTGGGCTCTGTAGCGAGTCGGCCGCGTCGCCGCGCCCCTAAATGACAGCCAAAGTGTAGTGCAGAAGGGAAGTAGTCCGACTTAAATAAATGCACCAAACAACAACCTAGTCCAAATCAAAGTTTTCCCAAAAAAATCATCCGCCTAAAATTAACGCATCAGACAATTTTATTTACACCAACGACTTCCAAAAGTTTTAAGAGTTCATGATCATTGATCACCCAAACCTAAAATCATTCGTCCATTTTTTAAATTTGACTCGATCATGAATCCGTAACCTATGGTATGAGGGCACTTTATGTGAGAAAGCTTTGTTTGTTGTGCACAACAATTAATTACTATCCATATGGAATACCCTCCAAAATAATTTTATTTTTTGTGCCTCAGAGCGCTCGAGCACACGTAAGTACCTACTGCTGTACATATTTGAATGTAGGTACAGCAAACAGCAGAATTGGCAAGTATGGTTATGGGCAATAGCAATCGGAGTCACGTCGAGTAGCGTCGCCACAGCTATTTATAAATGACAGTGTGATTATTACTTGTAAAAGGCTCCGTAACTGTTAAGTCAACTCAATGAATCACTTTTCCTTGGCCTCCCTTAACCGACTAGGAAAGAAAGGACCTATGTGTAATGTAGGTAAGTAAAACTATCCGCAGAAAATCAAATAATTTCGAATTCAACTAAAATGTAATGTGACTTTCTTGTCGCAGCCACTTCAGCTTCTTGCTCACCATCAGGTGTAAAAGAGTCGTTATGCAGTGCAATAAAAAACTTCCAAATATTTCTCCCTCATTTTACTATGTGCATCACCCACACACGCCGAGCCACGTACCGTTCTACCTACCTATACCTGCACGAACACGACACGCCATGCACTGTAAGCTCATTGCGTAAGCGATATCGAAGTGCAAAACTGAATAAATTTCATACTTTACGATGCGAACGGGCGCGTCTACCCTACCTTTGAGCACAGAATCTGACTCATTTGTTAGTGATCCTGCCTTGATAGCTCGACTTCAAAGAGGGCACAACATAGGACAACAATGATTCATGTGATGAACATTTGTGTAGTTGCCTTAATACTACGCTTTCGGACGTTGCGGCCGAATACGCATCAATTTATTTTTATACTTAATTTAAATTTACACGTTGTTTTGGCAAACGAGGTATGTATAGGATGCCTTTCAACACGGTAAGACGATGACATGAGAAAAATGCAAAACGGACGTGAAACTGCTGGTCCCATGTCCCATGGCATGGCTGTACGTACTACCTACTTATTATAATCATGGCACCTTCGTTAATTCCGATCTCCATAACACAAGCGCCTAAGTTACTTTCCTTCGGGTTCGGTCAATATGTTTTGTTGACTGAACCACTCTTTATCTTTGTGCTTCTATTGTACCCGGTGGTAGCTCATTAGAGTTATAAAGATAAGAACCGTGACTTCGTTCCCGGTGGCCGTTTAATGGGTTCAAGGTTCATGTTAGCCTAGTTACCTCGGATTTTTTATAGAAATCTATTATACGAATTTACCATTCCGTTTAGGAAAAGAAATATCGATAGGGAGTCCATAGCTTTCGCTTAGGAACACAAAGTTCCAAAATTTCAAATCAAAGTATCTTTTAAAACCCAACTAGGTAAATTTTTGGAACTCAACTAGGGAAGAATAGTTTTTTTTTTTATAGTAGCTCGACATAATGGCTTCCCTACGCCTGATGGAAAGCGAAAGAGAAGCCCAAGTCGCTGTAACAACTGGCAAGTAACTGGTTAGTTGCCTGTCAGTTGCCACTGCCATGCCGGCCCAACCCTAACCCCCCACGAGCTCCGGAGACCCTACTCACCAGCAGAAACCCGGAGGCCATATGGCTGCGGTATTCTATAGGGTGGAGGTCCTTCCCCGGACGGGCAGCTCAATTCGAGCGAAGATTCGCTATGCCCTACCTCTCTTAAACGTTTTGCAGCAGTCCTAGACTGGAGGCTCCGTGATACCACACCAAAGGCGCTTTGACGGAGGGACCGGGGTTTTTCGTTTCCCTGCCTCTCTACCACTCTGACTGAGGCAGGGTATCTCTCTCCCGTTTTCGAAAGCGGCGTGACTGCCACATAACCCGTCGTACCCCTGAACGTTGGAAATGCGTAAATGCATTTTTCTCGGTAAAGAAAAGAAAGGATAGTTTGTTAGTAGGTTAATGTTTCCGCATAACTTTTTAACCCGCGCATCTTTTTTCCCCGTATCTCCTTAGACCACAAGCCGGCTTACAGTACCCCGCTCGTGCATGTACATACATACTTAAGCACAGAATCTGCATACGCATGCTCTTAATTTGTCTAATCTTCGCTCTCCATGCCGCTCAAGGGCGCCGCGCGCGAATTCAGTGCATAGCTAAATGACTAATCTAGAAACAGGAGACGCATTTTAGGGTTAAAGGAATTAAGCATATTGCTATTATTTGTGTAAACATACTATCTGTCCGCACTTTTTTGAATTCTTGGCCAGTTGACCTGTATGTTAAAACACGGAAATAGAGAGTTTTCTTTACTGTAGCATTGCATAATTATTTAATACGGCACGGCCGGGGCAGTGAACTTTTCTATGTAAAGGCTTTATCTAAGTAAGTGTTCTGTATGTGGGCTGCGCCCCGCGCCCCCCGCCCCGCTCCTTGTGTCCGGCGAACGCCGGTAATAAACCAGTGCATTGCTAGCAACGCTTGTTTCAATAGCTCCCAACGGTTCCTACGCATACATAACAGTGGCGACGTCTACCCGCGTTTTGAAAAAAAAAATGGCTTGTGTGCAATTCGGCATTTTAAATAATTTCGACCACAATGTCCAGTGCTGGAAGACATATAAAGGCCGTCTGATACAGTACTTCGTGGCGAATGATATCAGTGCTGAAGCGGACCCGACGGGCAGGAAACGAAAGGCAATATTGCTCAGTGCACTCGCAGAAGGCACGTACAACCTCGCCGAGAACCTAGCACTGCCCAAGGACTTAGGCGATGTACCCTATGAGGACGTCCTAAGCCTGTTGGACGATCACTTCACACCGAAGCGCGTCGGATTCAGTGAGCGGCACAACTTTTATGCCGCTTCTCAGCAGATGGGTGAATCATACATGCAGTGGGCTGCGAGGCTGCGCGGCTTATCGGCACACTGCGGGTTCGCGTACGTCGAGGAAATGCTGCGCGATAAGTTCATCATGGGAATGCTGCCAGGTCCCGAGAAGGAAAAGCTTTATGTCCAGAAGCTGTCCGAGCTGACGCTGACGAAGGCGTTGGAGATCGCTCAGAACTCGGAGTGCGCGCGCGCCGCCGCCGCCAGCAGCGCGCGCACCGCCGAGGCGCTGCCGGCTCCCGATAACCAGCTGTTTAAAATCAGTAGGGGTGAAAGTGCAAAAGTGAAGTGCGCGGTATGTGGTTATACGAATCACAAGGCGTCCGAATGTAAATTTAAAAACTACGAGTGTCGGAAATGTCACCGCAAAGGGCATTTACGTAAAATGTGTTCCAAAGTGAATTACGTATATGTGGACGGCGGTGATAAGGGTGAGGATGACGACGATGGTAAGTTTTTTTATATTCGTTCAGTGCGGGGAGAACCCATGGTGGAATCCATTTTGATAAAAAATGTACCGTATAAATTTGAGATCGACAGTGGTTCTGCAGTGACCGTTATCTCGGAAAGGTTTTACGAAGCCCACTTTGTGGGAGTGCCATTATCAGCCGCGCGTAAACAGCTGATCACGTACACCGGTAGGCATATAGCGTGCGCGGGCGCACTCCGGCTGCCGGTTACCTACTCGGGACAAACACACGAACTCGACATATACGTCGTTCGCGATGGAGGTCCTCCGCTGTTGGGTAGGGATTTTATATCTAGGTTCAAATTACATTTAACACCAATAAACTATGTTGGCCGTGAAACGGACCTTAACCTCGAAAAACTGCAACAAAAATATTCACAGTTATTTTCAGACAAGTTGGGTACTTTTAATAAATATAAAATCAAATTATTACTGCAAGACAACGCGAAACCTATATTTTTTAAAGCTCGGCCGATAGCGTTCGCTTTGCGTGATAAGGTAGAAAAAGAAATTGATAGACTGGTGACTCTGGGGGTACTGGAACCGGTGGAATGTTCCGAGTACGCATCACCAATAGTACCTGTTTTAAAACGGAATGGGTCAGTTAGATTGTGTGCGGATTATTCGGTTAGCCTGAATAAACAGTTAATCGTAGAAAAATATCCTTTGCCTACAGTTAACGAGTTATTTTCTAAGATACAAGGAGGCAAAGTGTTCAGTAAACTTGACTTATCAATGGCATATAATCAGTGTGTCTTAGACGATGAGTCACAAGGTCTAACTTGCATCAACACTCACCGCGGGCTTTTCAAATACAAACGCCTAGTGTTCGGGTTAGCTAGCGCTCCGGCTATTTTTCAACGGACAATGGAAAATGTGCTTGCGGGGCTCGATGGAGTACTATGTATGTTGGATGATATTTTAATCTGCACACTTAATGAGCGGGACCATTTAATTAAACTTAATGCAGTGTTTAAGCGCTTACAGGAGGCAGGGTTAACCCTTCAAAGAGAAAAGTGCGATTTCTTTAAAGAGGAAATTAGTTATTTAGGTCACGTAATTTCAAGGGATGGTATTAAAAAATCACCCGAAAAAGTCAAAGCAATGACTGACGCGCCTGTACCGGGTAACGTGAGTCAGTTACAATCATTTTTAGGTCTTGTTAACTATTATAGGAACTTTATTCCAAACGCGTCAATGATACTTTGTCCTTTGTATGACCTGTTAAAGAAGGGTTGTAAATGGCGCTGGGATAAAGAACATGGCGAGGCTTTTCGGAAGGTTAAGGACATGCTGACTTCAGACCAAGTGTTAGCTCATTTCGATCCAAACGCGAAAGTGATATTAACAGTGGACGCCTCCCCTACCGGGTTAGGCGCCATCTTATCACAGGTTGATGGAAAAGGCGTAGAAAGGCCCGTGTCATTTGCGTCTCGAACCCTTAATGCCGCGGAGAAGAGATACGCGCAAATCCAAAAAGAGGCAACGGCTATCATATATGGCGTCCGACGATTTCATCAATACCTATACGGTAGGTCGGAACCGTTTATATTGCGTACGGATCACAAGCCGTTAGTTTCGATTTTCGGCTCTCATAAGGGTATACCTGAGGTGTCTGCAAATAGGTTGCAAAGATACGCACTGTTCCTGAGTGGCTACAACTACAAAATCGAATACATACGCAGCGGTGATAATAGTGCCGATTATTTATCTCGCGCGAGCCTACCGAGCCCGGCCGCGGCGTCGCGGGCGCAGGGCCACCCGCGTAGCGAGTGCGAGTGTACCGAACGGTGCGCGGCCGACAGTGCAGACACTGCGTGCGACCGCGCGACCTATGTATGTTTTGTTTTGGACGGAACGGCGCCGGTCACTTTGGATAGGTTACGACAAGCGACTAACGAAGACGTGACACTGCGTCGCGTAAGTAAGTTTATTGTAAACGGGTGGCCTCCAAAAGTTAACGATTTACGTTTAAAACCATTTCATTTATGTAGGTCTCAGTTGTCTTTGGAAAGCGGTTGTGTTATGAGAGGGCACAAAGTGGTAATCCCGGAAAGTCTATACCAACCGATATTAAAGGAGCTTCACTCTTCGCACTTAGGCATAGTAAAGACAAAGGCCGATGCTAGGTCGAGATTCTGGTTTCCAGGCATTGATCAAGCACTGGAGTCGTTAATTGCGTCGTGTGACGTGTGTGTGCAGCTGCGGCCGTCGCCCGCGGGCGCGCCGCCCTCCGGCTGGGAGCCGCCGGCCGGACCCTTCCAGCGCTTGCACATTGACTTCCTAGGTCCGATTAGAGGTTGTGTCTATTTGGTGGTTGTCGATGCACATAGCAAATGGGTCGAGGTTTACAACATGAACCACTCGACCACATCCAGCGCAGTGATAGAAAAACTGTGTGAGTTTATCTCCACGTTCGGGGTTCCGACGACGTTAGCGAGTGATAATGGCACTGCTTTTTGTTCGCAAGAGTTTAGGAATTTTTGTTTAAGTAACGGCATTTCGCATATCACTTCTCCGGTCTATCACCCGGCGAGTAATGGTCAAGCGGAAAGTTGCGTAAAGGTAGTAAAAAAGGGGATTAAATCATGTTTAATGACAAACGGTACTGCTAAAAGTATAAAATTAAAGTTGCTGAGATATCTTATGGACTATAGGAACTCTGTTCACACCACCACGGGGCTATCACCGGCTGAAATTGTTTTTGGACGGAAATTAAGGTCAAGATTAGATTTAATTAAAATACAATCATCATCACCCTCATCACCGCGGCCTATTTATAATGGCTCAAATAAACAGTGTTTGCAGTCTAAATTAAATGAGAAGGAAATAATTAAATTTAATGTAAATGATCGAGTTTTGTTTAAGAAATTTACAAATAAAAATAATTATAAATGGTGTAAAGGAACAGTTTTGAAAAGGTTAGGAAATGTTACTTACATAATTAAAGATACTTTTAGTTCAGAATCTTATAAAAGACATAAGAATCAGTTGATTTTGGATAAAGGGACAAGTAACAGTTTAATTCACGCTACAACGAGTACGTTGCTACCTGGTCCGGGTCTATCATCACCCCCGAATTCGCCACCGCCGCTACTACAGCCGCCACCACCGCCCCCTCATTCCCCACCAGCCGCTGTACCAACTCCCCTTATGGTATTCGGGGACGCGTCTCCACACTCACCTGTTCCAGAGTACGGGCCAAATAACCAGGCCGGAGGAAGGAGAGAGGAAATTTACGAGCCAAATATATCCTCATCATCATCGGAAGAGAGGGAGAGACAGGATATAACGGGAGCACCAGAGGAAACCCTCGCAGAGGCTCTGACGGAGGATCCTGATGAGTTTCAAGAGGCGGAAGACGGTGGCACGGACCAGATGATTACTCGGCAGGAGTCGCAACAGAGCGAGTCGCAAGTTGCGCCTGGTAGATGTTTGCGTAACCGTCCCCGTGTAGATTTTAAGAAGTTTTTCTAATGTATTAGTATTAGTTAGTATCTAAGAGATTAGAGGGAGGAATGTTCTGTATGTGGGCTGCGCCCCGCGCCCCCCGCCCCGCTCCTTGTGTCCGGCGAACGCCGGTAATAAACCAGTGCATTGCTAGCAACGCTTGTTTCAATAGCTCCCAACGGTTCCTACGCATACATAACAGTAAGCATGCTCCATTCTAGACTATGCACCTAAAGTTAGGTATGACGAGCTTTCTTGGAAACTAATAGAAAAAAAATGTAGGTTAATTTTGAATTCAATTATAATTTTCGATAAAGTGTAAAAACGATATTCTATCAGACCAATTTAGCAAAATGAAGCATTTTAGCTCGCTTGATCTTACTTACTGTAATTATATCTATACGTTGTACCTAGACATACTTTTGGTACTTTTTTGATCAAAAATGTTATAAATTCATTAAATATTTTACATTGTTGTTTTTATTCCGAAAATCCGTAGCCAGACACCAGATTGGTGTGCATTGTCTAGGACGTTTGAATGAAATGAATGAATTATATATTGGATTATTGTAATTTTATTAAACCGTAACCACGCCAATTGACTGCCCATTCTCTGATCACGGAGGCAACATCGAAAATTGGATAAAATTACATTTATACGGAGTCCAGAAATAGGTTGTGGGCAGTCAAATATTGCGATTTCATAATTCGCAATTGCTGTATTATGCAACGCAGGACAGTTACAATATCCAAAGCGGACATCTTAGGCAGTTACACGTGTCTCAGGCTCTCAGCCACCCTCGGCTTCGGAAACGATAAAAAGTTAATCCCGTATCTAATTCCCGGTTAAGTAAACTGAATTTCTTAGAAACTTTGAATACTCACATTAGTTGAGTAACGTATCATCATCATCATGATCAGCCTATTGCAGTCCACTGGTGGACATAGGCCTCTTCAGTTGTTCGCCGCCTAGGGCAAACTTCTGGAGGATATACCCATAATCGAGTAACGTATAATGCATTCATAATTTAGCTCTGCGCTAGATCCTTGTTTATCTTACACTAGCTGTGCTCGCGACTTCGTCCGCGTGGAATAGTTAGTGGAATATCATATCAAATGTTTCCACCTAAATTGAGCAGCACACTACCCACTTAATTGTTTCTGTTTTGCCTAAAGGTTGACTGGTAGAGAATGCCTACGCGGCATTAAGTTCGCCTTTTGTACTTTATTTTTTATATTGTGCAATAAAGATTAAATAAATAAATAAGTAAATAGTTATTTTTTCCCCATTTTTTTTACATTTTCCATTATTTCTTCGCTCCTAATAGTTGCAGCGTGATGTTATATAGCTTAAAGCCTTCCTCGATAAATGGTCTATTCAACACAAAAATAATTTTTCAATTCGGACCAGTAGTTCCTGAGATTAGCGCGTTCAAACAAACAAACTCTTCAGCTTTATAATCATATTCAGTAGCGGCGTTAGGGTAGGGCGAGGCTGGGCGACCGCCCGGGGCGCCGGATAAAAAAGGGCGCCTGCGGCGCCATTGTCTTGGTTCGAGGAATCCCATAATTAAGCGAAAATACTTTATGTTGGCAACACTTGAATTTAACGAAGTATACAATTGTTCGTTCGGAATTCATTTTATCGGGAATCCCCGATCATGAAACACACATTGCCTATCTCTTTTTAACCAATTGATTTATCCGAAGCGAAGCGAGGAGCGGGCTGCTAGTTATTATAATAAAGAGGTAACATTTTATTATTTAACTAAATGTTGGACGCGGGGCGGGCGGAGAAATATGTGGCTTCTAAAAATGTCTAATTCCCATACGTTGATGATCGTGATTTTTTCGTACAAATCTGTGGACTCTCACAAAACACAAATATCTCTGATCTCTGTCTGAGTAAATTGGCACTTAGATGTTCTAGACCTGGCGCACGGCATAAACTTACTTTTTCTGTACCTTTTTGTAAGACTAATTATAGAAAGAATAGTTTTATTGTTAGATCTAGTAATAAATACAATAGTACTTACAGCGACATCGACATATTTCACGAAAGTATGGCGCATTTTCGACGCCTTCTTAAGGAGCACACTATTGATAAATAATTATAGGCTTTCCTTTTAAGGGTTAGATTTTTCTTTCCTTTTTTGGCTCTTTCCTCAATGTAACAATTTAGTTCACTATTCATGACACAAATGCTTTAATACCTTTATATTATTACTTTTTTGTTACCGAGTGTCTCATTCAACATTAAAGTGAATAAACTAGTAGTGGGAACTGATTAGGCTAGTGAATTAGTTTAGATTATTCTTAAGCTATTATGTATTAACTTAAGCTGTTTGTTTCCCTAATAAATAAAATAAAAAATAAAAATATTTTGCTGCCTTAGCAACGTTAGCTTAATTTTACGACCTTATTTCTATACACGGGTACTAAGTTCGAAAAATATAAGTAAAAATTGCTATCCCGAATATAGCGCGTGTTTGTTATCCTTTTTAGGGTTCCGTAGCCAAAATGGCAAAAACGGGACCCTTATAGATTCGTCATGTCTGTCTGTCTGTCTGTCCGTCTGTATGTCACAGCCAGTTTATTCCGAAGAGCTGTAAGAGCTACATTATTAAAATTTGGTACGTAGATGTATTCTGTTAACCGCATTAAGATTTTAAAGTAAAATCAGAAAAATTTTTGGGGTTCCTCATACATGGAACTGAAACTCAAAAATGTTTTTTTCATCAAACCCATACGTGTGGGGTATCTATGGATAGGTATTTGAAAATGATGTTGAGGTTTCTAACATCATTTTTTTCTCGATGAATAGTTTGCGCGAGAGACTCTTCCAAAGTGGTAAAATGTGTCCCCCCCCCCCCCCCCCCCCCGTAACTTCTAAAATATGGGCACTATAAAACTGAAAAAAATATATGATGTGTATTACTATGTAAACTACTAACTAAATTAGTTTTAATGAAATCTAGACTGTAGTTTTTTTTAAACATCATAAATCAAATTACCAATTTTTTTTCATTCAATCAGTGGTACGGAACCCTACGTGCGCGAGTCCGACTCGCACTTGGCCGGTTTTTTTTTTGTTTCACCAGGGAGAAATGCAGTTTACGCATACCCGCTGCCCGGGGGAACAGCAGGTTATGTGGGACTCGCTCCGCGTCGGCAGAGAATACCCACTAAAAACCCTGGTTGCCACCGTCAAATGCGCCTTGGGTTGTGGCGACACGGGTCCTTCACCATAACTCCGTGAAGCCACCAGCGCTCGTCTGCTAGGCAGACTCGGCTTGGCCCCCCCACTTGGGGCAGCCTAGGGATCAGTCCTGTAAAGGACGTCTCCCTCCTCCAAGGACGGGGTTCGTACGATACGTGGCCAAAACCCCTGTGCCAACCTCCGTCGGGCGTGCAGCCGCCGCCGCAGGGTGGATTTTTATTGTGGTTTTCTCCACTTGAGCTCGCGCCTCCTGGTCCCGACCGAAGTCGGGATAACAGGCGGTTTTTTAATGTGGTTTGCTCCACTCCGGCCGGCCAATTAAGGCAAGCCCCCTGGTCCCTCCTGCGAGGGGAAACAGGTTGCCCGGCGAACAATCCAAAATGGACCTATCCGATGGCCACGAGAACCGTGACCGATGGACCCGCCGAGCCGCGGTGATACACCGCCATCCCACGCCCTCAGGCAACGTCTTCTACCAAAGTGATATCCTCGCTCAATAGCGTTTTAATGTTTATTATTAAGTCTTAAGTTTTCACGATTCATACAAAATGGCAAAAACGGGACCCTTCTAGATTCGTCATGTCTGGTCTGTCTGTCTGTCCGTCCGTATGTCACAGCCAGTTTATACCGGAACTATGAGAGCTACATTATTGAAATTTGGTGCGTAGATGTATTCTGTTAACCGCTTTATGATTTTAAAATGAAATCAGAAAAAAATCTAAAACTTTTGTGGTTCCCCATACATAGAACTGAACCTCAAAAAAATTTTTTCATCAAACCTATACGTTTGGGGTATCTATGGATACGATAGGTATTTGAAAATGATGTTGAGATCCCCGACATCATTTTTTTCTAAACTGAATAGTTTGCGCGAGAGACTCTGCCAAAGTGGTAAAAAGTGTAAACGTCATATATCAAATTACCTAATTTTTTTCACTTAATCGGTGATACGGAACCCTACGTGCGCGAGTCCGACTCGCACTTGGCCGGTTTTTTCGTATGGGATTGAATTGAAGTTGGAGGGCGCTGTCGAAATCTCGCCCAGGGCGCTGGTAGTGTTAAAACCGGCACTGATCATATTCAGCTTTAAGATTAGTTAAGATACAACAATGAGATTTCATAGATATTTATTTACAAAAGAAGTGTCAGGTAAGTTTATCAGTTGTCTAGTATCCATAGTACAGCTTCAGCTTAGTTTGGGACTAGATGGCGATGCATCAGTAATATGTTTGGGCTATTTATCTACTTATATGACGTGAAAAGAAGCTTTGATATTATTAAACAATTTGTCTCGATGTCGTCCAATGTTTTAACGGCCGTATTCACAAATGTTGCTATGCGTCGCGGGAACACACAGGTACCTACCCAAAAATGTAATAGGATTTTGGGCACTGTGCGTCCGCGCGCGTGCATCCGCGCGTAATACTCGCAAGGGACCACGAACTCTGTCTGTCTATGGGACATACGGCGATAACTTGTACGGATTACTAATTCTCATGGCACAGACGAAGTCTTAGGTAAATGTTCACCGTTTAGATACATCCCCGGAGGTCGCGGCTAGTGGAGGATGCCCCGGGGATCAGTCCGTTGCCGGGGAGACAACAAAAACCGGCACACGTCCTTCCTACGCCAATTTGGACCTTCACACAACGGAACACAGACACAAATTTCATTTGATCCGGAATACGGGATCGTACACGCGTTTAACAGGATACTTGTAAAGTGTTACTGATGAATAGGGATAATTTAAGTAGTAATTTTGCAGAGAAGTGTAGTGAGACTTCCTGTTAATAGAAATTACTTAATCGTCAATTATGAATACTAATATTATAAAAAGAAGGATTTGTACTTTTGTAAGTGTATGTTTGTAAACGCAAACACAAAAACTAATGTGACGATTGCAAAAATTCTTTAACCATTGCAAAGCTACGTTCACACTGAGAAACATAGACTATGTTTATTGCTAGAAAAGATTAGGGATCCTTACTAAAACGCCAATAAAATGTAACCAATGAAATGTTTATCTGAAATACTCGAAGCGAGGGCGGCCCGCTAATTATGAAAAGTAACTGATTCACACTAATTAAGACTTGCAACTATTAAAAGCTCGTTTAAAGTTCAAAAACTTTATAAAGTGAAATTTCATCCAATACTTTTAGCTTTATAGATGTCGTCGCAACAGTGAAACTCGTTTATGCTAATAAATGCTTAGACATGCCATTAGCTCAACTCATTAGAAGTACAATTAAATCTACACCTACATGGTAAACAATGAGCAAAATATAAATAAGAATTCAAACATCTTGCCGATAAAGTCAGCGGTGTCTTAGTTATCAGTTTGTTTAATAAATCACTGCAATTGATAACTTTGTTTACATATGTACAAATAGACGGAATAGGGATAGTCTTTTATTTTGAAATAACAAACCGAACAGCCAAATAGACATACATATTATAATATATTTATATGTATATTATTTACTTAATTATTTATATAATGTATTATCTATTCTTATCTATAATATATTATGATTCAGTTGATAGCTCACTCCACGCTTTCTTTTTGACTATCCTCTACTTACGTAGTAACTATTTATTAATCAGTGCCTCTACCCTAAGGTTGCCTGGAAGAGATCGCCTATTTTACT
The DNA here is from genome assembly GCA_031163375.1 of Conogethes punctiferalis. Lineage (NCBI taxonomy): Eukaryota > Metazoa > Arthropoda > Insecta > Lepidoptera > Crambidae > Conogethes > Conogethes punctiferalis. The sequence goes on from CM062093.1 coordinate 4,358,808, forward strand.
GTACCTAAGTTTTAAGTCAATTATAAGGTGTGCAACAAAGTATATAACTATCTATCTATCTATAGATAGATGTTCTTGCACACCATACATTAAAGTCATGACGTCTAATTTTGGTTTTGGGTTGATATCGATGCATTACCCAATCATAGAAACATTGGTGAAAAAATTACTCCGCTAGTATGAAAAGTCCCCGAAATATAACAATCTCAAAGCCACAAATATGAACTCGCCCAAAAAAGCTTCATATTGCGTGGTGTTTTGTATGGGTCGTTGAAGAAGTTTGTTCGATGGCTATATTAAATAGTGCGTTTTTGTGCAATGCTCTAATACTGTAGGCATAAGAGAGCTAGAATGTTTTTTGATTAATTTCACACTTTTGCAATTGACTTTCCCGCTAAACTTTGAAGTCCTAACTTTCAAATAGATATAAGTAATTGACATTTGTTGTACCATTTAGGGGTATCAGGTATATCCTAGGTAGCGCCCTATGGGGTGCTGACTTGGGGCCTTAACTAGGACTGACATGACAAGAAATTTCCAAACTATTGAATTAAATATGACCATACGGTCATAGGATTAACATTGCGACGTGATGTGTTCCTAAAAGTGTTAAAGAATATATAAAATTAAGTGTATGAAGTAGATACAAGTGGATTACATGTTACACGCCAATAGTTTATTTAAAGAGTAGGAAATACGGGCGAATAGATATAGGTGCATAATATTAAACCTACCTATCATGTGGGTTCAGCTTTTACACCAACGACTTGAAGAATTATTTCAGAAAATTAATTATTGCCTACAATGATTCGGCAGAGCTGGTTGATTTAATTGTCTTTAAATAGATAGATAGATGTTATTCTTAAATAAGCATTGTCGCATTGTACATACGAGTAGGTATATCAGATATCGTAGACTTGCTAGGAAACTAGGTATATGGTTTAAATCGACATAAATGAAATAAGTGAGAATGTATGTACCTAATATAAGTTTCACTAAGAAGTAACAAAGTTTTTATTTGTAGCACAGTGTCCTGTGTTGAGTGGCATCAAGGGTCCTGATAAAAACAGAAGCCAAGTCGCTTCGACTAGCACCAGTAACCAAATCAATCACTTGTTACTGTAAAATAGCTCTACATAGCTATACATCGACTGATCCCGACATTACCTCGGAAATACCACGAGACTCAAAAATGTATGAAAGTAATTCCTATTGTAATAACCTACGGTCATAAAATGTACATGAAACAATACACCCAATATCGCAAAGCAGCCGCGATGACAAAACGCATGAATAAGCTTTTGTTTTTTATGTCTAATAGCGCTGCGTCGAAAGTCCGCGGGCCGACTACCTGCACCGCAAGCCCGCAGATTAAACAACCCGAGCAATAACAGTGCATTTTATATTACCTACGTCGACCCACAAAGATGGAGCCCAACTAATAATTTAATAACACGTGAGCAAACTCGATAGAAGCCGCGCGACAGAGCCGCAAGTCGTAAACAAAATGCCGTAGCACCGAGACACGCTACGAAACCTCGTAGCATCAAATTATGAATATGAACAAAGCTCCTATCAAAACTGTTCGCTCGCTCACTTCCCAGAAAAAGAACAAAGACAGCCAATTGTAATTAGTTGGAAACTATTTAGATACTTTGTAGACGGTCGCGAGACGATATTACGACGCGAAGTTGAACACTTGGAAAAGTTGCGGATCGCGCGCGTCAAACTTCGCCGCGGGGAAAGTTTAAATGGTGGTATTTTTTCTGGTCGCGTCGCTCGGGTCGGTCGGATGCGTCGGTGAAATTAGTACATAATTAATCGTGTTCGAGGATAGGTAGGTTGTTTACGAGGTTCGCGGCGGAGGTGGCGAGATAGCGGCGCGGGGTGCGGGTATGGCGGGTGGGGGGAGGGGGGGGTCCGGACGGACACAAAGGAGAGGAGCGGCCGGCCGCGGCCGCGAGCCCGGTGTTATCACACAGTCGGCTCGCGCGGTCCGCGACGCACGCCCCACGACTCCGCGCCCGTCCGCAGACGCTCCGCTCTCTCGCGCTCACCGTGATCGACTTCAGTGATACACTAACTGAAAATTGTGCCGCGCAGTGCGCATCAGTGCTATATTTTTATTGGTTGGTGTTCCCCATTCACGGTTGTTTGTAACATTGCAAAACGGCTGAGCTGTCAAACACAGTAAACAGAGCACACGTGCCGCCGGCTCGCAAGTAAGTTGCAAACTTTGGTTTCTCCCGAACACCTATTGTGTGCGTACGAATATCAGTGTGCTTACGAGTTGCGGCCCTAGTGCGTTATTTATTTTAGTTTAAGTGCATTGGGCGAAGCCTAAAATAAAATCAGTGTAGTGAAATTTGTTATTATTTGTATTAATCTTGAAATTAATTTCAAAATTTTCGATTTGTTTATATCAAAAATGTCTATGTGCAAAATACTGTTATAATCGCAGATCGCAAGAAGCCCCAAAACTTCGGTATACCTACTAACGAAAAAAAGGAAATAAAAATGCGTATATTACCTAAACTAATTTGAAAATTTGTTTCATTGTTAAAAGTTGTACGAAAGACTATTTAAGTACCTAACCAAGATCGCAAGAGGCCCTAAATTTATAATAACGTATACCTTTAGGTACACAATTCAAAACAACAGTGAATTTACACTTTTCTATATTATTTTATATAATAGCTATTTTATAAAGATAGGCATTAAAAAAGCCAAAGCTTAAAAAAGCGTTGAATAAAGCACGAGGGTAGGACGTAAACAAAGTCTATAAATTTCAAAACAATAAACCGAAACTGATAGGTATCGTGTTTTCATCTTTTACAGAACAAAACTTAAATTTCAAACCAAAAAAATATAACGTTTAGGTTTTCCCTACCTACTCTTGTCAATTTATTTATTTTTAGTATGTACCATCAGAAATGTTTTTTTTTATTTATTTTTAAAACATGGAATAAGTAAGTAATTCTGTTGGATAAAAGTGTACAATTAATATCTTTGATATTAGACGTATTTATTAACTAATAAAGTATCGTTTAGAATAAAATTGTCTAAAAACCAAATTCATGGATATAAAAAAACTAACAAAAAGTATAAAATAGCATAAAATCGTGATAAAAAAGGGATAATGAAAAGATTAAAGTTATTTCTATGGTGTGTAGCTGTGTAATGAAATTGTTAAAAAATGAACTTAGAACACTTTTCGTCTGATAGAATTTAAATGATAATTATGAAATGTTAACATAAAATAAAAATCGTGAACAAAATAATTAAGACAATTCAGTAGAGTTTTAATTTAATAATAGAAATCTAAATAAAATCGTGTAATTACCAAATTAATCGTGTAAATATCTTAGTTAGATTATCTTACAAAGTAAACGGTTCCAAAATACGCAGATGCATGTTAACGTAGGTATTGTCAAATATGTAATAGACACTGTGTCAAATTTTTCACAAAAAAAAATATATCACTCGCAAAATCGCACGAAAAATAAACTAGCAACGCGCAAATACATGTCACGCAGCGCCATCTGTCGGTGACCGAGTGGAGCGCGCCAGCCGCCTGCAAGGTCAGCGTGTCAATGACCCAACAACTTTTGCCGCCTACTGTTGTCGTAGGTCATAATTTTATGTCTTCTTTTTGTTTATCTTTTCGTAACTTTATAGCTCGCTGCGTAAACGGCCCATTTTATATCGTGGCCGCTCAAAAGGCAGTTCGGTTTACGATTCAGATGATATTTTATATTGTGCAATTAAATAGGTTGCATCACGCGATAAAGTGCGGTGTCGTTGACTTGTTTTTGTGGAATACGCAGACGGCCCCGATGCTAATATTATTGTTTGGACATAATGTGCACAATAAACAACAAAAGAAGGCACCTATAGCGCAAGGAGTAGGAACCTTATTTAGAAGCAGATTTTGTTTCAAATTTCATTTAAACTACTCTTACAATTAAATTAACTGATTGTTATTACAAATGTTGACCTCTAATGAGCTATGCCGGTGCAAATATCAGATACCTACCTACTGCTCGAAAACTAATAATGCCTATTATGTTCACCTCCATTTGGAGTAGGTATTTCTTTTAATACTTAGATAACTACATTTATTTAGATGCTACTTTGATGACCTTGCATATTAGCTCGGAATAGGCACAGGGTATAGGTATGCATTTCATTGTTTCATATATCTATGCTAAGCATTCCGTACATAGCGTACATTTAATGTATATTTACGAAAATCACCGATCGTTCAACTCGGAGCTAGATTCAGAGACGGGATAATCGCAGTAATCACGCATTTCTATTGTTCCAGAAAGCGAGGCGCCACAATGGCGACGAAGGGCAAGCGGCCGATGCGCGCCCTGACGCCCGGCGACAAGATCGAGGCCATCCAGCGCGTCAACGACGGCGAGTCCAAGGCGTCCGTCGCGCGCGACATCGGCGTGCCCGAGTCCACGCTGCGCGGCTGGTGCAAGAACGAGGACAAGCTGCGCTACATGACCTCGCGCCTGTCCTCGCCCGACACCGACAAGAGCAGCGACGGCGAGCCGCCCGACAAGCGCGCGCGCACCGAGTCGCCGCTGCCGCCGCGCAGCCCGCCCGCCGCCGGCCTCGACCTCACCACGCCCGCGCACGCCGCCGCACACGCCGCCACGCACGCCGCACACGCCACGCACGCCGCACACGCCGCGCACCACGCGCCGCCGCCGCCCGCCGACGCGCCCGTCGAGCTCACCACCAAGCGCGAGCCCGAGCCGCCCGCGCACGCGCACGCGCCGACGCCGCGCGAGCGCCGCGCCGACCCCGGCGCCAGCGTGTCCATGAGCGCCATCAGCCCGCTGTCCGGCCTCGCGCACCTGCCCGGCCTCGCGCACTCGCACCTCGGCATCAGCTTCAACGAGATCGCCACCAACCTCACCCTCCTCGCGCAGCTCAACCCCGGCCTGTCCGCGCTCTCCGCGCAGCCCGCGAGCCGCGCGCTCCGCTCGGTCCGCTCCCCCAAGCCCGCGCACAACGGCGTCCTCGGCCTGAGCGAGCCCAGCAAACACCGCAGCAAATCGCACCACTCGGACCCCTACCGAACCGGTTCCAAATCGAGCCACCACAGCGCGTCCGCGTCGGTCGCCAGCCAGCCCGTCGACGACTCGCTCTGGTACTGGCTGAAGACGCAGCAGGCGATGCTCGACCTGCAGGCGCAGACGACGACGGCCCACTCGCTGCACCTCAAGACGGACACGAGCTTACCGAAGCCGGTCGCCCCCGCGGCGCCGGTCAACCCGCACGTCGACTACAACAGAAACTCGTGGCTGTGGCAGTACTACAAACAGTTCGGCGGCGCGATGCCGCTGCCGGAGGACAAGCTAAAGTCGGCCTCGCAAGTTCCTAAGGAGAAGGCGCCGGAGAACATCCTGTACTCGCACCTGACCAAGGGGAAGGCCGACGAGGAGAGGAGCTCGACGAGCCCGGTGCACTCGACGACGCGCGCGCAGCACGAGGACGCGCCCGCCAAGGAGCCGCGCGCGGCCGCGCCCGCCGCCAGCCCCGAGCTCGGCGCCGAGAACAAGGAGCCGCCGCCCGACCGGGGCCAGGACTCGCGCAGCCAGGCCAAGGCGCGGACGGTGCTCGACAACCTGCTGTTCAACAACAACAGCCGGCCGGCGGGCAAGGAGTCGGGCGGCGCGGAGGCGTCCAACGGCGAGTGGGAGGCGGGCACGGCGGAGGCGCTGGAGCACGGGGACAAGTTCCTGGCGTGGCTGGAGGCCAGCGGCGACCCGAGCGTGACGCGCATGCACGTGCACCAGCTGCGCTCGCTGCTGCTCAACCTGCGCGCGCGCCGCGTGCCCGCCGCCGCGCTGCCGGCCGAGCCCGCGGACCACGCGCGCCGCAAGTAGGCCGGCGCCCTACCCGCCGCCCGCGCACGCGCACGCGCACGCTCCGCGCTCGCTACAGGGAATATATCAATTATGTACATAGTAACGGTCGTCGCCAGTAAGCGTTCACTTGTGATATGTGTAGCCAAATTTGCGTAATTTCTTTGTTCTAAAAGGAAAGCTATGCATTATTTTCTTTTAATTTTAAGACTAAATAGTTTGTAAGTGAGTGAACTCCGACGTCGTTCTCCGTTAAGCTGACAGACACGCTTCGCCCGAGCCGCGTCGCCGGCTATCCCGTCTCCGAATCTATGAACTCTATAGTTGAAGATGTAAGATTGATGTTACTGACTTTACTTTCTTGCACACTGTTGCGTGTTTAGATTAAGTAGTTACAGCTGTACGTTGCCATTTGACGATTACATTCCTAGTTGTACCCATGCTATAGTTATAGTCGGATCCCTATGTTCTACCTCAAGTCAAACTAATACTAAGTCAGGGCGCCTTCCGAGCACGGACGGGGCGGCGGGCGCGCGCTCCGTCGCGATACCAAATATCGGAAGGGCGCGGTCGTATTCGTTGTGCCAATCGTACGAACAAGGTAATATTGTTAAGATATAGATGACTCTATTGCGTTAGCGCTAGGCACTCGTTGTGTTTTCTATTGCTCAGTATTTTATATTGTAGACATTCTCGATGTCTCCAAGCGGAATTGTATTATACGTTAAAGTTAACAGTTAAGGACACTGTGATCAAAATTATAAATTATTGAGAGATTATTAAATATTGTAAGTACATTCCTAAAGAATAGAGCGTATTATCATAATGTTAATAAGAGTTTGTCCATAGTAGGCCGGCGCCGAAACCGCGCCGAGACGTAATTTAATTGATATCTAATAGCTAAAGTTCAAAAATTGTATCTCCTTTCCACTGAAGATAGGACTATTAATTTGCATTTCCTGTTAATATTATATTATTAGTTCTTACTTGAAATTATTCGAGAGAAATATTTTGTACAAAATTAAAAATTGGATTATAAAAATGATTCTCTTGTCACAAAGTTTGTGATCTCGAAAAACGTTGAATGATTAAACTTGATTGAACATTAAATGAAAAATATGTTTTATTTTTAAGTTTATTACCTCTTCATACCCCATATAGGTATACCTACCATACCATACCTACTTATTAAATATCAGTATTTAACATAGAAAAGAAATAAAGAAATTGAAAACTGGCAGGTTGGTATTGGTAAACCTTGCTAATAAAGCAAGGTTTTTGTGTCTGATATAATTTGAATATCGCCGCTGACCCGGTGATATCTTCTTAAAACAGTTTATATAGACTCATACCCTTAAGTGAAACCCTTGACATGAATGTTTGGGTGAGGTTCCGAAAAGTTCATTAAACTGAAAAGTACTAAACACAAATGACCTATATTTTTTGTAGCATATAAGAAATCAGCTGACAAGTAGCGAGTAAATTAATTTAGTTTTGGCAAAGTTCAGAACAAAACGTCCCAAAGTTATGCACATCGTATACTAGTAGCGCCATCTACTGGTGAGAAGACAAACTAAAAAGGTCCTGAAAAGTGGTTTCCTACCCTATAAAATAATTAATGTATCCACGTTAAGAAGGTGTCTGGTAGTTGTGTTTTTAAAAACTTAAGACTAATTGGAATGAATGCAGTACTCACGTGCAGCATAGGTTTCGTAAGCGGCTCGTAATCGAAGTAGTCGGACACCAGGGTACTGATGCCCTGCCAGGTGTTTGTACTGGCGTAGCAAAGTTTCGTCGGCCTGATAGACGTACACACCATTTTCTATAACAAAATACATCCATCCTATTATGGTTCATATAATAATCAGACTTTCAAACCCATCTAAGACTTTAAAGGACTACTACCGCCATCTAGTGAGATCTTTGAAAACAAATTGCAATTTTCAGAGAAAAGAAACCTACCTGTAAACCACACTCATTGGGCACTTGTAACAATAACGGCTTCCTGAACTTATATTTGTAGTGAAAACTGTACTGGCGTCTAAAGTTCTCAGCATATGCCAATAAGAGGCGTTCCTTGGTACTGTTCGTGTAATAACTTTTAGGAAAACTTGTGCGTGTCTCAAACACTGGCTCAGTTATCTCAGGCCAACAGAGATTTACCACTCCAAGTTCGTATATAGCATTATTCAGAGACGCTATCGTCAAAGGCTCGGTAACGGTGAGCAAACTGAAAATCCGAGGCGATATCTCCTCGAATTCGCCTTCTTCGTGTGGTCGATCGAAAATCTCACTAGCCACATTTTCATTTACTTCTAAAAGTGGATCCAGAGGTTCGATTTCCGATTTATTCTTGTCCAAACCGAAAGACTCGGATGCTGGTTTCAAAATAACACTCATTTTAAATACAAAAGAACTTTATATTAGGTTTTAAGAGAAAACTGAATAGAAACACTGATAAAAACGTAAAGTCAACAGTTCACCGACATTTTTCAGGCTCCCTTTCAGAAATCCGTTGCTAGGTAACAACAGTATATTTATGACCTCGACCTACCCTCCATAAAGTTATGATGTTTTTGTTAATTTCAATAATATTCTATGTCGATGAAATAATAACCGATAAAATAGGACTGAAAATTAGGTCGAGACATGATGGAGGACTTTTAACAAGACATTTACTTCATAATGTCTTTCATTGATATGAATACATGCTTGAAATAAAAAAATACCATGGAAGTAATAAGTACTACTCGTACAATATTTCCATGAAAAATATGTGTATTTTTCATATGTTGTTGTATGATGTGTCATTACCCAAATCCGTAAAAATAAACTAATAGTAAAAATACCTCTCATTGGACTCTATGCATTGGACATTATAGTAGAAAATTGTTTCAAGAAAATCTACAGATCAAAATAATGGTGTGTGGTTGTCTGTACATTAATACAAAACCACTACAAAACCAATAATACGTTCCACTCTTTAGTTGAATCGTTCACACTGAATCATAAAGAAATTGCTGTTATGTATTTGATCCAAAGCCGTAATTATATTAAAAATATTCCAATGCCAAAAAATTATGACAGTGACACTAAACTGACATTTGTACAGCTGCTGAGAAATTTCATACGATTGCGTTGCTGTTTATCAAAATAAAAGGGATTTAAGCGATAAAATCAAATTCGAGGCCATATTTTAATCCATAATTATTAATCCTTCTTTAGCGTAAGTCGTCCACATTATCGCGTCAGTGTTGTATGTACAAAATAACCAATTCTAGTCGTAACGTAACTTATGATCTTTAAATGTGTGGCGAACTTGTGTGACTAATTAGATGAAAAATAAATTCCGTTTATGTGGAGATTTACGCAGTATCGGTCTTGCGCGTGTTAGAAGGTCGTACATAGTCCAGCAAGGTCGCTACTAGACCGCATCCAATATGGGTAACAAATCGTCATTGTTGCTACGAGAAGAAGAAATTGCTCAAATTCAGGAGGAAACTGGCTGTGAGTATTTTACCTCTGATTTGGGAAGATTTAAATCCCGTAAGAATTTAAAAATAAAACCGGATATCAATAAACAAGATAGGGTCAAAAGTACTGAATGTACTAAATTTATTCTAATCAGCAGCCCCCACCCATGACAGATAACAATTGTTTCATTGTAGATAATATCTAGGGTACAAACTTCAAAATTATTATCATGTTACTTTGTTGTTAACTGAACTGATTCATTTACAAACTATTAATGATAATAGTATGCAAATGACATTGAGGATGTTATTTTTCTATAGGTTTTTATAATTTTGTGCCCTATACACAACACAAAAATTCAATGTTGTCCACTTTTGCACGAAAATAATGTTCACCTTTATGTTACTGTATAAATCATATCAACTACATAGTCAGCTTGATATTTTGATTGTTCTAACAATCATGGTCACAAGCTGACTAGAAATAAACTTTTAACAACAAAACTGTTATGTGCTCTTTCTCACGCACATGGCAGGTATGTTGTTAATATGACATAGCAATATTCACCTAAATTTCCAACGAAGTAATAAACAATTGATTATTTCAGTCACACCAAATCAAATCGAGCGGCTATACTCACGATTCACATCGCTAGATAAGAATGACTGTGGCACTCTTTCACGTGACGACTTCCTGAGGATTCCCGAGTTAGCGATCAATCCTCTAAGTGAGAGGATTGTTCACTCGTTTTTCGCTGAAAGCCATGATGACAGAGTCAATTTCCTGCAGTTCATGAGGGTGCTGTCCCACTTTAGACCCATCAGAAAGAACAGGGCTAATAAATTGAACAGCAGAGAAGAGAAACTGAGATGTAAGTATTAAAATTAATTGATAGTTAATTCACAGCAACTACCTGGTTCCAAACTATGGTTTCCATTTGTTAGTACAAAGTACTAGTGTACCAAATGTTGATTGGATGTCTTTTTGAAAACACCCAAACCAATTCACACCCAAGTCCATTTCTTAAATTTTCCACTATAAAATTGATCCAATGGGCAATCCAGCACCTTTGAAACATCTGTTGTTTAGGCTTAACACTTCAAATATTGAGCCGCCAACACTCCATCAAGGTGGAAGTTAAAAAAAATGAATATGTTATGTCCATTACATACACAGTATATTACAACAGTGCTTGTTTCGTAGTGAACACTTGGAATTTGATAAATATTCAAACTCAATTTAAATACAAGTTTTTAATGAAATATCTCGAGAGCTGTTACAATACGTGCTGTTACAATAATGGGTTTTGACAGAAGTTTTTTAAAAATGTGTTGCAGGTGGCAGAATAATAAAATTTTGTGATCAATTTGTTGCTTCTAATTTCCAACAGGCGTTTTGTCCTGAACATACTCCCCCCCGTTGAAGACTCCCGTTCTTCAACTTCTTAAATCTTCGTCGGTGACTCGTCGTCGTCGTCGTAATGGGCGTCGATAGGTTCCCGTGGTTGTTCTGATGTCTGCGGACTCTGGATATCTCGTCTGGCCCAGGATGCAGCTTCTCAATGCGCCCAATGCGCCAACGTAGTGATGGAAGAGAGTCATCACTCAGAAGTACCATATTATCTCCTATATTGATTTTGGTTTTGTCTTGCTTCCATTTTGTTCTCGTCTGTAGCTCGGACACATACTCCTTTTGTCATCTTCTCCAAAAATGCTGCCTTTTTTGTTCGAGGCTGGTTATCGTTGAAGTCGCTTTTGTGGATGGAGCTCAAGGGATGGTGCAGGCAGCGCATTCAGTGGTCGTCCTATCAGAAAGTGCCCTGGTGTTAGGTATAGGAAGTCATCAGGTGATGTGAATAAAGGACACAAAGTAAGACTGTTCAATATAGCTTCAACCCGTGCGAATAAGGTACCGATTTCCTCATATGTTAAGTGCGAGTTACCCATGATGTATTTAATGTGGAATTTAACTGATTTTACGCCAGCCTCCCAGATACCACCGAAGTGCGCCCCATAAGCAGGACTGAATGTGAATTTAATGCCTTTCTGAACCGCAAACTCAGTCAAGGCGTTATTATTTTGTTCTATGAACGCACCAATTTCTTTAGCCGCTCCCACAAAACTGTGAAATTGTCGGAATCATCTCCGCTGGCCGACCACGACGCGAAACAAATCTACGCAATGTCATAATAAAGGCATCGGCACTCAAATCACTAACAGCCTTCAAATGTGTGATTCCCAATTAGTCAACAAATGGAGATAGTGATAACATTTTTGATTTTGAATTTAATGGTTTTTTTTATTTAGTAAAATCTTATACTCATTGGGAAAACTTTGTTGTTGTGCCAATAAATATAAAATATTAAAAGACTAATTTAGTTCGTCAGTAGTAAAAGCTGTTAAATGCTTATTGTTTGGATTTTGTGTATTGTAAATGAATCTTTTAACATAGGCAACGCTACGTTGCAATCTATTTAAATTGGAAGTAATTTAAAATCTACTAATGGTTCCAAAATGACAACCGTAGCCGAAATTTGATTAGTGTAATTGAGTAAGTGTATTAAAATTTAAATTAGTGTATTTTTAATTAGTTTAGTTTAGTTTAATTAGTCTTTAGGTTGATTTAGTTTTAAAACGTTCTCTAAATGCCTTTTCAATAACATTCAAAAACTGTTGTCGTGGAATTTCTTCAAGTTCCCAGAATTTTGTAAGTAATTTATCTAAGTGTGTATCATTATGAATTGTTGAATTTGTTGAAAAGTTGACCTACTGGTTGACCTAATTTGTACTGTGTAATGATACTATAGGGGTACATGAATGAAACCACCGTATGTATTTGATCTAAGGCTATATTTAACAAAAACAAAACTGTTCACCTTATTAAATCGGTAAACCACTATGATACCGCGATCTAACTCGGAACAACGCCATCTATTTTGCACTCACGGAACTAATCGCGATTTCACTGAGCTTAAGTTAAATCGACAATACCAGTTGATGGCGCGATGTAACAGGGCACAGCGCCATCTGTTATTATTTTTAGGAAACAATTAACGTAAACATTTCCGCCCACCAAGGGCATTTAGTGCTAAATGTCCCTTTACAACATGATTGGGTACTCCGCCCACCATTGCTTATTTATAGTACTTTCTGCTTACAGTAAAATTTAAACAAAATTAACAAAAGCTTAACAAAACAAACAACAAATGTTAAGCAAACTTAACCATATTTTCAAAAACTTAACTTAATTAATAAAGAATTAACAATATAAACTTATGTACTAAACATCATGAACCGGCAGTATACACAATTTAGATGTAGGCCTTTTAAATGTGCTTGACCTTACGCGGACTGTGACCACACGGGTAACGTTATCACTACCTGGATGCTTCTCCACTATTTTACCCATCAACCAACGGCTAGGCGGTAAGTCGTCCTCTTTAATCAGAACTACATCACCAACACTTGGCTCTGGGGTCTGATAATTCCACTTGTACCTATTCAGCAGATTAGATAGATACTCTTGCGACCAACGTCGCCAAAAGGATTGCAGCATTCTTTGAATAAATTGCCAACGCGTCAATGAACTGATATTTGACTCAATGTAATTGTCTGCATCAGGCACCGCTAACAATGGTCCACCTATAAGAAAATGACCCGGGGTTAGGGGTCTAGGATCGTTTGGATCTGAACTATCTACTGTAAGAGGTCGCGAATTTAGACATGCTTCCACTTGAGTTAAAAAAGTATACATTTCCTCAAAAGTGAGGGTGGTCTCGCCTATTACACGCCTTAAATGATACTTAGTGGACTTTACACCAGCTTCCCATAGTCCTCCAAAGTTGGGAGCGTGGGGTGGTATAAATTTCCACTCTGTCCCATGACCTTCCAGATAAGATGCAATATCATCATGGACAGCACTCAATTCCTTCAACTCTTTTGAAGCTCCGATAAAAGTGGTGCCATTGTCGCTCCACAGCTGAGCGCAGTGGCCACGACGGGACACAAATCGTCTAAACGCTGCTATAAAGGCTTGTGTGCTCATATCGCTAACGATTTCTAAATGGATTGCTCTAGTTACCATGCAAATGAAAATACAAATGTACCCTTTATAGGAGCGATTACCTCGACCCTTGGTTGTCCTTACCTTTATAGGCCCGGCGTAGTCCACTCCGCTGTGCAAGAATGCTCTGGCGGGTGTACATCGCACTGTAGGAAGCGAACCCATAAATTGATTTTGTACTCTTGCATTTTGTCGTACGCAAGTTATACATTTGCGAACATGACGCTTAACCAGACTCTTGACACCTATTATCCAGTACGTTTCTCTTAAATAATTTATCATGAGTTGGATACCTCCATGTAACGTGTTCCGATGAGCATCTGCTACCAAGAGCTTAGCGAAATGCGAAGTGTGGGGCAGTATGATAGGGTGTTTGGCCTCTTCCGACAACTGTGACTTTTGTAGTCTGCCACTCACTCGCATAATACCTTTATCGTCTAAATAAGGACATAGTGATTTTAATTTTGAATTTTTAGATAGTAAGCACCCTTTGCCCTGTAATTGTAAATATTCTTCATGATATTCTTCCTTTTGCACTTTCTTAATACAACAAATTAATGCCTTTTCTATCTCTTCTTTGGACAAATAATTCTTACGTTCCTCTCTCCTATTGTAAAATCGTCTACAATAAGCTATGACTCTTAGCAACTTCTTCAACGAAGAGAAGCGTTGCAATATGCTATCTTCAGTCATAACATTGAAATGCGACTTTACAGCTTCTTCTGTACTTTCATCAATACTCTTTGGTCTGGTGTAAATTATATTTGGTTCACGAAGAAATTTCGGACCGGAAAACCAAAGCTCATGACCAGCAAGAACATGAGGCTGAATACCCCGCGAAGCGCAATCAGCTGGGTTATCTTTGGTCGACACGTGGTGCCACTGCGATGAGTCTAGCGTTGTTAAAATTTCTGAGACCCTGTTTGCAACAAAAGTCTTCCATTTACTAGGGTGACTATTTAACCACGCTAGCACTATCGTTGAATCCGTCCAGGCCTTAATGTTGATCTTGGGAACTTTTAGTTCTTCTGCTACTTCTGCTAGGAGTCTTGTTAAGAGAGTAGAACCACACAACTCTAAACGAGGAATACTGACCTGTTTAATGGGAGCCACCCTGGTCTTGGCTGCCAACAAAGACACATGCACGTTTCCGTTTGCATCTACCACCCGTAAATAAGCTACTGCAGCATAGGCTAATTTGGATGCGTCGCAAAAACCATGTATCTCGCGAGTGTTATCTGTGCCGAGAGTACTCAACCATCGAGGCACGCGTACAGCGGTAAGTTGGCATAACACATCACGGTAAGTATCCCATTCTTTCTTCAGTTGTTCTGATATTGGTTCATCCCAAGTTATGCCGGCAAGCCATAATTTCTGGATGAACATTTTTGCAATAATGATCGTAGGAGCTAACCAGCCCAATGGATCGTATAATCGTGCTATTACTGATAATATTGTCCTTTTTGTTTCAGGTGCAGGCGACGTCGTGGGAAGAGTCACAGTGTACCGAAAATGATCTTCGCTTCTATCCCAGGTAATACCTAAGATTTTAGTTATATTTTCATCTTTCATATCTAATTCTTTGTCCTCATTTTGATTTGTGTTCTTTTGTGCTTCTCTTGCTTTTATTGTATGTTCTTTATCTCCTTCTAATGTGTTCTTCTTTTGTGCTTTATTATCTGTGTATTCGCTTTCCATTTTATTTATGACTGATAACAATTGCTTATTATTGCTATTCCATTTCTGCAATTGAAATCCTCCTCTCAATAATAGCTCTTTCATTTCTCTGTACAATGCCACTCCCTCCACAACATCGCTGCATCCCGTCATTAGATCATCCATATAAAATGACTGTACTACTCTTGGTGCAGCTAATGGGAAGTCTTTGCCTTCATCGTAGCTAATTTGATTTAATGCTCGAACTGCTGTATATGGTGCAGAAGCAGTTCCAAAGGTGGCTGTCAATAATTCGAAATCTTCTATTTTATTTTCAGGATCTTCGCGCCACACTATACGCTGATACATGACATCTTCCTCAGCAATTCGAACCTGTCTATACATTTTTACTATATCAGCTACCAGTGCTATTGGATGTTCTCTCCACCGTAACACCAAATGACGTAAATCAGCTTGAAGTTTAGGACCCACCATCAAAGCATCATTAAGTGAAACACCGAAACTATTCTTGCTAGATGCATTAAATACTACTCGCACCTTTGTGGTTGTTTTATCCTGTCTGACAACAGCATGATGCGGTAAGTAGACAGCTTCATCCTTCTTTGTGTCGTTTGATTTTACAGGCCTCATGTGTCCTAACTGTAAGTATTCATTGATTACTTCGGCATAGCTCAGTTTTAGCTCTAAATTTTTTGATAACCTTTTTTCTAATGTTTCGAACTTTCTTACAGCTATCTGTCGTGAGTTGCCTCCCTTGCAAGGTGGTTGCTGTTCACGGAGTGGTAACTTGACGACATATCGACCTTCGGGTGTTCTTCTTGTTGTCCTTACGAAAAGTTCTTCGCATTTCTGTTCTTCTTCTGTCCACAAATCTTTTGTATTATGCTCTTGTTCTTCAATTTCCCAAAATCTCTTTAGTGTGTCATCTTCGTTTATTTGGGCATGCATCACCGATACCTTCGGATTATCTCGACTCTTTTCAGCACCAACATCAACTGTCCCTGAGATGATCCAGCCGAACGTTGTATTTTGCGCAATAATCAAACCATTCGGACTCTTTCGGACTCCTTCTTTTAGGATTTGGCTAAAAGCATTAGCGCCTAGCAGTAAATCTATCTTATTTGGAGTGTTGAACTGTGGGTCAGCCAAATATAAATTGTCTAACTCGACCCAATCAATTGAATCTATTTTTTGTTCTGGTACATGTGACACTATTAAATTTTTTAAAACATACGCTTGAAGTGTGATCTCAAATTGCTTATCTACTCTAGACTGCAGATGAATTGTCACTACGTGTCTGAAAGTAGTTGCACCTTTGTCTCCCAACCCAGTAACAGTTCCGAGTATTGGTTCTTTCTTTAATTTAAGCAATTGAACTGAAGCTTCTGTTATAAAGCATGCTTGGGAACCTTGGTCAATTAAGGCTCTAACTACTTGCTTCCTACCAAATTCGGACTCGGCATTTACTAATGCTGTAGCTAGTAAAACCTGCCCATATTTAGGAACCTTTCGAGTCGACATGCATGACACTATTGGAGTAGTGCTAACCGAAGCGTTAGTACTCTCAATAGGTGCTTTTTCATGCGATTTGATCAATTCCAAATGCAGGAGAGAATGGTGTCGCTTGTGGCAAACTCTACAAGTAGTTGTCTTTTTACATTCATAACTGCTATGGTTGCTGCCTAAGCAATTGAAACATATACGATTCTTTCGTACAAAATCGCGCCTCTGTTCACATTCGAGTTTTGCAAATTTTTTGCAGAAACACAGTTTATGTTCCTCTGTACAGTACTCACAAGTCATACTTTTAGTTTTAGTAGACAATAAAACCTTGGGCTTAGGATGAGGACCACTGCCATGATGTTGTGTAGACTTTTTGGGATCAATAAACTCTAACGCTCTGAAACGATTTTCTATGAAAGTTTTAAATTGACCTAAAGTTGGCAAATTATTCGACTCTATGTCTGAATTATGCAATTCCCAATGCTTACGCGTTTCTGGATCTAGTTTGTACGCAACGATATGTATTATTATAACGTCCCATGTGCTCACGTCAATGTCTATATTTTTCAACGCATTTACGCAGTCCATGGTGGTGTCTAACAGATCCTTTAAGCCTGAGGCCGATTCGTTGAATAATCGTTTTTGTGCAAATAAACGTTTTAGAATACAGTTAGCCATAAATTTCTTATTATTATAGCGTTTTTCTAATAGACACCAGCACTGACTGTAGTTCGCAGCTGATATAGGTGTATATCTAATCAGCTGCTCCGCCTCACCTGACAAATGAGTCTTAAGGTAGTGCAACTTCTGCACATTGTCCAAACATTTATTATTATGTACTAAGGATACAAACAAGTCCCTAAAAGTTGTCCATTCCGAGTAAGCACCCGTGAATGTAGGAATTGTTATTGTGGGCAACTTCACTACTTGGTTGGACGTGTTACAACTTTGGGTTGATTCTCGATCTTGTCCTATGAACTTGCCGATGGCTACCTTTAACAGCGACTTATAAATTAAGAACTCTTCTTCAGTAGTATCGTAATCCTCTTTTTTTACATAATCTGAACTAGCTAACTCTTTTGGATCTGATATTTCATACAACTTATTGTTATTTGACCTAAATAAAGACCAATCCCTTTCCACATTTTCAAGCCTGGCCTGTACATATTCCTTAGTTAACCTTTCCTTCGGACTTTTCTTATAATTAGCCAACCCTCTTGTAATTGACTTACGTAAGTCAGCTTGAACATTAAGTAATTTGTCCATTGTGTACTATTTAAATATTTATAAGACAACAAACTTAAACTACTAAGCCAAAAATATTCAAAATATTTAACTGTGTACTCATAAGATTTACTAAGTGTATGAATTTTTACTCAATATTTTCTAAGTGTTAAATGTCTGGGAAAAATTGGGCATAGATTCCCCGTTCCCTCGTTTTAATCAAAACTATTCTAAGTCCTTAACTAACATGCAAATTATTCTAAGTCCTTAACAAACATGCAAATTATTCTAAGTCAATAGAGAAAACACAAAATTTTTACAAGTCCAAGAAATTTTTAAAGTCTATAAAATATCTCGAAATTTTTATAAGTCCAAAATAGTTTTCTTCAAATCTTGAATTTACTAAGTTTTTCAATCTGATGCAATAGAGTTCAAATTCCTTGATAATATTTTTATAACAAATGTTCTACTCACACTTGACCACTTCACTTAACTTCCTGTGACGTAACATCAAAATGTCAAATGTCCTGGTATGTTGTTGTTGTTGCTTCCGGTATATCCGTTTCCAGGTACAGCACTTGCAGCCAACCCTGCTGCTTCCTTCCGCTTAAATGTTGAACTGAAGACCCACACTTTATCCGCAGCGATCCACTGCGAGTGCAGGGTTGTGATCTCACTGACCACAGTCAAAAATTGTCCTAACAAGCCATCCGGCTCTGAAGGAACATGTTGAAAAGTTGACCTACTGGTTGACCTAATTTGTACTGTGTAATGATACTATAGGGGTACATGAATGAAACCACCGTATGTATTTGATCTAAGGCTATATTTAACAAAAACAAAACTGTTCACCTTATTAAATCGGTAAACCACTATGATACCGCGATCTAACTCGGAACAACGCCATCTATTTTGCACTCACGGAACTAATCGCGATTTCACTGAGCTTAAGTTAAATCGACAATACCAGTTGATGGCGCGATGTAACAGGGCACAGCGCCATCTGTTATTATTTTTAGGAAACAATTAACGTAAACAGAATTATTGCAATAAATTTTGTTCATTTTTTTCACAAACTGGTCCACCAATCAGCCAGCCAAATTTAGTATTTTGAAGTTTGGGCATGCATTTACCCAAAGACAATTGTCCGGGTTGCAAAATGTCCCAAAAAAGATCGGCTCCTATCAAAATATCAATAGGACCAGGCTCAAAAAATGTTGAATCGGCTAATTTAATGTGTTTTGGTATATGTAGTCGAGATAAGTCTATGGGCGCCTTTGGAATGTGCCCTGTTAGCTTATCGAGAACAAATACATTTAATTGTGTAGTGTAACTGTTATGCAATGACTGTAGTTGTAAAATACAATTCTCATCGACTTTCATCGCTGTGTGGTCACCTATACCCATTACATTGAATGAAATAGGAGTTGAATTTAGAGTTAAGTTTTGTTGCAAGGTTTTTGTAATAAATGATGATTGACTGCCTGAATCCAATAAGGCGCGTACTGTGATGCCTTTTTTAGTTATTGGGTTCGATACATAAATTAGGGCAGTGGATAAGAGAGATTGATTTGACATTTCATTAGAAAAATTAACTATAGTTTTTTGTTCCTCTTTTTGAGCATTGTTGCCTTTAGCTGGTTCAACTGAATGCAAAAGAGTATTATGACGCCTATTGCACTGCTTGCATAGGCCCATGCGGCATTCGCTAATGGGGTGACCCTGTCGTAAACAGTTGGCGCATAACTTGTATTTTGATACATCTATATACTTCTCTTTAATGGATTTAGATTTAAATATTGGGCAATCATATATGCGATGGTTTTGATTACAAATGATACATCTAAATGTACCAGTGAATTGACGATTACCCACTGATGAAGTCGACGCGAATGATTTTAAAGATTGTTTTTTATCACAAGTAGTGTTTGTATTATGTGACCTCGAACTATATTCAGATTTACTATGGCGTGTGGATTCAAGAACAAAAGCGCGATCGAGTAAAAATTTCTTAAACTCCTCTAAGGTAGGGATATCACCTAAGCTACTCCTCTGTTCCTCCCACTTCATAATAGTTTGTGTGTCAAGTTTTGACGATATCATAAATATAATCAAAGTGTCCCAATAATCTGTAGGCTGCCCTAGACTAGCCAGTGCCCGTAAGTTCATGGTGACATGATCGACCAAAAATCGCAAAGTCGCGTCGGTGTCACGAGTACTTTGTTGAATATTAAATAGAGACTTTAGGTGATGATTAATAAGTAATCTTTTATTATCAAACCGATCGCAAAGCAATTGCCATGCATTATTGTAGTTAAAAGACGATACTTCTAAGTTTGAGATAACGCGAGCTGCGTCACCTTGCAGGTATGAAAGCAAGTAATGATATTTTTGTATGGAAGATAAACGTTCATTGTTGTGTATTAAGTTTGAAAAAGTGTCGCGAAACTCGAGCCAGCGGAAAAATGATCCATCGAATTTTGCAATTTCAATTTTGGGTAATTTCACGTGAATAACAGTATCATGATCAGGAGTGCATTGAGCTTCTTGAAATAAAGATTCACGACGTTTTTTATCTTGTTCTATAATCTTTAATTCATTTTGTTCGTCTAACATGACCTTGGCCTTAGCAATGTAAACAATGAAATCTTGTTCAATGCATTCCCTCTCATCGATTTCCAAATCTAAATTATCAGAGTTCAACAATTCTATCTGAGTTTGCAGTTCGTCAAATTTACATGACAAACCCTCGAACTTGCTTAATTTTAAAGATAATTCAGTAACTTCGACAGTTGTCAATTTGGGTTGCCTTGATTCATCCAAATAATTTTTAAATTTAGTAATTTGTCCTTTAATTGAACTACGCCTTACTAATAATTCTTTTAGGTCAGCACGCATGATAACAGCTGACTTAGACTCAGAAATTTAAAGAATTAAGTTCTTTTTTATTTATTTGCAATACGCTTATCGAAAGTTATTGAGATTAAATATTAATATTCATACAAGAACTGTGGGCATACAAGTTGGTAGTAGAATCAAAATAGTGATGTCTGCCGCATCGCCTATTCAATGATTCCCAAACTTGCCATATCCCTTGATCGGCTTTTACGATCTGCACGGGAAGATAAGCAGCTGGTACACACTATGTTTTTTATTCCCTCCCAGACCAGCGTGGAAGGATTTATTTATTAATAAAATAAATGCAAGGCACTCCAAATAAAGAAGGCAAAAAATTATAAAATGATATTTTTAGCTCACGGTGTCCAGCGGTGGTATCCGGGCGTAGCTGGTAGCCGCGCAGCAAACGATGTTGTTGATCGTTGCAACGAAGCGTACGGCTCGACTACCGGATCGCTGAAATAGTCGGCAAATACGTTTAAATCTTTGGAAAAAACTAAATAGGTAGAAGAAATACGGAAAACAATAAATCGAAAAATTTTAGATAACAAAGTTACTAATATGGGGAGATATTTACGTTAAAAGATATAAAATAATGTAAATTAACTTTTATCTACTCGCTTCCTTGGTTAATAATTGTTATTTAGCTTGAATTATGCTATAAATTTGCAACAAATCACAAAAAATGTAATATGTAGGTAGGCCTACCTGTTTTTTGTAGGTAATTTTTGACCACGTATTGCACAGGAAAAATGCTATTTTGAACAAATCTTTCGAGATTTAGATGGGAAATAAGGAAAAGGATTGATATTTAGGGAGTAGAAAGGAAATAACAAGGCACTTAGCTGATGGATTATGCTGCGAGGTGATGCTTTTGATGCGTCACTGCCCGGCGTCGTCCTGTAGGTAACCTTGCCTTCGTCTCTAAACTCCAAGATCTATTTCCACGCCGCTGGTATATTTCGCCTCGCACGCTGTAAGTAGTAGGTCCTGGTCTCCGTGGAATTGGTCAAACTTGGTGTCGATGTGCGTAGACGGACTTTGTACCGCGAAGTGGCAGACCTTTAATTCGACAGTATTGCACTATTAGCGCACTGTCCTGTCACGGTCGCCAAAATATGTTTCGTAGTGAACACTTGGAATTTGATAAATATTCAAACTCAATTTAAATACAAGTTTTTAATGAAATATCTCGAGAGCTGTTACAATACGTGCTGTTACAATAATGGGTTTTGACAGAAGTTTTTTAAAAATGTGTTGCAGGTGGCAGAATAATAAAATTTTGTGATCAATTTGTTGCTTCTAATTTCCAACAGGCGTTTTGTCCTGAACAGTGCTAATTCTTAATTTTTCTTGCAGTTGCATTTTCAATGTATGATTTGGATAATGATGGAAAGATATCCAGAGACGAATTACTAGCTATCCTGCACATGATGGTGGGAGCCAATATTAGGTAAGCTGAGAAACATTATTATCAATACACAGATATAAGGGAGCGGCCTATCATCTTTTCGCTCCAAGCCAACCTTACCTGCCCGTGGTGCATCCTGCCGAATAACAAACGAGGTGCTGGCAACTGACTGGTGGCGGTATAACCATCACAATTGAAGGCATAGCTAAAACCACAGACCGTAGATGGGCAGCAGCGTCACCAGAGCGATAATCTACGCCCTGCGATCGCTAACCCGCCTGCCCAGCGTGACGATTATGGGTGTATCCTCCACATGTTTGCCAAAGTAGGGAACAACTGGAGAAGCCTATGTCCAGCAGTAGACTGCAATAGGCTGATGATGATCAATACAATGAAATCTGAATACATAATTTCTTGCTTGTTTCAAAACCAAAAATCATGTTTTTTCCTCTGCCTATTTTAAGAGCACAGAAGAATGTTTCCAAATGCGAATGTAGTTTTGGTCCGCCTGCTACATGTTTGGTCTTTACTAATCAATGAACCAATTTTAATCTAAAAGCCCAGGGATAATTTTAGACCTTTATAAAAAAATAAGTATCACAATTCCAGCTTTAAAAACGATAACACTTCCATAGGTATTACTTTTTATCCCTATAGATTCTTCTACCGTCTATAATCTAAAACCTTCATCAATATCTTGTTTATCCAGTGAAGAGCAGCTGACGAGCATCGCTGAACGGACCATCTTAGAGGCGGACACGAACAACGACCAGATGATCTGCTTCGAGGAGTTCTGCCACGCGCTGGAGCGCACCGACGTCGAGCAGAAGATGTCCATCCGGTTCCTCAATTGACCACCACACTCCTGAACCGGGTGCCTCAAGTATATCCTCACGATCATGCTTGCCGTCATCATCTATGGACTTCTCACTAAGAAATGAGATGCTTTTGTGGCACTGACCTCTGTTCAAAATTAAATTATTCACTATAGTTCATTCGCGTTAAGAAAATAGTGACTCATCACCGACTGATGACTGACCGACCAATTAAAACGCTAGAAATTATAATTTCTAAAGTCAGTCATCAGTCGGTGATGAGTCACTATTTTCTTAACGCGAATGAACTATAATATCGTGCTTCGTAAGTTGAATAATCACGGCAGATCAATTTTGCTCGTACATTCTGTTCTTCCTGTCAGATGTCAGAAACCGACGTCGGCATAAAATGAAGCCTTAGCGTCAATCAATGGAAGTGGTAGAGCTTGAAGTACCATTATTTTATTAAAATCTATACATATCCTGAGCTTTTTGTTGTCTTCTTTCTTGAAAGCCAAAGTAACCGATAGCACAAACGGGCTATAGAATTCCTTTATATGATTTTTGCCTATTAAATTCTGGAACTCAGGATGCTGAAAGATAATAATACTCCAGATAAACATAATATACACTATGCAATATGCATGTTTGTAGAAGATATGTAAGTAGATCTGCATGCTACATAGGTTTGTAGATCATCATGCAATCAATTAGATTAATAGAGGTCAGTGTACCAATACCTACTACTTGTGTTATAATTTGCCGCCCGTGGCGTTTACACTATTGGACTATTACTAAAGCTTCATATTTGTGTGTATTTAGCTAGAATAACTATCTAATATTGTCGTCTAACTAAATTTGTAGGAGTGACTCGAGTGAGAATGTAAAAAAATAATTTTAAACACCTGAATGCAAATGGAAAAAAAATTACCTTGAAATTGATTTTTGTAAATTTTGTATAAAGTGTGCCTCTCTAATAGTCGATTTACATCGCGGATGGGTCGCGCTTGTATTGGTATACAAAAGACTTATCGTAAATTGGCGCTTAGTACGAGCATTTTAAAAGGGTATCATTATATTACTTATTCTTAATTTATTATTGAAGTTAGTGGGCGGTGCAGGCACCATTTTAATTTCTACAACATATTCTTATTTATTAATGGGTTATACTCGTATTGGAATGTGATATACGAGGTTTGATGTCGCGATTATAAAACTGTAGAATGGATAGTTAACACCGACATTGAACATAAAAATTTTAATTGTCATAGCAATGGTGTTCTAGTTGCTTAATTTACAGGCGAGGACTTAAAAAGTTGTGTAATTTATTATTACGTTATTGGATGTTATTATAATATTAAGAACACATGGGTGAATGGAAAAAACATAGGATGAACAGTAAAAGATCTAACAAAAAGAGTTTCTCTCACAATCAGTTGAAAATGGGAGTCACCAGGCTGCACCTTACTTATTAACTTTATTGTTTGAAAAGTGTAAAAAACTTTAGTCATTTTTAACTAGAAGCTTGAAACTTAGTTTTCAGACTGAATATTCGATATAAATAAATATAGGTTTGAAAAGCTGTAAGAAAATATTGGCATTTTCAGAGCTAGAAGCTTGAAATTCTTAGGCTGCCGTTCCAATTTAAATAAATATGACCACCAAAAATTATGTCTTTATTTGTAAAATTTTATTAGCCTAAGTAATTAAAAATTGTACCAAGACACTGTTCCGTTACGGACTTTAAAAGCTGTTCATCCTCATGGGGTTATCTATAAATGAGTTAATGAGTGAATAATTCGCATTTGAACCTGGTTGTATGTTTGTACTTAGAGGGTTTTGTAGCATCGTTGTTGTATAGATAATAATGTATTAACACAAGCTCTCTTGACCCTACAATTTTATAGTTGATATTAATTACACTCAAAGACAAATCACAACTTACCTTTACTCTAACATGTTAGCTTACATATTTTTTAATGTACATTCTGCTGAATAATAAATGGATACATTAATTAGTGGCGTATTAGATTAATAAATTAATCATGGGAGTTGTTTAGATTATCTTCTTTACGGGGCACCTTACAGCTAGGGGCCCAGGTCCTTTGCCCACTTGCCACCCTGTATTTATGTACGCAATTGTTATTCAGCAGAGTGTACTATTTATTTTAAAGTCTTAGCTGACAACAGAAAATATTTATTTAAAGTCACCAGTTACGCTTAACGTGTTAATAATATTTTATAGCAAATTAGTGAGTTGTTACCAAAATAATAATATACGGCAAAGATAATAAAACATAAGCTGTGGTATTAGACAATGTGTAGCTGTATTTATTTGATGTATTAGATAAAATAAATCAATTAAAAATATTTTTTACAAATCAAAATAGTGTTTTAATTGACAATAATAACAAAATATACCTACTAGTATATTTATTCAAGACTATCGAAGGTGGGGCTCAGCGGCAGACATCCAGACCATATTTGTTTTACAAAAGAGAGCTATCAGAGCCATATACAAACTTGGCCCACGTGATTCTCTTAGAGACCTTTTTAAAGAAATAAATATCTTAACTGTTGCTTCCCAATATATCATGGACTGTTTAATCCATGTTTATAAGAACAAGGACAAGCTTCCTAAAAATTCAGATAGTCATAAATTCAATACCAGAAACAGGCACAAGCTAGCTATTCCTAATCTGAGGTTGAATAAATGTGGAAAGTCATTTATAGGGCTTAGCATAAAAATGTTCAATAAATTGCCTCAATGTATAATTGATCTACCTATACAAAAGTTTAAATTATATATTAAAGGATGTCTAATAAAAAAAGGTTATTACAGAATTGAAGACTATTTAAGTGATAAGACTGTATGGTCAACTGCCAAATAAGCGGATGCTGCTCGCCTGCACTTTATCATAATAAAATTATAACCATTTCATTGGTTGTTTATATAGAGTCATATGTAACTTCTATTCTATGTAAGCTACGTCCTTCAGTTAATTTATTCATTTATTAGTTTTATGATTTTGCCAAATATTTTATATTGGGGTAACTGGACTAGTCATGCTCACTAAAATGTTTCTGGGGTGGTGGCGCTGTGTGGCGGGTCGTTACACTCCCTCAAATATGGTTGAATGAAGCGATGGCTGGTACACACGTCATACTTGTGAACAGGTGCTGCCTTGGAGACTGGTCTACTCCTGATTGCCCTATATAGAGTATGTTAAGGTTAATTTTTTTTTTTTTTAATCTAATTTATAATTAATTTTGTAAGGCCCCAGACTGTATGACGTGGTCGTAGTTAAAAGTATAAATGTGATAATAATATTGTAAACACCATTTTGAAAAGAGCAACTACACGAGATTCTTGCCGGTATCTTCTCGGTAGAATGCTGCTTTCCGAACCGGTGGTAGCTTCGACGATTTGTAAGTGTTTTTCATAAAAACCTATACAAATAAAGATTATTTTGACTTTGACTTTTGACTTTGACCTAATAAATATTAAAAACTTTACTTCAAAAAGAAACATTGTATATTTTCATAAACATTTAATGATACTTTATATTACATAGTATTTTGTAGAAAATATAACTTAGATTGCAAAGACTTGAAATCCGCTCCCACAGTACCTATTTATTAGTCGCGACCAAAATTTAATCTAACTGGAAGTTATGTAAATGCTATATCTATCCCACATTAAGAACCTACGTTACCTCATCTCCGTAGTTTGATCAGTTGATTATTTAATATGCTTTAACCGGATAAAGTTACCTTATAAGCCCTTTAAGCTTTGTTTATTTGTATAATTCATTTAATACTGACCTCTGCTATTTCCACATACCTACAATACTCAAAAATGGAAAATGAACTCTTAGTATTATGCATACGAGGAGGATATAGCCAAGACTAACATCTGACATATTTCGATTGTACCTAACTAACGACATTGAAACTGTTGTGTAAGAACACACATGTTCGGAACGGAGACAAGGCTAATTCACCTATTGTTTTCCCCAAAACTAAAATAATATACCCATGGCGAAAACTGTAACTTTGTAAGTCGCGTGGTGGCAGACAAGACTGTCAATAAACATGCTTATTTATTACTATGATCTGGACTGGTGTTGGACAGGACTCTCCGTGTGTTCAAGTCTTCAGTTTTTGGGAAACTGACGACTGAATATTGGGTAGTTTTAGTATCTAGTGAGCTCCATACAATTATTGTGCTACGATACGTTATTAGACCACTTGCAGAGCTCCAATGTACTATTACATATAAGTTCAGATCATGTCATAAGTGACATGAAAGATTCTGTAAGAAATGTTAAAGATTTCATTAGAAGCTACAAGAAAAAGTAAGTATAAGAATACCAGTTTAAGTTTTGAAAGTGGTTTCATAATAGTACCTACCTATTATTTATTTAGTTCCATCGTAAAAACAACGTGAAATGAGTTCTATCCACGTTAACATGACACGGAAATGCGCTCGCGAGCTCTGCCTCACGGGTTGAGTCCCCATAATTACAACTGGAGTCACCGCGATTACAACTCGAGTCCCCACGATTAAAACTCGAATACCCACGACTAAACCTCGAGTCCCCACTATTACAACTCGAGTTCCCGCGATTAAACCTCGAGTCCCCACAATTACAACTCGAGTCCTGTCCAACACTTGGGCCGCGTGCTACACCAGTAACACCCACTGTAACGACACTAAAGTTCCACTTTACAGGCTCCACGAGAAATTGTAATCCCTACGGTTCTCCGGTTCGGGTCCACCGCGCGACAGTCGGAAGCTCATCATCATGACGGGTACTGTGGGGCGCGGCTCTTGCGAATGTTAGGCGGTGGAGGACACCGCCAGCTTCTTGAGATGCTCCATGAACACTTGCAGCGACACGTCGTCTGTCAGCACGGGGGCGCCGCCGTCCTGAGGATGGGTGGGATCAAGTTAGAGAGTGGAACATCGCAATGCAATTTCTTGCAATTGTATAGGCTTCTTCATTAAGCTTGTTGTGAGTCAACAGTCAAATGGTTACAACAGTCAAATGGTTATCACAGTACAAATGGTCGCATAAGTCGATTCACCCAAAATGGAATATTGAATGCGTATGCGAAAAACGAATGAACTTCTATCCTAATGTGACCACATTTTGGATGAAGAATCCCAAAATAAACCTATCAAACCCTTTTATTATAGCACAATATGAAAACCCAAATATGTACTTCATGAGCCTTAGATTTATCAGAGAAGATCAATGATTACTCGGATGCAATTAAATTTGATTAATTAAAATTTAAATAATTAAAACTTTGTGTTAAATATACCATACTGGAAGATAAGAAAGTTTTGTTTCAGATTTTGGGATAATTTTGTGATAAAATTCGAAAACTTGTGCATAATATCTAAAACTTTACTTCCAGTAGGTATCGTGTACTCTCAATATGTATATGATCCCAATAATAAATATGAATATATGCATATAAATATGTACATTTTTATCAATCAACTCCCTATTGAAAGGCTGAATGTTTTTATATGCATATCTACTCATAAGATATAAACCGCATTCCCTTATGCTGCTGTATAAATAAAAAAAGAATATGAATACTAAATTGATATAAAAAATATATATTGAATGTTTAATTAAGAAATAACACGTTTATGATATCTTTTTGAATATTTTATATGCATTTAAAGTTATTATGCCAATATATTAAGCATGTATAAAGCAGTTAATGAAAGTCACTTATACTTAGTAAGATGTTAGATCCCACACAAACCAAAAAAAAGAAAAGAATAATAAAAAAACACTACCGCTAAAGGTATCGGCATCGCCTGGATTTCGCCAAAACATTGATGAAACAAAAAAATACAAGTCAAACCATGCTTTCATGGCACAAGATAAAAGTCACACCATGCAAAAATGATAAAGAAAATTTCATTCGTTAATAAACTAAAGTCATTCGTGAAAAGAAAATAAAAATTTGAAGCTCAAGCATTACTTCAAACTCTAATTAATATCGTATTTATATCAAAAAGCTAATTAACTTATATTTTTAACCCCCGACCCGACGCAAAAAGAGGTGTTTTTAGTTTGTCTTTCTGTGAGTGAAGCGATTTTGATTTAGTATTTTTTTGTTTTAAAGGTCATTCAATCGAGCGCGTTGTACGGTAGGATAAACGGCCGATTTTGATTAAACATTAAGTATGTTAGATACCTACTAGCGCTTCACTCACACGGGTATTCATTTTATATAGCCTATTTCGCCGGAGATAGTATAGCTTCCCAGCAGTAAAAGAATTTTCAAATCGGTCAAGTGGTTTTGGAGCCATTCAATGCAAACAAAAAAACAATCAAATCTCTTTATAATATTAGGCGTTGATTGAGTCGGGGGCTTTTTAAAATGTTTCGTTAAACAAGCACTGACAATGTTCGTAGTTATAAATATTTGCATAATGAAATTACACTAGTTTGTATGGATATATAAATGTTGCTATTAAGCATAGCGCAATACTGACCCCGCCGTAGGCGTACATGTTGTTATGCGTTTGCGACGGGTTCACTTTCGACAGCAAGAAACGAGCCTGAAACAACAAAACAAAATTATGTAAATCCATAAAAAATATTATAAATGTGTTGGATGCGATCAAGATCGATCAAAGTGGCGAACTATTGGAGATTTTGTACCAATTATTAGGTACTTGAAGGTTTAGTATAATAAAGTAATTTTACTGTATATTTTCACTTTGGGTACTAGAAAATAACATTAAATGTATGTGATGTTTACTTTATTAAGAAATAATAGAAGAAATTTAATTACAAGCACATTTTATTCGTGTAATTTGACATATCATCAGCCTATTGCAGTCCACTGCTGGACATAGGCCTCTCCAGTTGTTCGCCAATATGTTTGGGCTTTACAGCTAGTAAAACATAGTCGGGCTTATAGGGTTAAACGATGAGGAGAAAACATTAAGATTTGTACATGTGATTAGTTTCCGATAGAGAAGGATACATTTCCGCGACATAAGTTAGTAACGTGGCCAAAAAACAACAGCGTCGGGCGGCGATTGAATGTGGACAAAACGACGAGTGCGCCGCGCACCGGCGGCCGATAACGCGCAAAATGTTGTGCCGGGCTCTGGTGACCGCCATCGCCATCTCATGTACGTTCTCTCGCCAAGTAATCGGTCAGGCCACCACGCGTAATGTCCACAAAAAAGGTTCCAATAACAAATGTTTATTGTAAATTGTAAACTGGCCGGTAGCGCGAACTAAGGTTACTGATTGTGTCACGTTAGCAACGCACGCGTCTCTGAATATTCATGATGAGGTTGAGAAATTTTCAGATTTAATATGTGTACTGTGGTTGAGTGGGATGCAAAAGGAGGATTTGGATGTGAACTTGTTGAGGAAGCTGCAACGGCATCGCGTTAACATCGAGCAATTAAACGATGAGTGAGTACGTTTTATTTATTAACTGACTTAAAAAAACAGGAGGCTTTTAATTCGGATGATTTTTTATTTCATATTTGTTATCTCAGAATTAAGTCGTTTGAAAAATTATTTTCTTATTCGAAAGGATATAATATACCTAGTTTAATCCCATTTTATCAAGCTGCAGATCTGATAATGGGATCTATAAGGAATTGAGAGAGCTCCTCAGATTTTGTAGGTAGTCTTAGAATTTTGTCTCCAATACACCAGAAACTCATTCAGATGTTACAATCCAATAACTAATCCTTGTTTTACTTAGAAATTTAAGCTACGACTGCCTCAAAACTCCAAAGTATAATGTGGCAAATAAGGCATCAAGCAAAGTAGACTCTGAAATGGCTACGACAGCAATAACGAAAATCGACAGTGAGTAATTGCAATTAGTCAACGTTCTAAATGAAATTATTTTTATTTATACATATTAATAATTTTTCCAGGTAAAACGGGCATTAAAAAGATTATCAAAAATAATTTAGCAAAGATAATGACAGATTTGATGACAAAACAATCCGAAATTGAAGATTTCACGATAGGGGATACGACTACTTTAAAATCTATAAGAGAATTAAAAGATCAGCCATCTCGTAATAATAACCTCGAGGCATTGACTTTATTATCAGAAACAACTAGTAAAGATAAAGATGTAATTAAAAGTGATCACAATTCAAAACTTGATAAAATCATAAAATTTTGGCAAGTGTTTTCAACTACACACATTCTAGACAGCAGAGAGGAATTTACGACCAAAATTCCAGATGCTTATCAAATTTCTGAAAAAGAACCTGAACTTATTAACAGGTTAATATCAAATTATATGAATAAACACCACAAACAAACTACACAGAACCCTGTAGTAAACACAACACCAGTTGATTTTCAAAAACTCTCACAACAAATTGAGAAGCTCTTAGAATTACTACCCCAGAATGAGAAACATAATAAATTAGTCGAAAACCACAGTGACAGTGAATCGAAATTAGGAAAGAATTTAACATCCCTATTACAAAAGTCCACATTACAAGAGAAAATAATAGACAATCAAGACAGTTTTAAGCATATAACAGAAGCAAATTTGGTAATTACTGATATGTCTCCTAAAGATAGTTTTGCAATAATTAATCAAACTTACATTACACAGCGTCCAATTGTAAGAACGATCATTATCGACTCAACAGAAAAAAATATGTATAATAATTTCGACATAAAAAACACAAGTCACACAACAAGTGCGCCTGAAATGGAAACGACACAACTAACTAAGAAAGACGATGTTAATATTTTATCAAAAAATGTTATTAAGGAAATCGCTGAAAATATCAAAGCGTTAATACTCAAAGATTTACGAAAAGAAATCATTCCCACTACTACTGAAAGTCCAAAAGTTATACATATTACTGTTACTCCACTAATGCAAACCACAATGCAAACCAATTCTACGACCATTACGACAACGACGCCAGGTACATATTACAATGGGTCATTAAGACCTGGTTTGTTTACTTGCTGATATAAGTCCCTGATAGCCCATGACCTACTCCACTTAGCGACCAAGGACTTTATCGACAAATGGTGAAACTAGGCCTTAATGTTGCATAATAATTAAACAACTAAGCAACAGTATAACACCTTAACTTATAACGTCTTATTTCTGATTCCAGCCGCGACGACCAAAAAAGCAACACTCAACAGTACTCGAGATGCGACACAAGTAATGGAAAGTTTTATAAAATTATTTGAACAATTCAAGACCATGAAAGAGACGCCCATGATGACAGGGAAAGTGAAACTAAAGATTTCCGAGACAAGACGAATAAGTCCCCAATATAGGAATCCTTGGAATATGGACTTCGGCGCTCCTGTTCTTGTAGTAAATTCCAAAGACAAGCCCCCGCCAAAAAACAAGGTTACATTAATATCGCCATTTGGCATTAACAATTTACCAATAAAAACAGAAAACATACCAATAATTGGTGCAAATGTTATTAAAATCAATCCAATATCGTCTACCCATCACGACGTCAAAACATTGAAACGTGGACCTGTAATGATACAAACTAATTCAGGTGAAATACCACCTTTAGGAATACCCATATCAAAACCATTGAAATTGATTCATCAAAATATACTTGTGACAACAAGGCGTACCGTAAGTAATTACAAAAAAGACAACGATAGATGGGGTGAATCGTATATACATGAAACCAATTTCAAAGATAATACCAGAACAAGTAACGAAAACATTCATAAATATTATCCCAGTTCTCCAAATCGTTCAAACCAACCTGAGCCTGACACACCATTTGAAGAGAAAACTCATAAAGAGAAACCGACGGTAGTAGAAGATTCCTACACAAGTGCAAAAATGAAAATTCTAGAAGAAAATAATCATCCGGCCCGGTACGAAGATGAAAGGACCAAATCATCGGAACAAAGATCTTACAGGAATGCAGTAATGAAAAGTATAGAAGAAAATCCTTACACGTCGCGATTCGAAGACGATAACCCAAGATCAGTCCAATCATCTTACAAAAATGCTGGCGTTAGCAACCAAGATAATCGCCAAAGTCGTATTTATTCGCGGTACGACGATGAGAAAGGGAAACCATCTAAACAAATAACACACGAAAGTTCTTTTGTTGGAAACCATGAGAAAGAGAATTATCCTAAAAGATATGCCGAGCATACTATTTCAATAGTTCACAATAAAGAACATTCATCGCGGTATAATAATGAAAAGCCAAAATCAAAAGAAGTGGGCCTCCCCGAAAACGCAAGAATTAAAAAGATGGAGGAGAGACTAAATACGCATTACGATATCGAAAAGTCAAAATCATGGGAACAAAAATTTTACGATAGATTTAAAAATCGGGAAAATGACCATCGCACGGAATGGTTAGAAGAACAGAAAATAAAATCTATAGAACAAGGCAGATATAAACATGATAGATATAGACAAAAAGAAGACAGTCTACTTCCCCCAAGATTTGAAGAAAACAAGTTAAAATCGGCGGAACAAAGTCCATATATCATGCAAAGCGCTATAAATCGGAAAGAAAATCGTCTGTCTTCACAGTTGAAAAATGATAAACTCTTGCACACTGAACAGGCCACTAAAAACGAAAGAAATAAAGATCAATTAGACAGTCACCGTTTACCCCGATATGAAGATGATAAATTAAAACCGATGGAAATAAATCCTTACAAAAAAGAAAATCCTGCAAATGTAGAAGACAGCCGATCTACACCGCTGGTTGAGATCGATAATTCTTACAAAATAGAACAATTGAGAGGTCTGGAGAAAAGTCGCCGCCCTTTGCGATATGAGAATGACAAGAAAAATCTGTTGTTGGAACAGCTTACAAAACATGAAAGGATTCAAAATCAAGGAAGTAACCAACGCTTATCTCAGTACGATAATGATCAATCAAAATGGCTAGGATCGAGTTCCTTTAAAAATGAAAAGTCGAGAAGTAAGGAAAAGAAGCGCCCATCTGGATTCGAAGATTTCATAACAAAACCCTTGGAACAACGTGACTACAAAATTGAAAGATCGAAAAGTTATGAGAGAGACGCATTTCTAACGAGATTCGAGAATAAGAAACAGAAATCGTCGACACAGATTACCAATAATGAAATACGAAATCAAAAAGCTGGCTATCGACTACCGCGATTTGAGAATGAAAAGCCATCGGAACAAAATACTTATAAAAAAATCAGGAGCCAAGAAGACGGCCGCGTCTCATCGCTTTTTGACATGGAACAACTGAAAGAAAATAGAAGCGATAGAGATCAAAAAGACCTACGTCCATTACCGTTTCAAGAGAACAAACTAAAGTATTCGAACCAGACACCTTACAAACCTATGAACAACGAAAATAGCAACTATCGTCTGCCGCGTTACGAAGACACAGAGCAAAAGCAGTTGACACAAACACTTTATACCAGCGCAGGAATCATTGAACAAAAAGAAAATAAATCGCCTTTTGATGGATTGAAAATAAAACCGTTAAAACAAAGAATATACAAGACGGCAAGAGTCAAAACTAGATCCGACAACCGCCCGCCGAGATTTGAAGATATAATAAACATTAGATTGAATGCGAATAAGCCTAAGTTGTATGAAATAGAGACTAAAAATTGCGATGATAAGGCAGACGGATCGTTTCGGAGCCGCGATAGAGAGCGATTTCATGAGATATTGGAGAGAGGTGACGACTGGCGAGAGAAAATTGATAAAATGAAACTGGGGAAAGACCTTGATTTAGAATCGAGGCAGCAAACGCCACTGAACGGCGAAAAAAAAGTCTCGCCATATGACGACACTCACTTCAGAAACTTCTTGAAAACTCAGCAAAAAGTAAACGATATGCTTGAAAGGATATTGGCGACCAAAACAACTATGGCTCGTAGTGTGGAAACCACTTAATTTTCATTATTTTTCACTTATATTAGTCTCACTATGTATAAATATAAGATAAATATACTGAATATTATGAGATACACCTATTCAGAAAAAGTGGTATTCATCAGGGCTTACAAGTAATATCAAAATTCCACGAGACTTATTGAATCACACATAACCATTGATTGTCCCATATTATATGTTATCAGGACGATAAATATCGATATACAAATAAATAACTCCCTTTAGATTTGTTGAAAACAAGTCTAAACGGGGTATTTATTTCTTTAGCGTTAATACACAACGTTTAATTTTTTCTTTAGGCGAACATTCGAATTTATGTATGTTGAATATTATTATGATGTCAATGTCATACATAATTCACACTGTTCAACTGTTTTTCATTAAAATCACCCCACATAAAAACTCTTACAAAAGACAATGCTATTATAATGCCAAATAATACACATACAACTTTTTGTATAACTTTGTAGGCATGACTGTCAATTAGGTAGGCATACCAGGTAAATATACCTACCTAATTTTAAAGTCCAAGACACAAAAGTAATAGGCTATTATGGCTAAAAATTGTAATTAGTCCGTCTTTTAGCTTATTAAAAAATAAAAGGCACGTATTATTATATTATTTTTTGGGCCTTTATTTGAATATTATATTTGAAAATTAGACTAAAAATTACAAAGTTATAGTACGTTGAAATTACGCGTGACGTCACTCGGTGAGGCATTTTTACGGGAGCGAGTGACGTCAAAGACTCCCACTCCTAACTTTTTTTGCCTTGTATCTTTGCTATTGTTTATTTGAAAGAAAAAAGGAAAAATACGTGTCCTTTATTTTTGAATAAGCTAAAAGACGGACTAATTACAATTATTTTTAGCCATAATAGCCTATTCTAGTACAGAGTACAATTATACAGTTTTTACACGCTCCTACAATAGAGTTAGGCATACATAAACTTGCACAGTATGCCGCGTTCACTGTTGTTTATGTGTATATTTCCTGTTTCATCATGCGAACGGCTAAGCTGTAGAATAGTCACCTGGCGTCTGTTTTTCCAAATTACTTTAAGGCAAGAGTGTTACTTACTTATTGTTTGCTCGTGCTAATATAAATAATGGCCTCTACGCCTGATGGGAAGCGAGAGAGAAGCCCAAGTCACTGCGACATCGGGCAGGTAACCATACTATTACCTGTCAGTTCTCACCGCCATGCCGGCCCATAAGATGCCTGTTCACGCCCCGTTTAAAGGATCCAATATCGAAGGAAGGAGGAAACACATGTACTGGCAATGAATTCCACATTTTATCGACGCAGCAAAGATAGGAACTGCCGATTTTTTTTTGTAGTAGCTAGACATAATGGCTTCCCTACGCCTGATGGAAAGCGAAAGAGAAGTCAAAGTCGCTGTGACAAGGGGCAAGTAACTGGTCATTTACCTATCATTTGCCGCCGCCGTGCCGGCCCAAACCTAACCCCCCACCGGAGACCCTACTCACCGGCAGAAACACTACCCGGAAGTCATTTGGCTGCGGTATTCTATAGGGTGGAGGTCCTTCCCCAGACGGGCAGCTCATTCAAGCGAAGATTCGCTATGCCCTAGCTCTCTTTATGATGATAGATGTGTATGGTAGTGTACCTGTGAGCCGCCATGCTCCGTGTCGATGTAGCGGGGCACCGGGAAGCGGCTCTGCAGGATCTCCTGCGCGTCGTCGATGGGCGCGCGCAGCAGCTGCGCGAAGGAATGAAGATGTGTATGGTAGTGTACCTGTGAGCCGCCATGCTCCGTGTCGATGTAGCGGGGCACCGGGAAGCGGCTCTGCAGGATCTCCTGCGCGTCGTCGATGGGCGCGCGCAGCAGCTGCGCGAAGGAATGAAGATGTGTATGGTAGTGTACCTGTGAGCCGCCATGCTCCGTGTCGATGTAGCGGGGCACCGGGAAGCGGCTCTGCAGGATCTCCTGCGCGTCGTCGATGGGCGCGCGCAGCAGCTGCGCGAAGCTCTCGTACTCCGCCATGTCCTGGTAGCGGAGCGCTCGCCACTGGGCGATGGTCTGGGGAAGAAAGAAAGAACTTCGTTTAATC
This sequence comes from Conogethes punctiferalis, assembly GCA_031163375.1. Classification (NCBI taxonomy): domain Eukaryota; kingdom Metazoa; phylum Arthropoda; class Insecta; order Lepidoptera; family Crambidae; genus Conogethes; species Conogethes punctiferalis. The sequence goes on from CM062093.1 coordinate 4,395,764, forward strand.
GGCGCACATACATTACATAATAAGGAACAAGCACATTACTTTATAACATTACATTAAAAGGAAATAGTTAACAAAGAAGATTTAAAAAAAAAAGAAGGTAGAGAATGCTCCTAGCATTAAGTTCGCCTTTTGTACCATTTTGTGCAATAAAGTTTAAATAAATAAATAAAGAATTAAAATAAAAATAAAAAAACCGATTTCAATGTTCCAAATGAATGACGAATGTAACCTCTACTATCTTTTCGCTTCAAGCCAACCTCACCTGCCTGCGGTCTACTTGTTGTCTACTTTAATATCTCCTGAGTACTTGGCTCTAATTATTTAAATATCTCCTTGGAGATAGGCCGATGTGGTCGAAAACTTGGTCGATAGAGTATTAAGTAGTTTAAATACTAAGAGATTGATGGTGAAATCCCAAATGCCCAACCCAACTGAATGGGCCTGTTGCCGTAATAAATGTAATTAATCAGTCTTTTAGATTGTTCAAAAATAAAAGAAACGTAATTTTTTATTTGTAAATAAGACCAAGAATGACAAGGATAAAGCCCGTCAAAATTATGCGTGACGTCAAAGAGTGGGAGCTTTTCGCCGCTGAGTGACGTCAAAGACCCCCACTCCTAAATTTTGATGCCTTGTATCTTTGTTATTTTTTGTTTAAATGAATAAAGGATTAATACATATCCAATATATTTTTATAATTTAAAATACGGACTAAATATAATGTAATTATTTTGACCCTAAAAACATCCAACAATAAAGGATTAATACATGTCCAATATATTTTTATAATTTAAAATACGGACTAAATATAATGTAATTATTTTGACCCTGGAAATGTTTCCAGGGTGATGTGATGGGAATAGGAGAAAAGGGATGTCCCTTTTCTCCTATTCCCATCACACCTTCACTTGATTGCTTATAACAGTTACCTCTCCATGGTATATCAGTATCTGGAAGAACGTGTCCATGAGCAGGATCCTGTCGGGCTGGATGGAGGAGGTGTCCAGCAGCACGGGCTCGGGCGGGCCGCCGAACGAGTACGAGTACAGGATCGGCTGGATCATGATCAGCGACTGCGTCAGGTCCTCGCGCATCAGCATGTGTCTGGGGACCACACGCGTTATTAATGCAAGTAATTGATGTAATGAAGTATGAATGAAGTATGTCACCGTAAAATTGTAATGATCTATCTCGCGAGATTGTAAAGTGTCTAACGGCCGTATTCACAAACGTACTATGCGTCGCGGGAACGCACAGGTACCCAAAAACGTATAGGATTTTGGGCACTGTGCGTCCGCGCGTCGCATAGTAACGTTTGTGAATACAGCCGTAAATATTGTGAACTGTAAAATAATGCTTACATTTTAATTATTATTCGGTCACAGACTGTAATCGATTGATGTGAAATTCTTAAATTAAAATATGTCACGCGTTAAATTATAAACGACTGTTGATAATTTGATTAACCAAAATCTACTGAATAAGAATAGTTAATGATAGTTAAAATGTATGAATTATGTTACAGTTCACAATCTTTCGACAGTTTACAATCTCGCAAGATGGATTATATTATCATCATCATCATCATCAGCCTATTACAGTCCACTGCTGGACATAGGCCTCTCCAGTTGTTCGCCACTTAGAGCAAACATCTAGAGGATAATATACCCATAATCGGTGACATGTACATACACTGTACTACAATGCATGCAAGAGGCCCAGATTCGAACAAAGTGGCGAACAATTGGAGAGGCCTATGTCCAGCACTGGAGTATGAGAGAGACGATGTAAGGTAACTACAGAATGGTAAGGTAAATCGGTTCATTCAAGACTCCCCGAAAATACGCTAAATCTAAGCTTTCCATGATAGAATAGAATAGAAACCGTTTATTTGGTACATTAACACACAACACTTAAACACAAAATTATACATCTGGATAAGACTTAAAACTAAAACATAAATTTGGACAATTTTAATTATAACACTTAAGAGTGATGATGATAAAATGTACCAAAATGGTCTCCGCTCAGTATTCGTTATGATGGATATTAAGGTAAATCGGTTCATTCAAGACTCCTCGAAAATACGCTAAATCTAAGCTTTCCATGATGGATGTCAGACTTGGGCCTTAATTAAAAGTTGCAGGAGCAACATGGACCAGATCAGCCACAGATAGAGAAGTTTGGAAAAAGTTGGAGGAGGCCTATTCTACTCGTATTTAGCAAACAAGTACTATCTGATAAAAGGCTAATAATAATAAAAAAAAGGTTGATCTCTTACAGATAACCTTTTCAAGCTTTCGCGTTGCATCATAAAACGTAAAATGGTTGGAATTTGACGCGCACATATGTCTAAGGCTGCGGTTCCACTGAGATACGAGCTATGCAGCGATTCACCAATCACATGGCTTGAAATCCATGTGATCGTGAATTTGGCCTTTCATCTTTGTTGAAGCCAATTGGTGAATCGGGACACAACTTCTCCGCTCCCCGTCATGGGAACCGCAGCCCCTCATCAAGGTTAAACTAATGTTTCTTAGTTCTGCCTTCTGAGCCAAGGGTCGTGGGTTCGATTCCCACACAGTACAAACATTTGTGTGCATAAACATGTCTGTTTGTATTGGTCTGGGTGTTTTCTATGTATAATATGTATTTATTTACAAAAAAAAAAAGTATCTAAGTAAGTTTATCAGTTGTCTAGTACCCATAGTACAAGCTTCGGCTTAGTTTGGGGCTAGATGGCGCTGTGTGGCCCAGCGTGGCACGTCTTGGGTTATTTACAAAAAAAAATGTATTTAAGTAAGTTTATCAGTTGTCCAGTACCCATAGTACAAGCTTCGGCTTAGTTTGGGGCTAGATGGCGCTGTGTGGCCTAATGTCTTGGGTTATTTATTTATTATATGCCCGACACTAGTCACTTATTAAATACTCCAAAGCTCACCTATAGAAGGTTGTCTCGTCCGGCGAGTTGTTGAACACCTGCAGGAACTGCGAGCGGCGCAGGTGGTACATGAACTGCGGGTACAGGCTGAAGTTCTCCGACAGACGGAAGCTGTTCGGGTCGTCTTTGCCGTACTCTCCGAACTTCTGGCACTGTTGGTAGAAAAATAAGAATCGCAACTAAACGTTAAAATAAATAAATAGGCAGACACGGCAAAATAGTGCATGTCCGAAAAACAAAAAAAAAAGCCAGCTGTCAAAAAGATTGTTTTGTTTCTTATTTCACCTCAACACCAGATGTTACCAAATTTAACAAAAAACTAATATAAATATACTAGCTAGCGACTTCGTCCGCGTGTTTAGATTTTTACATTCAAAAGTTTTTTCCCAATAACTCCCGGTCCCGTTGGAATTTTGCAATATCGCGTTGCAAGTAATCTTTACGTTTATTAACCCATTACCGCCCACCGTACACAAGCAGGTACACCAATAAAAATCGCGATAGTTTTTGTAATTGGCAACAAATCGATAAAAAACTACTTTGACGGTAAAGACATAAGTACAGGTAAATAATCTAGATAAAATTTAACAAGTTGATATTTTTAATTTGTGAGGGTAAGTGGCGATTTATTCAGTGTTGAATTGGGAGCGCGACTTGGTAAATAATTTAGCTATTATTTTTAGGTTAATAATGATAATACATTACAAAACTTTTCTAAAACAATAGTTGACATACTATTTTAACTAATAAGTAACCAAAACCTAATGTAAAGTATTTAATTTACAAAAAAAATATGTTTTTCTTCTACTGTACCTGAGCAGGTACAATGGGCAGATGTATATTATTATTTATTTTTATTTCAGGAATCAGTATTTCATCAAAATGACCCGTAGACTAAGCTTTTCAGTACAAAAACATTATATTCAATGAGGGTTTTCTGAAAAAATGAAATCTACCAGATGCCACCACATAGGCAGCAGTCGTCCAGTAGGTTGTGGGTCAACGTAATTTGTTTATTTTGTCATGGCACTGACATTTACATGGCAACTGACCAATCACATGATAGCGGGACCGCAAGGCTACATGACGCCATCTATCGGATATTTCATTTTGAAACACCCTCATTAGAAGAGGCAGTTAATTATATCATTGCTGCGGAAGATAATGATATTGATTACGACTTTCTAATTGTGCCACTAGAATCTGCTGCAATAATTGACGAAGAGGAGGGTTCCAAAGATGATCTTGTGACACAGGCACTGCTGAGGGATATTTCAGGGACTGTAGAAGTAGTACAATGTGGAAGAGAATTCTAATAGCAGTTATGATGAGCCGTTATCGACGTATATGTCGACTTCCCCGATAAAAACCCCTTCGAATGTCTGGCTACAGTCACAGATAACCCTGTTTGACGAAAAGCCTTACCAATGAACTCTATGACGCATAAAATAAGTAATGCCATTGAAGTATAGTTGAATAATCTGTACACCGATATAAAAAGTTGCATGCTAGTGATGCTCTTCGAGAAGCTTTTCGTCAAGCAAACTTGCGATTTGATAGTCGAACAGAGTCTTTTGTATGCAGGTAAAAAAATAGTCATGATAATTATGGCAGTTTCGGTTGCTTGGCGTTTGTATACTATTTCTTGAAAAAATGAAGATTCTGCATTTATGGACCAGTTGTTACACGAAGCATCGCTTGGGCTTAGTGTCGAACAAAACCTTCAGGAAACCGTTTTTCATCGAGCTAGGAAGTGGATATTGATCGTTAAAATAATGACCATGGCCCGAAAAGACCGCAAATCAACTAAAATGTGCCATATGCCCCAATAGAGTGCGTTGGAGTTGTCAAAAATACTCAAAAGCCCTTTGTGTGGTAAAACCAAGTTTCGGCATATTTCACACTTGATCTGCCCATTGTACACGCTTGGGTACACCCCTCTAACTTGCTGCAAAAAACTTTTTTCAATTTTTTTTAAATTGTATCCTTCTTATTTAATGTCTTTTATTACATAAATAAAGCAAAAACTTTAAAAATATTACTAGTTTTATTTTGGGCGTTAATGGGTTAAGGTACCTTGCATGCCAAATTTCAATCATCTATCTTAACGCGATTTAGATTTTTCATACAAAAGGTTTTCCCGCTAACTCCTGATCCCGTGGGAAGTTTGCAATATCCTGTTGCAACTGAAAAGCACTAAGGTACCTGCATGCCTAATTTCAAGATTTTACCGCTAATAGGGAATATGGATGACTTTTTTTATGAATTTAAAAGATCAAAGATCTCATCTTTTATCTTTTCGTAGATCATAGAATTTTTAAACTATCTTTTCTATTAAGCGTGTTATAAAGCGTAAAAATTATTGCTTAGACAGAGAGATCCGACGTGGCGGATGACGTCACGTACCGTGCGCGCCATACAATTTCCATAGAAAAATCTGTTTTCGTGAGAGAGACGGATATATTAATTTTCAACGACTCCATCTCGCCCATTTTTCAGCCAATTTTGATTTTGTTTTCACTGTTCATAGTATATTTTTATCTATTTTACGATAAATACATGTAACTATTTCTCATGCATTTCCCTATTCTCGTTCCCGTGGGAATTTCGGGAATTCCTTTCTCAGTGCACCTCTACGGTACCTAAGCTACGTCCCTTCTAAATTTCAAGTGCCTAAGTTTAGCCATTTAGGCTGTGCGTTGATATGTCAGTCAGTGAGTTTCTTTTCTCCTTTTATATATTTAGATTTAATTTGACCGGTAACGCCATTTATTGAAAGGAATTAGTAGTTTTCGGCTATTTTATTTATCGGCCTTTCTTTTCCTATTTTATCACATAAAGGGTCGACTTAAAATTTTGAAATTTTATCCCTTTTGGAGTGGAATTTATCAAAACCCTTTCTTGGCAATATCTACCACGTCGTGGTATAGGTAGCTTTGTGAATGCAAAGTCTCAGCCCGTTCGGGTTTAAAATTGACAAAGTTTCATACAAACTTTCATCCCCTATTTTATTTCTTTGGGGCTCGAAATGATCAAAATTCTTTTAAGCGGACGCTTAAACGTCATAGCACGTCGTAGCTTTATACATGCCAAGTCTTAGCCCAATCGGCTTAAAATTGACATAGTTTTATACAAACTTTCATCACCTATTTTATCCCCTCGGGGGTTGAAATGATTAAAACCCTTTTTTAGCGGATGCCTACGTCATAGTAGCTTTATACATGCAAATTCTTCGCCCAATCGGCTTAAAATTGACAAAGTTTTATACTAACTTTCATCCCCTATTTTATCCCCTTGGGGGTGGAATTGATCAAAATCCTTTCTTAGCGGACGCCTACGTCATTACATCTACCTGTATGCCAAATTTCAGCCCAATCGGTCTAGTAGTTTGGGCTGTGCGTTGATAGATCACTATGTCAGTCAGTCAGTCAGTCAGTCACCTTTGAGTTTTATATATTTAGATATTTTATCCCCTTGGGGGTGGAATTGATCAAAATCCTTTCTTAGCGGACGCCTACGTCATTACATCTACCTGTATGCCAAATTTCAGCCCAATCGGTCTAGTAGTTTGGGCTGTGCGTTGATAGATCACTATGTCAGTCAGTCAGTCAGTCAGTCACCTTTGAGTTTTATATATTTAGATTAAATTCATGTGTAAGGAGCCAAAATGGTGCCACTCAGCATTTGTCTTAGTACGTAGGCACTAGGACGCTGATTTTCAGTAGCACCAATGTATGTGATGTTGTCTGATATTTATAGTGTGGCCTGTGTCGTACCAGTCGGATGAGCATCCTGTCGAGCCAGCGCAGCACGTCGGGCCCGTCCTCCAGCTCGGCGCGGTACACCACCAGCCGCGCCATCACCACCGCCGCCGCCTCCTGGTCGAAGCCGGCCGCGATGTGGTGCAGGTTCACCGCCGCGTCGCCCCAGCTAAACACAATAAATAAATAATAAATAACCCAAGACATGCCACGCTGGGCCACACTGCACCACCTAGCCCCAAACTAAGCCAAAGCTTGTACTATGGGTACTAGACAACTGATAAACTTACTTAGATACATTTTTTTTGTAAATAAATACATATTATAGATAGAAAACACCCAGACCAATACAAACAGAACACAAATATTTGTAATGTGCGGGACTCGAACCCACGACCCTTGGATCAGAGGGCAGAGGTCACTACCAAATGAGCCACCGAGTCTGTCAAACAATACCATGAGTTAATACACATGCTATGCAATCATAATCATCAGCACTGCTCATTTTTGGGAGGGTGTTGCCCATAATCACCACTTCCCGTCCCCTGTCGGGTATTTATTTCTGCCTTTTCAGTTGAAATGGTTTGACCGCCATTTATCGGTTGACTGACTGTGCTGGTAGCGGGCGGTGGGGTCGTCACTTCCCGATGCCGCTATGCAATCGCACTACGCGTAACTTCCTAGGGATTCTAGAACGGCGTAGAAGCTTGTTTCTTATATTCGCTACACGCAAAGTAGGTGATGCGCAGAAATGTCAAATGTTCAAATGTTGGGATATACCCATAATCGCCACGCTGGGCAGGCGGGTTGGCGATCGCAGGGCGTAGCTTCTCGTTGCGTGATCAGCTGCGCCTGGTTGGCTACCTGCCGACGGTGACGTCACAACACTCACTTCCTGGCCACGGTGGTGACGCGCACGCGCCGCTGGCCGCTGGAGTGCTGGTACTGCGTGATCAGCTGCGCCTGGTTGGCTACCTGCCGACGGTGACGTCACAACACTCACTTCCTCGCCACGGTGGTGACGCGCACGCGCCGCTGGCCGCTGGAGTGCTGGTACTGCGTGATCAGCTGCGCCTGGTTGGCTACCTGCCGACGGTGACGTCACAACACTCACTTCCTCGCCACGGTGGTGACGCGCACGCGCCGCTGGCCGCTGGAGTGCTGGTACTGCGTGATCAGCTGCGCCTGGTTGGCTACCTGCCGACGGTGACGTCACAACACTCACTTCCTCGCCACGGTGGTGACGCGCACGCGCCGCTGGCCGCTGGAGTGCTGGTACTGCGTGGTCAGCTGCGCCTGGTTGGCTACCTGCCGACGGTGACGTCACAACACTCACTTCCTCGCCACGGTGGTGACGCGCACGCGCCGCTGGCCGCTGGAGTGCTGGTACTGCGTGATCAGCTGCGCCTGGTTGGCTACCTGCCGACGGTGACGTCACAACACTCACTTCCTCGCCACGGTGGTGACGCGCACGCGCCGCTGGCCGCTGGAGTGCTGGTACTGCGTGGTCAGCTGCGCCTGGTTGGCTACCTGCCGACGGTGACGTCACAACACTCACTTCCTCGCCACGGTGGTGACGCGCACGCGCCGCTGGCCGCTGGAGTGCTGGTACTGCGTGATCAGCTGTACGCAGCCGCGTCCGCCCTGCGGCACCGCCGCGTGCTGGTTGGCAACCTGCCGAAGGTGACGTCACATGTTACAGAACTACCCACTATTGGTTCAAAGTAACAGTCTGCTGCTCAATGGCATAGTAATCGTTATAACTATGTAAAGCCTTCCACACTGGTATAAAGAGTACCGTCCAGGGTACCGTGATGTATGTCAATTTTGCCACTGCCATGCGTAAACCATGAGATGGGTGAACGGATATCCAATGAAACACTAAGAATGTGTGTTTCATAGGTAATTGTAACCATCCATCTCATGGTTATTTAAAGATACAAGACAATAGCATTAATCACTATAGTTTGTTACATTAAAATTAGCAAAGTATGCTCAGAAACATTATTGATGAGAAATTTTAAATGCATTGTGAACATTCATCTATAGACATAGAATGTGACATAGAAAAATGGCTTAGACTTAAAACCTTAGGCCTCATTTAAGGAAAAGTGCTCGTCACATACATTCACCAAGGCGTCATGTGTTATGCTTGAGACGTTTTTTTCCGTGACGCGTCTCCTTTAAAGAGGCCCAAAAGCTACCAGTGATTATTTCTATTAAAAAATATGTATACATATTATAATTACCTCAAAGAATATAGCCATTGTGGTGCTAGGAGTGAATGTACATATTTTCCACTGGCAGGTGTTCCCCATGCCCACCTCCTGGTCGGCCACGTTGGGGCCCTTCACGTTCAGCGAGACGCACGATCCGATGGCGCCAGATACTGTTCAAGTTTCAAATGTCAAAGATCAGAAGAACAGCGATGGTTCTTTGAGAAATTCTGCAGGCTGCTTCAAGCAGTTGAGAACCGACTGCTTCAAGCTTCAAGCCGCGACCGCGCGCGAACTATAGTCATTCATACGCTGCCGTACATACGACCGCTCGAGCAGTCGCGACTGCTTCTATAGTTCACCGCGCGGTCGCGGCTTCAAGCAGTCCATGTAAAAATAGGATTAAGTAGAGTTCATATCATTTGAAGACAAAAGAGAGTCGCTAGAGGGTGAGGCCGACAACTAGCAGGGACATACACGCATTAGTGCGCGCGAACTTTAGTACAGGCGGTCACACTTCACCCTACTACTTATCAAATTTCCCCATACAATTTTCAACTAAGTGTCCATAGCATAGAGTCCATTATCCTTCTAGAATTTTTGGGGAAATTTTACAGATATTAATGGGTTGATGAGTGCACTTTCCATGCAATTGATATTATATGTACTAATTTATCATCTTTCAACTTAAACCAAATAGAAGATCTAGCAAGAGACACCATTACATTCACTGAATGAACAGGAAGTAGATTGCTCACACATCTTCTTTGTACACATCACATCTGCATTGTAGACATGCAAATGTTCATAGGAATTTTACAGTAGACCTAAATGCATTCACTTAGGATGTAAAGCCATTATCTACATGGTTTTGTTGCCTTTACAGAATTACTTACTCTTCAATTCACGAGAACATTTAACTTCTAATGTTCCATTGAAGGCCATCTTGTAGTCAGCCTTCTGGTCTTTTGCAAATACTCTTTGGAATGTTTGCTTGAAAAGTGAAGAGTTGAATGAATCACCCATCACCATGTGCCCACTGAAATATAATTTATAATATGTAGACTAAGATAACTTTCGCTTAAAGCCATTGGATAATATTGTTCATTCTTACCCAGTTGAATTACAGCATTGTTTCATCTCCATAAGTCCAGTCTGGTCCAGGGCACAGGAGTAAATATCAATGCAGTGTCCATTAGTTGCAGATCTGAATGACAAAGCCTCGTAATGCTTGATGGCCTTCTTCATGTACTTTGCATTATCTTTATGTATGTCGTGATGGGACCGGATTGGCTGCTTCAACTCATCATTGACTACCTGACCAGGCCCTTGAGAGCAGGGCCCACCGAGGAACAACATTATCCTAGCACCGGTATTGGGATAGGTCACTTCTAACAGACCAACAGCCAATGAGAGAGCTACACCACTGCTCCGTAGTGGCCTCTTGCCAACACCAAGAGGCCAGGGATCTCTTCCAAGTTCACCAAGCAGGTCTGTCAAAGCCATATCACACTGCTTGACAGGCTGTAAGAAACGGTGAGCTGGTGGCTGGGGGGCCTGTTGGCCGGTGCGCTGCTGAGGGTTGGGTGCATTTACACGGCCAATACCCAGTTGCTCTTGAATTTGCTTAGCAGATAAATCTTTTGTACCTTTGAATACATAGCATTTTGATATGCCATCTGTTCCTGTTCATAGAAAATAAAAAAGATTATTAATAAATAATTGCACACACATTCCTCAAGTACCAAGCAAAGCAGTAACTAGTAAGGAAATCTCCATTTAAAGCTGTGTTTCCATAGACAGTGGGCTGAGCAGAGCTAACAAAAATACACCAACAATGTTGCTCAAAGTACACATTTCACATTTCTTGTTAGCTCCATGGAGCCCTAGTTCTGTGGAAATGAACCACTAATGCAATAAAATTAATAAATTGGTCTCAAAAAATATTCAAATAAATACAACACTTCAGTGAGACATTGAAACTGCACTGACAATTTTAATGCAAAATCCAGAACAACTAAATAATAAAGTTTCTTACCTAATTCATGAATCTGCACCATACGACCAAACGTCACAAGCCCAACTAGAGCGTTCTGAGGCATGAGACTCAAAGAGGTCTGCAGGGAGTCTTTCAGAGCACCAAGCTCCTCTTCGTCCATACAAGTGTCCACCACAAGCAAGTAGATGGGAGGCATCGTCTGAGCACGAGTGATGGTGTACTCTATTGTGGAGAAGTTTGGTATCAACTCCGCTGGTTGGTGCTGTTCCGATATAGCTGCATACTGTGGCGGGAACTGTAAACATACAAGGTGAAATATTTTAATGTTGGTAAATAAAGGATTTTATTATAAAAATTGTTCAAGAAGCAAATTTTTTTATAATAAATTAGCTGTATAGAATACCAATATTACACAAGCTTCAATTTTATGTCATAATCAAAGCATAATTTTCCTGATAACTTTTAGTATGTGTACATGAAAATAAATAAAGTAATAAACCTACTAAATTGCCATTTAATTTTAAATTAGTCATAGTTATCTACATAATTTGTCTATATAATATTGATTTCAACAAATCTTGATTGCATATGCAAACATTTAAAGATTACAACACACAAAATATGATGTAAATGATTACTCACAGGATTCCTTTGGAAGCAGAAGTTGCAGACCCATAATTTGGCTCTGTAATCAACCTGGCACATAGGATTCAGGATTGCCCTGCATGTATTCCGGGTACACAGCACAGGCTCGTACTGAATGGGCGGCAAGTCAGGCCGCTCTTTCAGCGGCTGGTACAAGCAGGCCAGGGGCACGACCAATCTCGTAGCCTCGATCCTACTCGATGGCCATACGTTCCAAGTGAATCGTATGCCATCTCGGTCTTCGTTCTGCTGGATAAACTCCTCGTAGGTCGCCATAGCGCTGATCTACATGCGAAACATTGAGGAAAACATAGCACTTTGTAAAACTTAAATTTGTGTTGAAATTAACACTTTATACGTACCAGGTAAGCATGCGGCGACACGGAGCTGACCACATACGTAAAATTACACTGTTCTACTATAAATTCATTCAGAAAATGTCCGGTTTGATAGAATTTTCACAAATTCTAGCAGACGGGAGAGCCTGGCTGATTTGGCAATTGTCAAAGATCATAGACGGAACAGCTGTCAGATCAGCCACGTCATTTTCGTAAACGCATCAAAATATTTTGGATTCCAAATTTTTTATTATCTTTTATTTCTATTTAAATATTTACCCCTACAATCTAATAACACTTAAAATATAATTAAATAAATTTTAATTAAAACAGTTTATTCTATGGTCTTGTTTATGGGTGAATATAGACAATAGAAAAGGGCATAACTAATTAGAGCGTCTCTGTCTATGGTATACAAACATTGCGTTCCTTTTTCCCTATTTAGTCTTTGAAATTTACGAAATATTTTATAAATTTGAAATAAATATATCACTAGAGTGATTTTAACACTAATGATATATTTAACTTTTATTGAATTTATATATAAAATAAAATAATACTCAATTTACTATTTCTATTTCGTCGTCAAAACTTTATGTAGTAGGGCAATGTCAGCGCCTATTCAGTAATGGAACGTTGTTGAATGAAATATTTTTTTTATTTTTAGGACATAGTAAATTATATTTCAATTATGGACAATATTTGTAAAATATCTCGGATTATACAGTAGAACAACAGTCTTTTTGATACTATTTGTGCATATAAAATTAATGAGATGTCATTGCTTTGTTTCAAGAGCAGGAAGTTTACGCCAAAAAGTGCGACTGCGCACTGGCCAAATTAGTAGTGTGAAAGAAAATGGCGATCAGCGAAAGGCGTCCGGAGTTAACGTGATGAAAAACATTGTTCAAAGCTCAATTACATAGTGTTATAGTTATTAATTGTGTCAGATGTAGATTAATTAAGTGTTAATGAATAGTGATTGTGTATAAAAATGGCTGCGAATATGTATAGAGTCGGCGGTAAGTAGCAATAATTGGTTATTTTTGTTGTAGCTTCGCCGGTTCACCGCCAGCCGACTAGCGGTGCTTTGCTTTGATTGTCGTACCTTCGTTAATTGCTCACATTAATTAGTTCAGTATCGTTATATCCCTTATATTGACCAAATATTAATGTAAACAGAGAATAGGAAAGCATTTTCGGTGACGGTTAGCCAGTGTTTGCGGGAAAGTAACATTTATTCAACCAAATTTCGTCAAATAGGACATTAGCATTTGCATCTAGGTATCATTGTATCGGTTGCGTATCTGCGTGCGGGTGCTTAGACATCCACCGTCTTCATTTATCTTATACCAATATAGCGTTTTCGCGATTCTTTGAGAAATTTAGAAGCTTTTGACACGAGATTTTAGGTTATATTCAATGTTGTCAAAACATTTTCATGCGATACTTGGTTGTTTGATGAGGTTGAGGATGGCATGGAAGATGTTTAGGGGAAGATTATTATAGGATGTGTAGGTAGGGTCGTCATCACTGAAGTAGTTAGTTTGGTTTGGAAATTTTAGTGAGGCCGGCGCTTGGTCTTCGGGATTAGTTGGTAGCGTAGCCGCGGGGGACCCGGGCGCCTCACGTGCCGCTCGGCGGTCTGCGCTCGCCGCGTCGAATGTTAATTAGTTCTTCCTTTTACACTACTTCCTATCCTATCATAGTGAATGAAAATGGTTGTCCTCAACTTTAAGTGAGATAAAATGTTTTTATATTCTGTTTGGAAATCTTTTCCATTATTTATTTTTCTGGTTTATCAGTTATGCTTTTCTACTGTAGGACTTATAGTATGATTATCATTTTGTGCTGACCTCAAAATGCTTGCATACATAATACACATGTATCTTAACAAAGAGTTACCTGACCTACATTCACTACCTACCTTGAGTTTTTTCTTTAGCAATGAACTTTAATATCCTACATTCATTACCTGTGTATAGCAAATATTAGATAGATACTTTTGACCATTCTCTTTAATTTTTAATATTAAGTAAGTGTTTAATATTGACCACACACTTTATTCATATAACCAATAGGTTTCTAATAAGTTATTTTCTCTTAGTCTTGTCTTAGGCAAAACACTTGACCGATATTGGATCTAGACATCCTAGTAATGTTTGTTACTCTTTCACTCTCTTTCAAAACTACTGAATAAATTTTAACATAACACATAGATTTATAAGAATACTCATGCAGGCAGAACCACAGGCTACAGCGAGTTGTGCACAATTTTTGTTAATTGCAAAAGATTTTACACATGATGTGCAAAAGCAACAATGTAGCTTCATGCATTCTGTTATCAACACATGCAAACCCAATGATATATATTCCATTTTAGGCATTATTTCAATTTACACATAAATTGTATGCTACCATCCATTACACTATTGTTCATTCGTGAAAAATATTAGAATCAAAACATCTTCCCCAAATAGGCAATTTAGTCTAAGAAAGTCTTCCCCTCAAAGATAGGTATATAATGATTAGATCAAAGAGATTGTTGCCATGGGTACTAGTCTCAAGAAATAAGTGAAGTTGATCTCTAAGAATACATATAATTAATGTTGTACAATACCTAACTTACAAACTGTAATTGATTGGGTCTATATTTGGTTAACATTCAACAACCTCTGTTTGACATCATTGCCTATCAGTATGAATCATACTTGTGTACTTGAATACATTTTCTTATATTTATTTTATTACAAAAATATATTCTTTATTTCATTTGAAAGAATTTTGTGTATAAGTACTAGGTAATTAATAATTATGAAACATATAGTAACTTAATTATTACTCTATAAAGTTATGTTAACACTATGAGTTATGATTACCATTTCAAAGGACTGTTTAATACAGTTTCATTGTGTTGAAAACAAACAAGGCATTAAACACAGCATGTAGTGGCATCCTCGAGTGGAATAATAGGAATTGGTATTGTTACAAAGAGCTATCAAGTCAAGCGAGGCTAATGGCCAATCTAGACCAGTAACATTAAATTAGATTGAACATCCAGGCCGCAGGCAAAAGTGGGATTCTTTATCCCTTTCAGGTAGACAATTGGATTTTTAATAATGTGAATACATAGGTGAGCTAGGTGAGGTGGTAGGAGTATATTTGTAAATTTAAAACAGTATAGTATTTCAATACATATTGAGAATATTACATCTATAGGTATTTGATTATGGGTATATCCTCCAGATGTTTGCCCTAAGTGGCAAACAACTGTAGAGGCCTATGTCCAGCCGTGGACTGCAATAGGCTGATGGTGATGTTCTGATTGTAATATATTTTTTCCAATAATCTATTAAAATTTTCTCATTGATATACAAAGATGTAAAAGGGTTACCTATTTTATGACATCAATTTAGTTCCCATGTGCTAAATACATAAGATTAGGTACATTGTTTTATTTTCTTCTTACTACTGAGTTCATATTACACCAAAACACAAACATGTAAATCACATATGAGATTCTTGCAAGCTAATTAGTAAAATTTAAGCTTGCAACAATCATTATCAATTTTTGAGTGAAAAGAACCTGCAATAAGTTACCTATATCCTGAAAAAGTTGTCTCAAATTTGTAAAAAATATTGTGATGTATTATTAGGTATTTATTGAAAGGCTAAACTCTGGCCTTTAGACTGAGGAATCAGATCATGTGTGTGCATTGCATTAAATTTCACCCATTTACCCTGAAAATTATGATGTCTGAAAGGGGATGTAAACAGTCACCAAGTCACTATTGACAACTTATATATTTTTGTACAACACACTCCAAAATGCTACATCTATTTGCTTGGCCTTCACTTGTGTGAAAGTAAAGAGTTCACTGACCTGTTAAGCGTTACTACCAGTTTATATTTTCATATCTGTTTATGCAATAGCTAAAGACCAAGTCTTTAGTGGACTAGGTCCAAATACATTTTTAAAATAGGTCTTAGTAGTTTACCTATTATAATATTAACCTGATTACTTACTGAATAAGGTGCATGATAGTCGTAAGTACGATATAGGTGGCCAGATATGGACACGCAAGTATTAGGTGAAATTAAAAATGACATTTTAATGTCTGACCTATCTTTTGCTCTAAGCTTTTTCGTAATAAAATTGTTTATGCGTAATGCTGGGGATACATGAGCGGGCGAAGAGTCGGGTCTTCGCGCGTAGTAGGTATGGTATGCGCGTTGCCCGGTTACTAGTCCTGATAGCACGAACATTCGCCGCAGCCCAATAATATACGCCCAGCATAAGGCGCACTGTCGACGCCGAATTCGACATTAGATTTGGTCACATTTATAGGATTACAATTATATAAAATTTGCAGTCTACATAACTGGTGCACTACAATTTAGCATTTTATGAATATTTTTTATGAAGTATTAATAAAGAATATTTTATTAAGTATTTGAGCAAATTACACTTTATTGGAAAATATTTTTAACTGGCTAGCATTTAACTAACTTTAGAAAACACAATCAATATCAATATTGAGTTGAGACTGACCGATCGCTACGAGCGAACGTGAATTAGATATGTTTGAATGGGTATGCTAGAAACACATTTAATATTGTATCTTAAATGTGTTTCTAGCATACCCTTACTTAATCTATACGAAGTATTATTTATACGACATTGCGCATGATACATAAATGTTTAGGATCTTTCTAAGCAAACGCCGTCCTAGACAATATCTAAGACCAACAGGCGTACTGACGTCAAAGGACAGTCTGCCAGATTGATTAAACACAAAATATGTCATAGCTTTGTTGTTTATTATGTTCCAAATCTTACATCATACATTTTGATAAATATCTAACATATGAATGTTGCTAAAAGACGATAAAAGTACACCTGTCTATCAGGTGATATTTGGTAGGTAGGACTAGTACAGAATTGAAGTGAAGAGAGAATAAAAAAAAATCCTACTCTATTTATGTTATTGTCTAATTACCCACCTACTATAATGCACTTTATAAATCGTCTTCAACTGTATGCTGTATCGCTCTCGTTTCCACATACGTGTTCTTTATGTTCCTACGACATATTTGTCGTATAGGGGCCAAAGCACCTAATACACCTACCTATATGATAGATAGATTGATATACTTTATTGCACACCAAACATTTATATAATTTTTTTTGACTATGTACCTACAGGGTGACACGTTTGGGTGTGACTCGTTGAGAACAAACGTTTATTATGAGTTTCGGCGATAAAATCGCGCCCGGACTCGCTGTACGATTCAAACCTTTTGACTAGTGGTGAGCGTCTTTCGCTCTCGGGCAGTCCGGTGATGATGGCAATGCCGCCTTGGCTATCATCGTAGTTGCTTAGGAAAAAAAACCTTTGGACAAAGACCGTCACCTACCCACTGCGTTATCTTGAGTTTGCTTGCTTACCTTCTTGAACAATGTTCTGAATAACAATCTAAGTAAACACATCCGTACCTATCGGCGGCGAAACAAGCATAGCTTGTGCTTTTTGCTTTAAGGCCGCGAATGTCGTATGTTGCGATGTAAACTTGTCGATAGGTAACAGAATATAGTAGAAATGAATTGTTGTAATAACTTACTAAATGATATTTCTACCTATAGCTAGGCAAATATTTTCATATAACAATTATCATACTTACCTATTGGTTGTTTCTCAGCGAATCGATACCGCTGAACATCACTCATACATCATGACATGACCCTAATTAGCATATTTTCTGTGACCTTCTTGGTTTAACTTTACGTTACATTTAAGTTAGAATAAATTATATTTCCTTTTCGGAACAAGATTTCACAGTTTCTCTTAGCGCGTCCCGGTTTTAGTTGTTTTCTAATTAGGGTTATTATATTAATATGTGATAGAAAACCAAATACCTAGTTTGAGAATCGAGTTACTGCTTACTACTGGCTAACTAACTAGAATAAAATAACCACTTCTTCCACGTGAATCTGTCGGCGAATTCAATCATTCTCCGCTCTCTGTTGATGACGTGTCTGTGCTAAAATTACAACACTTACTTATTGACACGTTCCAAAAATATACTAAAGTCTTGGCAAAACTGAACGGGCGTTAACATCGCTATCGGCCGCATAATGCCCCAACTTACACGTACATAACAACAGCTAGTCACAGACGTATCCGCCACGCTCACATCGCTATGTCTATGTAGATAGTACACACGGCCAAACATCAAGTTACCCAAATCTATCAAAGTACCTCGATGCATAATGCTCTCTATGCATTGGACGTTTAGCTGAAAATTGATTGGAGAAATTTAACAAATAAGGGTAGATACCTCCACAGACATCACGCCGTACCAACACAGAGACGGCCAGCGCAGTACGAGTAGTGTTGTTATAAACCTAGATCGCGAGTAGAGTCTAGATTTAACGAAATACTGCCTTTTCGGCGGTTGGTTCGAACACGTTAACGCCATTTTCAATAGGAGTGCTCGGTGTCACAGCGGCCTGTATGGCGCAGGATACGTCCAAGTACGCGAGTTCGGGAACCAGCGTAAAGTTGACCTTGATACTAAATGCGACAAGTTTGAAGGCCCGTCCACTACCTTAACTTAATACTATCAGAATTATTTACTTTAAGTGCCTTCAATCTGCGAGGAATTTCGCAGAGAAGATACATAACATAAAGTGTAGCATTTTGCCAACTCAACAACTAGGAATCGAATTTGTCGCCATGGCCGAAATTACTCATCGGACGATTATTTTGAAACTCTGACCGTGTTTATATAAGCCATGTTTGTTCTCGATGAACACCTAGACTAGTAGCAGACAGAACGAATTCATGAATAATATCGAAGCTCGTATTAAAACGTTTCCGTGTATTTCATGCCTACCAAAATTGTATCTGTACCTATCACAATTTAAATTTCAGTTACTGAGACAAATTTCAAAACGTGCTTAATATTTTTTTAACATCCTTACTTAGCATTTTGTTGTTTCAAACAAGATATTGATAACAAGCAATATCCAACAATCATTGAATGGTTTCACAAACCAAAAACACTATAACGTTCAATACCTGACTAATATTTGACCTTTGCCATGGGGGTATAACCGTTCTTTCCTATTGCACGTAAATTCTCGTCTCATCGCAAGCTAATTTTAGTTTACCTCGCGATCGCACCCGAATGGAAAGATTCATACGAAATATGAGATCTTGATTCACTATACTATCATATTTACTATCATCCCAACCATTCAAACTACTTCGAAAACGTTATCCAGTTAGGTAACTATGCTTTGGGTTTTTCTAACATAAATATATACCTACCTAAAATAATCACCGCCCCTTTTCTCCCGTGGACGACGTGTGTAATTAAGGTACTTTGAGAATTCAGCTTCTCAGCCGGTGGCAGGGTCTACCTAAACGGCCTACGACCATCATACTCTTGGCAAAACCTCCTTAAATGGCTTCGTCGCGTTACGGGATCAGTCTGCGTATAGCCACAGCTATCTTACAGGCAAGAAGGGCGGTGCGTTGGCATCTGAAAAGTATTAAAATTTGACGTGGTTCTCCCTTACCGTAGCTTGGGCTTTTCTTTTGCTTTCCATAAAGAGAATAGAAGTCCCTGTGCTGTCCAAAAAAAAAACGATTGACAAAGCATAGTTATCGAATTCGATTCCGCTGTGAAGTGTTATGAATATTTTATTATACCTATGTAATCGTTACCAAAGACATTATGTAGGAACTTTGAATTACACTGTGTAATACAGTTACAGAGTTTGCTAAGCGTACCAACCAAAGACCTACAATAATGGACAAACAAAAAGATTAATCGTCCACAGCTAAAGCCGAGCGTCCTGCGTCCGCAAAGAAAGGCCGGTGTCATTACGCGTTATTTTGTGCGCGAGTAACGGTGCAGAGGCGTTTTACATTAGTCGTCCATGTACGAGCCATAAGCATCGTAGGTACTGATAGAGCAGCCATTCGTTCCGCGCCAGCGACTCGGACACGACTTAGCCTCCGTTTTTTTTTTTAAATTTAAACCACATCGATAACTGAGCTGCATTTGTGCGTTGCGCTGTCAATTATACGCTTCGTATTATTTTGTGGTTCACGCAATAATTTTGTTGCTATGTCAATTAGAATAGTTTTTATTGATCGCTATCGATATACGATGGCTAACTCGCTGACTTATGCTTCTAAGTAATTACAATAAATATAAATTAGCCAAGGTACCTATCATCCTTTTATCAAAGAAACGGGTGTTGTTTTTAATTAAAATAATAAACTTGTCGTTTAAAAAAAGGTCTTGAAATTTATTATCAAAGCCTTTAGCGAAGTTCGAAAAGTATGTAACGTTAAAAAACTGGTAATTTGTTTTCATCACCTTGGTATCCGTCTATGCTATGGTATTTTCGTGTATAGTTTAGATGTAATTAACGGGCGTATTCACGTACGTTACTATGCGTCGCCCAGGTACAGGTACCCAAAAACATATAAGATTTTAGGCACTGTGCGTCCGTGCGTCGCATAGTAACGTTTGTGAATACGGCCTTAAGAAATAATATATGGTTATTGTCCCTCTTATTTAAACTAAAAAGCTTTTTCATACCTGTCCCGGGCCTGTCGCTGTAATGAAAAGGGAAATGCTGATAAAGTAGATTAACTAAGATATTTGATGATCCGACCAACTGCGATAGTAATCTGATGGACCGCAGTTTAATGTTAAACCTTAGAACAAAATATACACCTCACAAGAAAGCCCCGTCTTGAAAACATCCTATAAACTAAATTCTTAACATCAGACAGACCCATTGCTCGTCTGCTACTAACAGCAATAAAAAAATTATATATTATTCTTAAATGTTACTTTTCTGCCTACGTCGGCGTTTTGGTACAAATTCGTAGAAATGCGTCTTGTACCTACTATTAAAAGTGTGGCTACATTTATGATGTTTGTGAACGAACAGTAACCGCATACGAAATCATGACATTGAACAGAATGTACGTACAATGTCTTGATTAATGCGTTAACGCACGTAAAGCACTAGCATCTAGTAAATTACTTTGCTAGTTCGTATGAAGGATCATCGACTTTCAGTACAGCCCAGCCACACTGACGCTTATAAAACGCGCGTTTTGGCTTTTGTTCGACGTTAGGTCACGTATCTAACGGCCGTATTCACAAACGTAACTAATGCGTCTAGTTTCTAAATCGATGCGATGGACAAACACCTCTCGCAATTTTCAATTCTAATGATACCAATTAAACATCATGGAATCCTGGCTGTATTCCACCATGAAAGTCTTTCCATTTTTCGAAACGAATATTTAATATAAACTGAATGCGACTCCGCCTGGAGATAGTACATCGATTAGGGTAATTAGGGTAAATGATAAGAATCACGGTAGCCGCTGTTGGTAACGAATATTGACTAAAATTCGGAAGACTTTACAGTCGGCTAAATCAGTCTCCGCCCGTACCACTAGTACTTAAGGTCTTCGCTTTTGGCAAGGGAATACAACCTAAACAAACCAGCAATTCAGATTTCAGTAATCCGAATGTTCAGCCGTAATTAATTAAAGAGTCTAGTCCTAAATATTGATAATAATCGATTCACAGTAATGACCATACTCGCCAATCTCTAGGATCATGGTCAGCGAACTCTGGGTCGAAGTGTAACCTTTAGGATGCAACCGGGTTACTTCTTCTCGAGTCAATGGACCGGGGTCCTCGCTAACATGGTGTACCTATATCGTTCCTATAGCGCCTCTGCAGTCCGGTGATGACAAAGCCGCCTTCGCCATCATTGTAGTCAGTTAGGAAAAACGTAGATCTTTATAAACAATATCCTGTGTCACTGTGATGTATGAAGCTATATTGTATTGTTGTAAAGTTTATTAAAATCAATTCTGTAATTTTTGGTGAGGGGTAAAATGAACTCACAAAGTAAATAAATACAAACGTTTGCCTTTCTAATATGAGCGGGATAATGCAAGTTCTCTATTCAACTTAACATAATATTTCACACGCAATATAAACGACATAATAATAATTGCAAATCACATGTATACGGTACCACCATAAAAGGTGCCCCGTGAGTATATCCTAAGGCATCGGACTGGCTAGCTCACAGCAACAAGATTAGTACGCACTGAGAAACGCATAAGTATTTAGAGTAAATCAGAATGCGGAAGTTTCGCCAGGGCGTCCATTACAACAAACAAGTACTAAATGCTAATGGAATGAGCGTATTGCTATTTATCGTATTTTGTATTTATAATATCTGTAAGAATATAGATTATTTCTTTTGATGTCTTTGAACCGCCTACGAGAATTTATTACTGTTTTAATTTTGTATTAGTCTCGTAATAAGTTCTTTTATAAATAAGCATATCATCAGCATCTGCTAATGTTCTGTAAATTTTATATAGGTATTTGCAATTGGTTGATATATCTCACATCCACAATTGTATACTTTGTCTAGTTCTGAGTCAATTCTTTCGTGTCCAATGAAGTGTATCTGTCAATCTATCTACAATCTACAATAAGCCTTACCATTAAACGTGCAATATGCAACCATTAACATACACACTTGACTATGACATGCATTGCCAATAAAGGTTCCTAAGCGATTTCAATACATATTTTTTTAACTTTTTTCAATCAGATCTTGCGTGTAGCACACCAAAACCAAAAATACGATTGTGTCCAATATCAATGGTCACGTTTTTTTGTCCTCAGACTGCGTCTATTTCGAGACGTCGCCGAAGTCTCCGTACCAAATCCGACGGATAGAGGAGCTGAACAAAACGTCGTCGGGCAACGTGGAGGCAAAAGTCATGTGCTTCTACAGGCGGCGGGACCTGCCGAACCCCCTTATACAATTAGCTGATAAGCATCAAAGTGAGTATTTTATTTACCTTTTACTTATTTGTACATACGTGGCGAAATGCACTCTTGATAACTTATCACTTGCTATCACATAACGATCTACCCCAAATCGAAAGTTTGGATTTGACAATCCATAGGATCTGCTGTTGCGTTAAACAACTTCTGTTTATTCCAAAAATCCTATTGACTGAATCGTTCTTATGACCGTTTCCCAAACTTTACTATGCGACGCGTGGACGCACAGTGCCCAAAATCCTAGAGTTTTGGGCATTGTGCATCCGGTAAAGTTTGTGAATACACCCGTTAATGTGGAACCTCCACAAATACCCAAATGTATTAATAGCTGTGGCAATTTGTCAATACATTCACTGCCTCCACGTTTTTTTTTACAGAAAGTCAGGCCTAGTTTCGAAAATATTACCTAAACATTCAAAACACACCTGGCGTGTTCTGGGCGTACATACATAGATTGAACTGAAATCGCGAGGCGTGCTGGTGGCAGTGTGTGTGACAAGCACATTCACTATTCTGGTCCCTAAGCTATAGTCTTCTTCTACCAAAGTCAACAGTGAGCTCTCTCTTCTTTATATCAGCGCCTTGTCATTTAGAGATCAAATAATAATGGTTATAGGACAATATTTAAACGCACAAAGATTTTAACATCAACTATGTACCAAACGTGTGTGATGATTTTTAATATTTGTCTAATTATTGCCCTCATTATTTAGTATGTTTTGTAAGAATTAAGTGGCAACACTGGTTTGTCACATTGACAGTTGACAGCGCGCCTCTCTGGCGGCAAAATAGGCGGGGAAAAATGGAGGGGAAAGCTGTGCTGGGGGGACGGACGTTGCAAGCCGGCATTCGATTAGCAGCATTGACCGAGGATAGACGTCGAGGGAAATCTATGTTCGACGGTAGTCTTATAGTTCAGGTAGTGATGTGATAAGTTGTGATACCTTTATACCATTCGACAGATTGAAGTTATTATATTTCAGAAGCGGCATGATACCTGCAGCCTACAAGGTACGGAGTAGAAATACTCTTAAAATTATTTAATTAATATTAATATACGAGATATTAATATAGACAAGATATTAAAGGCCGTCACTGTAATTTTTCATTAAATTCAGCTTTTATTTTTCTCTTCTCTTCATTTCTATAATGATGCCGTCACGAACATTTGGTTGGGGCTACTCCCTAACAATGTTACGTGGCGGTAGTATTGAGAGTGTTTAAAATAATATGGCGATTGGATTACGCCACCACTGACAACAGCTTGAATAATATTTGATCAAGGCTACTCTTTGATAGTGCTATTCTTGTTGGTCTGCCTGAAATAATTTGTCGCGAATTCTATTTGGTCAAGGCAACTCCTTGATAATAATCCGCGACGGATTCTCTGGCAAACGTCGGTGCTAGAATATTTATATTTATTGCATAAGTGTTTTCTGGAGCAGACCGCAACTTGAGTAATGTTCGAACAAGGCAACTCTTTGTTAATATTACTCTTGTAAGCCTAATAAGGTTTATCGCACGACCCATTTGGTTAAGGCTACTCTTTGACAATGTTGGTCTGCGATAAAACGTTAGACTGCGGTCTGTATTAGAAAAAACTAGACGTTTGGTTGAAATTGCGCCGTTAATTGAAAAGATAAGTTTTATGAAGAGAGGAGAAAGTTAGAGTTCTTAACCTTTAGAATAGGAAGAGTAATTTATCGATAATAATAACAACTTCATTGAATATAAAACACTGAGTTACATTTTGTATATCACAACTGGAAAAAAAAAACAGTATTTTATGCTTGCTACCGCCAGATATCGCTCGTCCGACTAATTAACAATGCCTATCGCGTCATAGGAATCTGAGCGTTAAGTGTAGCGTAGAATGAGGTCAAAATGCTATGTGTCGGTACAGACTGATTGTAAGCGGCGCATTAACTTTTTACGTGTCCATTTGCTTACATATGCGATAATGCGATACACAAATTATTATAACACAAGCTAGGCTGAGCCTGTATTATACGTACGTATTAATTCCTTCCCAATGTCTTTTAGTAAATACAACGATAAAGGTATACTAATGAAAGTTGATATATTTGATTTGGTTATTTCTGGCCTTAGTGTTGAGTAAATGGGGCCTATGTTAGTTTAAAATATGTATGTTCAAAGATTACTTCGCTAAGATTGGATACGCTTCTCAAAATTTAAGGCTATAAATGTCGTGGACAAAACTTTACATGTACAAGAGAAGGCTATGTATGCCACTACCCGCAAGTAATCTAATTTATATGTGTGAAGAGAGGGGTGTTAAAGGTCTGATTTTACTGAAACTGCTACCGCACCAGACTCTCTTGTACACACACACACACACACACACACACACACACACACACACACACACACACACACACACACACACACACACACACACACACACACACACACACACACACACACACACACACACACACACACACACACACACACACACACACACACACACACACACACACACACACACACACACACACACACACACACACACACACACACACACACACACACACACACACACACACACACACACACACACACACACACACACACACACACACACACACACACACACATAATTATATGAATATAATTATGTAATTTTTAGTATGCACACAATGAAGTACTTATTCAGCTTTTAGCTCTTAATACTTGAGCCGGTATGGTTTGACCCTAATGACCTGAAACATGTGTATTCAATTGCCTAGGCCAGGCATCCGTCTCATCACACAATATGTCACAAGTTTTATTATAATTTAATGTACCCTGTGAAGAGAAATAAAGACTCACGCACACGCACACACACACACTCACACACAACACACAATCTGATGTTATATTGATTAAATTTGTATTTTTAAAGAAATCTGTAACAACAGAGCCAAGGCCAATAGGTCTTAATAATTGCCTACATATACTAATTGATGAAATCTAATGGATACGCTGTTGATTTCGAATAAATGAATAAATATTATATTAAACAAGTAATTGGAGGCTATGTATGTCTCTACGGAGCTATGTATGTTCCACAAGTGATTGAAGGCTATGTATGTCTCTACGGAGCTATGTATGTTCCACAAGTAATTGAAGGCTATGTATGTCTCTACGGAGCTATGTATGTTCCACAAGTAATTGAAGGCTATGTATGTCTCTACGGAGCTATGTATGTTCCACAAGTAATTTGAGGCTATGTATGTCTCTACGGAGCTATGTATGTTCCACAAGTAATTGTAGTTTATTTATGTCCTTAAATAAGAAAAGACGCCCCTAAGAAGCTATGTATGTTTAATGATATTTGAGTCCTTGGATGCCAATACAGAACTATGTATTCCACTACTATACAAAATTGGTTACGGAAACTAAACTATGAGGATACAGAATCAATATTATCAGACGTAAAGTAAGCTAAGTTCATATACCCACATACACACCCGCGTCACTCTCACGCATACACACACACAAACGCACATACACTCACACAAATGCGGAACCCAATAAATGCTAGCTTTCCTCGATCAACAGGTGGGACCTGGAGGCCTGAAATGCAGGGTCGCCCTAGATTAGGCTCCAGATTACACGCTTAATAATTTAATTTAATGATTCAGTGCTAATGAATTTTACCAATTATAATTTAACTATAATTCTTTATTTCAAATAATTGCATACATTAGATGGCATTCCTAAACTACTTGTCAGTTCGATAACAGGGATGTAGATGATGTTGTAGGTTATTAATATAATCTTTATTTCACAAAGTAGGTAGACAATGTGTTCTGGAATGGATTATGTCGGCGGTGTAATTTTCTCTTGCACAAATAATGGCAACTGACGACATGATGACTACTCCGCCTAGTAAAGTCCAAAGAGCCCAAGACACAAGCAGCAGAGGGGACCATTGGTGGATGTCGATGCAGGCCAACAGCTCGTCGTAACCATGTGATGTTGTCCGTTGTCATCAGGGAAGTCTTGGTGGCTCGTAGTATAACTTTATTTATTTATTTTACATTCGACTGTACTTAAACCTATGTAAGTACATCTATGCTCGTAGATTGACACTATCAAGAACCCGGGGCGGTTGACTTGTTTTTGTTTTAATATTATTCTTTTTATTTTTGCATATAAGACATTCATTCACTACAGAGATACATGAAGAGAGAATTTAAAACTGGGCTGTGCCAGTATCAACTTGTTAAAATTAGTGAGTAGCATCGAAATGAATAGGTACTATTGAATTTCTAAATTTAGAACCTGCGTAGGTATATTTCATTTTAGTGCAAGATTTATGATAATTGGCATTTCTTAAGTAAGGATGTTGATCTCCAATGTATTCTTTTAAATGGGTACCTATACTTGAATGGTTCCCTAAGTGAAGCATGTTAGGTTTAGACTAGGCTTCGTCTACGCACGAGACGTGTGGTCCTCTTATGCGAGGCAAAAATTAACCTATGTATGTCGGCGGACGGTGCCTCCGTCGCATGGGCCGTCGTTGTGGTGCCGAGGGTCGTATAGATAGAATAAACAGTCTTTGTTGCACAAAAGACATTTCGGACATAACAAAGGACAGCTTAGGCAGTTTTGTCGCTTGTAGCGATCTGTACCAGATAACATTTAGGCAGAGGAAGGAAGTTTTTTAAAAGCCACGGGCAATCTAGTACAATATCATCCAATGTTACTATTAAGTACTTTATAAATGGGCAAGCCAATTGCATAGTTATACGAAGTAAAATAAACATAATCTATAGACATCATTAAAAAAAAATCTATGGATAT
This sequence comes from Conogethes punctiferalis, assembly GCA_031163375.1. Taxonomy (NCBI): domain Eukaryota; kingdom Metazoa; phylum Arthropoda; class Insecta; order Lepidoptera; family Crambidae; genus Conogethes; species Conogethes punctiferalis. Next base: position 4,423,393 of record CM062093.1, read on the forward strand.
AGCATATTAAAATGATGTGGCATTCGTATTTACACTTAAACACACACGTATACAATACATTCGCATACATATAAGTACATACACTCTCCGGCGCAACAGGCACGATGGGCACAACACAAACCTACCTAACTGGGGTGGAAAACTAAGGTTTGCCCCCCTATTGTTATTAATATAAAACCGGACCTTCCAGTTCATTTCATATAGATAGATTTAAAGTTATAAATTGTAATTGTTCCTGCGATACAGGCCTTGAGGCTAGTACAGCGACAGCTGACAATTTTTTTTTAAGGATTTTGTAATATATTTGGTTTAGCTCATTTGAGTTGTATGCAGAACGATTTGTATTATTGGATAAACATTTTTATTTTTACACAACACATGTAGGTACACGTACGTAATTATTATTTATATTAATAAAAAGGCGGTAACGTTCTAATTATAGAAATGTAGGGCACTAGGTACTCTAGTCCACTTATAGCAACTCGATATCTAAGTGTGGCGTATTGTTTACTTTCACATGCGTCAAAATATTTCATGAACTGTTCCCGCAATACGAGTATTAATTAATGGACTTGCCTCTAAGAGTAAGAATTTATTTATTTGCTAGAATGCGGTACATATTATTACAGATGATATGTATAATGGAGAACTAAACACATTCACTCTTCAGAGTTGTCAAATGAAATAAATTATTAGATTGGATACATAATTGAAATAAATTGTAACATGCCAAATTAAATTGATTATTAAATTGAGTACATACAAGTGAAATAAATTATTATACGTCAAGATAACTAAATTATTAGAACACCTCTTTGTACTACCGGAATAACATTTACCATATTTTCAAAATATCATTAAAAATTGAATTAAACAAAGCAAGTCACACGTCTGGTATAAAACAAGGTTGAATAAGCCATATTCTAAGCATACCTATACTTTAAAAGAAAACTTACTAATTGTTATATCATTTGCGTTCATGGGTAACTTATTATATAATTTGACAGCCATTGACCGACTGTTCCTTGAACGCATAGCTGTTTTCATTAAAAGCATGATTAATTTAATTGAACGTATAGACGTCTATCTCTAGGAGTACGTGGAATGTCATACAGAGTCTTAAATAGCTCTGGGTGAGTTTAACCTCGTACATATAAGCAAGGGACAGTGAGTACTTTCAATTGTTTGAACAAAGTCTAGTGAAATAAAACTGTCTGCTGGGTAACAAATAACTTTGGGGTTTGAGGTTTTCTAAGAGGAGGTGAAGGGAGATTTGGTTAATGGTGGACATGTAGGCAGTTAAAGGTTTGAAATTGGGAGGATCATTAACTTTCAGTAAAACACTTTAATGATTATGTTCCAACATTGGGACAATGTCACTGAATTTCATTGGGCTTGGGATAAGACCTGAATTTACGTATCTACTCATTAAATTGGTTATTAATTATAGCTAATGTAGGGAAATGGTGTGAATAATTTATTTTAAGACCATCATGGGAGATCATCGGTCTTTACGAACTTTATTTCTTGAAGGGTGTATGTAGATAGGTAATCTATATGGGATGTCTACTACTTGTTTATGGATAAGCTTGTGGCTTGTTATAAAGAAGGTCACGCTATATCCCTGTGATCATTACAGTTACGAATTTTTCTAATACGATGAATTACAATTTGATCTTCCTGTCATAGTGAGTGACCTAAACCATTAATCTCAGTAAACCAAATCAAATTCTTTGTTTGTCAGAACAGGTTACAATAAAATAAACAAATAGTTATAGTTGGGTCTGCCTATAAAGGCGTACAAATATATTCGGTGTCGGAAAAATCTTCTGACCACCGAGGGATAAGACACAACACAATGAAAAATATTGTTATTTATTTGTACCTACGTGTGAACGTACTTAGTTGCCACTGACGATTGCAGGGGTTGGTAAGTCTGAACGTCGTGGCCAGTTTTCAGTTGGACTTGACACAGTGGATTGGTCAGTTTTCAGTGCTGCACAGTGGCCTCTCCCAATGGTCACCACTTTGATCATACACCGTCAAATTTATTTTGTATCTTGCATCAAGGCTTTGACCATAAACTGTAAACAAAACTACCTTATTTATATCAAATATCATCACAAGGTTTCTTTTTGGTGCCAATGTGTATTCCTTATTCTCCTTGTAACACGTTAGTGGAGATGTTATTAGTAAAGTATTTGAATCTAGAGCAGCGTCTAGTAGCGGCTAGTTAGGCTTCTCTTATTCTTTCGTACACTTATGTCTATCTTGTACATAGGCACAGTAAATAGTTAAGTGTGGTGTACCTAATATTAGTTTTTATTAATTTCAGTTTTATTTATATATATAAATATATATACATCTATCTGTTCTACTATTTATTTTAAGACATTTGTTCAATTGTTCCTGTCACATGTTAGTCTCAAATGGGCATACTTTGAAAACTGTGTTAATCAATTAGAATACTGGCACCGAATGTGATGATTTTATACTTGCCCGTTAATGATTAAAACTGATGTGGTATACATATTTTACCAGGAAATGCAAGGGGTTGTAATTTAACAGTAATTTGTTGTTATAAGTCAAACTGTTTTTGTGTTATTCATTTTGTTGTAATATCGGGTTCTCATTTTATTTATTGAGATGGTGCTTTAGCACTATTGGTTGAATCATATTAAGTGGTTGTTTCGATTGGCTGTCCTTGAATAAATAAATAATTATGTAGTGGTGCGTCGGGAGACGGCACGTTGTCGGATGGCCGAATGTGATGATTTTTAATATTTGTCTAATTATTGCCCTCATTATTTAGTATGTTTTGTAAGAATTAAGTGGCAACACTGGTTTGTCACATTGACAGTTGACAGCGCGCCTCTCTGGCGGCAAAATAGGCGGGGAAAAATGGAGGGGAAAGCTGTGCTGGGGGGACGGACGTTGCAAGCCGGCATTCGATTAGCAGCATTGACCGAGGATAGACGTCGAGGGAAATCTATGTTCGACGGTAGTCTTATAGTTCAGGTAGTGATGTGATAAGTTGTGATACCTTTATACCATTCGACAGATTGAAGTTATTATACGTGGAATGATATGCCAATCACCAGATTATAGGTAGTTACTTATTTTAGAGAGAATAAAAGATGGAACCATAACCTAATAAGAATAAGTAATAAACGCAGTTTTATGAACGATATTCATTATAGTACATGTTCGTCTAAACTTATGTTTTCCTTATGGATATATGATTTATCTATAGATACCTACTTAATATTACTAATTATGAATAACAAATTAAATATCATATGGAGCGTGTTATTAGAACACACATTTGACATTGAAAAGAGTGCACAAGCGTGCCGAATTACTCTCGACCTTTGTGTAGATAGAATATACCCCATTATTGATTTTAATAAACTCCGTCTCGCGAACGAGTGGCAAAGACAGCCGTATTGGGCGGGTAACGAGTAAACGGGCACGATAATAATACTTTTGCAATGCCCCTTGGTCACGTGGGCCCATGTGGTAATACGCGTGTTTGATTCTTTCCTATAAATAGCTCGATTATCCGTGAGAGCTGTTGCTAGGATTGCTCGGCGGGTGTCTGGAACTGCCGGCCGTGTCAATACATCTTAAGTGTGCTGGTATTCTGCCGCATGCTGTTTAGACCATTTGTTGTAATCTAGTTATAACCGGTAGCGGTGGATACCTACATCATATCTTTATTTATGGTACATATGAGTCGACTTGTAGTGACTTTGAAGATTGTACTACGTCACGTTATACTACATAATGTCAATGAACCGTTATGCCTTACATGGGTTTATTGTTTTTACGAATCGCAAAAATGATATCGTGTCTCTCATTTCAAAGCTGTTGATAATTTCAATTTACATACATGAATAAAAGCAGGTACAGTACGGTGTTTTTATTAACTTAGATATCCTACATTAATCGGAAAGGAATGTGTCCCAAATGTCGTGTCACTACAAAACGGTTCCCTTTTTCGGGGACAGTTTGAAAATCGTTTGGACAACATCGAAGTGTTGATCGCGATAATGATCGAGTTCGTAAACTGGCTCGGAATCGATCCGGCGTCTCACCGCGGCGATAAAGGTGAACAGCGAGTGCTCACGCGAGCAGCTCGGTTGCCTCGAAACAAACGTTTGGCGGGGTCCTTGGACAACGTCATTAAAATTTACATTATCAGTACACTCACATTTTAAACGGAGGCCGTCAAAGAGCATGGGAGCCGTTGAATACTTAAAAAAAATGGCCACAATCCAATAGAAAGAAAGAAAAAATGTTACAATACATCCCTCTGTATTGTTATTGTAGTAGACACTAATCCACATATGAAATAACCATGAACAATAAAGTAATGAACAATGTGATGGTACCAATGATATCGGCTCGCTATCCTCACACGAACACGTCTTTACTCGGCGGCGGTGGGACACAGACTGACTGTCCTCCCACCCCGCACCTTGCGTGAAGTGTAGGAACGAGACGACAGTTGTCAGTGTCAGATGTCACTGTCAGATGTTTGACAGTGTGTGTAGCTGTGTGTGTCTGTTTGTATGTTCGTGCATGCTACATCTCTCCCTTATTTTTTTTTTTTTTATTTTTTTTTCAGTTAATTATACTTATTTATATATTTGTAATCAACTTTATTTAGATATTGTATATATGTCCAAATCATTAGTATAAGTTATAATTTCAGTATATAATATTTGGCTTTGCGTCTTCTCCTAATATATTGTAGAATACCTCGTGTAAATCAGCTCCACCGAAATGATGAGTAAACATGCTCTTTTCTATACTCGCTACTTCCAAGTAGATGTGTACACCCCGCGCTTCTATCGCTCCCATCGGACCGCGACCGACCTTATATCACCTTCGCATTCGAATTTGTCAAGTATGAATACCGATTGTAGTTTACCTGTAGATAATAGGTATGATGACTAATTTTTGTTTTGGATCAATATTAATGCATCAACCAACCATAGAAACATTGGTGAAAGAATTACGTCGCTTGTATAAAAAGTCCCCGAGCTATGACAATTTCAAAATCACAAATATCAACTCGCCCAAAACGCTTTATGCAAACCGATATTGCGCGGTGTTTTGTATGCCTCGTTTAAGAAGCTTGTTCGATGGCCATTTCGAATAATGCGTTTATGTTATGGATTTCATATCAAAATATGTTTTAATTTAATGTACCTAAAACAGTGTTATTAATGATTTATGATTAATTTTACACTTCTGGAACCGATTCTCCCGATGAACCTTAAAGGCCTATTGCGCTCTCAATCCGCAAAACAACTTCGTTGTGATTTCTCAAATAAGCTCTACTTTAATGGTTCCTTCCGGCAACCATCAAATAACATGGAAAATCACCCATTGACGTCTCCCCTATTTGTGTGTTTTTTCTGTATTCGTTGCTGTAAATGTGTGTGTAAATGTGTACCTTTGCAAATATTATTTTTTCTCTATCTAATATCATATAGTGTTACGCAATTTAATGCATTTCATGAATTCCCGTGTTATTACTAACTGAACGGCCCGCAATTGAATTCTTTATTCCTTAAATCGCAATTCAATGCACTATTATTAATATTGGTAACGCAATTCAATGCATAGTCATCGCAATTCAATGCACTATTATTAATATTGGTAACGCAATTCAATGCATAGTCATCGCAATTCAATGCCACAACCTCTCAATTTAAAGCCATAACTCTATTATTCGCAATTCAATGCCATGTTAGTAGGGTTACCCGATAGAACTCGATTAAATCTGGGATAACTCCAGGACAACAGTGTCGAGCGGTAGCCCTAGTAAAATATTTGTACTCAAAGAGGAAATTGATATTTATTCTCAAACACATACTTTTATAAGATAGCTATGTACATACTCAGTAGGTAATTAACGCCAGTTATAATTTTAGGATAAATAAAATAATAAGATAAAACAGTCTCCCCCTACAAATAGATTCACCCGTAATACCTTTGCACGTGGCACTTTTTCCTGCTAGCACTGCGACATGTAGCCTGCTGAGAAGAAGTGCCGAAACAAACTCAACAGTTAGCTTTTTTTTTTTTTTTTTTTTTTTATATATATAGATACAATAAAAATAAAATTATGAATGCACGAACACAAATGCCTGCACCGCGCGGGAACCGAACCCACGACTCCTAGCCCAGAAGGCCGAGGCCACCACCAAACGAGCCCTCAACCCAGTCAATTTTGTTGAACATAATAAAATTATTGTTTTTTCACTTTGTCCTATGAATGAGTTACCAGTCATAAGAAGCCTGGAATATTGGAAACAGCAAGCCTGCCCTTACCTCCAGGATTGCACCGTCGAAGATCTGAGTTCTTTACTATATAAATTTATATTTTTACGTTCAACCATATATGCATTCAAATAAGTACTGTGATGCCACAGTCAGGACGCTAACTCCCTAAGTGATTCACGATAGCGATGGGCGTTATTAACCATAACCGGTTATATATGCAGTTACGAGCTCGAACAGTGATCACTCGTTTTCCACTACAACAAAAACCAGTGATATTCATAACGCCATTTAAACGATCGAAATAGGCATCAGTCTTCAATAACTCTTTTAATCACAACGCCATAAAGTTAAATCGAATTCACTCTTATGTTTAAGGCATAGCGTCGATGTTTGGCTACTTTCACTACTCACGCAAAATCACTGGTTTTACAATATTCGTAATGACAAGATGAAAACGACGTTTTACATTGACCAATGACCACCTTACACATAGCTTTGACAACGTAAAGGAGTAAAACTGAACAAATTTGTAATTGATTTGTTAATTCCAATCATAACATGTTGTTAAGCGAAACGAAGACGTATCGATACACGATACGTGTGCGTGAAGAAGAATTAAGTTATACTGCTACCTAACCAAACGATTTTACGTTACAATTATCACGTTTGCTTCAGAACGTTGTGAAAATAACTAGTTATAAAAATCACTAGTTAAGAAACCAGTTATTGGAAATCACATAACGCTTACGTTACGTTATCTCAAAAACCGATAACGACCCATCGCTAATTCACGAGATCAGTAAGTACCAGTTTTTTTTTTTTTTTTTTTTTTTTTTTAACTGTTTATGTAGCTGAACTAAGTCCCCCCACCAGTGCTCCTATATGAGGGGTCTATTGTAACTTAGAGTCCACAGCAATCCCTAAAAAGGTCGTAGAATCAACAAGCTCAATGTGTTCCCCATTTATATAAATATACTAGTACGAGTATTTATTTACTTGCTTCACATTAGACATCATGAATTTAATAGACTATAAAACTAATTATTAGAATTAAAGCAAATTATTTGTGTCAAACCAATACCTGCTAGAGATCATTATTTACTTCGTCAGATACTTGTCAGTTTCAATAATTAGAGAAGTGTCATCCGCCAACAATACCCTCTCACTCAAACCCTCAGCGAAATACGGAAGGTCATTTAAATATATATTGAAAACAGCAATGGTCCCAATATAGAGCCCTGGGGCACTCCCGTACGTAGTAGGGCGCCAGAAGATTCACTTCCGTCAATATAGGACTTCAAACTTAAAGCAACATTCGAGACACCATAATGCCGCAACTTCAGAAGTAAGATTTCATGATTAACGCAATCAAATGCCTATGATAAATTACAGAAAACACCCACTGTATCCTGCTTACTTTCCCAAGCATCGAATATATTATGTTTCATCACAGCCACTCCTGCATCAGTAGTGGACCTACCTTTTGTAAAACAAATTGCTTTTTAGGCAATAACTTATTTTTCTTAAAGTGAAATACTAATTGGTTAAAAATATTTTTTTCCAAAGATTTAACTAAGTGTAGGATCTTAGTAAGTATGTAAGTCGAATAATTATTTTTACACTGTCATGAGTCAAATGTTTAGTTATGCCAAACCGTCTTCACTCGCTCAGACAGTGAGCTAGGCTGCACAAAGCAAGAATGACCAGTTCTATATTTCGTAAAATTCATTTTAGATATTTATTCAATATAACATAATTCAAGAGATGAATTACAATTAACTATCAAGAATAATATAATAATTATTTTTCCCGGGATAATTGAATAGACAAATCGATGTGCGATATCCTGAAATTAAAGCAACGCTATCACTACGATACTGACCAGTATTTTGCTTTCAAAGGGTTATTGACTGATAGCGACTCCCTAAAAATGTTGATATTGTTGTCACCAGTGTGTTTACATTGTAATTAGTTAAATGCCTTGTTGTGCAGAGCCCCTTCCACTCGCCATCCTAGTGACCTAGACTTGCGGAACGCGGTTGGCCTTATTAGATGAATTACAGTTTTACATGCTCATAATAATTTTTTTTTTTTTTTTTTTTTTTTTTTTTTTTTTTTTTTTTTTTTTTAGGGTGATTGAATTAGATTAGAACAAAATAAAGACAAAATTACAAAGAAATCGTCACTTGAGCAATTACGAATACTCAGGTTCTTTGGACACGTTACCCGTAATAACAATTCGATGAAGCGGTTGGTGATTCAGGGCAGAGTCGAAGGTAACAGACCACGGGGTCGATCGCCTACCCGCTGGACAGACACCATCAAGTCCGTCACCGGGACACCTGTAGTGGAATGTTCTCCTGCCACCTGCAGGGACCGGTGGACTGATCGCGAAAGCGGCAACCACAGTAGCAGGCGACTCCCCATGACCACGACCACTCTGTTAAGAGTGAACAACTGAGGAGAGGAACTAAATTTAGTCAAAATACTAAATAAATACGTTATTATAAATAAATACCCAGTTGTACCAAGCCATCTCTTCACCCGCTGCCAGTGCAAGTGATTACCACCAGCGGGATCTGACCAGATGCTTCGCCATACCAGTCCCCTCCACCAGCTTCCAGTGGCCCAGACCATACAAAAGGTCGCTAAGCGGAATTCTACCGAATGCTTAGTCATACTAGGTGAAACAGACTAGCCCAACACATACGGTGCCTCTGCAGTATTCAAATTTAAATAAATGTATTCATTCGTAAGGGTAAATATTTAAGAATTTAATAATTAATATAATCTAACTAACCTTGTTCTGGCTGCAACTCGAGAGGCTACAATTAACCTTGTTTCAGTTGAAGTTCCACCACTCAAAGGCCTTAAGCTTGTTTTGGCCTAAGCTTCACCAAGCTCACAGGCCTGCCTAAGCTTCATCAAGCGTGTCCTGGCTGAAGTATCACCAGACACAGGCTTCAATTAAAACTGAACAGACAAACATTGATTCCAGTATTATTATAAAAGACTATTTCCATTTCAACTAATATCGGTGACCTACCCCTAATCGCAGCACTCCTAGTGACCGAACTAATGACTTTGTAATTAACAATACCTACTAATCAATAACTCAAATTATCTTAACCAATGTGCGGCCATACATACACATGTAGTATATTTTCATGTAAATATAAGTCTAATTCAAGCCCTTTGCCAGGTAAGCCTTGTATACTTTTGATGAATAGTATTTAACTGGTCAGACTTTCCCTTTGTTGACATATTTACATTGCTAGAGTTATCCTTTATTCTATAGATGAAATCAAGACCAAGAGCTTAGTAGTAAATGATTTCGGAATTCGGGAAAACTAAGTCTAATTATTGGGCACAGGTCAAGAGGCAAAATTCCGGAACAATCCAGGACCTTCAACCCATCTGTCTTTATATGCATGCGGTGTTTACCTTTAAATATTGTTACACTTAGTTCATAAGATAACATGTACTAGTATAGTATAGCTTTGGTGTATACAAACGCTGGTAAACCTATTAAATAAATAAATCTGGCAAGCCTACCTGATTATTACATACAATATCCAAGATGTGGCTTTGTTTACAACGATACTGCTGTTGCTACTGTTAAGATACCTACACGCGTAGCGTTATACGTTAAACTTAATCTCGGTTTATTTTTACCCATAACGTCATTAACTAACAGTAACAATCCCTACGCAAAAGTAGCAGCTGTGCGTTATGTGCCTGTCCTAATACCATACCTTTGGTTAACTAGGCAAGTTATATAATAAGTTTAAAGTTTATTACGCTCTGATAATGCGCGGAAATCGAGGTACTTGTATAATTAAATATGGTTTATTGTGAATTACCTACAACCTCGATTACTTTACTACCTTTGTTCCATTCCGCGATTATTGAACGGGTCAAATACCGAATAGTCTAATGTACTGAAAACAATATGATTTAGCTTCTTTTATTTTTGTATGTATGCTTAATTACATTGTCTAAGCAATTTTGCACATATCTTTTAGATTACTGCAGCATTATGCAAATCAAAATATGTACCCGTGTCGACGGTGCAACTGGTTTAACGCAAGCAGTAGGTAATCAAAACAAAAATACATTGTTCTTTTTCCACCATGGATAATTATTTCGTTAACTGATGGGTAGGTACGCAAAATTATTTATTATATTCTTTAGTGCAATTAAACGTTCATACAGTGATTGAAATAAAACAGTTTAAACGTATTTTTTTTTTTTGCTTAAAGCTACGATACAATAATTAACTACCTATCCGAGCACTCGCTTGATTTTACTTTATTGACAGTTGAAATAAATAAAAATTGCTACGTATCTAAGAAATCTAGCATTGAATGTGTTTCTTCATTTACAAAACCAAACCCATTACTTTACCTTCTTTTTTTTTTTTTTTTTTTTAAATTAAATACAATTTTCCTAACAGCTAAACAGTAAAATTACTTACAGTTTTTCCGTCGTCGCCAAAATGTAGTAGACACTAATCCACATATGAAATAACCATGAACAATAAAGTAATGAACAATGTGATGGTACCAATGATATCGGCTCGCTATCCTCACACGAACACGTCTTTACTCGGCGGCGGTGGGACACAGACTGACTGTCCTCCCACCCCGCACCTTGCGTGAAGTGTAGGAACGAGACGACAGTTGTCAGTGTCAGATGTCACTGTCAGATGTTTGACAGTGTGTGTAGCTGTGTGTGTCTGTTTGTATGTTCGTGCATGCTACAGTTATTATCCTTGACTGAAAGTTTTAATGTATTTATTTATTGTTTACGACTGGTTCTAGGATGCCTACGTTCAGCAGTGGACCAAACAGGGCTGTTGATTGATTGATTACGACTGTTACTTTAGTTTGCTAAAGTTCATTTTTCAAATTGTCATTCTCTCTTTAATTTGTTAAGAAAAAAATAGACATTTCTACAATCCAGAAATCTGTATTTAATCCTATATGATAGTAAAGTTTAAAGTTCTTAGAGGACCTCGTGCACTCACATTATAATACAGTGTAACACAATCGCAACATAGTATGCAGAGGATAAGGAAATCAGTTGGGTAACAAAAACACCCATACATATCCTTTGTGATTGTGGGACGCTGATTCACTCGCCCATGTAAGTTTTATCGTCAAGATTGTTACACGCTAAATTAGAACAGGCCGTTTAAAAACATGACGAATCTATAAGGGTCCCGTTTTTGCCATTTTGACTACGGAACCCTAAAAAACCTGTGTCGATCAAAATTTTCTGTCGTGTAACTTGATAAAAACTTTTTTTCAATCAGAGAATGGGATAATGATGATAACCAAACTCATGACCTCACCATTTTGCGTAGGGTATAATTCATAAAAATTATACCTCATAATTATGTACAACTTGGAGCATTGCCTACCAATTAAAAAAACTGCATAAAATTGTGAATTCGTTTGGGAGGTACCAGACCAACAAATGTATCCGAGTGTGTACGAAAATAAGGACCCGTATCCGCGGATATATGACATTTACAACGAACCGGCCCATCATCGCTAGGTACATATAAAACAAACCTCTTTCTATGTTAGGGAGCGTTAAAACTCTCGTCGAAGTTCCAACCTAAAATATAATATACTTCAGTCAGACACTGGATTACATCAACTCATGATCAATCATGTTATAAAGGAGCGACTGCCATCATTGTGATCAGACCTTCGCATCACAACACGACGGATAAGTACCCCAATTGAATCTTGGTCACACAAATTATGGTGATGTTTCCTATAAAAGTACCTATAAAAAGGGTATAATAAAATTCACTTGCCTGCCAGGTAACGCAGTAAGCATTGGTCGAATTAAATCATTTCTGCTTATATGACACAATCATGATTTTTTCATTTTCATAAGGCGACAACTGTAATTACACTACTTTTAAATTAATTAGGTTAAATAACACGGCAAAATGGAATTCATGATGATTATGTGACAGTGTGCCACTTAATCGTCATGGTCATCCAAAAAGAGCAGCCAATTATTACATGACTTTTGTATTCAAGTAGAATAATTAATTGCAAACAAAATTATGTACATCTGAAACATTTTGAATAGTAACATAACAATATCGAGGTCTGGAATTATTGCAGCACAGTAGACTGTGTTACATAAACATTTGGGAGCTCGCGAGCTCCCGGGCTGTGGTAATGACCCGGGGGCGTGCGGTTACTAGCTGTCATCGGGTCGCGGCCCTAAAGAACTGTGTCAACGGATAACCAATGGTTTCATTCATAGTAGAGTCTGTAGCTATTGAACTGTGAAACCACATTAGTGTGTTGAATAGTTAGTATCTAATATTGAAAGTCGTTTTGTAAATGGAAAAATTTACGACTACATAACTAAAACAATACATTCGTACGGGGATCTAAGGGAGCGGCGTATCCAGCCACTGTGGCTCTGGCAAACGACTCATGGAGGTATAACCATCACGATTGAAGGCGTGGCTAACACAGGCCGATGACAGGCAGCAGCGTAGCCGGAGTGGGAAGCTACGCCCCACGATCGCCAACCCGCCTGCCCAGCGCCGTGGCGATTATGGGTAAAGCCTCCATGTTTGACCAAAGTGGCAAACAACTGAGCCCTACGTCCAGCTGTGGACTGCGGCTGATGATGGAAAACAGTACTCCCTTGACGGAATATCCACCACAGCGTCCCAGTCTCTAAGAAAACTAAGAGATTAACAAGTCAACAAGACAAGTCTGTGCTGTACGCAAACAAAGGTGCAATCTCTGTTCCGTCGTACACACACATTGATTGGGCGATAGATACTTGTATCTTATGCACTTTGATTACATTCTCACTTTTGTGTATTATATACCTACCCTAAAATATCGAGCGTCCTCACACGGAACGTAATGTAGGGTTAAAAAACATTGACTAAATGACCGTAAACAGTAGGAATATTTCCAAAGTTGTTGACAGAATCGATAGGAAGGTTCGTTCTCGGTTCCTTCAATGGAGGTAGAGTACACTAATGCGAAGCCTTTGATTTGATGCAGATGCGGTATTGCTCATACATATTAATTAATTTTTTTCTATTGATATTATTATATTTGGCTTTTAAACTTATTTTTAGTTTTTATTGTGTCATATAACAGTAGCACAGAATAGATGTTACTACTACTACTTTTATTATTATATTAACCTTGGACGAAAATAGATAAAAAGTCACATTTTTTCAAGATGTACCTACATTATTGACATTAGATTTCGCCCATATGGTATCAATTTCGATTTTTCATATAAAAGTCTTAATTAAATACAACCGGAACTATGATAAAAGTGCTGTAAGTATACCCATTTTATCAAACTTGATTTATTCATCTGTTAATTACATTAAGCTATGTTTTCCCTAATAAAAAAGAGTACCCTCTACATTGCATTTTGGAGGATTACTCGGGAAATTGCGACTATGCCTGAGTAGGCACGAAATATTTCCGAGGTGTTTGAGTACAATAACACCTCGGAAATAGTTCCTATACGAAATGTCTGAGACTTGTCACTATCAAATCTTTGTTAGAAGAAAGCATCGTTTCTTAATTCAAATCCGTTTCTTAATTACCATGAACAGGGGGACATATCAATGGTTTTACTAACTTTCCTTTGTTCAGAAGAGTTTAATTTGTATTATTGATATAATATTACTATGTAATAATATGCATGATATTATAGTACGTATGCTAGTTATTCACTGCCGAGCGCCGTGGTTAGGGGTTGGCGTTGCGGCATCGGCGGCGTTCTAGTTCTAGACTTTTTAGAAAACTGACCGCAGCTAAGCGATTCTAATAAGGTGGAAGCTGTACAGTTCAATGTTTTTAACCGACTTCAAAAAAAAGGAAGAGGTTCTCAATTCGACTGATTTTTTTTGTTGTTGTATGTTTGTTATTTACATAGGTATCTCCAAGAATTGTGAAACGATTTAAAAAATATTTTTTTGTTCGAATGGGTGTACTTTCTAGTTGGTCCCATTGTCACCATATTGATGCCGGTGTTTTTTTTTATAAAAATGCTGCAATATTATGTATCGCTTAAGTAACTCATTATTGTTGTCAAAACACAGCAAGCGATAAATCCAGGTTAACACTTTAAAAACATACTTTTTATCTTCTAATTTATTTTCTCTCACTAACTATTAATGGAAATGTAACGACAAATAGATTCTAATGCATCGCTTCTTTCAGAAATCTTTTTATTAGGTTAGAGTCTGAATGTCAAACAAAAGCTTTGTTATTGTATAGTGATAAATAAAAAGGTTTTAAACCCTGTGCATTAATATTCATATTTACTGCCCTTAACTGGACACTACTATGGTAGACCACAGATGTACGATAAATATAACATTAACTCCAAGACCGTTGGTCTATAAATTAGTATTAGTAATAACGAAAGCGTTTGAGCTGGTACTGAAAATTTAATTAAAAACTATCAATTGCTACCTCTGACCTGCGTTCACTACGCAATTGAATTCCAATTTTCAATAAAGCCGACCCCCAGAAAGGGATCTTATTTGTATTATTTATATGCGACGGCACATGGCTACAACGATCAGCGGATTGCTACGCACAGGTCGGCTCGGGACAAAGATCGTGTGTTAATTCGGACCGCGTAGACCAAGGGGCGCGGCGGCCGGGGTTAGTAAACATAATCATGGCCTCCTCCCGCTATACAATTCAGTAGCTAAATGGGAATGAAGAGTTACCTCGCCCGAACACCCCTCCCCACCCGGCCCACTGTCTGCCACCGCGACGCCCACACGTCTTGTGACGTACTCGCTGAAAAGGTCATACGTTTATTTTTTTCAACTTCGTATGTACCATTTAGTCTTAATCTCCCAAGACGCTCCTAAGTATGCTTTTAACTTCGCTAAGTAAATAAAAAACCTCACAGCTGTAGGATCAACACGTTAAGGCAATTTCAGTCAAAGTCCAAGTCCCAAATCCCTCCACAGCTATCAATGGTCGGCCACATTCTGCAAGTCATCTAAATAATCACGTACTTTTATCCTACTTCTGCCGCCTAATTGTACACTTTATAAGTAATAAAATATCGTTATTACGACAGTACAGCCGACCCCCACATAAACCGCTACAATAAATCAGAATGATAGCGTTTTTTTTTGTTTTACCAAAAATAGCATTGAAAAAATATCAATAGTCAGTCGAGTTGTATTCTAAACTCCTTAACTGGATGCTTGCCCCTCCCCTGAGTGAAGCCTGTATCGACCGTGGCGCCCTCATCTCGCAGGTACACGCAACACTTATCCCGGTTTTAATTGTCGCCACGCGCCGGTGACCCGCGCTGTCGACTCGGCCCGCGGCTCCGCCGTTACGGGATCTATCGACCTATGGGCTTATTAATTTAATCTATATTAATATTTACTAGTACGTACCTAACTATCACAGTCGCTGACTAGTGGACAATTTATTAAATTATTCCGGTAATGGCTTTGCCTTTTAAATTATAAAAAATAGCTTATACTCGCTGCTTTGGCCTCGTAAATATAAATATCATCACTTCTGGATCATTGCTTTTTCAGAGGGAACATTTATGGCTTTCTTAGTACTATGTATGCCATTACCTATGCCATTTTACAAGAAGATTGATTCGATATGTAAATTGTGAAGATTCTGATGTTAAAAATCAAATATGCAAACTCACTATCGCGTTTAAATATTTGTGTGAATAGTAACGGCATCGACTTCTTGGCTGGCTTGTTATCACAACACTCGTAGTAATAACAATAAGATTCGAATCCCTTTAACATTACAAATGTTTGGTCTCCGTCTGGTATCTATGAACCCGGGACCACCACCACTACACCGCACCACTCGGGTCGGGCAAAATTGTTACTGGGTTTTTCTGTAAACAAATTATTACCCAGTAGCGTCTCCAGAGTCAGGACATTGGTAGTGATACCCCCCCGTCTTGTTCCTGACCTCGCTCCGGCTATTAGAACTATCGTCCCATGGATTAGAGTGAAGGGACAACACACCTGTCTTTGCGCATACACTTGGTGTACTTTCATATCTATGAAAAAGAGTACTATCGAGTATCTTGCCGGTTCTTCTCGATAGAAAACAACTTTCCGAACACGGTGGTAATTTTTATTTATTATTTGTACCTGCATAGTTTGACGATTCTTATGTGCGTGTCATATCATAAATCTATGAATAAAGATATTTTTCATTTTCTATCTCCTTGGAGATAGGCTGTTGTGACCGAAATTCAGTCAGGATAGCAATGGTATTTTGAACTGTCTTCTAATAACGTGTGAACATACTCTGAAGGTTTTTTATAACGACAAATAATCTGTTTAAGAAAATGATCACTAAGTGATGTCAAAATTGCAATATCTTATCTATACGCCTTATCTATATGGATCTTCTCTTGTATAACATATTCTAATCGATGTTTCTTCTAAATATAAATTTGTGTCTCTAACAGGGATGTTATGATTGGATAGTGTTCAACCTACCGTATCTACTCGTGAGATAATTGTCGCTAAATATTTAAACTTCTAGCTGATAAAGGTATCGTTTTATAAACTTTCTATTGCGCAATCGATTGTGTAATGGTTGCTTACACGAGTTCAGTCGATTAATGCAACATTGTAAGGGTTCTGGTCGCCTACATCTAGCGGGCAGAAAAGTAAAAGCTATATTATTATTATGTAGTATATGTTATCTATGTAATACGAGTACAATGATCATTGCGTATATGTAATCATTTGTAGTAGTCATAATAAAATTAAAGTAAAAAAATAAAATAACGACTGTTCTTTGGTACTATTTCAATAGACAGATAGATACTTTGGCTGTGGCAGATACTAACTATTTCAATAGAGACTGTTGACATTGGTTTTTTGTAGTATGTATTGTTACTATCCATACTATAGTTCATTCGCGTTAAGAAAATAGTGACTGACAGGTCACTGACAGGCCACTAGCCAATTAAAACGCTAGAAATTATAATTTCTAGCGTTTAAAACTGAAAAAAATATATGATGTGTATTACTATGTAAACTACTAACGAAATTAGTCTTAATGAAATCTAGACAGTAGTTTTTTTTTAAACATCATAAATCAAATTACCTAATTTTTTTCATTCAATCAGTTGTACGGAACCCTACGTGCGCGAGTCCGACTCGCACTTGGCCGGTTTTTGAACCTTTCTAACCCCCCACTAACCTAAAATGAGGGGCAACGCGGCCGAAGCCGCGGGCACAGCTAGTTTCTTTTAATTGTAAGATTGTGACATTTGAAAAGATCATAGTTACATATGATTTTTGGGACTTCTAATTAGACACAGAATAGGAGACCATATCGGTGTGACTGTGGTCGTTTCGAAGACATTGGTCCTGGACCTTTTGATACGGCAAACCCTTGGCACAAGCTGTAACGAGACTTCGCCTAGCAAAATCTCAATTTTTTTTTATTACAATATCGATACATTTGTTGCTGTTAATACTTTTCCGCTCCGCTAGCCGATCGCTGCTCACTATAATATGGGATATATGTTGTAATGGCTGACCGGTCCTATGGCAGCAAAAAGGTGGCTTGTCGATAAATTTCGCAAATGCCTTCTGGCCTCCTGCGTAATATCAGGCCTCTTACTATCAAGTAAGATATGTCTAATAATGTTTGTTTATAAATGATGCCTTAAAAACGAGTCCCTATTTCAAATCGAGAAAGTCTACGCCTTTGTCTTGACCGCTCGCCATATCGATTTGACTTGTTTTTTTTATAGTAGCTCGACATAATGGCTTCCCTACGCCTGATGGAAAGCTAAAGAGAAGCCCAAGTCGCTGTGACAACTGGCAAGTAACTGGTTACCTGTCAGTTGCCACTGCCATGCCGGCCCAACCCTAACCCCCCACGAGCTCCGGAGACCCTACTCACCAGCAGAAACACGACCCGGTCCCGGTTGTGCTTACGTTTATCTATCTATTCTGACCTATCTCTTTAGTTTTTTACTTTTAAAAAGTTAACACATCGGAAAAGAATCTGATTCGATAACTATGGTTCGACTTTTTCTAACTACACCGAGTTGACAGGGACGAATTATAGTTTTCGAAATCCATTTCTTAAGCGTGAATGGTTCTGAGATTTCTTGACAGAAAAACCTATTAACAATTTTGAATACCCATAACACGAGTGCTAGGACAGCTAATTTGAGATTTAAAAAAATAAACAACAATAATAATTTTTACTCCGAAATAACGTTAATGGTAACAGATTACTCGAAACATGGAGCTACACTGTGCTCTATACATACCTATGAACGGATATATATTCGATGGCCCATACATTTATTTTTGGTTAGTCACCTCATGTTTTGTTACATATGCGAGACATTTCGCACTTTCATTCGACCATTAGGACTTCTAGGCCATATTTACTCACTTCGCTCCACCTACTATGTACGATTCCTTTTGTAGTTCATGGTTCAATGTTAGTCAAATTACAGGTAAATTACGAGATGGCGATGATAACATACCTCTGAAAATCAATGTAATTATCACAGAGTAGGTCCATCCTATGATTTGTCCTAAGCTTTCGCCTCTGTTCTCTAGATCCACTACGACTATTCAAATTAATCAGCACTGACCTACGAATATACCTACTTGTACATATTAAAAGAAAGTTCACTTCTCCGCTATGACTGATCACAGAGTGATATGACATCATATCACTCTTGGCAGAGCGGACGTATTCATCGTGCGGGAAGGTGGAAGGTTTTTTCTTTTGAGCCTGTGATATTTCGTCATCTCTTCCGGTTCGTGGCACTTCTAGTAGGTACAATCTTTGCATTTTGATAAACTGATGGGTCTGGGTGTTATACCATTGTCTTAGACTGGTCCCATCTGATAAATACGTTGACGCGAAAAGCTCTGATTTAGGATTGAACTGGTTTTCAAGGTCGAATCATTGAACTTTAATTGACGATATAGGCGAGGCTCCAAAATCGGGAAAAGTAATTATCAAAAGTTCGATTTCTGATTTGAACCGATCGGGAATCAAATTCAAGGGATGTTATGTATTATGAGAATCTGATTCTCCAGAACAAGTGGCAATTTGTATTGATTTTATTATGAAGACTTTAACATCAATACATATTGCCACCCTAGTCCACAAAACTGATATAAACTACATATTAAAAATCTCACGCGGAGGAACTAACCTGCAACTGACCCAATAGTCTAGTGACTCGAGCAATGGGAACGGTGAGCGTAAGGACTAGTCCATTAGCACGATTCCCATGGGGGTCCTAATGAACAGCACAAACAGCTTCACGCTCTGGCGGTCCGCACCGTTGCCCGATCCTGGAGTCGTGACGTCACCGTCGACGGCGTCGCTGGCTGCGCACGGGCACGTGGGCCCGCGGAGGCCTCGGGCGCATCGAAAGTGAGACCACGAGCGGGCGCGCGGGGGGACACCTACGGTCGACGAACCCGCGCATCCGACCAATCCGCACTTGGTACAACACCGTCGCATTGTTTTAACATCCCGTAGCTTACACTACCGCCGCTTACACTAACGTCTCACTCATTGAAACCGGACTCTACTCGAGACGAACACCTAACACGCACTCCATATTCGGGGAATACAACCCGATATCTTGTCGTTTTAGGTTGTTTTGTTCACATGTATGATACGTGATTTTTTGTTGAACTTTTCAAATTTTCTCTGAAAATAGGAAATTTCTAGCGAAAATACTAATTTCTACATAAAACTGGTAATAATTATATTATTTACCAATTTCAAAATTATCTGACTAACAGAGTAGACTAGATGCACATTGCAAAAGATAGGGCTCTTTGGCATCCCTTGAGAGAGGCTTATGTCCGGCATGCAGTATGCAGTAGAATGCGAGGAGCTGATTTGATTGATTGAGAATTATCGGGCACCACTTATTACGTTGGTAATCCTTACAAATTCGAATTATATAATATATATGTATATGTAATACATTATTTCGATCTGTATACTATGTTCATTATTATTATAAACTATTTGTAGACCTTGACGTAGACAATGGTATATTACTTAGTAGCCATTGATCAAGACCAGAATAAACTAGTAACATACCTACGTTAAAGCGGTTTAGTGACACAGCGTACGAAATTTAGCGAAGGACAAGTTTTTGCATTAAAATAATATTGACAGAATTTAATTAAAGCACATATGCTGAACGCTAACCGTTTAAGTAGGTATTGCGATCCAGTGTCCAAGGTCGTACAGTTTGAGGCTCTGCAGGTGTTGCCCGCTAACCGTACTCGTACTGTGGCGGGCGTAGGACCCGAGCGAGCGTACTCGAGCCCGCGGCCCGTAGTACGCCACAGTGTAAGCAGGAAATAAGCCCCGTAAAGAAATAATGCTCTACAACTACACTACAATGTCATGCAGTTTAAATTTTATAGCCATTTGTAATGTCTTCAAGCTTATTTTATCCATCCGGAAGTAGTCTGGATAAAGTTTAGTTCTAGCGATTAGACTGCCTAAATTGTATTTAAACTCAAAATGGTTCACAGATGTAATTAAACATGAAGTTCTTCGAAACTTATGTCATGTAATAATGTGCTATACGAGATAAATAATACTACCTCGCATTGGATACAATGGAATTTAAAAGTAGGTATTAATGATTTTGACGACATTAAAATTCGTGTTCTTTGTAGTCACCAAAATGCTAATGATATAAAAAGCGTAGCTATATACATACGCAACTATGTATTAGTAAATTAAATAGATTTTATACTTAAAGACAAACGACGTACATTATTATGTTTTAACATCTTGTACTTGTACTCTTCGGGTCTACTAGCAAAGGCTGGTTTGTCTATCCTATGTTTTATTGGGGTCTCCCCTGTTGGTCCAGACACTGGTGAAAGTGTCAAGGCTACCCTTGGATATCAACGTAGTCTTTTAATAAGAATCTTTTTGATATAGCTTTATTTTCCATAATTGTATATTATAACATGCATCGTAGTCTTTTAAAAATAATCTATTTGATATAGATTCGTTTTCTATGATTGTTATCTCTAACATGCATAGTAGTCTTTTAAAAATAATCTATTTGATGTAGATTCATTTTTAACCGACTTCGAAAAAAGGAGGAGGTTCTCAATTCGTCTGTATGTATAATATTTTTTTTTTTTTTTTTTATGTATGTTCACCGATATTTCCGTCAATTATGGATGGATTTCAAAAATTTTTCGACAGTTCGTCAGAAGACACTTCCGAGGTGGTCCCATTATCACCAAGTCAGGATCTGATGATGGGATCCTGGAGAAATTGAGGGCAACAACCGAAAATTGTATGCTCATATGGTGTTTTTGTTACGTAATCATATTTTACTCAAGTATATGCTTCCGGGCGTCAACATCTGGTGCTGATGATGAAGCCACAGAACTCCTTAACGGTTAGGAGTTTTTTTTTTTTTTTTTTTTTTTCTTGGCCTGTGTTTGATTACTTCAAGATTCTGCTATTTGATACAGAATCGTGAAATAATTAGTAAGATTTTAGGTATTTTATAAAGAAAGGGGTGAATTAGAAGGAGCTTATGAATTGTACACAAAATGTTTAGTTTTAGGCCTGTAGTAGCGTATTTTTAGGTGCTTTTTACAATTGTTAAAATTTTAGTTTGAAATAAAAATATGAATCTTTGTTTTATGTATTGTTAAATGATTTTAATGTATTAACTATGTATTTTATAAATTTTAGGAATGATTGTAAGGCTGTATCCTTCTGTATAATGCTTTGTAAAGTGTATGGCAGAACTTTCGTCATATTGCAGGTAAGTTCGTAGTCCTTTCGTTGCGCTGCGTACCGCGGGCAGTCGCGCAGCAAATGGTCGATTGTTTGCGTGGTAGTATCGTCGCACGGGCATGCATCTGTGGGGGTTATTTTAAATCTACAGAGATAATCTAAGTGGTAACCATGGCCAGTAAGTATTTGAGTTAATTCGAACGAAGGTGAAGTGACTTGAAAAAGTTCATGAATATCCTGTAGCGTCGGACACCAGGTCCTTGTGTGATGGCCTTGTTGTGTGCTGTTATATATTTCTTCAGACAGGACTGTACTCTTAGCTTTAATTGTAAATTTAGCGTAACTTAAGGGGAAATTTGAATAGTCCGGAGACTTGTGCATGGTAGCTGCAGATTTTGCAGCAACATCAGCTACTTCATTGCCGCCTATACCAATATGTGCTTTGACCCAAATTAATTTAACTTCTGCTTGTTTCCGGATATTGTTTATATGATTATGTATATCTACGACTAAGGGATGTGTACTGTTAACATTTTCAATTTCTTTTATACCAGACAAACTGTCTGATAGTATGGCGATGTCGGATGTGCCACTGTCCGAGGCCCAATGCAAAGCTCGTTCAACAGCATATAATTCCGCCTGAAAAACGGAACACCATTTGTGCAATTTAAATTTCCGCGTTATTGTTGTACCATTCGAACAAAACACAACGAAAGAAGCTCCAACCTTCCCGTTGTGTTTACTTCCATCTGTAAATATTTTGCATATTGGAGGTGGACACAATCTTGCAATATCAGCTTCGCAAGTAGCACTGTCTATTTGAATTGGTACTCTTTCTGCAGGGTGAAGAAGCGCATAGGGTTTCGTATGCCGTTCTAGCGTAGTGACACAAGGAGAATCTGATATTACACCTGTTCGTTTGACTCGTTCTATTGCAGCTATCTCATTAACTTTAATGTGTAGTGGAGTGAATCGGGCTAGAGCAATGGCTGCTGTCGAGGAGATAGTTCTAAAACCTCTTATTGCCTTTATAGCAAAGCTACGCTGGATCGATCTAAGGGCATCTCTTACACACTTGTACGTAGTAGCCGTTGCCCATATTTCCGCTGCATACGTTATGATTGGTTCTATCACTTGATGGTATATTATGGAGACGTTTTCAGTGTGGATTCCCCAGGTAGGTTTAATAATTCTACAGAGATTTTGGAAGATTTTATGTGCCTTACCAATTACTGATTGAACATGTTTAATGAATTTTAAATTTTTGTCAATTTGAACACCAAGAAGTTTTATGTAATCCACGAAATGAAGTGTGTGATTGCACATCCTGATACTGGCTTTAGTTGCTTTGGGCGTGAAAGCGATTAACTGAGTTTTACTAGGGCCAAAAGCAAGTTTAACTTGTTCACCCCATGATGCAATTTTGGTCAAAGCTAAATCGGTAAAAGACTGCACCGATGCGACATCTTTCCCTTGTACAATAAGAAGAACGTCGTCCGCAAATGCTTGAAGATGGCATCCTGTCGGAAGCTGTATTTCAAGGAGCTCATCTAGAATTAAATTCCAAAATAAGGGACCACAAACGGAACCCTGGATACATCCTTTTGTCATCTCTTTACTTGCTGTTGCGTCCGCGTAATTAAGCGTTACGGTACGATTTTTGAAATAATTCTGTATTAATTCATACATATTTTTAGGGCATCCTATATGTTGTAACCTTTTAAATAAAGCAGGCCACCACGCATTGTCGAACGCAGCTTGTATGTCTAACGAAACCGCGATCACCTGTTGTTTATTGCGTTTGGCTGATCTTATTATATGTAAAGCAGCCTCAAGTGCGTCTGTTGTTGAAGATTGCTCTTTAAAGCCAAATTGATGTGAGTTTGTGCTATTTTTCTTACCCATTTGAAATGTTAGACTTCTAACAATTAGTTTCTCTAATGCTTTGCCAAAGACGTTTAATAAACCTATGGGACGATAAGAAGAGATATTAGTATAATCGTCTTTACTTGGTTTTGGCAACACTTTAACGTACGCCTCTTTCCAGCAGCTAGGGAAGTAAGCCAGAGCGACACATCTATTCATAATCTGCGTGACTAGACTCGGATAGCATTTAGCGAAAGCTAAACATATATCGGATGTTAAATGATCCATTCCAGGGGCTTTATTAGGATTTATAGATTTGAGACTCTCAATAATTTCAAATTCAGTGAAAAGAGGCTCATCTGTGGTATTAGGTACATGCTGGGATAATGTTCTAGTTTGTTTATGATGGTCAGAAATATCAGCAGTGTCATCAGGGTAGAATTTATCGAGAAGATGTTTGGCTGTGTCTGTGGCCGAAAGCGTAAATGTGTTTCCTATTTTGAGAGTTGCAGGGGGTTTAGATTTTGGTGAGCTCTTTATTATCCTGTTAGTTATAGCCCATACATCCTCTTTCCCTTGTTTTGCGCAAAATTCTCTGAAATTCTGGGTAGATGTTTCTTTTAGCAACTCGGCGTATTTTTTCCTTATAACTTCACGATCTTTTAAAGCATCTTCCATAGGCATTCCTCTTCGCTTCAGATTTTGTATTCGATGATGTGCACGAATAACTTCCTTCTTCATATCTTCTAAATCGTCTGTCCACCATGGATGGTAGATCTTTCCGCCTCGTTTTGGAGTAAGAGTCTTGTCACATACACGGTGTATGCAGCGAGTTATGTTGATTATAAAGGTTTCAATTTCTTCGGCGGATAAACAACTTATGTCAATTTCATCGTAATGCTGCCTACTTATTTCGTGTTTAAGTTTTTCACTAAAATTAGTCCAATCTGTATTTTTCGTATTATATTTGTATGTTGAGGTGTTCTTTTTTTGATGAATATCTTTTCTATTTATAGCCAATTTAAAATCTATTGCATGATGCTCTGATGATGGACATGCATTGACATTAACTCTCCATTCTTTTATTTTATCACTGTTTCCAATAGATGAAATTGTGAGATCGATGATGGATGAACGAGTGGTCCCTTGAACTATTTTTTCGAATGTTGGATGATTACCGATATTGTTGACTAACAAATCATGATTAATCAAGACGTCTAATATATCTCTCCCTCTTCGATTTGACCGCAAAGATCCCCATGTTTGGTGCCAGCCGTTTAAATCACCGCAGATTATATGGTAGCTATTAGAAGTATGTTGAAGCATGTTATCTAGTTTGTTTAAGGTGCCATCTTCATCTATGTCAGGTTCTATATAGACACAAGTAAAGATTAGTTTTTGATTTTTCATCGTTAACTGTACTGCACATAAGTTGGGTGTTGAATATTGAGTCAAGCCCAGTGCAGCTCCGAGTCCTTCCTTTATGAATAAACATGCTTTCACTCTAGTATTTGTGGTGAACTGATAGAGAATGTACCCGGAAATTGGCTTGACTGTGGTTAACGTACCCACATATGGCTCAGTGATGAAAGCTATGTGATAATTGTTAGACGCAAAATACTGAATAAATTCATGCTGCCAGGCGTAGCACCGCCCTACGTTACATTGTATGAGTTTAATAGATTCGGGTTGTGGTGAAGAATTATTTGAGTTAGTTAAAACCATAATCTGTTCTACTAATAACTCTGTCTATGGCCACCTTTACACAGGGGCACGAATTAGACGTGGCGGAGTGTTTGGTATCAGTTGAGGTTTTGGATTTGGAGTTTTTTGTAACGCAGTTGTAGCAATTAGTCAATGCTTCATTTGATTTAGAGGGACATGTGACATATGAGTGGGTATCTGCAGCACAGTGCGAGCAGGCGTTTGTTTCAGATCGGCAGTTTTTTCTAGTATGTCCAAACTGTAGGCATTTATAACACTGGAGAAGCGGCGTATAATTTTCGGCATAAACCTTTTGGTGCTCCACGTTGACTCTACCCGATTTAGTAATTTTTTGCCATATAAGTGGCGTTGTCATCAGAACTGCGTTATATAGGTTATTGTTTTTGTTTTTGAGTTTAAAACGTAGCTGTAGGTCATCATTATGAACTTTTGAGTTTCTGATTTCTTCGTTCTGCGAGCACAGTATTTCGACAATTTCTTCCGAAGGAATTTCGTTATTAATCCCTTTTAGAATAATCATAGGTTTGAGTTTTCTAGCTATTTCTCCTTGAAGGTCGCTGCAGTTATCGAGTTTCTTAAGAATTTTGTCACATTGCGTTGGCGAGTCAAACTCTACGATTATTTTGTTGGTGGATATTGGGCGAACAGACGCGGGTGCAAAGTTTTCACCGCGAAATGAGATATTATTCTTAAATGAATTCATGACTTCCTGTCTTGACCGCTGTGCTGATTTTGGAGATATAATGATTGCAGGTTTAGATACAGGTTTCTGAATTTTTTGAAGGGGTGTTGCAGCTGCCGTAGCATACGAATTAGATGGTTGGGTTAGGGTCGATGCTAATTTGCCCATTTCAGTTTCGATGGTTTTGCGTAAATCACCTTTTAAGTCCGTAGTGAGGCTTTCTAGCGTCGATACCTTACATGCAAAACTATCAATGACGTCGGCATCTTCGATAATTCTCTTCTTATCAGCTGCGCTCGTGCCCTTGGATTTAGTGACAGTCGCGACAATGCTCTTAGCCCTGGTTTGTATTTCCAAGATCATTTCCAGCAATGAGCCTGGCGTATCGGACGACATGACGATGAATTGCAGTAGCCGGTGATAACGTGAGAGCTGTGGATTAGTGTGGTGCTGATAGCGGGGCTATGTGGTGTAGGCGCGCGGGCTCGAGCCCCTCGGCGGCGGCGGGAGATCCAAGTGGGAGCGGGCGCCCCAAAATGCGCCTAGGCAGACCACACTCGACCACCACAACTAGAAAACCACGCAGAAGGAGCCCAGAAGGTAAGTTTTCCTATGAGAAAGTTGATTTGTACGCGAAAAATTCACCGCCTAGGTAACCTCGGTTCAATACTGCGGGAGATCCAAGTGGGAGCGGGCGCCCCAAAATGCGCCTAGGCAGACCACACTCGACCACCACAACTAGAAAACCACGCAGAAGGAGCCCAGAAGGTAAGTTTTCCTATGAGAAAGTTGATTTGTACGCGAAAAATTCACCGCCTAGGTAACCTCGGTTCAATACTGCGGGAGATCCAAGTGGGAGCGGGCGCCCCAAAATGCGCCTAGGCAGACCACACTCGACCACCACAACTAGAAAACCACGCAGAAGGAGCCCAGAAGGTAAGTTTTCCTATGAGAAAGTTGATTTGTACGCGAAAAATTCACCGCCTAGGTAACCTCGGTTCAATACTGCGGGAGATCCAAGTGGGAGCGGGCGCCCCAAAATGCGCCTAGGCAGACCACACTCGACCACCACAACTAGAAAACCACGCAGAAGGAGCCCAGAAGGTAAGTTTTCCTATGAGAAAGTTGATTTGTACGCGAAAAATTCACCGCCTAGGTAACCTCGGTTCAATACTGCGGGAGATCCAAGTGGGAGCGGGCGCCCCAAAATGCGCCTAGGCAGACCACACTCGACCACCACAACTAGAAAACCACGCAGAAGGAGCCCAGAAGGTAAGTTTTCCTATGAGAAAGTTGATTTGTACGCGAAAAATTCACCGCCTAGGTAACCTCGGTTCAATACTGCGGGAGATCCAAGTGGGAGCGGGCGCCCCAAAATGCGCCTAGGCAGACCACACTCGACCACCACAACTAGAAAACCACGCAGAAGGAGCCCAGAAGGTAAGTTTTCCTATGAGAAAGTTGATTTGTACGCGAAAAATTCACCGCCTAGGTAACCTCGGTTCAATACTGCGGGAGATCCAAGTGGGAGCGGGCGCCCCAAAATGCGCCTAGGCAGACCACACTCGACCACCACAACTAGAAAACCACGCAGAAGGAGCCCAGAAGGTAAGTTTTCCTATGAGAAAGTTTGAACGGTTAGGAGTTAGGGGACAGTACTGACATTGGTCGATATTAAACTAGGTAGTAGTATGTACTTATGCAGGGCTAATAGGGCAGGTGATTTGGTAAGTGATATGCTTGATTCTAGATAGCAAAGTCTTCAGTTGACTTAAAGCAAAATTTTTCATTCCTAAGTAAAACTCTTAAGGACATTAATTAGCCTTTACTCAAGGTCACACATCAACGCAACTAAAAATAGTGAAATAAAATTATTTTTTAAAAAAAAATTAAACCGACTTAAAAAAAAACACAAACGACTAAAACTAAAAAGCGATAAATAACGTAAGTAATTATACCCTTAATACATAATTATTTAAATATTACAATTATCACTTATTTTTGAAGTCGGTGCCAGCCAAACAAATAAATGTATATTGTCGTGTGGATGCCGGCCGCGCGCGTCATACAACAACAGTCTACGTTAGGTACCGAGAGCTGGCACCGACTTCAAAAATAAGTGATAATTGTAATATTTAAATAATTATGTATTAAGGGTATAATTACTTACGTTATTTATCGCTTTTTAGTTTTAGTCGCTTGTGTTTTTTTTGAAGTCGGTTTAATTTTTTTTTAAAAAATAATTTTTGTATGATTGTATGTAATAACATGATTAAGTCAAAGCGTTCCTACTATATTTAACTTGATTGTGGACTGGAAGCGCACGCAAGCGTAGGACGCGCGGCTCGTTATACAGTTTTGAATGAACCAGCCCGGTCCAGGCTAGTAATGATCAGATCATTACTGTTGCCAGCTAAATGTCTTGATTCTAAAGTAATGGTATGGTAATATCATCATGATGTTCTACAACTACAATACAAGCTTGTATTGTGAAATGGATCGCTTTGATCCATTTCAATAGAGGGTGGGTGTTTGGGAATATAAGTTGTACCCCTTAGCACATTCATTGATGAGACGTATACTATTCGTGATTTCAAGTTACCCAAATCTGTCCAAATAATGATTATGGAAATTTGACAGAGGTAGGTTGATGTTATGGCCGGCTGGTAGAACATTACGGATAATTTCGCAATGTTTTTAGACTACTTGTATCACTGAAATAGATGAGAGAAGTGGTCACTCTTATGACTCACGACTCAAGTTGCGTTAACCCCTTTTGAGCCATTATAAACATCCACGTTTCTCCAAGAAACAACATTAATTTTCATATTCATTACTAAGCTTTTTCCATGTTTTATCTCTTCATCATTTCTGTCGAAAAATCGTAGTAACCTATAAAAACATTTGTTTTTTCATAATTCTGGTCCAGATTTAAGTGATTGTAGTTTAGTTTGGCCCATTTTAATGTCCAAAATTTGTTCGGGGAATTCGATATCAACGAACGTACTTAGGATTCAGATCAGTGATATGGCCTGCCCCTGATAACCTACATCTAATTATTTTTATATTTGTGTTTTATCTTGTTACTACAACATGGTTATTTGAACTGTGTAACTCTCTCGTTTTCAAACCAGACGGGTCACTGAACAACACCGTTAGCTCTAAGAAGGCGAGATGCCAATGAATGTGTATCATTAGTACAGTTTACTTGCTTAGTTCGCTTTCTTTTGTATTTCATTCAACACGTAACTGTTTCTGTATCGACGATTTCTCTTTACCAACACATGAACTCGCTTTTGAAAGAATTAATAAATTGAGTTGTTTTTACCGAAGTTGCCATCCTCTGGACTAGCTGCAAGGGAAGGACTGTAAATATTTGGGTTGATCTCATTCTGGTACTGAAATGCAGATATAATTGACAAATAGTGATTAACCACTTCTTGGTTATATTATAACAATAGTTTGTATGTATGGATAGATGTTTGTTACTCCTTCATGAAAATAAACTAATAGATTTTAAAGAGACTTAAGAGCGCGCATACAGAATTCGACGTATTTGCGGCGAAACTGGTATTTTCGGGCGAGCTATTATCATATAAAACGATTTTTTTTAAATAAGAAACTTAGTTTTTTATATAGACAAAGTCTTTAAGCAGTGCGTAGGCTAGATAAAATACAATATTTACTAGTATATTTTTGTTTATCGAAGATCTCCCGTAAGCCGTTTCGCAAAAATGCTAGTCAGAGTCAATTTCGAAAGTCTTAATATCAATTGCATTACATACATATGTTTTAAATATATGTTTATACAATAGATTATATGGTCTATTAGTGCACTAGACAAAAAAACTTTCGAAAATGTGTTATTGAATGGCCTAAAATAAATTTTCAAAATAAGCTCAAATCACACTTTTCAACAGTGTTTTTCTAGTAGAAAACACTGTTTCTTTTAGTTGAAATTTTGTGTAAATGTAAAAGGAGTCTTTCTTAAGTGCACTTAATTATTATTTTATTAATATTCCATGCCTGTTATTTTATACGAATTTTTTAAAAGTGACTATAAAGCCACGCGCGCGACGCTTGTCGATTCAGTCCAAATCGGGTCATCCCAGAGGGAGGACGTGCCGCTCGCTGCTCCGCTCACGCACACATACGCACAACCACTTTTATAGGCATATACCTCTCTGCGCGAGTGCAACTCCACGAGTTTGATACTTTGTAATATAATTTTTGTATGGAAAATTTATTAAGTTATAATAATGTACTAAATTAATGAAATGATTTATTGTTTAGTCATGAGTATCAAATACAAACATCAGGGTTATTAATTATACTTATTATTATCTACAACCACATTTGCTAAATATTTCAAAAATGTAATTATGATATTTATTTATTAGTTCACTATTGAAGTTACAAGTTAAAGTAAGGCTATTCGAATGATAATTATTATGCTCGTTAACATCAATGGTCAGAAACAACTTCCATGAAGAAACTGATAAGGAGATTCAATTGAGTTGGGAGCATTTAAGGAATCTGCGTCACATGTTCACGACTATAAATAAAGGCATACAATGAAGCTGAAAGTCCTAGAAATCCCATAGTCGAGTTATTATTAATAAAATTATATGTGTAAAGATGGATGATAAAATGTTTGATAGTATGCACGAAATTGATTAGTAATCGATCTATTTAAACTTAGAAAATATCAAAAATCCAATTTTGGAATTGTCGCTTAATTATTTAGTGTGGAATAAGTGAATCTTTGTGTCACATAAATAACAAGTATATGAGATTAAAATTAAATCGATCAAAGTGGTCAACAATGGGAGAGTTTATAGTTCAAATTGTTCCAAAATGTAAAACCAAAATGCGATATGATGGTTGTGAAATGTATTACCATTACGGTTATTAGGGGTGATTTTAGCGAAAAGGCTGGTAAAATACGGATATGTTACGGTAACTTATTTACATACATTACGTTAAAATTACCGGCTACGTATGCTAAATGGTGCTATGGCGACGAGCACGGTGAGCATGTAACTTGCAGTATGCAAGTCGCAAGGTGCAACGTTGCCAATGAGGGCTACCGTTTTTGTAATCATCAGAGGGCGCCACTGTATAGTGAGGTCTTCAGGCATAGCTGTTAAGGTTTGTTTTATGCATGTGATGACTGTTTGTTCATTATAAGAAGGAGGACATAAGCTTCCAAAAGGCAAAACTGTTAACGGTTAATAAACAAACCAGTGAACTAGCTTTTCTTTCAGACCGCTAATTTTTACACCTCATTTTCTCGGCTCCGCTTTTAAAGCGCAGACAATCACTGAGCCGTGTCTCATATTTTCCAAAATTAATGCCAGCTATGCCAAAATTGCACAAAATTATTTAATTTTCCGAAATAAACTCGTTTAACCCACAGAACCTATGTATATACATTGACATTTCGGATACCTCACGCTGCACTAGCACCTTTGGTGGCGAATTCACACGCGATATGGGCGCCCTCATTACGCCCTTATTGCAGCAGTTTGCCATAATAGGTATTGTTATTTCTTTTATTTGCTTCGTCGCCGTCATTGGAATTATGTTAAATTCGAAATATTAATAGGTAATTAATTAATTCAGTTTAATTTCCAAAATGTAAATTTTGGGGCAAAACGTAGGAACCAAAATTGTTCGGAATTTGACTCCCTAGAACTTTGTTTCTTTTCATTCATGCCATAAAAAGTACAACATAGGAGATAATGATACAGTTTTGAATATGTCGCGGTTTGCGGGTTTTATTTCCAAAATATCGATTTTGGGGGGAAAAGGAAGGAACCAAAATTGTTTAAAAATTTATTTCCTACATGTTTAGTCTTCTTAATTTATACCGTAAAGTAGAAAATAAACGAGATAATGACAACATTTTTTACTTGCTGTTGTTTTCAATTTTAATTTCCAAAATACCGATCCTAGAAGAAAAATAGTAAGAATCAAACTTGTAGAAAATCAAATTTCCTACAATTTTTGTTCTCGCGGTTTTACTGCAAAACCAAAAAGGGGCGAGTTATTCAACAAAAACCGTCCGTTTATTATTGGAAAGAACTGGCAAACTTTAGGAGAGGCCTATGTCCAGCAGTGGGCTGATGAAGATGATTGGAAGGAAATAAAAATACAATTTTTGAATATACACAAGAGGACTCACCATACCTACCTATTCAGATAGCTCGCCTTTGTAACCTGTCCATCGCATCGCATCATTTATAAAAGTGCGTAAAAATAGTATTCTACGCAAGATTTGTGTCTTATACAAGAAACAGCGGTGGTCAGTCATATTTCTTCAGAATCATGTTCAGGACACCTATTTTAGAGAATGCCGCAGTAGTCAATGACTCCTTCAATGTGACCCTTAGGATTCGGGTCACGACGAATATTCATCCCGAGAATAAGTGATAGTTTTGTCAAGCTGGATAGGAACCAGATTTAAGTTGTTGTAGGCCATCTGGGGTTTCTGCTACGAAACACAAGCACAACTTTCAGCACAAGCATCAGTAGGTATACATGATCTCTGTGATCAGTGCATAGGAGACTTAGGACCTTAATTCAAATTGACAAATTGAAATTTACAAACTAATCTTTTTTTAATGATGGCAACCAGCCTCTTCGTGAGATCCATATCTGCCGAGTGAAAATGAACAAAGTAATTTTGACAAATTAAAATATAAAACGGGTTATATTGTGGCAACCATGGAGACTGCTCTTTCCTTAAATAATAATACAAACACCTAAACACAGAACAAACACAAATGTTCAGCACACGAATGTTTGTCCTGGATGGGAATCAAACTCACGACCTTTGACTTATGACCAGAAGGCAAAGAAAAAACAGTAGGGATTATTGATTTTTATAAAGCAACATTAAAAACGTCAATCACTCACACAATACCTTTCAAAATATAATTTGGATAGGTAAGTACCTGGTACATTTAAAGATAAGAAGACAAAAATATTATTATATTTTTCTTAAACCTTAATTAATAAACACTTAAGAATAATGTACTCTAAAGTGTTTAAATAAATTTAATAAGTACGCACCTGTACTACACTAATAAAATATTTAGCAATAAAAGAATGTTCAAATAATTTAGATGAATAATAAATTGTTAAATATCAAAATATGTTCGTCCGCCGGAGTTAGCGTCCGACACGCCGCTCACCCACACAGACACAAATGATGTCTATGTGTGTTTCGGAATCGGCTCCCGCGTGCGTTTCGAGTTGCTTAAAATTGTATGCGCGCTCTTAACAGTAATACAGCTAATATATCAGATGAATACATAGGCTATTATTTATAAGAATATTATCTTTTACATTATTCCGTTATTTACGCGGGTAAAGCCGCAATCTGCAGCTAGCAGTCAATATAGTGGTTAATCGAGATCATTAGATTCTAAATTCTATGAACTAGAAAAATTTCGTGCCTTAAAATAACGTGACTACACAAAATTACTATTTTCATTAATGTAGCGACACGTAATAAAGTAATTTCGCCATGAAACAATATTGTTATGGAAAATATCAGTGGGTATATCATCTAAACCATAAATGACCGGTCCGAGCTATAATTTTTATTTTAACATTTTGTTAATTTTATTGATTTTTCAATTGTTTCTTTTTTTGACATAATAGTTGACACCATATTTTATTCTATCCAGCAGTGGTGGTAAGTTGACCACGTAGAATAGAACCCTTGTTACAGTGAGCCGACATCGTGTCATTAGAGGGCGTGAATATTTAAACGGAGTCGGCGGGATCGGCCGCGGTCCCGCGCAGCCCCGTGCTCCCGTGCCCGCGCGTTATAGGACTTCGGGGATTACCTTCTCATTGAATTAATCCTGTTTGCTGATGAAAAAGGCGCACCGAACAACGTTCCGCCTGAATAGACCACTCGTGCCGTTGTCAATACACTCGTAACGTGCCCCGAGCGGCCGCTCATATTTTCACCCGCCGCACTTGGCAATAGATTTTTTATGTTTGTAAACAAACTCCGTTTACAAACAGTGAACTCGCTCCTGTCTATTGCCGTAGACCTGGGTAAATAAACAACTCAACCAAATAATTTGGCCTCGCTGTGTTACGTCTCTGGTAATTAAATAAATAATACATTTGTTGTTATCAACGTGCTGCCACCGCAGCCATGTCTGGGCAACGCGATCACGCACAATCCGGTCCATTATCCGCGGGCTGCGTTACGCAATCAAGAGGGGTCATTCTGTCCGCGCCCAAAAGTCGCACCCGCGAAGTGGAGAACAGTCATATCCTATCGATTTGTTAAGATGGCGTGCGGGTGGTGGGGGGTGGTGGGGGAGGGTGGCGCGGTACGAGGGCGGCCGCAGCCTCCGCGGCGCAGCGTGCAGGCTCGCTTGCACCTGCCGAGTGCCGGCAACGCAACCGCGACACACTAGCGACATCGCTCGCGACGCATATGTAATGACACCGCCTTGCACTAATCCGACGAGATGACGTTCTAATGCAATACCAATAAACCAGATTTGCGCTATGCAGAGGGCTGCGTCGCGTGCTTTACCCTGCCTACACTGGCGCCTCCCGAACGGTCAATGACTGGCTCCGATGAGCTATCTATTGATCAGACTGTAATCTAGTTGTATGTATTATTAGTATTTAAGTTCATTGTCTTGTTTCATAGTTCACTTGGACGATTGCCGTCTCTAAATTATTTGTACATAAAATTAACGTAGCAATCTGCCTTTATTAGTTTTTAATTCCTTGTCTTCCGTTCGGGGGACCCAAACACCCAAACCCTAAGCGCACCTTCCACAGAAGCCCTAACTGATCGTCATTTTATTCAATTCCGTCTGACTGGATTCCGAGAGCTACACTAGTCTGTAGTGGTATTACTACAACTAAATAGTAGATAAATATCTATAGATCACATTTTTACACATATTTTTATATTTTTATCACCATCCACTGGTGACGTAGGCCTCCTAGTGAACGCCATCCACTTCTGTCCTGCTGGACAATCCGCATCCATCCGCTACCAGCCTTTCTGAAGTCGTCGATCCAACATGATGGAAGGCATACCACACTACATTTGCCTAAACGAGACATCCATGACTCCAATGCTTTCTGTTTCAGTAGGTACGTCTGGTAACATTACCTACCCATTACCATTTAAATGTACTGATTCGGTGAGCTACCCAAAGTCAGACCCATAAGTTAGTTTTTGACCCGATCCAAGATTCGAACCGCTTGCTGATTCGAGACGACAACCAAGTAAACTGACAAACTTTTGCAAACATAATGTTCGTTATTCACTACACTTGATTATTGACTGACTTTGCTTGTAAAGCCTACGCCATTTCCTTCGATCAAGCAAGCATGACAATATTTGATAAAATAACAATATGCGGTCACTAGGTCGCATCTTTCGATTCACTTTTATGAAGAAAATGCAACAGATTGTCTCGGACTTTCGGTCTTAGTAGGGCGACCATCTGTTTGCGTCTATTACGGACAAATGATGGAAATATTAAAACTTAAACCTCTTACTTTAATTTAACATTAACTAAAACGTCTCCCAACGAGCTCCATTCGGAATTTCTCTGCGCGACTGAATCGGGAATGAGATGTACTTTTAGAAGAACTAAAATACAAAGCTACAGCGAAGGATTTGTAAGTTTGGCTTCATCGCTCGCAAAACTCATAATTAACAATGGGTACCTACTGATTTCTCCAAAAGGAATACCAGTTGACCGTAGTAGTGAACTAAGCTGCAAACTTATTTTTACCCACACATTATTTTCAATTTCTTCCTGAAAGTCTTTATTTATGTTAAAGCAAATCTGTTCTTTTGAACTGAAAACTTAAGAATGCTGTACTAAAATTGAGGGATGTAAGGGAGCGGCCATCATTATTTCCCTCCAAGCCAACCTCACCTGCCCGTGGTGCATCCTGCCGAATAACAAACGAGGCGCTTGGCAACCGACGGGTGGTGGTATAACCATCTCAACTGAAGACGTCACCGGAGCGACAAGCTACACCCTGCGATCGCCAACCCGCCTGCCCAGCAATTCAATGGGTGTATCCTCCAGATGTTTGTTCTAATTGGCGAACAACTGGAGAGGCCTATGTCCAGCATTAGACAACAATAGGCTGATGATGATGATGAATGTTTTTTATGTGCATCAGATTAACCGCTAAAATACATAAGAAAACAATCATTCATGAAAGCTTATTCTTATTGAAGTGCCATCTCCTATTGGAGGTCGGCTAACATTGGAGCTATCCTAGTTTTTGACAACGGCACGGAACAGGGATCTCATGCTCAGATTGAACCGTGTCCGGAGGTTTTTGAGCCAAAAGGTACCGTCTTCTTTCGGGTGGTCGTTTTCCCTTGATCATTGCCCTGTATTATGATTTCAAGCTACATATTTTTATATGGTCCAAATATTACCAACTTCTTTTGTATGTAGAACACAAACGCATATTGAAAACTCAAAAGTTACGCCATGTTCCTACTATATTTTTTTATTACTCATTGTCTAACTTGCATATAAATTGAAAGGTCAACTGAACCGTGTATTCGTGGCAAGTGTAGATTAATGGCACTATTATCTCCAAGGAAAACGTAGCGTGGTATTATAGAGAACGATAATGTGCTGGCGCAACCCCGGTTCAATATAATTGTGCTCAAACATTGGCTCCGACAACTTCAGCAACATAACAAAGCCGACGCCGCCGATTAACAACAGCATAAATAAATGTTCACAAGCTTATCAATGATAGTGTAGAAATCGCCTTTCGACTATCGAGTAACTATCGAGTTTCATGCCGGTTCGTCTTGATAGAAACCCCCTTCGGAAGCCGATGCCAGGACCTTTTATAATAGCGGTTGGCGATTCATATATGTTTTAACTTTAAGTCTATATGAATAGAATAATTTCTATTTTAATTAATTCATCAGTGTATAAACTAGGGTAAAGCTAGGATAAAGATGGTTTAGCTTGTTCCAACTAGCAAGCCATAACAAAAAATACCATTATCGTGGCGACTTGGGCTTACTTATTCGGTCACCGTCAACTACTATCATCATCATCATCAACAGCCTATTGCAGTCCACTGCTGGACATAGGCCTCTCCAGTTATTCGCCGCTTAGGGCAAACATCTGGACTATAAGAAGAAGAAACCTTTGAAAGGTAGTTCTATTACACTACAGACAGGCAGCATATTGAAAGGTTTCAGGGTTGAAATCTTTGACTAAGTTATGTGGGTACAACAACTTTTTGAATACCCAAGATGTTTTGAAAAGATCATTTCCTAAATTTACCAGGTCAAAAATCGGACCTAAAAAGCCCTTTAAGAGAAAACGCTTTAACCATTCCATTGTCCTCGGGGGCGTCAAATTACGTCGTTTTTTTTTGGAATCAGATTCCTATTTTAGTACTTAGTACTTGTTTTGCTGACACTACTCTACATCGGACTATAGACCAGCAACTTCAAATGTTTTTGACTTACTCTTGAACGCATTCTAAACTAGTGGTACCGCGTACTGCGTTACGAACCCACATCAGATTCAAATCCCATCCATAAAAACGTTTGTTTGCTCTATTTTTGGTTATTAGATACCTAGATATAGTACAGTAGTATACTTCCCAACACAATTTTATTCCATGTTTGGTCCACACAAACAAATTACAGTCTAATACATTATTAAATTTATCGATAAAGCTGATGTGGCGATTTTGTATTTGGGCAGTGTATGAACTTTTGAATATATGGCACCGACTTCAAAAATAAGTGATAATTGTTATATTTAAATAATTATGTATTAAGGATAGAATTACTTACGTTATTTATCGCTTTTTAGTTTTGGTCGTTAGTGTTTTTTTTTTAAGTCTGTTTAATTTTTTTTTAAAAAATAATTTTATTTCTCTATTTTTAGTTGCGTTAATGTGCTGTGACCTTGAATAAAGGTTAATTAATGTCCTTAAGAGTTTTACTTAGGAATGAAAATATTTTGCTTTAAGTCAAGTGAAGACTTTGCGATCTAGAATCAAGCATATCACTTACCAAATCACCTGCCCTATTAGCCTTGCATAAGTACATACTACTACCTAGTTTAATATCGACCAAAGTCAGTACTGTCCCCTAACTCCTAACCGTTAAGGAGTTCTGTGGCTTCATCATCAGCACCAGATGTTGACGCCCGGAAGCATATACTTGAGTAAAATATGATTACGTAACAAAAACACCATATGAGCATACAATTTTCGGTTGATGCCCTCAATTTCTCCAGGATCCCATCATCAGATCCTGACTTGGTGATAATGGGACCACCTCGGAAGTGTCCTCTATCGAACTGTCGAAAAATTTTTGAAATCCATTCATAATTGACGGAGATATCGGTGAACATACATAAAAAAAAAAATTATACATAGAGACGAATTGAGAACCTCCTCCTTTTTTCGAAGTCGGTTAATGACCCGACCAAGAATGAAGAGGTGCAGAGATCGTCAACAACCCGAAGCCCAAACGTGCAAAATGGACGGAAACCTCATTATCATCTCATGTACTATCTAAATTACATAGTGTAATAAACCACTCTGCCTGGATACAAAGTTCGGTGATAAATTGATAATTATTCGAGATGAATGTACATAATTCGCCTTGACAGATAAAATAGCTTCTTCAATTGAATAGTTCGTGACGTAAAACTATATTACTCACTCTTACGTATAATTATTCATCCGCCAAAGAGGTTATCAAATTATCGAAAATTTAATAAGACTTAACACTCTTAATGCAACATAGAAGGCCTCACAACAACAATAATAAACTGTCTAGACCGTGTACCTATACCAAAGAAATTTGAACTCTCTTAGAATGTTATTTCGAAAGTAATTGCTCATTCATTTGCTAAAACTACGGTATAATAAATAACTAAAACCTTAAAAGCTAATTAATTTCTTTCTGAGGTAAATAATTTTATTATAGTTAGTCTTTCATAATTATTTTGTAGGTCTCAGAGAAGCCTTAATTAATCTGTACGAAATATGAATGAGGTGACGACGATTTAAAAAAAAATGACCCGAGTATTTATATTGTATACCTACTAGCGACCCGCCCTCGCTTCGCTTCGGGTGTTTTAGATAATCATTTTAAAACCAAATATAGCCTATGTTACTCAGTGATAATGTAGGTTTCTAATAAAAAAAGAATTATTAAAATCGGTCCAGTACTTTTTGAGTTTATTCGTTAATGACTGGCTTCATTTGTTAGTGACCACTGCCTTCTGTGCCAAGGGTCGTGGGTACGATTCCCGCACAGTACAAACATTTGTGTTCATGAAAATGTCTGTTTGTATTTGGTCTGGGTGTTTACTATGTATATGTATTTATTTACAAAAAAAAGTATTTAAGTAAGTTTATCAGTTGTCTATTACCCATAGTACAAGCATCGGCTAAGTTTGGGGCTAGACGGCGCTGTTTGGCCCAGAGTGGCATGTCGTGGGTTACATACAAAAATACAAATCTTTCCTCTTTATAATATTAGTGTAGATTCTACAAATCTTCGATATCGCTTAAACGATCAACGTTTGTTTTTTTATATACTAATGCAGTTTTTGTTTTCCAGTGGCCCAGTCGGAAGACTCGCCAGTCGCAATGAAACTCAAGAAAATATGCCTTAAAACGCCCATTGGCGAAGAACAGGCGGCACAAGCAGTCTTAGACCCTGCGTTAGGTAAGTTGTTTATTACTGATTTATTTTTCATATATTATGTACATGATAAACCAGTTCCAAAGTGATAACTACGGCAAACGTACCGTGTGGGACGCTTTCTCAGCTGCCGCTGAAACGACTAAGGGCTAGGTCACGGGGACGCGCGACTGGGCGGCGTGTATTGCGAATATTATTTATTTCCATCACTTGACGCGTGCAGCCAAACTTGGCTGGTGGCGCAGTGAGTAACGAATATAAAAAAATTCGCGCCGCCTATAGCGCGTACCTGCGGCCTGGCTGTAAGGGTTCAATTAAGGATGGGGGCGTCCTGCGTCGCGTTGCGCGTAGTTGGCCATCGTTAACGAAACATACGGTGAAGTATGAGAGCGCGACGCCCCGCGTCTCCTTACAAGAGCCCGTACCCTCAGTAGATTTAAAGAAAAAAAATATGAAACTAGCCCTAAAATACGATACACACTTTACAAGAAACATCGCCCGCTCGTAGCGGTTTAAGGTTCAAATAGGTACATCTCGAGCGATGCGACACACAATCAGCCTCGTTTACGCAGTATGCACAATGTAGATCTGACGACGACACAAAACGCATCTTAAAACTTTGAAACATACTGATTTTCATACGAGAACATCATCCTGTAGTCAGTCTGCTTTGCTATGTCGTCTCGGATATGATATTATGTGACCTACAAACACTTTTAAGTAGCCGGCGTCGCTGCGCTCGATGTGTGATTCAATCTTTAGTCATAATAAAGTGTAGATTGGTAGACAAACACGTGGTCGACTCGTTGGATCACTGCATAGATTCGTGTGTAACCAGCCTTATGCATGGCAGTACTACGTTCCGTTCACGTACGTCCATTAAGTT
Source organism: Conogethes punctiferalis (assembly GCA_031163375.1). Taxonomy (NCBI): domain Eukaryota; kingdom Metazoa; phylum Arthropoda; class Insecta; order Lepidoptera; family Crambidae; genus Conogethes; species Conogethes punctiferalis. The sequence goes on from CM062093.1 coordinate 4,464,399, forward strand.
GATCTGAAAGTCCTTCTTTTTAACGGTTACAAAGATTTTATTTATTATATATTTATTTATACAATAAAAAAATCAAGTTTTTAAATTTATTTTATACAAATCATGAAAAATATAAATAAGGTAATATAAAATAGAATAAGTTTGACATCCCAGCTTTGCGCGTGTACTTTATATCTCTACTCACTATTCATGTCTGGTTAGTGAGTGGTAGTGGTGGAACATAATCATTCAACATGTTTCCCAGAGACTTGTGACGACTTCTAAAATACAAGTGTTAATGTTATTGAAGTAAAATACCGCCTTTTCTTATATGTAGAACGAGAGTGCAATAAATAAAACTCGTTGAATTATAACTCTATTTAGTTGTGCAAATCAAACAATACCCAATTTTCCCTTGTATTATGAGTGAGGGCCGTCTGCCAGAACAACCAGACCTGAGAAAAGTTTCCTTTCTAAACCAACCGGGATTCGAACCCGGACCTTTCGGATTGACTATAAGCGGTAGCGCTCTATTGAGCGAAAAAATATTTACATTTTCATGACCACATTTGATTACACATGATAATGTCAAAGATTTTATGACAAATTCATACACAAACCATGAAATAGTCTTATACATTGCATTGAATCGGGCTTTTATTTTCCATAGCGCCACGCATGGAAGCTATGATGTCATCGATTTAATTGCGACCACTCCATTACCTACCTATAAAGCAACATTTATTTTAGTCCTATGTTGTTGTATAATCTTCGGTAGTTTCTAAACTGGTATGTACGATCGATCTGCGGCAACTTTACCGCGCCGTTATCTTTTACGCAATATTGTTTGCTATGATTCCGTTCTCAATGTCAAGATTCATTTTTACTGTCGCTCCTAACAGTTCCCCGTTTTATTGTTACTTTATCGCTGGTTTATGGTTGTGTCGATCTTTGGGGCTAACTTCGGCCCGCCCGAGCACAGTTCATTGCGCGTGACGGTTGCATCACATCTGTATACATGCACGTATACAGACTGCGTATGCACATAGGGACATACACACCCGCTATGTAGGGTTATACATTCGTGCACAGGTCGTTAATGGTTGAACGTGGATCTGTTGTGTGGTACACGGGTGGAATAACCTATAATTAGATGCGCGTACACCAATACTCAGTCGTGGAACTCGTAGATGTCTCGTTCTCTCAACATCCGCACACATTTTAAAACTTTGAAATAGCGTTCGTTAAAGATTAACCCAATTTTTGCTTTGACGCAAAGTCCTTGGTAATGTTAATGCTGTATTGATAGAGAACTGGTTCTCACGCTTCACTGGGAAGCTTATCTTAGTATCTTTTTCATAAATGCATTAATTATAGCTTTGTTATATAGTGGTAATAATATGTCGTTTTTAACTCGATAAGCCATTCCAACAACTACGTTCTTTCTAATCGAATCGATTACAGTCCTTTGCTTGTTTGTTCGATAGTACCGATCTAATGTTTCGCTGACAATTACTACACTTGATAAAGTATTGTTTATCGGATGTTGATTGACATATAATTTGTTGTGGCGAGTTATTTTCAGTATTTATAATAGAGCACTATACTAATCGTTGTTTGACATAAACTGACGTTACAGATGATGAATGGACAAAGTATTCTATCTAACGGCATCTATTTAACTTCTGTGATGTTCTAGGGTAGGTATTGCATATTAATTCTTATTGTCCCTTTAATAATTGCTTCGGTGTGTTAAGGACCTAATAAATATTTATTGTAATTTTTCTGACCATAAAATCGCAGTATATTTTTCGTTTAATGGCTTGCCCATTTCATTCTTTTTTTAAGCCATGTGCAAGCAGGAGCAGGTGCATTTTTAGTTTAGCTTTATCCATTACTTTTTAACCGACTTCAAAAAAGGGGGAGGTTCTCAATTCGTCTGTATGTATAATATTTTTGTGATGTGTCTTGGTATCTTTGTATCGAAAGCACATAGATTTAGTAGTCTATTTACCTAGCGTGTGTCTATGTATGTAAGGATAACAAATTGGAGCCGTACAAAGAGGGGGTTATGTGGGGGCTACAGCGTATCGGGCGGCGTGATAAGTGACGAGTATCCGTCAATGTGTTGCATAGGCAGCGCATGTGAGGTGGTGTATCGGACAATAGAGGCCCGTCGATGCAGTTTCGGCGGCGGCGGACGCGGGGCCGGCGGGCGGCGGCGGCTTGTGTTTCTCCGGCGTGCGTGGCACTGCAGCTCTCCTCCACGGCCGGTAATTTGATTGGGCCCGAGCTGTCACCTATGCGCCGCAGTCGCCCGGCCGTCGCTCGCCGGCTATCGATTAGAGCCCCCGCCCCTGCCCCCGCGCCGCCCGCGAACCGGATCTCGTCACGCCGCCATTGTGTACCCGCGACGCTTAAACGCATTCGTTTCTCCCGATGCGAAAACGACGCATTCCTTCCGCGCGCCCGCCCGCCCCGCCCCGGCCGGCCGCACGCTGCACCGCGCCGCCACAGGACACGCGGTCCTCTCATTACACTCCACCGCATTACCGCGGCTCCGACGCCAACCGCCGCAAACAATCCGTCGTTGACACACTCATCAATAAAGCCGAACACATAATAAACTCGGTTATCATTTATTCCTAACAAAACGTATGCATAATAATCGAGATTCCGGCACCGTTTATGGCGCGAACTCGCAGACGAGCTTCGAAAAGCACACCTATGACACCCACTTTAAGGTTCAAAGTCACACGGTGAACCTCTAACGGGGGTATAACGATAATTCCGCTCATTTTCAACCAACGAACTCCGTAACGTCATGCTTACATTCAGATTTGTAACGAAAGCCACATATTATAATAGTTATCTGAATATACAAACAACTGCAATTGCAAAGCTCGGAATGCTTTCCAAAGTTATAGAACTACATATTCTACATTAATTTATTGTAGGCACTCATTATCATAGTGAGTTGGCTATATGATTTCACAATTGCACACATACATTACTTTAATTGTTAGTTCAGTAAATGCACCTTTAGGGACACGAAATAACAGGAAAACGATAATAATCAGTAGATAAAGTAAGTGTCAGTAAATGACTCTACTACTACTTAGTATTTAGCTGGTAGACAGACACACGAAGTAATCAGATGAACCTTTAATTATCCTTTAATGAATTGAAGTATTTTCTTGCTTTTAATTGTAAAATTCCCCTCTCTCCAATTGTAAAATGTCTGTATTGCCGTCTATCCAATAGCGAAGTATTTTGGTTGGTAGTCATAAAGTAGTAGAATATATTATACTAAAAAACTTTCGGCTTAATGATGAGTACGGCATCTCACGTTAGTTAGTTAGACCAATGTTGAAATTTATTCTGGAGCTGGTATTCTAAGCGAGGCCGGCCCTAGATCTGAGTAGGACTTGATGTGCCTACGTTTTACTGTGAATGTCCGAAATTTTGGTGCCTGATCTAAGTACATATTATGTAGGATATAAAGCAGCATGCAAGGAACCCTACCACCACTGCTACTTCGAGGATCCAGTATAAATCACGAAATATTTCAGAGATAAATAAATATGTAAATAACCCAAGACATGCCACACTGAATCGAAATTGATGAATGTTGACAATCACCCTTGAATCTTAAGATCCACACCGGACATTAACAGTAACACATGCACTATCATCCTACTGCTTATACCTAGCACTTTAGTTAGACAGACACGCGTGCGATACCAACTGTCTGAAAAAGTAATTCAAAATATTTTTAAAGTAGCCGTGAGTGTGTAACCTAAATCAATAAAAAACACGAACAAAAACTATTAACCACACTGAGCCGCTAACCAAACTCCGAGTACAAGGAAAGTGTACCAGGAAAAACTTTAGGTACCTATGTTAATTATACATGAAATAAAATAGCTTCAGTTTATATTACTGGTCTAATAATGTGTATCAATAACGCAAATTCTCTACCTAGTATGTTTATTAACTGGTCCGTTGATATTTACGATTGCAGGATTGGTGGGTGATTGATTATGCTTGGGATGTAAGGGAGTGGCCCATCATCTTTTCGCTCCAAGCCAAACTCATCTGCCCGTGGTGCATAACAAACGAGGCGCTGGCAACCGACTGGTGGTGGTATAACCATCTTAATTGAAGGCGTAGCTAAATAGCACAGACCGATGACTGGCAGCAGACCGTAGCGAGAAACTAAGTCCTGGGATCGCAAGTTATCAAAATAAATATTCAGTTGGTGCACTAGTACTTGCAGCACCTTATGTAACTTATGGTCTCTCCTCATCATCGTCATCAGCCTGCCAACTGTCATTTGGGGGGATTTAGATTAGTCATCACGCTTGGCAGGCTGTGACCCTATAAGGTTTTATTTGTACTCTGGTAAACGCTGTTACCCGTTTCCTGATTTTCCCTTAGGCGTCTTCTACGACATCATCCACGGGCTGGGATGGGGTGGTCCTATTATAAATCTCTTCTCATTACATGCATAAATCTATGGATGACAAAGTCCTATAGAGACGAACATACATGTTGATGTTCTATTGAACACGGCAGATTTTTTATGACCAACGCAGTAGCGCAGTTTCCGACCGTTGCGGTATTGCATGGACAGGGAGGTACAACTCGTAACAGTTGACGTGCCGCAAAGATCTGTACTTTACTTACTTACCTACTTCCTACCCTTCTTACTGTATCTTATTAAAAGCCGAGAGAAAACGTCTTATACAAAATCGAGACGCACTTAAACATAACTCTTATCATGAGGAAATTAAAATTAGTTGAACTTTGACCTCAGTAACAAAATAATCTCAAAGTTGTTCTCATAGAACAAACATACTATTTGTTTTCTTTGTCATAGTCCATTCCGATGCGAATTGCGCAAAGTGACCCCAGCAGAATCAAGTCTCAATTTACGAAACGAACAGAATGTACGTCTGGGTGTTCTGAGACACGCCTCCAGTCGTCTTTATATATTTCCCATATATATTTTTTTAGTATTTCAAAATGTCAAGAATTCCGTCGTACCTACCTACTGATGCAATAATTACCATACCTATTGATTTGTTTTCATTACATTAGCGCATTACCTTCAGTATTTAGGAGGCTGTTGATGTTTTCATATAACCCTGTATAAATAAATCGTCTACAATATTCATGTAACATTCATGATCGATAATCTAGTTGAGCGATGATGGGTCATTTATTGTTAAGGGTTAACAGCGTAGAAACAATGTCACTGTTACACCATTTATCATCTCGATCTGTTGACTCTGTTGTACCCTTGCACTGGTTCTGATCTGAATCATAATGAATATTATGACCTAATCACATTCTATGACAAGGAAGTAAGGCAGTTTCAGTTCGGCTAATCTTTTGTTAGCTAGTTTTATCGCAATATTTAGTTTTACATCTAAATATATAAAACTCAAAGGTGACTGACTGACTGACTGACTGATTGACTGACTGACTGACATAGTGATCTATCAACGCACAGCCCAAACCACTGGACCGATCGAGCTGAAATTTGGCATGCAGGTAGATGATATAACGTAGGCATCCGCTAAGAAAGGATTTTGATCAATTCTACCCCCAAGGGGATAAAATAAGGGATGAAAGTTTGTATGAAACTTTGTCAACTTTAAACCGATCGGGCTGAGATTTTGCATGTACAAAGCTACTATGATGTAGGCATCCGCTAAGAAAGGGTTTTGATAATTTTTATCTCCAAAGTGATAAAATAGGGGTTGAAAGTTTCTATGAAATAGGGATGTTTTGAGGGTCAAAATAATTACATTATATTTAGTCCGTATTTTAGATCAAAAAATGTATTGGACATGTATTTTTCCTTTTTTCATTCAAAAAATAGCAAAGATAAAAGACATCAAAACTTAGGAGTGGGAGTCTTTGACGTCACTCCGTCCCGTAAAAAACCGGCCAAGTGCGAGTCGGACTCGCGCACGTAGGGTTCCGAACCACTGATTGAATGAAAAGAATTAGGTAATTTGATTTATGATGTTTGAAAAAAAACTACTGTCTAGATTTAATTAAAACTAATAAGTTACGGGAGGGGGGGGGGGGGGGGGACACATTTTACCACTTTGGAAAAGTCTCTCGCGCAAACTATTCATCTGAGAAAAAAATGATGTTAGAAACCTCAATATCATTTTCAAATACCTATCCATAGATACCCCACGCGTATGGGTTTGATGAAAAAAAAATTTTTGAGTTTCAGTTCCATGTATGGGGAACCCCAAAAATTTTGGCTTTTTTTCTGATTTTACTTTAAAATCTTAATGCGGTTAACAGAATACATCTACGTACCAAATTTTAATAATGTAGCTCTTATAGTTTCGGAATAAACTGACTGTGACATACGGACGGACAGACAGACAGACAGGCAGACAGACATGACGAATCTATAAGGGTCCCGTTTTTGCCATTTTGGCTACGGAACCCTAAAAAGCATCGCCGAGTGACTTCAGGCGTAATTTCAACGGGCTAAAAGTTTGTAATTTTTAGTTTAATTTACAAATAAAAAAATACGTGTCTTTTATTTTTGAATAAGCTAAAGACGGACTAATTACATTTTTTACATGCCTATTGTAAACCGATCGGTCTTAGACTTTACATTTATAAAGCTACTAAGACGTAGGTATCGCTAAGAAGGGGTTTGGATCATTTCTACCCCCAAGGGGATAAAATAGGGGATGAAAATTTGTATGAAACTTTGTCAAATTTAAACCGATCGGGCTGACTTTGCAAGCATCAAGCTACTATGACATAATCATCCCCTAAGAAGAGATTTTGATAAATTTCACTCCTAAGGGGATAATATTTGGATATGGAGAAATTTGGAAGGAACGTATCTTGGGTATCGTAGAGGTGCACTAAGAAAAAAATTCCCGAAATTCCCACGGGAACGGGAATTAGCGGGAAAATCCTTTTGTATGAACAATCTTAACCGCTTAAGTTAGACGCTTGAAATTTAGCATGCAGGTACCTTAGTAAACTTTAAAGCTTAGTTACAACAGGATATTGCAAAATTTCCACGGTAAGGGGAGTTAGCGGGAAAAAACTTTTCTATGTAAAAGTCTAAACCGCGTAAGATAGATGTTTGAAATTTGGCATGCAGGTACCCTAATCAATGTAAAGCTTATTTGCAACGTGATATTGCAAAATTCCCACGGGAACGGGAGTTATTGGGGAAAAAATTGTATGTAAACATCTAAACACGCGGACGAAGTCGCGGGCAAAAGCTAGTTAATAATATAATCAGATCACAGATTAACGCGTTTTTTTTGCCTTATTTGTAGTAAATAGTAATTCGTCTCAAAACATGCAGTCCATTTATTATGTTGCAATTGTATATTATTCTTAAATGACGGCCTTGTCATCATCACCAGTCTTTGATTGACAAGGGGGACGGAGGAGCATGTTGCTTAAATTTTGCCATTTTATATTTAAGATTTTTTGAAATAATTGACATCGCTAACCCATACACTTTCAGACATCGCTTTCAATGACAGTTTAACTAGAAAATAAGCTCTAGCTTCTGAGAGTTAGCAAAGTCAAATTATTTAAAAAGGGAATTTTCGTATAAATTTTATACTGTTTGTCAATATCTGTCAACATCGGGGACGCTCACTTACTCGTTGCTGGCTTTACATTTTTTTTATGGTGCCTACACTTGACCGTCCGGCAGGACCTAGATTATGATCATTACTTACATAAATGATTATGATGATGAAAGTAGTGCTGATTTGATTACCCACTGTTTTGATGATACTAAATGTACTATCCCTTCCACCTGCTGCCATAACTCCTTCTCCCGTCCTCGAGACCAGTTGGGTAGGTCTGTCTGGCACTAAGTGTTACGGAAATCAGAACAACGAAGATATATCAAATAAATACTCGTCCTGTATAAGGTTCACCCTCAACTCCCGGTTCGTAAGGTAGGATCAGCACTGGATATACATATGAGCTATCCTACCCTACCAGTGAATGTATAAAGTACGAAGGATATACATTCAATATTTGACTGTCATACGAACATTGTCCATTTTGTCCCAGTCCTAAGTAATAGAGTCACTATAATCTCATTTCGTAGGTATGTCATAAAATATCGTAGCCTGCCGTAAACGATTTCCGAAAGCTCACGTAGTCCTCAAGATCGACTAAAATATTCGTTTGGTCACCATAATGTTATCATCAGCTACTTAGAATTGGTAAGATTGACCTCTTCGTTTGAGATTCTAACAATATAACGGTACAATACATTCATATTATCAACTTTAAAATTCATGAAACAAAGCAGCTGTAAGTTTTATTTATGGTGTTGCATTTAAATTCTTAAAAGGTTCAGTTATCGCTTCTAAACTTAACGGAACATGAACATCTACTTCTTACAATGCTAATGACAGCATTGTTTTCAAATGTTTACTATTAAAATATACCTTCCCATGTATAAATATACTTAGTCCCGGATAAACATTAAGTCATAAAAATACAGAACATAAATGTAGGTCAGGCCATTGTGACGTTTGAAATACGGCGGGGTATGAAATAAAGCAAATAGTTGGACTTAAGATTTATGATGAGCACTAAACACTTCACGCGAATCATTTGGTCCGTGTACCTGCTAACCCCGAGGCATCTTCTATGATAAGTGTGGAATAAATCATCTACCGAAGAGTATTTCCTGTAATTATCTTATGATATCTGGATAATTTGGATTCATAAATTGACTCTTATGTGAACTGGAGTTATATTTGTCAGTATTCTTTTTGGATCAAATATTAACGGGACACACGCGACATTTATTATGTACATAATAATAATTTCCTGACTAAATTTCAGCCACTTTAGTCATGCTGTTCCCCATAACTTTTTTAATAGAACCGGCGGATTGGTGTTTGCCCACGTGAACTTCTTCCATCCACCTTGTCCACAACCATCAGCTTGTCCAGCCTGTCTATTTAAGTTACGCATACTTTTTATGTGTAAGTCTCGTTTTTGTAATGAAACGCGAAAGTTTTAAATTCCTTTTTGGAAGATTTTGAGTAAAAAACTATCTCTGTTGCATTTGAATATGTTTCATGTTACGATGATAAAGAAAATGAACCATTTCCTGAAAGACTTCCCCAACAGACGCGACGCCTTCGAATATCAAACACGCTTCGACAATACAAAATCTCCACGAGTAAAGCTGTGGACAAGTCCTGGTCAACATGAAAACAAAGCCGATTTTTTAGATGAATAGTATCACCCGATGTCATATTCTATTACCCCGCCAACGTGTGTGCAAAATTACATGATAATGGTTGAGTAGTTATGTTGTGAAAGCGTAACAAACAAACAGGCTTACTTTCACATTTATAATGTTATTTAGGATTTCATTTCTGCTGTTGATCTCTATGTTTTTCGTAAAATAGTTTAATTTAAGCCATTAGAGATATTAATGTTTAACCTTAACCAAGATTCTTGGACAAGATTGCGATCGTGAAATCAACACCACATCGGGAGCCTGAATGGTGCTTCAAACCTCATTGCGCTTGGTTTACAGAATAGACCTTATTTATCTAACTAGTTAATGAAGTTATGAAGTCATGGACCATACAATATTCGTGGCTTACCTCGGTGGCTGAGCGTTTCTTCCTTTAACTTAATCTTAACTAATATTATAAAGCTGAAGAGTTTGTTTGTTTGTTTGAACGCGCTAATCTCAGGAACTACTGGTCCGAATTGAAAAATTCTTTTTGTGTTGAATAGACCATTTATCGAGGAAAGCTTTAGGCTATACTAGCTGTGCCAGCGGCGTCCCTCGCGTGGATATCGGGTTTCAAAAATAACGGACTTCCATATAATACCCATCTATACCTTGTGCCTAAGTTTTAAGTTAGACCTCTAGCAATACATTGGTGAAAACCGCATTCAATTATATGCAGTAGTTTTCGCGTAATGCGCGTTCAAACATACAGGTTTAAATTTCTCGCGTTTTCCCAACACTTCCCGTCACTGCTCCGCTCCTATTGATTGTAGCGTGATGAAAAGTATCCTATAACCTGCCCAGGAGTATGAAGAATAATTGTACCAAGTTTCGTCAAAATCTGTTCAGTAGTTTTTTTTTCTATAAGGAACATACAGACAGACAGACAGACAGACAGACAAAAATTTTACTGATTGCATTTTTGGTATCAGTATCGATCACTTATCACCCCCTGATAGTTATTTTGAAAAAATATTTTATGTACAGAATTGACCTCTCTACAGATTTATTATAAGTATAGATAACATCACGCTGCAACTATTAGGAGCGAAGAAATAATGGAAAATGTAAAAAAAAACGGGGGAAAAATAACTATTCCACGCGGACGAAGTCGCGAGCACAGCTAGTATGGGATAATTTTCAAGTCTCACAATTTACCACCTATGGATGGTAACCTAACTTCACACAGTTCGCTATTTGATCATTCTTTTCTTCTACTCCGTATTACCGCCAATGCAATACTACAAGAGTTATCTGGAATACCATTATGCTCGTAAATGTCAGGTTCCCGGTATGATCCGAATGGTCCATTATAACACGATATTAACGTTTAACGTTACGCGATCTGATTTAGAGCATTTCTTTTTGTGTACCACAACATGCTTTGGTTTGTTTACGTCTTATCTAAGAAAGAAAGATTCTTATCTGAGAAATAAAGCCTCATTCGCCTTCGGCGCGACTGTCATATTCTCTGCGCTCTGTATACTATTCTGTTTAACCCAAAGTCTCCATCTTATCTTCGGGAGCGTTTTAAATTCTTACAGCCTGCACACTGTCAGATGCGGTCATCGAAATCACTCCTTCTCAAATTCCCACCTCATCACTCTCATTCCTATACCCAGTCCTTCACTGTCCAATCCATCCGCTTGTGGAACTCCTTACCTTCATCCATCAGACAGTCCCAATCTCTTCCTTCATTCAAGGCGCGGGTAAAAGAGCATCTTTTGGCATCTTGAGTTTTATTCTATTTCCATATTTCTTCTCTTCTTATTCTCTTTCTCTTCTTCTTTTCATCATCACACTGCATGGTTTCGGACGCTGGCACTGCATAATTCGTTCCTATATAATGGTATATATGTACGTATTATTTATGCATATATTATATCTATATTTATATATATATATATGTGTATGTATGGTGTATTATTATATACTCATGTATTTATTATATTTGTATTTTATTTAGTACTCATGTATTTAATATTTATGTTTTACTATCAACAATCTCTGTCAGTCTATAGCTCACCTCACCCTGTCTGTTTAATTTATCCTCTACCCTAAGGTTGCCTGGAAGAGATCGCTTGGAGCGATAAGGCCGCCTAATTGTACAACTAATGTCCATTTTACTAGTTTTAAGTTGATTGTATGGTGTGCAATAAAGTATATCTATCTATCTATCTATAAAGATTCTTTAGCTATTTTACATTCTTCTTGATGTTTAGGAATTCGTTATAATGGTTATTTGTAATTTTAAAGATCATTTAGTAATAAAAAATATAAAATGATAACAGTATAAAAGCTGTTAAAGCTATGAGTAGATACTTAAAAGTTTCAAGATCGTTTTAATTTATAAGAGTGCTTGTATCGGGTCTTCTGAAAGCAAAGTAGAATGTTGGATTAATATGTAAGTTGCTTCTATAAGCTGATGACGATGAAGGTGCTGCGATTATGTATGTATGGTAATTATCGTGCAGAGAGTTGTATGAATAATATAATATAAACATCTCGGAAGTGATGAATTCAAAGTATGACTCTGTCTATAACAACAAGGTTTACTATCATGGGCTCTAAACGGGGCAGCGTTTTCCAAAAGTTTAATTGTAATGGTATCGAATGGCTGATCAAAACAATTGCATATAATATGATTTTTGTTATTTCGGGAGTCGAGCGTCATTGACCCCTATGAAGAGAGCAGAGGCGTCGCGGTTTCGCTGGTACCTTCAGCGGCCGCGCGCATGCCTGTTTCTAAGGTCGCTGCGCGTTGCCTTCCGATGAAAATCATTCCAATTAAAATGGCACTCGCCGATTTTTATGTCTGGCCGGAACGACTGCTCGACCTCGCCACTTCGAGGTCGACCGGATCCAATGACGACAGTGTGAACGGAAACAGTGAGACCGCATCTTACCGGTCGCCACTGTTGTCACTGCGGTGTTTCGCGGGCGGGCAGATTTATTTGGACGTACCCCCTTCGGGGGGGCGCGGGGCCGGGCGCGCCACCCACAGCGCCACCTCCACACATTTGACTGGATCAATAAGTAAGCAAAGGATGCCCGAGCAGAAAAACCATACACCCGACCACCCCAAGGGGGCACACGTAACCGACACCCCCCACTAAAGGGGGGGCAGAACTCCACAGATTGCCATTTTCTCTTTGCCCTACGCTTTAATTAGTTGCGTAGTGACGCGTGTGGATCCATAATCCCGTGTTATTAAATTGCCAAATTAATCTCGCCACCTGACCACAAAGTACGGCCGGCAGTGTACCGGCGCCGGCGCGCGCCAAAACGCGTCCTGAGCTTATGAAATCGATTGTTGACGAACGGCCCATTCATGAGTCAATAAATTGACCACACGCTGTTTGTGTGCAGCCGGATCACAAACCACAACTAACTATGGTGGTTTCATTAGGCTCTTCTCTAGGCAACTACACCTGAAAGTCGTAGTCGGCGGGTTAGCTTGCCGGCATGAGTCATCGTATATCGTAATGATCATATTAACTAGGAATAACATCGTCCATCCAAGTCCTCTATCTTATTCCGTACTGCAGACAATGTCCAATGTCATAACCTTACCTACAATTTTTCATGGTAATTGAAAAGTAGTTAAAGTGCAAAACCATTGAAAGAAATCATATTTACTTTTGCATTTATTATCCAGATAATCTTACTATTAGTTATCCTAAACGCACTGTTTCAAGTTTTCATGGTCACTATCATAGTTATGTTTATTAGTGTGAGAGACTCCGATTTTTCGGCACTAGTAAGAAACGAACTCTTTCGTGATCATATAGGACACTCATAAATCAGGTACACGGCAAATACCTTGTTATAATAAATATTAGTTAGTATAACTGTGTTAGTAAGGTTTCCAAAAACGTTTTGTTGCACCTTGCACAGCTCAGCTGAGAATACACAGGAAGACTAAAACTTTATAAGATATCAATATTTTACTCGAAATGCCACCATGGAGGAGAGATTAGATAAGCTTTGTAGATAATTCATGGCCCACGAGCGTCCATGCACGCCACGCCACGTGAAATATTTTTAACAAAGCTCTTTCTTTGTATGCACACTTGAGCCCCGGCACTGCTTATCCATATTCATGCGAATGGATGGGCGTGCTTCTGGTCAACCTTTGTCGACATTAACACTGTGTTTTAGGAACTCTCTTGTCACGCATTGTTAGCTTCAAATGAACTTTCATATGGAGATTACAAATCCCACCTTATATGGTCTCTGTAAACGCGCACATACTTACGCCTATATATATACCTTGAAATAGAAAGGGTGAGTGTATTTTTATAAATAATTATTCCATACATAAGTTGGACTTAACGTGGGGCTAATGTATCGATGGGCTTTCCCAGTGGGAATAAAAATTGTTTAGTTTCTTTAGAACCCTTTCTTTTACTGGATGTAAATCGGGAATTGTTAAATACAACTATGAACCTATTTTAGAATTTATGCAAGACATAAAACCCGGAAGTTCCCGAGTTCAATAACCGGCCAGTTAACAAACATTTCCGAAATAATTCGAACAAGAGTACCTATACTTTAATATACGCCTTAGCAGGTGGTGATCTGATACCCATTATACACGGAAGAACCTTGATTAGCATTGCCTGCTCCTGGTTGCCTGTTCCTGGTACCTTAGCATATTTAATCATCAGCCTTTATCACTCCACTGCTGGACATAGGCCTCTCCCAAAGCGTTTGCCTGCTTAAATAAACATGTGCAGATTGTGCAGCTCTTAAATGTTGGCTTATTTGTAGGTTACAAGTTGTCTGACAGATTTACTGCATCTCCTAATAGTCTTCTGTCTCATCTAATGGTTAACTAGTAGAGATAGCCATGGGCCATGATAGTTATGGGCCATCCAGTCCACTATTTATAGTTTCTTTTGCAAAGATTATTTTTGAATAATAATGTTTCCAGTTAGATAAACTGTTTATCTAACGTCTATCTGTCTATCAGACCAATTTAAAGACAGAAGAATACAGAGATCTTATCGGTAATGCTAGTGTATTATATCTAATCTAATCCATCCATATTATAATAAAATAATCACGTTTATTTTAATAGGTGTATAGGTAATAGTGCATATAGATTGTATGTATAGGAAGTACTGTTTTGTACATAATGATCCCAACTTAGAGTCGGATCTGCTAACAATTAGCCCAGGGAAATGAATATAACTATAAAAAGTCATTTTTGTGCAAATGAAATAAATGTGGTTTCTTTTTTATTGCATAATGAAACATTAACCTTCATTTATGTAAAACGGTCTTCGACAATGCTCTCAAATTATATTTTTCTGTTGGTATTTAGAATTTTGCACCAGTTATGATGAATGTTAATACCAGCATTTAAAAAAAACCGACTTCAATAGGTGACAAAATGGGACAAAAAGGAATTTACCAAAACGGTTCACAATTCTCGGAGATAATATGTGGTAACAAACTGGCAACAACAAAAAAAAATCAATCGAATTGAAAACCTCCTCCGAAGAAGTTTTTTGAAGTCGTTTAAAAATATTAGGTTTTTTTTTTATATAAATAAAATGAAAGCGCAAGTAATACTCACTTGTCTTCCAACTATTTTTATATATTTTTCTTTTGTATTGTAGTACCAAGTGACGACTAAACCTTGGAGCGTCTTCCTTCCGTGACCTGTGAGAAAAAAAATACATATTTCTCAAATTGGTCCGACCGGGAAGTGAACCTAAGGCGACAGTGCCGGACAGGCGCCTTAGATGGCGGTCACCCATGCGGTTAGCCCAGTTTTGTTTTTATAGGTAGAAGAGGATTTATAAGCTTTATATACCTATCTAGACATTTTAACGTAGATGTAGCTGGGGATATTTCTGTATAGACTTTGAATTAGTGTAGTTCATTATGGAGATTTGACGATGTAATAGGTCTTTTATTGGATAGTATAAATATCGTACTACCTGTCTGTCATAAATATAGCGATTGGGTTAGAATGAGATCAATGCATAAAGGAGAAAAGTTGATTAACCACAGAAATAGCAACATTCTTGAAAGTAAATTATACTCTTCTGGAATTTTCATATTGTGCGGTCATCGTATACGTATAAGTATTAGAATTTTATCTTCAACAAAGCAAAGTTTTCTTAGTAACAAGAACGACATATTTTAGTTGAAAAAAGTATTCTACAGAGCTAAGCGCAAACCGGATCAGTTAGTTTTCATTACACCCGAGTTCAGAGAATTGGAACATCAAAAAAGTCTCTGTTGTGTCGACTTCTGCATTATTGTCTTTTTATTTCGACATTTTAAGTACAAAAAACCGATGCCATTCATTCAGTTCATTTTGGTTGATGAGCTGTAAACTATGATTTTTTAAATACTTTCTTTTAGAAACTGCCTCGTTAATCTAGAAAAGCGCTGGCTTACATTTTCAATACCAGCTTAGAGTCTGGAACTTGTTGACTGTGGTTGTATCAGAATATCTCAGAATGCACTTGAAACTTATACTTAGATCATGTAGCGCCTTATGCACTACAAGCATACTCTCTCTTGAATACTTACTTGGTCAGGCTAGTATTCTAGATCTCGGGTCAGACTACGTTCTGAATCAACAGATCAAGTATTTTTACACTCTATAATTTAATTTCACGTAACCTGTTCGCACCTGTAATGAAGGTAATAAACATAACGGTCGTGGCATTTTGGAATAGTCGTTCTCAATAAAATTATGATTGTTAAAAGTGCCTCTATTTCACACAGAAACTAAGAATGTTTCGCATAATGACTGCTTTTAAAATTACTTTTGGCGATATACATTTATGGGACACCCATTGAGAAGCGATGTTAACTTTAAAGCTGGTTTGAAAAATGTATCATTGAATTGGATCAGGTGACAGTAATGTGTTTCCTTAATTATTCTACTTATTAAATAAACCTTCATTAAAGTAATCGTTCAGTATAACAATCGCCTTAACGAACCCGTTCAGACTTGCTCTGGGCTTGGTATAGCAATCCTGCAAAATACTCTCAAGTCCCGTAGTTTCAACTCTTACCCAGAAAAACCATGCGTGTTTGTTTAAATACATTTATGTTATTATTGTGTTATGATCTCCATAACACGGAAACTTTTGGAATGAGAAATATTTATTCAAAACTTTGCTATGAACTTATGTCACTCCTATTTACTTCTTGGGCCATATTCGTTGATTTATGAATGCTGCTCATAAGAGCCCCTAAGGGCTTAAGGTCTTAGCAAGCTGAGTTACATGACTTACTATTCTGGCAGCCTCGGTGGTGCATTGGTTATTTATTTATTACAGGCACACATACAGGTTAAAGGGTTAAGCCCGAAAGCGCCGACGAACCGTGGGCTCCGGGTTCGATTCCCGGTCGGGTCAATTTAGGAAACGAACTTTTCTAAATTGGGTCGGGTCTAGGTGTTCTGGGAGATTGCTCCCAATATTGACATCTGGGTACTTGTATATTAGACTTATCAATTGACTTGATTATAATTATTAATTGACTTGATTTGATTATTATTCAGAATCTTCACATTATCAGGTATTCCTGATCGTCCGCATTCCAAAAGAGCCTAGAAATGTTGTCTGTTATCACAAAATACATACGAGCCTCTTGCAATCATGTCCTCGCACCAGCTGAAATTACGAAATGTGTTGCATAGCTGCGAGTGGCTGCCATGCTTGCCATTTGTCGATACCTTCGAATTCCATCGATTGCTGGTGGTGGGGAAAGGAATTATGTTCCTTTCCCAATTATGGATTACTGTAATTGGCCTCAAACATGATGCTTCTACAACGAATGTTGAAAATATGTTGACATATAGGTAAATTCGAAATCCATTAATTAGCACTACGTGCTTAGTGATACTCGGGCTAGTTAAAAAAGTTTGATTGCAGACAAATTGTATTATTTTATTCTATAGGCTACCTGACGTAAACAATGTTTGCAAGCTAGTTGTGTAGTATATGTGATCCCAGATTTAAAAGAACCCCAAACATAGTTTTATCGTGTACAGCATTCATAGCTTTGTATTTTTATATTGCAACAGTGAAAGAGGCTGCACTGTTTATTTCATAATGGAATCATCTAGCACCATTCCGATTTTGACGACGCGACGGCACTGAATTACCTATTAATTTCAACTTTATGATATGAGCCAATCACTTTGCAAATTACCCGGTGACGATAAAAAGTGGTTCGGCGCGAAAGCTGTGATTTTTACGGGCGTTTCGCGACGCTCGCTTCAAGTGGCGGGATCGCTTCGAGTGCGCCCCGGCTCCTTTCCCGGCGATGGCAATCGAAATAATTATCATAAAGTAAATCCCCCGCAATTCGGCGGCCGCCCCCGGGCCCGGGCGTCGTGGTAAATGGCGGGCCTCGCCGCGGCGCTCTCTAGTGATGTTTATACTACGGCTACTAGATGCATCGATAACTCTTAGCACTTACGCATTCATTGAATTACTCGTATTATTCTAATTTGATCTGACCCCAGCCAGCCCATTTGTTTTTACCAATCTTCCCAATATCCACTTTCCTGTTTTGATTTAAACATACCTTAGATACCCTGTTTCGGTAATTAATTCGGATACTGTCTGTCATTCAGATGGTGACTCAACAATCTCATCATGCACCAACACAGATAAACGGACAGGTATGCTATTAAATTATGATACTTTTACTTTTCATTACATATTTTCATTCTTTCTTACACCATTCATCGTACTAATTTCAATACCCAGTTCTTTGTAAAAGATAAGATCCAAATAAGCATAAAAGCGTTTAAAGGATTTGAAAAAGTCAATTTCTCTAAAAAATTAGCGTGGGCTTTCGTTTGTAACTGAAACGAAATTGACTTAAATGTTTACGCTCCTGAATTAGAACACGGCTATTGTTGTGTTGCAGTGGGTACCTGTTCTTCGGGTGTTGAAATACCACTAGTATACATTATATTGGGCATCGCTCGCCAGTCTTACCAGACCGATTGTACTGTATAGATTCAGTATGCATATACATATAAAAGTATATGTTTAATGTATGTGTAAGACTGCATAATTCTCTCATGTTATCTACTTCCATTGAAAATATAAGAATTGTTCGCATCATAGATTACAAGTGAATATAATCACGAGCTACATAATTCTTGTGTTAATTATCTCAAAATTTCAAAAAATTTTACTCTATAGGCGAGTAATACATAACAACCATTACTAATTAAATCAACTACATCTGGTAATGAAGCACTAATTAATTTAACCGAGTAAACGCTGAAATAGTAATATCGATGGCTATGCCATGCGAACACGACACACTATCGCATGCTCGTCGGACAAACCGAACAATCGCGTTTCCAGTTTTAGCCGAACTCATCTCCGTATCTCTATCGAGTATCGACGAATGGAATTAATTCACCCGCTTGCTTTGAATTCTTCCCCTTCTTTCTTTGTTCATCCCTAATATCAATAATGGGTTAACTTTGGGTAGCAATATTCTTACTCGAACGCCGCTGCATAATTTAATTCATTTCATTCAGAGAAGTTGCGCTTATTATAATTATCCTTGACCGAGATTTTTCCAATGCTTGCTTACTTACCGGCCTTCAAACACAAGCTTTTTTGTTCCCCGCCATCTGTCGGCTCACCCCCGTTTAACACCATCGGTTTAGCAAACACGGCTTTATTGTTACGGCGCGTGATTAGAGAGGTGTCTGTGTGAGACTGTGGTAATAATAAGTAGCCGGTGCCCACCCACCCCTGATTACCGCGCCGCCCCCTCCCGCCGACCGCACGCGCCACTCACCTCTCAATAGCGATTTCGAAACTATTTTAACCCGTTATCCTGTCAAATTCGCGTCATTTTCTCCTAAAACAGGCTAATTAATATCAATTTGACCTAATTCACTAAACATGTTTATAGAATTCGGGATAGCATCACAAGACCGTCGACGCGTGACGCGACACGGAGCAAACGCCTTCGCCCCGCAGGGGTCGCGCTTTTGTCAGTCCGCGGGGACGCCGCGGTCCCTTGCGTTTACCTACTCGTCGACAACGCCCCTCTTGACTTTACGACAATCCCGTACGAAAAAACAACATCCGCAGCGATCACTTTCACCATCCGCTTTGATTATTAAAAATTATCCGCTAATAGACAAATCAAACGTTGCCTTTGATACTTAGTCAGCTAATAATAATAATAGTAAAATGATTGAAATACATCGTTAATATCGTCGCTCGCTAAATTGACCTTCTTTAGTAACAGGAAAATACGCTGTAGTCATAGCGACAGTACCGGCAAACCGAATATTTTTGGGTGGGCACCCTACAGTTAAAATGATGATAATAATAAAATGGCGGACATGTTGTCTTAGTGTACGCGTAATAACGCGTGCCGTAATGGCGGCCGGTACATGGACGCATAAAAATCATAAGGTGACGTGTGCACGTTTCGCGGTGCACCTGCCGCCCCCCGCCTCGCCCGGCGCGAGCGCACCCGGGATGTAAATAATTAACGTTCATTAAATTATCTCGCACACATTCGCATATATCGATATTATGTCTTTGTATTATCCATTTCTCTAGCGATACCAGTCACGCAGACTTGCATTTGTTTTAAGAGCAGCTTTTATTTTTTAAATGCCGTTTACTGATTACAAGCAACCATCTTAATTTCCTTATCATTATATTATATCCTATTGTCACGAAAGTCATTTTATTTATATACTTACTACACACGATGTTTATCATCTCCTTACATGAAATCCGGTTCTTAGCTCTACCTGAAATACAAGGCTTACCTCAAACAAGGCCTGCTGCGGCTAGAAAGGCAAATGCCATTTAAAAAAAAAACACCAAGAACGTGCAAATGATTTGTGCAATTGGTCAATTAATCAATTGGCGGTATGGCGTGCATTGTGAGTGCAGGGTCCTTTCGTAGTGGGCAAGTGCATTAGCCGGCGCGATGCAATGTTTCCGCTCTTACGCAAGCCGCCTCCCGCTAGCGCTGCTGCACTGGCTCGCCTCAATGGCACTCTGCAACTGCCGCATCGATTTGATGATCCGATACTAACAGGCCTGTTTAGTGTTGTATAAGCCTAAACACTTCACATTGTCTGGCATACCGCACAGTTTACTGACCTTTCTACCTTCTGCTTTTTTCTCTTTTTACTTACCTATCTGAGTTTATTCATTATTTTCTTTTATGCAGTCATCATCCATCATAGCAATGTATCGGATTTGTGGATTTTGGCTTCGTGTTTAATCTGGCGACCCTTGTAAGGTCGGTACGGCGGAGTAAACTGTCAACACATAAACTAGATGTTGATATAGACTATTAGTTGAAAAATTATAGTATTTTTTCGCACGTTTTATTTTTCCTATATCTATATACGTACGTACACACAATTAACATAGATTAAACGTACGTTGGCCCTTTTCGATCTTTTGGCTTTTTAAACGGCGTTTGGACCGAGCTTCAACTCTAGCGGTAAAATATGGCTCGAGTCTTAAAAAAGTTTGGATTTTAAAAGAGCTCTACTCGTTCGTATGCTAAGAACGAAATTAACTTACCGTAATATTAAGAGCTGGTAAATGATTTGCGAATGTATCCCACAAAAGCAATAATATTTTATTGCCCGATTTAAAAAGTAACGCCACACAAAAGACTTGCCCGACAAAAACGCCTCGAGCGCTGAATCTCGAGTTCCATGTGGCACTCAAAAGCTCATAGACTTAAGTTCTAGACTAGTATAGGCCCTAATATAGACTTAAGTTCTAGACTAGTATAGGCCCTAATTGTAATGAATCGAGTCGTATGTCATCCGAGTTCAAAATTTAGGACTCTGAAGACTCGAGTTCTTTACATCTCTAGCTTAAAAAGTGATTAACAACGTTTACATATTTAAAAAAAAATGTTTTAACAATGTACATTTCCTTTTCCAGCGGCGATGGAGGAGGAATCTAGCGATCTGCCCGGCACGGACGGCCTGGCGCCCAAGCAGCGGCACCAAGCGAAGCACCGCGAACTGTTCCTCTCGCGGCACGTGGAGACGTTGCCGGCCACGCACATCCGCGGCAAGTGCACCGTCACGCTACTCAACGAGACGGAGTCGCTGCTCAGCTATCTCAATAAGGATGTGAGTATGTACCGAATGCGGGGTGTCGATATATACTTCAGACTATGCACGCTCTGCAACCGATGATAGATGGGTACGAAAGGTTCTCCAGTGGTTAGCACGAGAGGATAGACGCGCCAGGGACGGCCCCCTACGAGATATACTGATAACATTAAGATATAGTGCGAACGGCTAAGCTATGGAATCGTTGCCGGAGTCCGCGTTCCCTGAGAGATAGTCCTCAGATTTTCAAGGCGAGAGTGAATCGGTTTTTGTTGGGTGAGCGCGCTCCACCTTAGACTCTAACATCGCTTAAGATCAGGCGAATTGGGGTCAAGCAAATAAGATAGCGAAGATTCTTTGGGTATATGGAGGTCATTAGGCTCCCCCAGGCCTCCGCCTATGTCCAGTGATGGGCGACTACAAGCTGATGATGATGCAAGCACTATCACTCGGTTTCGAAACTATGTTTTATCGGTATTACTACAATTACAATTTGGTCTTTTAGGGGTAAATAGGCGCTTATTGAATGCGCGTCACCAATCTTAGTTCTCATATAATGAAATCGAAGACTAAAGCGCTTGAGAGGACTGTGGTGTAACTTCTTATGACCATTCTTGCTGAAAATATCAAACCGAATTAGTCATGTCTTGGTTTCTAGCCGTACGCGGTTCCTTGAATACGGTTTTCATGTGTCATAGTTTACATCCATCCGTACAAGTGCGTCCACTGCCAGCTAAACTAAGTTTGCTGGTTGGCTGTACATTACGACCTAAACCTAACCTGTTTAGTTTACTATACCGTACCAGTATAGCGGCTTTTACAGACATTAGTTAGGCCGCCCGGGTTCCAAATCATCCGGGGTGGGTGCAATTTTAGTTAATTCCAATGACTCCGTAATTATCTAATAATAACAACCGCCAAATATATAAAAGCAAAAATAATTTTAACATCAAATTGTTTCTAACTACTTCATTTGATCTAAACAAATTACGATTATGAAAAAGACACGCTCTTAATATGTTGCACATCACAAACACAAGCCGTTATATTTCAATTATTATCATCACTTCATACAGACTTCAATCATCCAATTTAGCACTTGTTTAAACTGTATTAGGTCTTATGTACTGCAGGTTCATATTCATATTAGCGTCTAAGACTATCTGTAACGCAGTCCCGACTCCTGATTTATGGTCACTTTGGTCCTTAAGTGGCATTTCCTACGTTGATAATGGTCAGCGCTATAGATACAATAAACTTTGGTCTGATGTATGCAAAATCAATAATATTTTTAAATGCCGGTTCTTCTCGTCGATAGAAGTAACTTTCCGAACCCAACGTTACAATAATCTTCATCTCTATTTGATGATTATAAGTAATTATAGGTGCTTGATTCAAGTCTTCATAGATAAAGATTTATCCTACTCTATGAATCAATTAATGAAAATAATTATATTGCCATGTCATATATCTTGTTTAGTCAACAGCCAAAGTGGATGATAAATTAGATGTTTCAAGTCAATGTGATAAGATCTAGTTCCGAATACATTTTATTTATTTATTTATACACCTTTACCGACTTTTGCTGTTGACCGTGCTTATCTCAAATTTGGCATGTGTAACAATACACTTTTTTCTTTTGTTTCAGGACGCATTTTTTTATTGTTTAGTATTTGATCCTTCACAAAAGACTTTATTAGCAGATAAGGGAGAAATCAGAGTTGGAAGTAGATATCAGACTGATGTAACTAATTTATTAAAAGAAGGTAAGCTTTCTAACGCAAATTGTACTTACCAATTTAAAGGAAAGTTTCCAAAGGAAGGTTAACTAAATTTATTTAAATTTTTAATTCTAGGCGAAGAGGACCCACGTACTAGCGAGGAATTAGAAACACTGGTCTGGACGCCGGAACACGGTCTGACAGACCGACAGATCGACCAGTTCCTAGTGGTATCTCGCTCGGTGGGCACGTTCGCGCGGGCGCTCGACTGCTCCTCGAGCGTCAAGCAACCCTCGCTGCACATGTCCGCCGCAGCCGCCAGTCGCGACATCACACTTGTGAGTACACCTGTAGCTTGTTGTCTGGACGCCGGGCACGGTCTGACGGACCGACAGATCGACCGATTCCTAGTCGTGTTGTGCTCTGTCGGCACGCCTTAGCGCTCATCTACGAGTCCAGGCCTGTTCCCTAAAAGCAGTTCATGCCTTGCTCGTACCACATGTTTGGTCAAGAATACGTACATTTTCTGTTCTTCTCTATAAGATAGATAATTGTACTACGGGAACAGGAAATATGCACACATGACATTTTTATAGTTTACTTTATCGCCTAGATACACAAACATCGAAGAATATTTATTCGGGCTAAAGTTATTGATCAAACTGCTGAGAGATCCGATGAGTAATATGACGTCATAGTTCACACGGTCCTATATGGACAATAATGTAAATTTTTCATGCAATTATGTTTTTCGCGATTCATAGTAGTTCGTAATTTTTTCTAAAAGTGAGTAAATACACGATTTTTGGTGACGTTTTTGAATGCACCTGTGACTTCCCTTGTGTTACGGTGCCTATGGGCCCTATGGGCTTACCATGAAGTGTCCTTCAGGTCCGTTTGCACCCTCATAAAAGTCTTTTAAGAAATCCATACTAATATTATAAATGGGAAAATGTGTCTGTCTGTATGTTTGTCTTTCTTTCACGGCAAAAAGGAGCGACGAATTGACGTGATTTTTTAAGTGGAGATAGTTGAAGGGACAAAGAGTAACATTGGCTACTCTTTGTCCCTTTCTAACCCCCCACTTCCCTAAAAAAAGGGAGGGTGGAAGTTTGTATGGAGCATTCACCCCCAATTTAACGCGAGCGAAGCCGCGGGTAAAAGCTAGTCTATACTTATAATAAATCTGTAGAGAGGTCAATTCTGTACATGAAATATATTTTCAAAATAACTATCAGGGGGTGATTAGTGATCGATACTGATGCCAAAAATGCAATCAGTAAAATTTTTGTCTGTCTGTCTGTCTGTCTGTCTGTCTGTCTGTCTGTCTGTCTGTATGTTCCTTATAGAAACAAAAACTACTCAACGGATTTTAACGAAACTTGGTACAATTATTCTTCATACTTCTGGGCAGGTTATAGTATACTTTTCATTACGCTACGATCAATAGGAGCAGAGTAGTGAAGGGAAATGTTGGGAAAACGGGAGAAGTTACCCCATTTTTCAAGCTTCCGTCGCGTGTGCAGCCTTAATGGTTAAAGTTACATAGAAATTATGTATGACAGAAATATTTTACATAAAATTGACTAAAAAATATCCCGCAACAGCATATGTCTATCTTTTATGGTTGACTCACAATAACACGTGTAACTCCTGATAGCTTAGCAGTTCGGAGCATTCTGATTATATTTGTTTACTCTTACGTTTATAATACTCTCATTCATCCCTAATTTAAAAAAGTTATCATTATTACCTATTCAATAAAAAAAGAATCATAGAAATCGGTATAGAAACACCAAACTTATACATGAAATAAGCCATCGCGCCGTCGCACGTGAATACTGAATAATGCTATAAGGATTATTTTTGTGTAACGGTTGCCGCGCTCGACACGGGTCGCGGCGGCGGTAGGGTATAAAAAGGCGGGAGGTCCGAGAGCTTGGCTGTTGATGCGTTCAGAGCGATCGACCTTATTGACAGACAATAATTGATATTGAGAAACCGTGCTTATCAGCGCGACTTTTAGTGTTTAAATAGTTTTAAATTTGAATTTCTTTTGTTGTTATATTGTAAAATATTCGTTCAAATTAAAAATTATTAAGCGTAGGTACTTTTATTAATTAAAGTAGTTATAAGTATTTATTTTTAAGTGAAGTAGGTATAGGTAGATAGTTTTGCACAGGCGTTTCAGCTTAAAAAATATATTTACAAAAAAAGTATCAGGGGGTGATTAGTGATCGATACAATCAGTAAAATTTGCAGCCAAAAATGCAATCAGTAAAATTTTTATCTGACTGTCTGTCTGTCCGTCTGTCTTTCTGTCTGTCTGTATGTTCGTTATATAAACAAAAATTACCTACTCAACGGGTTTTAACGAAACTTGGTACAATTATTCATCATACTCCTGTGCAGGTTATATGATACGTTTCATCACGCTACAATCAATAGGAGCAGAGCAGTGAAGGGAAGTGTTGGGAAAACGGGAGAATTTTTTATCTGAATGTTTGATTGAGCATCACGCAAAAAGTACTGCATGGAATTGAATGTGGTTTTCACCAATGTATTGCTAGAGGTCTAACTTAAGATTTGGGCATCATTTTATGGAAGTCCGTTAGTTTTGAAACCCGATATCCACGCGTGCGACGCCGCTGGCACAGCTAGTAAATAATATTTGTTTCTTTTTAAACCGCGTATTGATTAAACACAACTGTTGTTCCAGTTCCACGCAATGGACACACTACACAAGTCCGGCTACAGCATAGAGTCGGCGCTGTCGTCGCTGGTGCCCGCGTCCGGGCCCGTGCTGTGCCGCGACGAGATGGAGGAGTGGTCCGCGTCGGAGGCGAACCTGTTCGAGGAGGCGCTCGACAAGTACGGCAAGGACTTCGCCGACATACGGCAGGACTTTGTGAGTACCGTTGGCAATAGATGATACGCTGTTCCGCAACGGCAGGGGAGGCAAGGACTGATTAGTAGTTACTGACATAGATAAGTAGCTACAGTTGCAATAAAAATTAAGCCATAACCACTATTATAAAATGAATCTTTCGTGAAAGATAGAAAAGTTATAATTTTTTTTTAGATATAAATGATGTGAGTGCATTGGCAAAGGTTACTGATAAATTAGCATTTTTTTTGGGTTCATATTGAGGCGGGTGATGCCTGAATGATGATTCATAGAATCATTGGTATTACGTTAGCATGGGGGGGCCCGTGATAACACAATTAAAAAATATGTATATCCAACCATCTATGTATCGAATACCAATATATGTATCTACTTTCCTGTAAACTTTCATACCCTAATGTATGGGTAATTAGAAACAATGTTGATATTAACAAGAGTGTTTCCTGTCATACAGCTGCCATGGAAGACGCTAAAGAACTTGGTGGAATACTACTACATGTGGAAGACGACCGACCGCTACGTGCAGCAGAAGCGCGTCAAGGCGGTGGAGGCCGAGTCGAAGCTGAAGCAAGTGTACATTCCCAACTAGTGAGTGTTTGTACCAACGACACTTTACTATACTTGATGTTGTGCACGTGGCATACATAGGCCACGGGGGCGGATCGTGAATTTGAGGGGTTCTGGGCTGAAACTACATAGGGGCCTTCCTAAGTACTCAACGAATAGCCATGTCAAAAAAAATGTAACTACTTTAGTTGTAGAAAACACTTCAGCGGGGTCTGGGGGCCTCTAGTAACCTTCCGAGGTTACCCAGGGCTCCGGCCCTGGGCTGCAGCCCAAATAGCCCTTACGTTGATCCGGCCCTGATAAGCGGTCTTCAGGCTGATGTGTGTAGTAGATATTTTTGTATTCCCTAAAGCAAAAATTTTGTTTAGGCCCTTAATTGATATTATTTATTACTTTGATTGATCTTGCAAGTAGTTACCTTATTGTTGTCTTTAGTTAATTAGTTATCATCGTATTTATTCAGTTTCCCCACAGTTCAATAAAAAAGTTACGCTTTTTTATTTTAAATTATAAACTATAACTTTTTTATTTTATTGCTCTTGTCCTTTTTATTTAATTACTTTAGATATTTAGAGACAATAATCAATGAAGAATGACGTAGCATTAGTATAAGTAGGTAGGTACTCATGTAATTAACTAGAGACACGCTTTTTGTCACACTCAGCTTCTCCATCTGTCATTTACTAACCTACGAGGGTACATACAGTGTTTAAAATTGTCATCACTTGAATTGCAGCAACAAACCGAACCAGGCGCTGATCACGAGTAACAACAACACCGGCGGCGGCAAGACCGCCACCGTGCTCAACGGCGGCACCAACGGCACCGCCGCCATGACCGCCGCGCAGATCTGCGCCTCGTGCCAAGGTGAGACCATACCCCCTACTGGTAGACACACCGCCCACGCGCTGTCACGAGTAACAACAACACCGTGCTCAACGGCGGCACCAACGGCACCGCCGCCATGACCGCCGCGCAGATCTGCGCCTCGTGCCAAGGTGAGACCATACCCCCTACTGGTAGACACACCGCCCACGCGCTGTCACGAGTAACAACAACACCGTGCTCAACGGCGGCACCAACGGCACCGCCGCCATGACCGCCGCGCAGATCTGCGCCTCGTGCCAAGGTGAGACCATACCCCCTACTGGTAGACACACCGCCCACGCGCTGTCACGAGTAACAACAACACCGTGCTCAACGGCGGCACCAACGGCACCGCCGCCATGACCGCCGCGCAGATCTGCGCCTCGTGCCAAGGTGAGACCATACCCCCTACTGGTAGACACACCGCCCACGCGCTGTCACGAGTAACAACAACACCGTGCTCAACGGCGGCACCAACGGCACCGCCGCCATGACCGCCGCGCAGATCTGCGCCTCGTGCCAAGGTGAGACCATACCCCCTACTGGTAGACACACCGCCCGGGCGCTGTCACGAGTAACAACAACACCGTGCTCAACGGCGGCACCAACGGCACCGCCGCCATGACCGCCGCGCAGATCTGCGCCTCGTGCCAAGGTGAGACCATACCCCCTACTGGTAGACACACCGCCCGGGCGCTGTCACGAGTAACAACAACACCGTGCTCAACGGCGGCACCAACGGCACCGCCGCCATCACCGCCGCGCAGATCTGCGCCTCGTGCCAAGGTGAGACCATACCCCCTACTGGTAGACACACCGCCCGGGCGCTGTCACGAGTAACAACAACACCGTGCTCAACGGCGGCACCAACGGCACCGCCGCCATGAGCGCCGCGCAGATCTGCGCCTCGTGCCAAGGTGAGACCATACCCCCTACTGGTAGACACACCACCCGGGCGCTGTCACGAGTAACAACAACACCGTGCTCAACGGCGGCACCAACGGCACCGCCGCCATCACCGCCGCGCAGATCTGCGCCTCGTGCCAAGGTGAGACCATACCCCCTACTGGTAGACACACCGCCCGGGCGCTGTCACGAGTAACAACAACACCGTGCTCAACGGCGGCACCAACGGCACCGCCGCCATGACCGCCGCGCAGATCTGCGCCTCGTGCCAAGGTGAGACCATACCCCCTACTGGTAGACACACCGCCCGGGCGCTGTCACGAGTAACAACAACACCGTGCTCAACGGAGGCACCAACGGGACCGCCGCCATGACCGCCGCGCAGATCTGCGCCTCGTGCCAAGGTGAGACCATACCCCCTACTGGTAGACACACCGCCCAGGCGCTGTCACGAGTAACAACAACACCGTGCTCAACGGCGGCACCAACGGGACCGCCGCCATGACCGCCGCGCAGATCTGCGCCTCGTGCCAAGGTGAGACCATACCCCCTACTGGTAGACACACCGCCCAGGCGCTGTCACGAGTAACAACAACACCGTGCTCAACGGCGGCACCAACGGGACCGCCGCCATGACCGCCGCGCAGATCTGCGCCTCGTGCCAAGGTGAGACCATACCCCCTACTGGTAGACACAACGCCCAGGCGCTGTCATGAGTAACGATAATACCATCTCAATGGGATACCAATGGAACCAACGCACAATGCGACGCAAGGTGATACCACACTTACACAAGTCGGGGAATTTAATCAATTTCAAGACTGTTGACTGATAAAGACAGCCCTTCACTGGTTTTATGACGGTACTTATTATTAGAAGTTCTCCTAGCAAAGTTGCGGCATCAAAAATGGAAGTGATAAATGTAGAATGTTGCCATCATAGCAGTTCTTCCTATTTTCTTTGATATTGAAAACTTTAATTATTACACAGGTCTACAATGATTTTGATGCCGCCAAAACAATAACTGATTTTGAGTATATTGTGAACCCAGATTAAAATGGCAAACTTTTTTTTAATGCTACATGTAGTTTTGGAGATAATAAATATAGATAGATAGATATTCTTTATTGCACAAAATACAAACATTTATAGACAAGGTATTACAGACAACAAGTGGTACAATTTAGTCGGTCTTATCGCTAGTAAGCGATCTCTTCCAGACAACCTTCAGGTAGAGGAAGTGTGCTATTCTGAAGAGGGGCAAAGTCGTGCAAACTGTTTAATTATATTATATAAGTAAATTTATACCAACATGTATAAAAATAAATATATATAAATAAATAAATACATATGTATAATATATATAAATAATAAAAAAATACACAAAATAATAAAATAAAATAAAAAAAAGCAATAAATACCACAAGAACAGAAAGGATAGTGGATGAAATGATGAAGGTTATTAAAGGGACAGGAGATAGGAATATTTAGGTGTTTATTTAATAATTTATTAATCATACTAAAATAAATCTTTTGTGTTTTAGTAACGAGTTCGAACCAGTGGTACGCATGGGGGCCAGAGCATTTACAATACAGACTTTGTGGTACGTGTTGGCAGTACTGGAAGAAATATGGAGGACTCAAGGTAAATTAATACTTCAAATAAACGATAGTGTTTTAAACATTTTGATAGACTCTAACAAATGTATATTTGTCATACATTTTTGTTAGTAATATCATTACAAGTCAATAGTATTTTAGATATTCTAACATTATGTCATGTTTTTAGCAAATGTAACTTAGCTACCTTTAAAACTTATGATGATATCATTGGTCATGGCTCACGTAGAGTAGTATCTTTGTAAATAGAGTACTGTGTGGATCCAACAGACTGCCGGCGTGTTCGGCGAGACGGAGGTAGAGACGACGAAGGCCCGCGGCGACGCCGACGACACCGCGCTGTCCGTGTCCCACCGCCCCCACCGCTGCACCGTGCTTAACTGCGCTAAGGTACGCTACGCATCTGGCAACAACACTTGGTGTCGGCTGAAGAGGCGGTGGAGCCTTCGGAACCCGCTCTAACCTTAGAAGGGAGGATTCATGTTTCCGTCAAAAGTGGACCATTTGACGCGCTGTTGGTGTAAATGTGATCTCGAGCTTTCTCTACAGTTGTGTCGAGTATATTACCAAGTATTATTTGCTAATTTATTATTCGACGTTCGTCGCACGCGTCTGAGCTGTTCATACATTTTTTCATTATATAAACGCGAGCGTGCGCCCGCGTGTGTTATAGCGTTCGTCCGCACGAGTTTAAGCCTTTGCCCTAAACAACAACGTCGACTACGTCCTTCTTATGAAATCTCGAAATCTGTAAGATATCAGTAATGTAAAGTGTATGTTTTTGCGATGGAGGGCAAGATTTTTTTTTTTTTTTTTTTTTATAGACATGCCACGCTGGGCCACATAGCGCCACCGAACCCCAAACTAAGCCGAAGCTTGTACTATGGGTACTAGACAACTGATAAACTTACTTATATACTTTTTTTTTTGTAAATAAATACATATTATACATAGAAAACACCCAGACCAATACAAACAGACATGTTCATGAACACAAATGTTTGTACTGTGCGGGAATCGAACCCACGACCCTTGGCTCAGAGGGCAGAGGTCACTACCAAATGAGCCACCGAGCCTGTCAATTGAGATTGAATGTGATCGGTCTTTTTCAGGAGTTCAAGTTGCGCGCGCACCTGGCGCGGCACGTGGCGACCGCGCACGGCGGCGGCGAGGGCGCGCGGCCCGTCATGAAGACGCGCGCCGCCTTCTACCTGCGCGCGTCGCCCTTCACGCGCCTGGCGCGCCGCCTCGCGCGCGCGCTG
This sequence comes from Conogethes punctiferalis, assembly GCA_031163375.1. NCBI lineage: Eukaryota > Metazoa > Arthropoda > Insecta > Lepidoptera > Crambidae > Conogethes > Conogethes punctiferalis. The sequence goes on from CM062093.1 coordinate 4,495,639, forward strand.
CGCCGCCCGCGCCACTACGCGCGCTCGCCCTTCTCGCCCATCAACCTGGCGCAGGTCAAGCACGAGTGTGAGTACCACTGTCTGCTGTGACGCGCGCCCGCGCGCTATGTTGTCGTGTCGATGCAGAATCCGAATGGAAAAGTGATGTGACATGTTGACATAGAAGTCATGAACATTTCGTACCCGCGTTGTAGGTCTTTCATAGAACTTGTATGAAGCAAATAATTTTAGTATGGAGATTGCTTGCTGCGGAAGGTACATCGCCATCTGTTGTTAGCAGGTGGAACTAGTGATTGTTTATTCAGCCGTCATAAGGAAAAAGGGCGCTTTTGCAAACAGTTGAAAATGGAAAAAAGGATGTTTACTGCCACATCGCCTTCCCGATTTATGTAATACTTGGTAAAACGCATCTGCACATGTGCGTTTTTTTGATGATGATGATCATGTAGTGAACTTAATTTAACCGAATCACTACACTTAATCTGCACTGCTAGTCTTAAATAAAATGTTAGATGCGCCCTTTTCCCGCATGACGGCAGTATGGTAGAGTTGTAGATATAGATGTGTGTACAACAAAAGCAGGACGGTGTGAGTGATGAGTGGTTGTTTGTTGCAGGTTCAATAGCGATGGCGGGCCTCGGCGGGGCGGAGCTGCGCGCGGCGAGCGCCGGCGGGCCGGGCGCGGGCGCGGCGGGCGGGGTGCCGCGCGTGCGGGGCGCGGTGGGCGCGGTGGCCACGCGGCTGGCGGCCGCGCGCGGCGCGCCCTCGCCGCTGGCGCGCGCGCACGACTGGCTGCTGCTCACGCCGCGCGACAAGATGCCGGCGCCCGCGCACGTCGCCTTCCCCAAGCCGCCCAAGGCACCCGGTCAGTCGCCACACCGCCACACACACACTATACACTACACCTTCTAGGGATGAGAGCCTTCCGCTCCCCCAACAGTCCGGTGGTGATCACAAGGCCGCCCTGGCCATCATCGTAGTCATTTAGAAAAAAAAACACTACACCTTTTTTTACGCATACCAGCTGCTCGGGGTAGCAACAGGTTATGTAGGACTGACTCCGCCTCAAGATGGAAGGGAGACGGAGAACACCCACTATAATTGAATTTAATTGGCTAGTGGCTGGCAGTCGGTGATGAGTCACTATTTTCTTAACGCGAATGAACTATAATAAACTTGTACTTCTGATGATCATCGTCGTTAGTGAATCTTCTAGCACTAGTCTATGTTACGTTGTAAGGCAAACAAGGGCAAAGTTTTCTAACACTTTAAAGTATTCGACTCTAAAATGCGCTTGATTATTTTGTGTCGCCGTGACAGTTGTTAAATGTGCCGTATGATTGTTGAAAAAAAAACCGACTGCAACTGAAAAGAGGAAAACAAGCCTTGTCAACGCTCAGTCTAAAAGTCGGGAGTTATTTTTTTTATTTAGAACGATTGTGAAATGTCGAATTTTTTAAATACTCTATTCAGAAGATTCGACTGTCTGACACTAAAACTCGCCAGTGAGCTATAGATGTATACGCTAACGAGTGTGTATTTGTCGTGTCCGGCAGACGGCAGCCTGCTGTACGAACGCGTGGCGTCTCGCGCCGAGCTGGAGGCGCGCCGCGCGTCGCCCGCGCCCGCGCCGCCCGCGCCGCTCAAGCGCCGCGCCTACGACGACATCAACGGGCTCGACCGTACGTACACCATCCCACCCGCCCCGCACACTATACAATACACCCACCCCATTAACAGGGGTACACGACTATATTTGATTTTTCATTATTTCATGGCTGCTGAAATCGCAATTATGTATTTGAAAAATCACGACAAAATTATTTTGCAAAATGAAAGCGTAGGCCTTTATCAGAAAAGAAAATTTCAAAAGTGTGAATTTAATCAAAAACATTACAGATAATATTTGTTTTTTTCATTATTTCATGGCTGCTGAAATCGCAATTATTTGAAAAATCACGACAAAATTATTTTGCAAAATGAAAGCGTAGGCCTTTATCAGGAAAGAAAATTTCAAAAGTGTGACTTTAATCAAAAACATTACAGATACATTCTTAGAGCATATTATTTTGGTATGCCAATGCCATAAACGCTGTATTTAATATAGCCATTGAATTAACTCCTTTTTACAAGGCGTACAAAACACCACGCAATACACAAGCGTGACGTCTCACTTTTGTACTGCGAGTTCATGTTTGTGATTTTGAAATTTTAATATTTCGAGGACTTTCATAATTCGGAGTAACTCGGATGTAATGATGCTAACGCACAGTTGCCGCTACACACGGGAAAACAACACATCCATAGTGATCCATTGGGTCTAAGTCGCTAAATCCCTAGGACCCTGGGCCTGTCAAACCGAACCTAAATGTTATAAATATACAGATTCTTTATTGCATTTGACTTAAATTAGATACGAAAATATATTAAAGTACTATTTATAATACCACTCTACTCTATCGCGCAGGATGTCCTTCCGTTAATTGCTTTGCACCGTCTGCAATTTTTTTTTCGAGCACAGGCGCTACTGGCGTCTCTTTAAACCATTGAACGTCGAAGACGCACGTGTCAATAACAATAGATTTTCTATTGTGTCTCATTTCTCGGCGGTCAAAGGATTAAGTCTCTACGTCTAAGATATTAGGCATTGTGGTTTTCTTCACGAAGCACATCTCTTGAGATTCCCAAATGCAAATCGAACCTGAATTCGTGTACATCAGATCGTGCGACAATATTATTAAAATTAAAGTCTCATATAGAAGGCGCCCCGCAATGCCCGGCAGCCGACGCGCACAAAAAAGAAGCCGTGACTGCCTGATAACAACCACCCTGCATGACTCGGACGACTGCGGCTGTGGCTTCGTCTACAGGAATACTTGAGAAGCGTCCGTGCCTTGTCTATATATAATAGTCCGATTTCCAATGCCTCTTAAGAGATGTTTCTAACTTTATTAACAAAAATTACAATTCCCTTTCACGCTAACTTTCAACGGAAACAGCTGCAGGTTTGTACACTCATTAAGTAGTATACTCGTATTAAAGATTATAGTCGAGCGATTCGGTCTAGAAGCGGTGACTGGCAATTACCCTTTTTTGAGTGTAATCCTACAACTGCTCTCAGGCCTGCTCTTTTTCTCTCTCTGCTTGGTTTCTTTTGAAAACTACTTGTAACGTAGTACCGTTGTCGTACAGGAGCCCCTGGCGGACGCGAGCCGATAGCGGCGCCGCCGCCGGCCAAGCGGCCCAACAAGCACCCCGCGCCCATGCAGCGGCCCTCGCGCGAGCAGTACGCCGCCATGTGTGCGCGCGCGCAGGCCACCGGCCAGCCGCTGCCCGCGCACGTGTTCACGCACGTGAGTACACTGTCACGCGGCCAGCGGCCAACAAGCACCCCGCGCCCATGCAGCGGCCCTCGCGCGAGCAGTACGCCGCCATGTGTGCGCGCGCGCAGGCCACCGGCCAGCCGCTGCCCGCGCACGTGTTCACGCACGTGAGTACACTGTCACGCGGCCAGCGGCCAACAAGCACCCCGCGCCCATGCAGCGGCCCTCGCGCGAGCAGTACGCCGCCATGTGTGCGCGCGCGCAGGCCACCGGCCAGCCGCTGCCCGCGCACGTGTTCACGCACGTGAGTACACTGTCACGCGGCCAACAAGCACCCTACGCCCGTGCAGCGACCCTCGCGCGAGCAGTACGCCGCCATGTGTGCGCGCGCGCAGTACATACGTCCGAACGGCCCAACGAGCATCCCGCACGTGTATATACTATGGAATCCAATTATATTGTGCCAGCAAACAAAGAATTGAAATTAGAGTGAAAGAGAGAAGTGTGAATGGAATAAATCTGAAACTGCCAAAAAGTGCTCATTAGAAATTGCCTAATTTCATGGATTGAACTTAGTTGTTTCGATACGTAATTCGTTATTGTTTGTTCACAGGTTAATGGAAAGCCAACCAACATAACCGGGCGCGGAGGCCGTCGCCATGTCATCTCATGGATGGACGCCCCGGATGATCTTTACTTCAGAGCCACTGAGGCTGCCAAGTGAGTGTTCGTTTTTGTACTATATGTTGAATGTTCCGATATGTTCATTTATGAATTATTTGCTTTCACTATGTACCTTATTATATTACCAACAGCATTTCTGATTTTACATTGACAGACGATTGCTACAGTGCTTAAATTACTGTAGACGTAGCGTATTAGTGAATCGACTACATAATCGTATTATATTTGTTCCGTGCCGTCTTAAACTACACAAAAACACACAACTCACTAATGTACTAGGTTTTGTCGTGCTCCGACGCCTCAGTATCGATACAAATCAGTCAGGTCGTCACGGACCCTCAACTTTCCCCGCTCAATCATAAGAGGTCAATCCCCTGCTGATTGTCGGTGAGTAACGAGTGTGTTTCGGTCCGCAGAGCCGCGCGACGGACGCTGAGCGGCGGCGAGCTGCGGCGCGGCGCGCGGGCGCCGTGGCGCGGCATGCGCGGCGGCCCGCTGCCGCCCGGCCTGGCCGCGCCGCCCGCGCCCGCCGCCAAGGCCGCCGCGCCGCCCGCGCCCGCGCCGCCGCTGCAGCTCGTCATCCTCGACTGACAGGAGCCGCCGCGCCCGCCGCACGCGCCGCCCGCGCACCCGCCGCACGCGCACCCGCCGCACGCGCTCCCGCCGCACGCGCACCCGCCGCACCCCTACACCATGGAGGCGCTGCTCGGCTGAGCGGCGGCTGCGCTTGACCGCGAGCGATGTACATAGCGCCCCGCGCCCCCCCGCGCTCCCCCGCGCCGGGCCCGCGAGATCGAACGAAGATTGTATTTTTGGTAATCGAATCGCCGAGGACGGATTCTGTAGATAATATTTTAAACTATATTGTTCTTATGTGGTTTGATCTGGCGTCGAGCAAAATAATGTATTTGATACATAAAACGATATGTAAGTCTATTTCATTCGGAGATTCATTGTAGGATAATTTACAATTTTTTTCATAAATAAAGCACAAATTGAAATATTGTCTTGTTTCATTTTCCTTCAGCGCCCTTAATAAATGCATCTCGGGACTGTCAAATACATGACGATTGATGTTTTATAAAATTGTATTTCAAGGACGCAATAGGAATCTATTCACACTTATTCATTTTAATTCAACATTATGTCCACAGAAAACAACGATTTTCTCTCATAACCAAAATCACTCACCTCGCACATCTAGTTTTTTTTTATTGCTGACCAAAATTTATTTTCGAATAAAAAATAACTCAAATATTCATTCTTCTTCACGAGCCAAGCAGCTCGAGCATGTTGGCACTACATGTTCTAGGCACAAATATTTCTTGCAATGATGGCACATAGGTATATCTGGTTTTTCTGTTTTTTTGCCATCCACACTCAAAGCACCGACCATTTCTTGAAGGACCTGTTGTTCCAGGGTCATCATTTATCTTCAAAATTTCTGCAAGTCTTTGTCTAATCAGTCGAGGCAAGATCAACTGAACTTGCCGTATATTGAACAATATTGTAAGTTCTAGTTCTATATAAGGTTCTTTATTCCATTTTGTAGTTTTATCCTTACCCAAATAAAAGGAGGAATTGTTGTTCTCGGATGTTTCCTGATAACTCAAATCTTCCTCGCTGTCTGTGTTTCGTATGTGATCTGGCGATGGATTTTCTGGTTCACCGTCACTTTCAGCTTCACTACCCGTAGGTAGTTGCGATATCTCCTCATCAGACAATAACTCCTCTTGCAAAAGGGCTTCTAAACGGCGAATCTCACGTTCATAAGACATGCTAAAACAAGATTTACAAATTATGCAACAAATACGTATGAACTGAGTGAAATATGTATAAATATATACAAGAAGGTCATAGGTAACAGAACAATAGCAATCACAATAACTACACTATAAAACGAAATTCAAAATATGCATAAATACTTATAAATAATTGAATATTAGAATATTTAACTATGACTATTTTACTTACGTAATCTGTGACCCCGGTCTCACGCACCGGGTTGCCGCCAAAACTAAAAGATGTGCGCCTGCCTCGCCGATGTGGGGTGTACTGACGGTGGGGTACGCGATATCAGGAGAGTACACGAATATGCAACTCAATTGGTTAGCGAGTAAAAAAGTTATTCGACTTTTTCGATCCACCCGGTCTCACAGACATACAGGTCACAAATGGCGGGTTAAAAAAACAGAATCCTGCAGAATGTACTTCCGAGAATTAAATGTACTAACTATGCCTTCCCTATACATATTTGAATTAGCAGTTTTTGTTAGGCAACAGTCGGCTTTGTTTAGAATGATTCCAAGAAAACGAAATCGTACATTGTTGTGCTCTGATAACCACATTCCTTAAAACCGGCCAAGTGCGAGTCGGACTCTCGCACGTAGGGTTCCGTACCACTATACAGCTAAATAAATGTTTTTCTTTACGTTTTATTATATTGGAGTTAATTAAATGAAAAAATTTGGTAATTTGATTTATGACGTTTAAAAAAAAAACTTCTGGCTAGATTTCATTCAAACCAAATTTCGTTAGTAGTTTTTATAGTGATACACATGATATATTTTTTTCAGTTTTATCATGCCCATATTTTAGAAGTTACGGGGGGGGGACACTCATTTTACCACTTTGGAAGAGTCTCTCGCGCAAACTATTCAGTTTAGAAAAAAATGATGTTAGTAACCTCAACATCATTTTCAAATACCTATCCATAGATACCCCACACGTATAGGTTCAATGAAAAAAAAAATTTTCAGTTTCAGTTCTATGTATGGGGAACCCCAAAAATTTTGGATTTTTTTCTGATTTTATTTTAAAATCTTAATGCGGTTCACAGAATACATCTACGTACCAAATTTCAATAATGTAGCTCTAATAGTTTCGGAATAAACTGGCTGTGACATACGGACGGACAGACAGACAGACATGACGAATCTATAAGGGTCCCGTTTTTGCCATTTTGGCTACGGAACCCTAAAAAACGGCATTGTACCTATGCCAAAAGTGTGTTTGTAATGGTGCCAAAGGTTTATAACAAGCTTCCCGATACTATCAAAGAATGCGATCACTTCATCAGTTTCAAGCAAAAGCTATACCGATATTTGGTTACAAATGCGTTTTACTCAGTCAATGAATTTCTTGAATCTAAATAAAGGCTCCTTTAACTTTGACACAAGAATTTAACTTTAATGTATTAAATTATTAATTAATTTATTGACTGAGATTTCACCCATTTTCATCGATCTGACATTCTTTTGTGATAAAAATTGACACCATTGTAATCCAATATTCTGACCTTCTAATGTTGACATAATTTATATACATATTTTATTTTAATGTAATAACATAAATTTTAATAATATAGGTAATATTGTATTGTAATCCTAAACTTTCGTATGCCCAAATGGCAGATCGCAGTGGTACCTCAACGTTGTTAATATAATTAGATCTATGACATACCTGTGAATCACGAATAAATGATTTGATTTGAAAGGTAGCTTATTTAAATAGCTCTTTCTTTCTTAGGGTCCACAGATTGTCTGCGCCAAATTTCATCAAAATCGATTGAGACATTTAAGCGGGAAAGCGTAACAGACGTAAAGTCACTTTCGCATTTATAATATTATTATAGTAGGGAGTAGGGATATTAATAGGAATTTAAAACGATCGTTTGTTGAAGGGATCGCGTACTTTTGCACCATAAATCCCTCCCGTGTTTATGAATTAAATTAATGAAAATCGACTTTGAAAAATCCAATTACAAACAAAGCTTGGCGAAGGTAAGATATTGCCATGGACTCGAATATTGCTTCACTCAAAGGTAAGTCGTCATCCATTCTATTTATGTAGGTTCAGCTTACCTTTTGATTGCTAGAGTCAGAAAACGACGACTATTCATAAGTACACCTTACTTCACACAACCTCGCCGAGTTGAGTTGAATCATCCATGCTCCATCGGCAGACCAATTCGTTTTCCAACAGGTAAACTGACTCGTTCAACAAAGGGTTTAAGGTAAGCCCGGCCATAGCCCAACGCTTTCTCTTACCATCATCCTCCTCAGGGCCTCATATATCCTATATGCTTTTTTTTAGAAGCTAGTGCAAAGTAGATGATATTCATTATCGAAATTAGACCACTTTGTCTACTAAGGGTCGATTTATATACTGGCGCAGAGTCGACGCGCATCAAAGCGTCTCTAAACCTAAAGTAACAAACTCCACAATGTAAAGCACCCCAATCCGATGCGCTTCAACTCTGTGCTAGTATAAATTAACCCTTAGAGAATAGGCTTGTTGCCGTTAAAATGTAATCAGTCAGTCTTTTAGATTGTTCAAAAATAAAAGACACGTATTTCTTCATTTGTAAATTAGGCCCAAAATGTCAAAGATATAGTCCGTTAAAATTACGCGTGACGTCAAAGAGTAGGAGTTTTTTCGCACAGAGTGACGTCATAGACTCCCACTCCTAAATTTTTATGCCATATATCTGTGTTATTTTTTGTTTAAATGAAAAAAGGAAAAATACGTGTCCAATAGGTATATGTTATTAATCGTAAATACGGACTAAATATAATGTAATATTTTGAACCTGGAAACATCCTATGATTGTTTTGTACTGATCGATACAGGAGTAAAAAAAATAAAAGATTTTTATTTGAAAAGTTATATTTATTCGAGTACATAACTACATCTTAATATAAATGGATAATAACTATTTTCCGCATGATAAATATGTTGAATTCAATAACACTTGCATATTTGTGTTAATTATATTCGTAAAAGCGCTATCACATGCTTCGAAGATTGTGGTATTGGTTTGCATAGAAAAATATTCTCTTCAACAACAGTAAAACAATGTTGTAGTAGAGAGGAACCTTCGTTTTCTTGATTATGTACTTGGATTCATGGATACATATTAATTCAAAATAAGCTTACTTTGTTGATATCAAAGGTAATATTTGATATTTTTTCTAATTTGTAATATTATTTTCTAATGGCACAATAATGTACTTAATTGTTTAGCAGGAAAGCTGCATAATTAGTGGCAAGTGATGTGTTAACAACAGACACATGTATGTATGTAATAACCTTATTTACTCACACTTATTACTATAATGACAGCATTGATTGAGTAATTACTAAATTACGTCTCATTATCTTTTAGTATGTTGATGTTAATTTTGAAATTGAGAAGTCAATAATGCAGTTTGCATATGATTGAAAATGTCACAAACAAAATATTCTAATCAATATAAAATTCACTATCTGGCGTCTAAATTCCGGATACAGACTAGACTGAATAAATTTCATAGATACCTATGATATGGCTAGAACCCGGAGTGCGGCTATGTCTTGTTTCAGCCGATTAAAACTTGGTGTAGCCACTTCCTCATGGTTAAACATAAAAGCCGATTGTTTTCGGGTAAAAGTAGTTCTGACCGGTATCATTCCAGCTAGAATTAGGTCCAGCCATTCCAGTTGGATAAAACTTGGCAATCAAAGAAGCAGTGGTAAGGAAACTTTTTCTAATGGAACCGACAACAGCACCTCATAGTCTTTATTACGTAATCTATAAAGTTTAAATACTCACGGGAATTGAATCTAAAACCACGATTTAAATTTCAAAGTGTAGAAATCGAGAAGAAGACAGAAGAAAGCCGACGAACAAAGCTACTTAAGAAATCTGATAAATCAGTTAAGCTTTATTTTGAATTCTGATAAACTTTATTTTGAATTACAAAAAAAGGTTGGCTGCACCTAGTTGTATCCGGAATGATAGCGGCTAGACCTAGCATCGGCCACTAGGGCTTGGTCGGACCTAGTTCTAGCCGGTATCATATCGAATAAACCGAGTCTTACCTGAAAACAATCGGCTCGTACTTAATTTAACCAAAAGCGAATGGCTACGACTAGTTCTAATCGGCTTTAAAACTAGACGTAACCGCACTTCGGGTTCTTTATAATACGAAATACGATAAAGTACTTTAATTCGATTTAAATTAAAATTTGTCTTGTCGACATACAAAATTATACAAGTAAAAAAAAAATTAGAAAGAATAAGATCAAGAAATAATTTGGAATTAGTATTAAATAATGTCACTTGAATTTTTGAGGGCACCCTACCAAGCGAGTATTAGCGGCCCTTATGAAATAGAATAAGGTTTTGAAATTCAAGTAGTAATATGAGTCTATCTATTGTTTTCAGACTAATTTGGCTTTATTTGCCTTATCAATGACATCTACCCAGTCTGATAGCGAAAATATTGTTTAGAATATCCGGCAGTAACATTAAACATCACTCTTTATGAAGATTGACGACTTAAACACATAAAATAATAAACTATAAAAACAAGGTTCTCTCTCCATTCCTCCTGGCAACATTGAAATAAAGCTGTTTCCTAACTGTACTCAGAAATAAATTGAGCAGGACCTATTATAGCTAAATTTACACTACATCAACTTTGTTGGCGGACATGTTTATTAGAAGAGTAGGCCTCCGATTACACAACTATTTTATACAATTCCATTAATAATAATATTACATCAGAAGTCAGTCCCTTACCGTCATTAACTGTCCTTATAATACATAACCCCATACTTCAACTTAATTGCAGTAAACTATGTCTATGTTTAATCTCAGCCCGAGCGGGCTCGCGGCTGCGCGGCCGGCCGCGCCCGCCGGCCCCACGACATAACTATTACAAAACACCCACCCTCTACGTAATTCATAAAATACTCGTTAAAAAAATACTGTACAATTACAATAATTATCTGAAGGTAATAAACTCTTACCAATATAAATCGTATGCAGTTAATGCTTCTATAAAATATACGCCCGAACTTCCTTCAATAATACACCATTCACAAATTATGTACAATGTCTTATTTCAATATACATGTTACATAAACACACATCCAAATTTGATCCCAAAACTGTAGTCTTTACCTCGTTTTATTTTCTAAATTAAATAATGAGATCGAACATAAACATTATGGAATTTTGCGATTGAGTAAGGAATAGGATTTCATTTTACAGATGTTTAATGTAATATATAAATGTATAAAACTAGCGGTACATATTATCATATTTTAGTTAATTTGGACGAAGCCTGAAATGTTTCCATGTAATACTTTTCAATACATACATTCATAAATATGTTCTTAATATCATTACTTGTATCAAGGCACTGATTGATAACAATTGATAACTGTTTTTGTTAATAGTTTGTCTTAGAATCTTATCCTAACATAATAGCCAATATTAAAATATTTTACTCGTAGTACAAATATTTTTTATGAAAATACACACATGACTCTGCATACATAAGTCTATACTAAAATATAATATTTCAGTGTAATTATACATTAGTTTGTAAATAGATCTCCAGACATAATATGAATTTGTCGGAAAACCACAATTGATACAAAAATATTTTTTGCCAGATTGCAAAAAGATATTTGCATATAATAGCATATATAAAATAATCGCTCCACGATTAAGAACATTGGGTTAGGTGGGATGTAGTTTTTGGACTTTAACCGCGCCAATCGTTCAGTGCAACAATGGAATGTTAAAAGGACACCATTCAACAATAACAATACCACAAGTTTCTGTTCGAACTTGTTCACCGAAGGGTCATATCATAGTACAACAATGTAAATAATATATTGCAGATTTTTACACTACCTAGTAATCTTTGATTAATTGGCATTCGCAGTACACTCACCGAGTGGAAGCGTTCGGTAGCGGCCCTCGTTTGTGTGTGTGTTCAGTCTCACGTGCGGCCGACGCGCGCCGCCGCCTCAGTGCTTCGACAGGTTCAGTGGCAAATCTGAAACGATGATTAAAGCACTCTTTACACACGAAAGTAAACTTCATTCTGTCTGGGATATCATACCAAAGAACTATGTTGCTGGTTAAGGTCAGCAGAATTACGAGTATAAGATAAATGACGCATGTATAACTTCAGGCCCTAAAGTTTCTTCAATCTAAACCTTTTGCCTGGAAATCTGAACCTTAGGACTAATAGGTAACGTAATATTGTATGACGATCGGCCGACTTTGAAACATAACTTTCAGCAAATGGAGCATCTCAAATTCTTGGAACTCTGTGTGATTTTATCTAAATCATGTAAATAACATGATATTCATGTAAAGGGATGAACGAAGAATATGCAATCACCTGACGTGGGCTCCTCCTTGGGTATGTGGTCGGTGAAGAGCGGGTGCGCGAGCGGCACCCAGGGCGGCGGCGGCACGGCGGGCGCCATGGCGTAGTGCAGCCAGGGCGCGCGGTACAGCTGCGGCGCCACGTACGGGTACGGGTACACGTACGGCACCTCGCGCCACTCGTCGCGCGCGGGCGAGCCGCGGTAGCCGCCCCACGGCCGCGCGCCGTACGCGCGGTACCGCGCCAGCTCGGGCGGCGGCGTGGGCGAGTCGCGCGACAGCGGCGCCTGCCCCGGCGAGCCCATCAGCGCCGAGTAGCGGTAGCGGTAGCCGTCCGGGCTCGGGCTCAGGTCCGGCGAGTTGACGCTCGACGGCGACTCCGTCTTCAGCGACGGCGGGTACGAGTGCGGCGACCGCTTCGCCTCGGGCGACCGCCGCGTCGGGCTCTCGTCGGGCATGCTCAGCAGCGAGTGGATGCTGTAGCTGCTGACGTTCTTGGAGACCGGCTGGTCCTTGCGCGGCGCGACGCCGTTGGGCGGGCGCGGCTCGGCGGGGCGGCTGGGCCCGGGCGAGGGCGGGTACGAGGCGGTGCTGAGCGCGGGCACGGTCTTGGCGCGACGCTTGGTGCCCTGGTCCTCGAGGCTGACGCGCTCCAGCTCGCGCAGGATGCGCTTCCGCGGCGACACCATCATGTGCTCCTGGCGGCAATTCGCCAGCTTCGCGTTCACGGGCGCCGGGAGCGAGGCGATTTTCTCCCGCAGCTTGTCCACCGTCCGCGTCAGCTCCTTCCGCCTGATCTTCGGCCGAGTCTTTTTGTAGACCCTTAATTTACGATACTGATAAGGTTTTTTGAGTTTCATGTGGTAATATTTCTCCCGATCGTAGTCGTTCCACCGGTCGTCGTCCGCGTTCGTCTTGACCTTCGGCGCCGCCCCGTCGACGACGTCCTCGTGCTTGCCCGTTCTGTTCTCCGGCGAGCCGACGTCGCCGTTTCTTTTCTTGTCGCACACTCCGTTGCTGAGAGCGCGCCTCGAGGTGCCGTTGATGACGGACTCGAGGTTGGAGGTGTCGTAGGGTCGCCTCCGCTTGAGGCGGCCGGCGGCGTCGATGGTCGAGTTCTGCAGCGTGCTCGGCCTGCAGTAGTACATGGCTAACTCTTTGGAAACATTTCTGCGGGGAGCGGTCTGCTTCCAGCAGTGGTCGCGCTGCCAGGGCGAGGACTGCACGGAGCTGTTGTCGTCGGAGACGCTGAGCGAGGCGGCGGGGTGCGCGGCGGGCGGCGTGGGCGGCGCGGCGGCGGGCGGCCAGAACGTCTTGCGCGGCACCGACACCCAGCCCGGCCGCTCGCCCTCGCGCGCGCACCCGCGCACCAGTTCCAGGATGAACTTGCCATCTGCAACACAAATACATCTCCTATTAAACCCTAAAATATATTTTCGACTTCTTCATTGCACCTTCATGATCTATAAATATATCTTCATGGTAGTCTGAGGATCAAACTAGACAAAAAAGTTATGATGTGAAACTGATAATTTTACTCATCATAAAATGAAAATCTTACAAAAATTATATGTACTTGTTTATATGTAAAACAGAAATCACTAGTAAAACTTAATATGAAAGTGCTACCTTTCGAAGCTTCTCTAAAGTTTTATTTCTAGTCTAAATCACATAGGCCATATACCTAGTGGATAATAAAAGCCTATCAAATAATTTTCCTTGATTACAACTACCAAATTGAGCATAGATCAGATACCAAACATATTTTAAACTAGGACTTTTGTAGTTAGTTGATTTTATCACCTGTTTTTTGTTTAATTTAAATGTGCTGTGTTTGTTGTTGTAGAAAAATAATATATTACAGCCTATTACATATATACATATTGCTGTATTGATATGTAATATACACACCATTTATGAATTTATTCTAGAAATTACTTGTTAAATTATTTAATTATGAGATATTGTATAGGTATCATTAGCTAGAGGCATCAGCTAATATCTCCCAATAGTGCCTTTTTATTTGGACACATCAAAATGTTTTAATCATATTTTTTTTACTATAATGACAGTTAATAACAAATTATTCAGTCTTGTCCCCTAATATATTTAAAAGTATCTAAGAAAAATAATATGAAAATAAAAATATAACATGCTAGTTACATAAGCATAAGTTATCTGGGCAAACCCCATTACATTATTTGTTATAGATATCCACAAGTCATTAGTATTGAACTCCGTATCGTGTAACAAGGCACTTGCCTTAAATGTTTGCTCATTGTGTTACAGAATGTGCTAACAGTAATCATTTGAGCCGCTGCCTGATATGGCATTGTAATTCAATTATTTATTGATGCATCCTGACATTTATAATACATACATTATACTCTAGACAGTTGTTTATTTTATTACAACTACTTTTAATAAACTGACTCATTGATCTAGTAGTAGCAAGTGCTGCCTAAAGCCCAAGACATCCTGGTTTGAATGCCTAATGGGGTCAAAAATTGATAATGGGTTTTTCTATCAAGAAATTACTGATAGGGCCTGCCCTGGAGTAAGGAAGTTAGTGGTGATATATGTCCATGATTCATAAAGCACTTGTACACTTTAATATTTCTTGTGTATTCGTAATTTAGATAGCTGTGGCCAAAATTTGTTCCGTAGAGATTATTATTTTACTATATAATTGCGAAAGTTAAAAGCTACATAAGTATGTACGGGCATTTCTCTGCTAAATGGAAAATCACTGTCCCAAGCAAATTTTATTAGAATAAGTTCTATAATTTATTTTTTTTTAGGATTAATATGAACATAAATGTGGTATTCTTGGTTCACCGTCGCTCATTATGTAATTTAATATAATAATTTTCGAAAAAAAAAATGTTATACATCTCAAAAAACACTCCCCTGGCATGTCCCTTTTCCAGAATAAGAAGTATTGATACCTATATATATTTAATACTTGTCAATTCGTTACTAAGTGATAATAATATGTAATTGTAGAAGACTGTAGCATATTTTAAATTACAAATTACATACCTATAATAAAAAAATATTAAAAAAAAAAATTACGAAGTTTGTCCTCAAATTTTAAAAACATTACCCTGGTAACATTTGAAAACGGCGCGAAAATCACTAAGGTTATTAGTCTAAAACATTTCAACGGTGAAACGGAACGCAAATGGTGTGAAGTTCGTTCGGTTGTCAATGTAAATAGACAGCCGCTATTTTGTGAGTAGTGCCGCTGTGTTTGGATGTGAACCACGCGTCGCGGCCGTTAGTACGAACACTCCTCTGGTGAGTATTTGTTTTCATATTTTAAGAGTTTTAAATAAGATAATTTGTTTACATTAGTTTACTAGCAATCATGTCTGCACATCTGTGTTATAAATGTGATATGTTTTAATGTTTTTGTGTTATTTGGTTTTCAAGTTAAAAAAACATTCCCCTGGTAAACATCCCCCTGTCATTTTTAGTTGTAAGCCAAAAAGTTTATTGTGATAGTTGGATAACAGAGGTAATATTTTTGATTTTTTCAGAAAGACTGTTAAAGTAAGAAGTTGATTTTGTTCAGTTTATAACAAATGTTATTAAAATGTCTCTATTTTGTAAGCGAATTTAGTTTTGATCTCGTTGATTATTTAAGTAATAATTACACATTGTAAGTGCTAATAAAAATAAAGATTTGATTATTTAAACATACAAAAATATTAGTTTTTGTTCATAAAAACATTCCCCTGGTTAGTCACAACATTACCCTGTCACGATTTTGCACAAAACCGCTCATAACTTAAAAACAAAGAAAAAAATGTGTGTGTTTCTTGAATATATATTTTTGATATACCATTACCTTGCTTTGTATTGACAAACATTCTCAACATTTGATAAATTTTGGTTAGGACAGTCTTGTAATAATGAGTTTCCAAATAGCAGAGAAACACCCGTACATATTAGTAGATATATGACCCCATATTTTACTTCAAATTATTTCACTATTGAAACCACATAGTGGATTTCTGAAATTCAAGAAAATGACATGAACAGTTATCCTAAACCAGGATATTTTTACAAAACAATTTAATAAAACATTATTTAATCAATTCTATCATTACAGGCCATTTAATGATTATATTGATTATGTACTTACTTAATAACTGATCTAAATCATCAATAATCCCTATTTCCAGTTAGTGTTTATAAAATTGATAATTTGATTAACTGAAACAACATTCAATATAAGATAAAACCGTTGAATTACATTTATGTGATAATATGAATCTAGTACATGAATAAAGAAGGATGTTTTTAAGCAATTGGTGTACTTTTACTCATGCACAAAAATTTATTTCTGGTAGGGTGGGCAGTTTCTTGCACAACAATGGCACAGAGGCTGTGTAGACAATTGCCAATGGCTTACTCAAATATGCCTATGTATGTTTATCAGAGCATGAATGACTTTCTAGTTTTTCTCAAGCCACCAAACATCAGGGCAAGTTACTATGTACAGCTGTTATCGACCCGTATGACGGCATGTCAACACTAGAAACTGACCTTTGAAGAACTTGAGCCGCCCACCAGTCGCGTTGAGAGCAGAGTTCGGCCCAGGAGCTTCCTCATTCGCACCTTTGCCTCCACTGTTACCATTTACGCCATGTCTTCTGTCTACTTCTTCTGTCATTTTGGTACATGTTGTCAGAGTTGTGTTTGGTCCTTCCTGTATATGCATTTCATTTCTGACCGCTCATACAGCAAACGAACACTTCAGTCCGAACACTCTCGCCATGTCGCACCGAGCGCAAAGGACGGCGGATGGTTCACCACTCGTGGATCCCGATACAAACTAAATATTTCCGTCAAAGTCCTCATCCTAAGGCCACCTGCGGATCACAAGCTCGCCCAAAACTTTCGTATAAACACATTACCGACACGGTGACTACTGAATTGAACCAATATATCAATCGATCCTGTTTACGACGGCACTTTACGCTTGACACTAGATAACTAACTACAAAACAATACCGCGACGCCGGATTCCCGATTATAATCGGGCCCACGACACAATTCAATAAAAAGCTGTTCGTTTTTCAGTACATAGTTCATTCACACCCAGCATCCATTTTGATTCGTTCAAAATCAAATATGATCGTTCTTTTTGTGAAATCGGAATGCGTTGTTAAAAGCGTTTTGTTGTTGCAATTTTGGCACTTGTGATAAGGGTTACGTAAAGATTCCATCTATTCACTCTTCCAATAATTATGATACAAAACTTATTCACTATTAAATTTACTTGGGTTTTCTTTGAAAATTCAAATGTATTGAAAATAAATGAACGTAAAATTATTAAAAAGTCAATCGTCAAACGTCTCTAAAATACCCTCTTAATCTGTGGCACAGCGACGCCATGTTGAAAAATGTCGCTGAAAGCATAAACAATTTTCTATAACGCTCTATTGCTTATGGTAATCTAACTGTCTTTGTCGGAATGTATAGCGATAGAAAGAGAACGATTATCAAAATTAGTCAATGTGAAAGTTTGTTTGCATGCATGCATGTTTGCTGTTCTGCATTTCTCATTGCTTGTCCAACCTCTCAGTTAATGTACCGGAGTTAAGTTTTGCTCTCGTGGTGTTTTATTTCTTCTAGTTCACAGTTATTGATTCTAGTTTTAAGATGACGAGTTCGGAAGTATCGCTTAACCGCAAAATAATATCAGAAGATTTGTCGAACGTCGAGTTCGACACTAGTGAGGATGTGGAAGTTATCCCGACGTTTGATTCCATGGGTTTGCGGGATGAGTTACTACGAGGAATATATACCTATGGTAAACAATAGCACATGCACTTTTAATTTGTTAAGGTACACTTCTATCAATATTCTAATTGCGCGATATTTTCAGGATTTGAAAAGCCATCCGCTATTCAACAAAGAAGTATCCTGCCTATCGTGAAGGGTAGAGACGTAATAGCACAAGCCCAATCTGGTACTGGTAAAACCGCGACGTTCTCTATTTCCATTCTTCAGTCGCTTGACACCACATTGCGTGAGACGCAGGTCTTGATACTTTCTCCCACCCGCGAGCTGGCTACGCAGATTCAGAAAGTGATCCTCGCTCTGGGAGACTTTATGAATGTCCAATGCCACGCTTGCATCGGCGGCACCAACCTTGGTGAGGATATCAGGAAGTTAGACTATGGCCAGCATGTTGTTTCTGGTACACCTGGGAGAGTTTTTGGTGAGTGTATTGTTACATTAATTATTTACACTTATTTTAATGCTTGGTTAAATATTTTTTGCCTTTACTTCCATTTACCTCTTCAGAGAGTGCCACTGAGGGAATTAAGAATGTAAACTCCTAATTGACACTGGTATTATCAGGGAAGTTGAGCACTCAAATTCACTGTAATTAACACCTGTATTGAGTATTCACAAATGATGACTATGTGATGCACATATCCATCTAGATACTCAAAAACTTATTTATAAACAACATTTGGCTGCCAGTCACAATAGCCTTACTTTGCATATAGTGTTGTTAGTTTTCATGGATAAGTATTTGTTGGTGAATACGGGTTTAAGTATATAGCAATATATACTCTCATACAGTGAGATATATACTCAATACATTGAACCTGAAGAGATGCTTTGATTGTTCTGATACCTAATTAATGCAAGTGCATAAGCCACTTACTGTGGGATGGGAGCAATGTATTTGATGTTGACTGATACTCCCAGTGTAGTACATCTTGTATTGTTTATTTATTTATTAAAATGTAACTGTTTTTCAACAGACATGATCAAGAGGCGTGTGCTCAGAACAAGGTCAATAAAAATGCTAGTACTGGATGAGGCAGACGAAATGTTAAACAAGGGTTTTAAAGAGCAAATCTATGATGTCTACCGCTACCTACCACCCGCCACACAAGTTGTCCTGATTTCGGCTACACTGCCTCATGAAATCCTTGAAATGACTTCCAAATTCATGACAGACCCTATCAGAATCTTGGTAAAACGGTAAGACACTTTAGCTGAACTATATTGTACAGTATTTATTATTTTGGTATACTGGCAGATCCAGTTTGTTACTTTGTTATACTTATTTTCATTGTTTTATTTACAGTGATGAGTTGACACTGGAAGGAATAAAACAATTCTTTGTAGCAGTGGAACGTGAAGAATGGAAGTTTGACACTCTGTGTGACCTCTATGATACACTCACCATCACACAAGCTGTTATTTTTTGCAACACAAAAAGGAAAGTCGACTGGTTGACTCAAAAAATGCAGGAGGCCAATTTTACAGTCAGCTCCATGCATGGTGACATGCCTCAAAAAGAAAGAGATAATATTATGAAAGAATTCCGTTCAGGACAAAGGTAAGAGCTAAATAAAAATAATAGGATTTAATACTGAATTAATGACCTCCTTTTGTTACATCAATAACTTGTATTCTTTTACTGTTTCAGCCGTGTATTGATTACTACTGATGTGTGGGCAAGAGGCATTGATGTCCAGCAAGTATCACTTGTGATCAACTACGACCTCCCAAACAACCGTGAGTTGTACATCCACAGAATTGGCCGCTCGGGAAGATTTGGCCGAAAAGGTGTGGCCATCAATTTTGTGAAGTCCGATGACATCAGGATTTTGAGAGATATTGAACAATATTATTCCACTCAGATTGATGAAATGCCTATGAATGTGGCAGATTTAATATAATAAAAGAGTTGGACCTTTCTGCAATATTATGTTGATTCCCAGCACAACCCTCAGGAGGCACTTTTGGTGAAAGGACATCTATTGGCTTCTCTAATATTAGTATATGCAGTAAATACTGCACTTGTGTTCTAGACATAACTTGTTTATAAGGTAATACCTAATATAAATTTACATGTAACTTTGTTATTTTATTCATTAAATCCTTAGGCATGTTTCCTTTATATTTAAAGTAATCATTCTGAGTCATGATAGTACCTACTTTATTAAGTATCAGTGGGAAAGGGGGCAATTAAATTATCTGGTTAAAACAATAAGCTAACCTTGATAAAGTGGTCTACACCCTCATTCATTTGACCCAGCAATATTAATCATTTACTTTTGAAATTTTGAAGAATAATATTTAAAAGATATTTTATTCAACCTTGATGTCAAGCCACAGATATTTCCAATGTCAAGCTAAACATCTCTTTATGACTATCATGTACACAGCCTAAGCACAAAAGATTCTTTTTTCTTTACACTCAATGGTCCATTCCTTAATAAGAAATGATTATGGGGCAGTTTTGCACACCTTGAGATCATGAAAACATTTGCAATTAATATTTTACAAATTTATTATGTCAAAACAGATAGCAACACAGTTATTAAAGCAAGAAAATTTACAAGATACATACATACACCTTATTACTACAGATTTTAGTGTAATTAAAATACTTGTAAATCTATTAAAATATAATAGCTTAACACAAAATAATAATTTCTCTTTAAATATTTCTATTGAGTGCATATTTACTGATGCAAACATTTTAAAATAATACATTATGTACACATACTATTAGTATAATCCATAAAAGCAAAGTGAATTTAGGTACAAATTGTTATTTTACATCAACTGGAATGTCAATATTTCTTCTACAGGGTGGGTTTCCAAAAAATTTTTTTAAGTTTAATCTGAAAATCACACATTTTTCTTTGGTCAATCAGAGGATAATTACTCATTTTTAGTTTTTACACAATAGATTCTGTTTACAATATTTACTTGGAAATGTCTCCTAGTACTGAAAAAATACATAATTACAGAACATAAATTATTTATTCATTCATGTGTTCACATGTATAAAGAAATTTACCACCCTGTATGGCGAAACATGATAAATTTAATGAGACCTTAAAGAGAATACAAAATCAACAATATTAAATAAATCTACATTCACAGATAATTACTTGAATCACATTTTCAAATACATTTTACAGTGGCATTATGAATAAAAAGTCTTACAAATTACCTCTATGAGGACAAAGTTGGTAGAATAGTATTAAAATGCCTTACAAAAGGTATCCATTTAAGGCACAAGTTTAAAAATATAATAATTACAACTTGCTGAGAATGGGACATTCTCCCAGGTCACAATATAAGTTACTGTATAATATAATATGCCTTTGCTGCTCATTATTACAATAAAAACAAAAAAACCTTCTGTTAAACATAATCATATAAATGTACAGTGATAATTCATGATTATTTTAAACTTTCCAATGGGTGTATTATAATAATACCAACACTTTTATAAAATTGTATTCTTAGGCCCTATACTTAATGCCCAATTAAAAATCATGTTACAATTCTGTCTCAGCTGTTGAGTAATGGGCGTTCCAGCGCCTGTATATGAATATACCTATAGCTCCCACCAGTAATGCTACTAAAACTTCTGTCAACTGGTCCAAAAAACTGGTACCAGACTCTGTAGACTCCAATACTTGAGTTTGCGTTTCCTGAACTGGAGCAGGCTCTTCGGGGGGCTTTGCCGCCTGTTCTTCCTCTCCTTTAAATGCTATTTGATCCAATACTGACTGCTCTTCTTCAGTTATTGGTTTCGCTGCTGTAGATGATAATAAGGACAAAATTTCTCCACATTGAGGGCAGGACCACATTCTGGACTTTTTAGCCAATATTTTACGCTCCGCAGGAGAATAATCTAGTGATCCAATGGTACCCTCTGCTGGAGTAGGCATAAATGCAATCAAGGCCAACAAAGCAGTCCTTATGGACCATGACGGCTGCCATGTCTCTGGATGATGCCCGGATATAGACAAACAAATTTTTTTGTTCACTTCAAATCTACCATTTGGAGTCAAGAGTATAATGTGTGGCGGATGCATTGGATACTCTTTCGGTAGCAATATCCTACCGTGATAGATTCCACCTTCAAAATCCGTACCTTTGGGTCCTTGGACTGTAAAATGCCACTCGAACAGATTGTCTTCAAGAGGCCGAGCACAGTATTCCTCCGTTGCTTCCGCAAGCTCCATGGCCTCCCTCATAAGTCTCTTCACTCCAGGACATTTTGTATTATACTTTTCACTCATATCGGCCATGTTCTAGAGAATTTTGAAAATGTATTAAGTGCCCTGAATAATATTTTGACGCAATGCAAAATACAATAAAAGAACACGTAAGGTATTCGGGATATTGATGTAATCACGGTAAAATTTGATAACAAATCCCGCTTTGACAAGTCTGACGACGAGTGACCATAGACTAGCTAGATAGTAAATATATAAAATAAAAAAAAAACATTTAAGTATCAAATTTTTGAAGCAGATGGCGCTATTGACAATAATATAATAGTAAAACAACACATGGGTTTTGTTGGATCGCACCATTCGCACCGCACATGTGCTATGTAAAATGTGTTTTCAGCCCAATACATAGCATTGTATACATATCTATAAGTTCAATTTACCCACAATCAATCACTTTCATGCATCCGGTTCATTGATACGAAAGATTATGTTCCAGTTCCATCTTTTTGTTTTTATTGTGTCAAATACTATTGCTCCCAAAGCTGTAAATTATATTAAAAAAAGAAAATGTCAAGTAATTGTCAAAAAAATAACCTACTACTTACGTTAGCGTTTGCTTTGCTTTGCTATCGTTTTGTTTGGGACTTAGATTAAAATGCAAGGCTATTAGCTTGGACGTGGACAGAGATTGTGATTAGGACTATTAAATTATATAATAGTTAACAATGGACGGGCCTCCAGGAACGGGGCCGCCAAATAACAATGGTTCGATGGGACCGCCGGGTATGCCAAGCTTTCCTCCTATGCCTCCTCCTCCGGGTGCCATGGGTCCAGGAAACATGCCACCGCCGCCTATGGGTCCTCCAGGAACAATGCCACCTGCGTCATCTGCCGGCGGACCGCCGAACATGCCGCCCAATCTGCCGCTCCCCGGTATGGGACCTCCGCCTGGCATGATGGGCATGGGGCCACCCGGTATGGGGCCTCCTCCACCGGGAATGGGACCTCCTGGCATGAACATGGGTCCACCGATGGGGCCACCCGGTATGGGACCTCCTCGAATGCCTCCAAACATGATGCGCGGCGGGCCAAACATGAAGGGCAATTTCAACAACCCTCCAATGGACATGGGGCCTCCAGGGATGGGTCCTCCACCAAATATGCCAATGGGACATGGGCCTTGGGAAGGCCAAGGTCCCCCGGGATGGGGAAGGCCAGGGAGAGATGGGCCTCCAGGTTGGGATGATCATGGCGACGATGGTGAAGAAAATGAGCCCCAAGAGGAAGATCAAGGTCCACCTCCAGGGCCAGCAGCCTTGCCTTCATTGTTGACGATGAAGATTGATACACCGGAGGAGTTTAGGAACAAGCCAGCTACTGTTGGTGGAGTCGTGTTACCCAAGGCTTTAGAAGAAGCCTTGGCTTACAAAGACCAAAGGCAGGCTGCACTTGGTAGTGAGAATGAGTCACAGGAAAAGGGTAAGTGAATAAGTTTTTGTTACCTATCAACAGCCTTGTTCTATAGATCCCCTATTGTGGGCTCCATATCATATGCACTGCTATATCTGTGTACACATTTCAGAAGTTCAAAACCCACCTGAGGCACCCCCCGCACCGGTGATCAGCACGGAGTATGATGCAGAGGAAGATGAAGGAGATTCTGATGACGATAACATTCCGGATGCCCCACAGCCGCCAGTAATTTCCAAACAAGAGGTGAGCTTGAGGACCTGGTTTTTTCACTTGTTTCTATCTAATGGGCTCTAGTTATTTCTTTAACATTTATGGTAATTAAGAAGTAAAAGAAGTGTGTTTGTCTGTACATTGACTATTTTTATATATTACATTTAAAAAAATATTTCTAAAACTACTTGATGGTTTTGAATAAAACTTTTTTGGTTTATAGCAGTTTGGACTTTGGATAACATAGTTTATAACCAGAGAAAGGACATAGGCTACTTAGTGATGTGAAAAAAGGGTTGTTGTATTCTGTCTTGTCACAACTACATAGTAATAAATAGAAGTTTAAGTAGGATGTATGCCTGATAAATTTTTAATTATTGAGATCCCTGTTAGATGATAAATGATTTCATATTTTTTAAATCATTGCAGACTCATGTAAGCAAGGCAAATAAGAATAAGCGTAAAAAGAAGAAAAAGAAGGCTGCCAAACAGAAGCGCAAAGAAGAAGCCAACAACAAAATGAAAGAGGACCACAGAGATGATGGCAAGAAGTCCAGCGACAAGGAAAATGAGAAGGAGGTGGAAATAGAGTGAGTATACATTTGAATCGAAGCTTGGTGGCGCCGCGGTCTTGTTCGCTTAACAATGATCGCAACGTTGTGCAACCATTGGCGCGGTCAATCCGATGATGGGTGATCAAAATTTGACACCGATTTCCTCCGTGCTTCGGAAGGCACGTTAAGCTGTTGGTCCCGGGTGCTATGTTTACCAACTCAGATAGCAGTCGTTACATCATATCAGAGATGATGATAACTCTGACGCCTAAACTGGGAATGGGTATAGCTTACCCTAAGTGTTGCGGAGGTCTGATGGCAGTCGCTCTGTGTAAAAGCTTAGCCCTCGCCAAATCTCTCAGTTTGGGAAGCCGACCCTGAGACAATCGGGAAAAAGGCTAGGATGATGATGACTAATTTATTGCAAAATAGATAACAAATTTGATTATAGGTATATCCTCCAGATATTTGCCCTGAGTGGCGAACAACTGGAGAGGCCTATATCCAGCAGTAGACTGCAATAGGCTGTTGACATTGAAGAGAAATATTTTATGAACAGTGAAAGTAAAATCTCAATGGCTGAAAAATGGCTGAGATGCAGTTGTTTAAAGCAAATATATTTGTCCCTTGTATCCAAAAGAGATTTATCTATGAAAGTTGTATGGGGCGTGACATCATATTACCTGTAAATTAAATAGCTGTCTAAAACACAAACATGGGTGGGGATGCATGGAAGTGTTCAAGGATCAGCATTTTTCTCAATGAACCACAATATGACATGCCTACATACATCAGATTTTTTTAGAACTATCTTTTTTCGCCAGTATTATTTTTTGACCTACGAAATTCCCTGCAATAGTATGTTTTTATTTTTTTCCTACAAAAAATAGGTCGCATCTTGGTTATTCTCTACAGGTAGATAGATATATATACTTTATTGCACACCATACAATTGACATAGAAACTATGTATAAATAGACATCTGTTGCACAGTATAGGCGGTCTTAGAATAGAGATCTCTATTCTATCTAAGACATTTTATATACTACTAGCTT
Organism: Conogethes punctiferalis; assembly: GCA_031163375.1. Lineage (NCBI taxonomy): Eukaryota > Metazoa > Arthropoda > Insecta > Lepidoptera > Crambidae > Conogethes > Conogethes punctiferalis. The sequence continues at coordinate 4,521,133 of CM062093.1, forward strand.
TTGCCCGCGACTTCGTCCGCGTGTTTAAATTTATACATACAAAAGTTTTTTCCCGCTAACTCCCGTTCCCGTGGGAATTTCTCAAAATACAGCCATAACTAAACTTTATATTTACTAAGGTACCTGCATGCCAAATTTCAAGCGTCTAACTTAAGCGGTTTAGATTTTTCATACAAAAGGATTTTCCCGCTAATTCCCGTTCCCGTGGGAATTTCGGGAATTCCTTTCTTAGTGCACCCCTACGGTACCTAAGCTACGTCCCTTCCAAATTTCAAGTGCCTACGTTTAGCCGTTTGGGCTGTGCGTTGATATGTCAGTCAGTCAGTCAGTCAGTCAGTCAGTCAGTTTCTCCTTTTATATATATAGATTTTATACATGACATGTGACCATAATTGCTTACATGTAAATAAACCTTCAATCAAATCTCTTTATATTCTTTTCGCACATTGTGTAGGTACTATGTTTTGTTTGTAATATGTTTTCCTGTAATGTCTATCTATCTATCTATTGTGGTTTCTAGATATGTGCAAGAGAGCATCCAGTTCCATGAGTTGGAGCCGATGTACCGTCAGTTCCACCGCGTGCTGGAGGCGTTCAAGATCACGGAGAAGAAGGAGGAGATAGCGGCGGACATCGAGAAGGACGTCCCCAAGCCCTCAAAGCCCCAGGAGAAGGTGCAGGATCAGTTTGCCGCTGACGAAGAAGCTGCTGAGGTAAGTAATATTTATATATTTTTTTTATTCGCGACGGGTTTGCGCTTGACTGCAAATCGCCTGATGGTGAGTTCATCTACAATGAAGCGCGCTCCCTTAGCAAAAACCGGTTCACTCTCGCTTTCAACATCAGAAGATTACATTTTGATTTGATAGAGATTGAGGGAGAGAAATTCATTTAGTTAGGCTGTTCACACAGTGAAAGTAAAGGCGATGTGTGTTTAATTTTCTATTTTATTGACCAAAGTAATTAAACATAGCAGTTAGATATAAATTTAGCCACAATGTCTTCTCAGGTGTGCTAGTTTTGCTATTATATTGTGTGTGCAACTTAGCATAATATAAGCATCCTTTCAGAGTCATGGCCACTGACTCAGGTGGCTAACACTTAGCGTGATTATGAAATGCAACAGAGCACACACTCACACATATTATCTTCTCGCCAATAAAAAAATAATCATCAGAATCAGTATAAACCATAAAGTTATCCACAAACAAACATAAAAAAGTAATATATATATGCAGTTGAATTGAGAAACCTGGGGTCCTACAGAAAACGAAAACGATCGTTCGTTGGACGGATCGAGTATTTTTGCCCCATAAATCCCTCTCATTTGTCCCTCCCGTGTTGGAATAAACAAACTAAAATTCGTAAACGTCGATTTTCAACAATTTAATTGATATATTAGAACACGGGAGGGACAAATGAGAGGGATTTATGGGGCAAAAATACGCGATCCGTTCAACGAACGATCGTTTTCGTTTTCTGTAGTAGGGCCTCTCCTCCTTTTTGAAGTTGGTTAAAAATTGTTTGAATCTTTCCAGAAAAACGCAGCGGACGAAAAGGAGCGCCTATCGAAGCGTAAGCTGAAGAAGCTGTCGCGTCTGTCGGTGGCCGAGCTGAAGCAGCTGGTGTCGCGGCCGGACGTGGTGGAGATGTACGACGTGACCGCGCGCGACCCCAAGCTGCTGGTGCAGCTCAAGGCGCACCGCAACACCGTGCAGGTGCCGCGCCACTGGTGCTACAAGCGGAAGGTGAGCGAGTACTCGTGTAACTGTAATGACAGCGTAAGGGTATCAGCACAAGCCGCTGGTGCAGCTCAAGGCGCACCGCAACACCGTGCAGGTGCCGCGCCACTGGTGCTACAAGCGGAAGGTGAGCGAGTACTCGTGTAACTGTAATGACAGCGTAAGGGTATCAGCACAAGCCGCTGGTGCAGCTCAAGGCGCACCGCAACACCGTGCAGGTGCCGCGCCACTGGTGCTACAAGCGGAAGGTGAGCGAGTACTCGTGTAACTGTAATGACAGCGTAAGGGTATCAGCACAAGCCGCTGGTGCAGCTCAAGGCGCACCGCAACACCGTGCAGGTGCCGCGCCACTGGTGCTACAAGCGGAAGGTGAGCGAGTACTCGTGTAACTGTAATGACAGCGTAAGGGTATCAGCACAAGCCGCTGGTGCAGCTCAAGGCGCACCGCAACACCGTGCAGGTGCCGCGCCACTGGTGCTACAAGCGGAAGGTGAGCGAGTACTCGTGTAACTGTAATGACAGCGTAAGGGTATCAGCACAAGCCGCTGGTGCAGCTCAAGGCGCACCGCAACACCGTGCAGGTGCCGCGCCACTGGTGCTACAAGCGGAAGGTGAGCGAGTACTCGTGTAACTGTAATGACAGCGTAAGGGTATCAGCACAAGCCGCTGGTGCAGCTCAAGGCGCACCGCAACACCGTGCAGGTGCCGCGCCACTGGTGCTACAAGCGGAAGGTGAGCGAGTACTCGTGTAACTGTAATGACAGCGTAAGGGTATCAGCACAAGCCGCTGGTGCAGCTCAAGGCGCACCGCAACACCGTGCAGGTGCCGCGCCACTGGTGCTACAAGCGGAAGGTGAGCGAGTACTCGTGTAACTGTAATGACAGCGTAAGGGTATCAGCACAAGCCGCTGGTGCAGCTCAAGGCGCACCGCAACACCGTGCAGGTGCCGCGCCACTGGTGCTACAAGCGGAAGGTGAGCGAGTACTCGTGTAACTGTAATGACAGCGTAAGGGTATCAGCACAAGCCGCTGGTGCAGCTCAAGGCGCACCGCAACACCGTGCAGGTGCCGCGCCACTGGTGCTACAAGCGGAAGGTGAGCGAGTACTCGTGTAACTGTAATGACAGCGTAAGGGTATCAGCACAAGCCGCTGGTGCAGCTCAAGGCGCACCGCAACACCGTGCAGGTGCCGCGCCACTGGTGCTACAAGCGGAAGGTGAGCGAGTACTCGTGTAACTGTAATGACAGCGTAAGGGTATCAGCACAAGCCGCTGGTGCAGCTCAAGGCGCACCGCAACACCGTGCAGGTGCCGCGCCACTGGTGCTACAAGCGGAAGGTGAGCGAGTACTCGTGTAACTGTAATGACAGCGTAAGGGTATCAGCACAAGCCGCTGGTGCAGCTCAAGGCGCACCGCAACACCGTGCAGGTGCCGCGCCACTGGTGCTACAAGCGGAAGGTGAGCGAGTACTCGTGTAACTGTAATGACAGCGTAAGGGTATCAGCACAAGCCGCTGGTGCAGCTCAAGGCGCACCGCAACACCGTGCAGGTGCCGCGCCACTGGTGCTACAAGCGGAAGGTGAGCGAGTACTCGTGTAACTGTAATGACAGCGTAAGGGTATCAGCACAAGCCGCTGGTGCAGCTCAAGGCGCACCGCAACACCGTGCAGGTGCCGCGCCACTGGTGCTACAAGCGGAAGGTGAGCGAGTACTCGTGTAACTGTAATGACAGCGTAAGGGTATCAGCACAAGCCGCTGGTGCAGCTCAAGGCGCACCGCAACACCGTGCAGGTGCCGCGCCACTGGTGCTACAAGCGGAAGGTGAGCGAGTACTCGTGTAACTGTAATGACAGCGTAAGGGTATCAGCACAAGCCGCTGGTGCAGCTCAAGGCGCACCGCAACACCGTGCAGGTGCCGCGCCACTGGTGCTACAAGCGGAAGGTGAGCGAGTACTCGTGTAACTGTAATGACAGCGTAAGGGTATCAGCACAAGCCGCTGGTGCAGCTCAAGGCGCACCGCAACACCGTGCAGGTGCCGCGCCACTGGTGCTACAAGCGGAAGGTGAGCGAGTACTCGTGTAACTGTAATGACAGCGTAAGGGTATCAGCACAAGCCGCTGGTGCAGCTCAAGGCGCACCGCAACACCGTGCAGGTGCCGCGCCACTGGTGCTACAAGCGGAAGGTGAGCGAGTACTCGTGTAACTGTAATGACAGCGTAAGGGTATCAGCACAAGCCGCTGGTGCAGCTCAAGGCGCACCGCAACACCGTGCAGGTGCCGCGCCACTGGTGCTTTTTTTTTTTTTTTTTTTTTTTTTCTAAATGACTACGATGATGGCCAGGACGGCCTTGTCATCATCACCGGACTGTTGGGGGAGCGGAAGGCTCTCCTCACCCCTAGGTAAGCTAAGCAGCACAGCTAAGGGCGCCCCCTAGTGGGGCTCGGGCCTCGGCTTAGGGCGCTGCTGGGAGGGTCCCTACGGACGATATTTTGAGGAGAGGGGCGACCGGTTGCGGGCCGGTTTCGTGGGCGGGACGCGGAAGCTAGGGGACGACGCGGCGCAGGACCCCGCCGGCGGGGTCGGAACGACGGGCGTGATGTGTTAGACTGTGTCGCGAGCTGTTCGGCGGCGGCCAGCATGGCGAGGGTAATAGGGTCGTCATCGTCCAGGAGGACGTGACGGGGGCGACGTTTCCTACCATGGGGGGCTTCGGGAGGGACGTAGTCAGCGGCGGAAACCACTAACGGGTTGGGATGATGCGGAGCAGAGTCAAAATATTTAGTGGAGCATCGCTTAAGGTACTGCGCGATAGTCGGCAGTCCTAAGTCGATGTGTAGGTTTTCGTTCCTAAGGAACCAGGGGGCGCCTGTTGCCTTACGCAAGAAGCGGTTCTGAACGACTTGGAGTCGTTTGATATGTGACGGAGCGTCGTGTGCGAAGACAACGCTCGCGTACGTCATGATAGGGCGGATGCAAGTCGTGTAAAGTCGAACCTTATTTCTAAGGGACAGTTTACTACGCTTGTTCAGAAGGCAATGTAGGCGGCCAAGCGTAAAAGACGCTCGGTCGCGGACTGTCTTGATGTGATGTCGGAAGGTCAGTCCATTGTCCAGGTACACACCCAGGTAACGGACAACTCGTTCCCAAGGGATCGATTTGCCGAACATCGAAATCGGAAGGCTCCGCGGGAGTACCGCGTTCCTCCGGAACATGATGGCAGAGCTCTTGGCGGGATTGACTTCGATCCTCCATTTAGTGAACCAAGCGCCGAGGGAATCGGCGGCGTTCTGGAGGGTTCGGATGATGGGAGCCTCGGTGCGAGACGTACAGTATATAGCTGTATCGTCGGCAAAGAGGGCCACGTGAGCCTGGAGAGGCTTGGGAACGTCGAAGGTGGGGATGTCGCTGGTGTACAGCGTGAACAAAATGGGGGAGAGCACGGAGCCCTGGGGGACTCCGCGCCACTGGTGCTACAAGCGGAAGGTGAGCGAGTACTCGTGTAACTGTAATGACAGCATAAGGGTATCAGCACAAGCCGCTGGTGCAGCTCAAGGCGCACCGCAACACCGTGCAGGTGCCGCGCCACTGGTGCTACAAGCGGAAGGTGAGCGAGTACTCGTGTAACTGTAATGACAGCATAAGGGTATCAGCACAAGCCGCTGGTGCAGCTCAAGGCGCACCGCAACACCGTGCAGGTGCCGCGCCACTGGTGCTACAAGCGGAAGGTGAGCGAGTACTCGTGTAACTGTAATGACAGCGTAAGGGTATCAGCACAAGCCGCTGGTGCAGCTCAAGGCGCACCGCAACACCGTGCAGGTGCCGCGCCACTGGTGCTACAAGCGGAAGGTGAGCGAGTACTCGTGTAACTGTAATGACAGCGTAAGGGTATCAGCACAAGCCGCTGGTGCAGCTCAAGGCGCACCGCAACACCGTGCAGGTGCCGCGCCACTGGTGCTACAAGCGGAAGGTGAGCGAGTACTCGTGTAACTGTAATGACAGCGTAAGGGTATCAGCACAAGCCGCTGGTGCAGCTCAAGGCGCACCGCAACACCGTGCAGGTGCCGCGCCACTGGTGCTACAAGCGGAAGGTGAGCGAGTACTCGTGTAACTGTAATGACAGCGTAAGGGTATCAGCACAAGCCGCTGGTGCAGCTCAAGGCGCACCGCAACACCGTGCAGGTGCCGCGCCACTGGTGCTACAAGCGGAAGGTGAGCGAGTACTCGTGTAACTGTAATGACAGCGTAAGGGTATCAGCACAAGCCGCTGGTGCAGCTCAAGGCGCACCGCAACACCGTGCAGGTGCCGCGCCACTGGTGCTACAAGCGGAAGGTGAGCGAGTACTCGTGTAACTGTAATGACAGCGTAAGGGTATCAGCACAAGCCGCTGGTGCAGCTCAAGGCGCACCGCAACACCGTGCAGGTGCCGCGCCACTGGTGCTACAAGCGGAAGGTGAGCGAGTACTCGTGTAACTGTAATGACAGCGTAAGGGTATCAGCACAAGCCGCTGGTGCAGCTCAAGGCGCACCGCAACACCGTGCAGGTGCCGCGCCACTGGTGCTACAAGCGGAAGGTGAGCGAGTACTCGTGTAACTGTAATGACAGCGTAAGGGTATCAGCACAAGCCGCTGGTGCAGCTCAAGGCGCACCGCAACACCGTGCAGGTGCCGCGCCACTGGTGCTACAAGCGGAAGGTGAGCGAGTACTCGTGTAACTGTAATGACAGCGTAAGGGTATCAGCACAAGCCGCTGGTGCAGCTCAAGGCGCACCGCAACACCGTGCAGGTGCCGCGCCACTGGTGCTACAAGCGGAAGGTGAGCGAGTACTCGTGTAACTGTAATGACAGCGTAAGGGTATCAGCACAAGCCGCTGGTGCAGCTCAAGGCGCACCGCAACACCGTGCAGGTGCCGCGCCACTGGTGCTACAAGCGGAAGGTGAGCGAGTACTCGTGCGACGGTAATGACAGCGTAAGGTCTCCCCACATTCTTCTTCACCACGATTCGATGACTAAACGACTATACGCTGTGAGACCAAAACTCTGAGACGCGGATCACTGGCGGTCAGCCTAGTGCTTATCACCGTATGCAAATGACATTAATAATGTAATGATATGACATCCTTATTTCATAGACATTTTTGACTGGCATGACTTCGCTTTCCATCGGGCGAAGGGAAGCCATTACGTCGAGTTTGTAGCGACACCTATCTCCACATCGCTACAACTATCTACACGTCGCTACAATATGCAATCACTAGTTCCGCCAGCTAACAACAGATAGCGATGTGAAATCCGTGGCTATAGAGAATGAAATCGCTCCATACAACTTGTATGGAAGACGTACAACTCACATACGAAGTTTTCATCACGACTCGCTATATATACAAAAAACCAAGATGGTCCATCGGACCGCGGTCCCCGAGCACGATCACCTAGCTCGGCGGAAGTACTTCCACTTTTCGTAGGGACAAGTCTGTTCCTACAAGCTACTATATAAAAAATACAGATTATTACAGTTTATAAACATTTCAATTCATCCACAGTATTTGCAAGGCAAGCGAGGCATAGAGAAGCCGCCGTTCGACCTGCCGGACTTCATCAAGAAGACGGGCATCATGGAGATGCGCGCGTCGCTGCAGGACAAGGAGGAGACCAAGACGCTGAAGGCCAAGATGCGCGAGCGCACGCGGCCCAAGCTCGGCAAGATCGACATCGACTATCAGAAGCTGCATGACGCTTTCTTCAAGTAAGTAGTTGTAGGATACAACGCTATGCTTAGGTGATGGCGTAGCTCTGACACCCGTATTCACAAACGTTACTATGCGGCGAGCGGACGCTAACGCAGTTACTAAAAACCTATTCATAGACAACACTTGAGTGCCGGTCGCCAGTGTAAATGCCTTTCTTTGCATAATGTTGTTAGTATTCATAGATAAGTCAATACTTATCCCTTGTGAGTATCACCTACTTGACTACCATGGGTGTCCTATGTGGAGATGTTGGATTTCACACATTCAAGGGACACTGATATCACTCATTCTAATGGCATTAGGTTCTTCGAGTTCGTTCTTTCGAGGGTGATACTAGGTGTCACTCATTCCGAAGGTCGCCCAGATGAGTGTCGCCCACATAGCGGACACTGAGTGACACTGAGCATCGATTATTCGATGGCGACTCTGGGTGTCACCCATTCGTGGGACACAGGTCTCCATTAGGTGTCATCCGTTCGAGGGTGACACTAAGTGTGCAATTGCGATGCGGCCGTATGCTTCGGCGTTACCCGAGTCCCTGCAACTTGCTGGCCACTGGTGACACAGGGGGGTTTAGTGGGTATGCCCTCCCATTTCGGGAGATGTGGGTCTCTCACACCATGTCACCTCCCCCTGTAGATGGCATGACGGTGCCTGATGCATTCCCCTCTAAAAAAAAAGTGTGCAGTTGCAGTTGAGGAACAACAGCAGATGGGAACTTGCTGTGATATTTTCATTGATCATATCTTATTATGTCTGGGTGTTAATTCTATAATTATAAAGTTCAGTTCTTTTTACCTGGTGAAATGTGACTGAATATTATTGTTTTATAATAAGGTACGGTCAGAAAACGAGAGTTTAACTCGTATATTTTGATCTTACTTAGTCTAGTGTGACAGCTAGCAACGTTGCATATTTCAATTTCTTTAAAAGTATTAGGTGCAGAGAAATAAAGCTACTGCTATGGTGTTAAGGTAAGCAATTGCATTTATAGAAAAACATATTAATTCTGTAATACAATACATACTGTTATTGCTTATTTAGAAGAAAGCTAATGCCTTAAATCACCTTTTAAGGAATTGAATCGTAGATCAATAAAAAATCTCTTTAATTAGCTCAAGCTATATTATCTTTTCCCTTGCCTTTGGGATTCTGTTAATCTTTTACCAATGATATTACATACTTGAATCACACACATCCTATCTTCCCTCCTATGGATGGAACAATATCATTGCAAAATTTTTGTTTGAGTCTTGTATTTGTCTCGGCTCAACATGCAAACATCTTAGTAACATACAAACCGTTCGACAGATGGCAGACGAAGCCCCGTATGACTATCCACGGGGACCTGTACTACGAGGGCAAGGAGTTCGAGACCCGTCTGCGCGAGAAGAAGCCGGGGGACCTCTCCGAGGAGCTGAGGACCGCGCTGGGGATGCCCGTCGGGCCCGGCTCGCATAAGGTACGCTTCCACCGTCTATGTACTTTGTTTGAATAGGCTACTGTACACTGTGTTTGGTTTTGTATGTAATGTTATGACTACCAGATAATTAAAATAACATCCAAAGCTTGTACTTTGTGTACCTACTAGACAACTCATAAACTTACTCAGGTACTTTTTTGTTGTAAATAAATAACCCAAGACATGCCACCCTGGGCCACACATCGCCATCTAGTTCCAAACTAAGCCGAAGCTTGTACTATGGGTACTAGTCAACTGATAAACTTACATAGATACTTGAGCCGTGGGTCCCCTGGATAAAGGTCGTGGGTTCGATTCTCCCACAGTACAAACATTTGTGTTTATGAACATATCTGTTTGTATCGGTCTGGGTGTTTACTATGTATAATATGTATTTATTTACAAAAAAAAGTATTTAGTACAATTTTTTAGTTTGGGGCTAGAGGGCGATGTGTGGCCCAGCGTGGCATGTCTTGTCATCTCTATTTATTTATTTATATCCTTCAGATGTTTGCCCTAAGTGGTATTCGCCACACTGGAGAGGCCTATGTCCAGTAGTAGACTGCATTAGGCTGATGACGATGAACGTACATGGACGTGTTCGCACAGGTGCCGCCGCCGTGGCTGATCGCGCAGCAGCGCTACGGGCCGCCGCCGTCGTACCCCAACCTGAAGATCCCGGGGCTGAACGCGCCCATCCCCGACGGCTGCGCCTTCGGCTACCACGCCGGCGGCTGGGGCAAGCCGCCCGTCGACGAGCAGGGCAAGCCGCTCTACGGGGACGTGTTCGGACACCAGAGCAGCGGGCAGGACGTGAGTGGTCTATTCAATTGCTAATAATAATAATAATAGTTTTGCTTGGCCAAAAGCCCGCAAAGCTGTAATTTTCCCTTATTTATAAAGAGCCAAAATGGAACAAAAGAATAAAATTTCAGATTTGTATCCATTTGTGTTAGTAAAAAACTTGTCTTATTTCTAGGATTAGGCTAGGTCTAGGCTAAGGGTGGCAAAGGGTGGGGCAGGAATACCGGAGATAGCCTTAGAGACTTAATCACAAATGTTTTCAATAAAATTTATAACAGCATATTTTAGCAAAGAAAAGCCGATGTCTGTAAACTCAGCGGGGCCCTGCCTTTAATTCGATCTACAGCAACAGTTTACCATCCGTTGTAATTAGTACCTTCCAAATCGTACAAATTAAAAATTAATATCTCAATAGTTTTACAAAAATCATTAATTTATACATAAATCATAAATTATTTTCCTTCGCCGTTTGAAGGATTTCAGACTAATAGTATACATTCCCGTATAGGGGCATATTAGTACCTTACAAATACATCGATATTATTTTCAAATTGTTATTATTATTTTATGAGAAATGCACCTACGAAACTTTTATCAAGCCAGCAGGACCCTATTACGTTTTGACGTTTTCAGCCCAGAAAGTCGCATTTCTTATTTGCATTTTATTAGTACCTCATATCAAGAAGTTTGGCAAAGTTTTTTTTATTTAAATACATACTATATGTTGCGTATAGTATGGGATAATTAAATAACATTCATGTCACAGGATGCAGAGGACCAAGATATAGACAGAACAATGTGGGGAGAGTTAGAGTCTGAATCCGAGGAGGAGTCAGAAGAAGGTAATTATGTTTGTGAACATAATATTTTATAAGATAGTGTGTATAGTTCATTCGCGTTAAGAAAATAGTGACTCATCACCACAGATATCTCCAATAGATACCGCACTTAAGATATCGCGCGAGAGGTAATACATCAGTGCAATGCAGGCGCGAAATACGCATGCGCTTAAAGTGCGTCAGTACCACGGTCAGTACTGACCAGAAGTCAGACCCGTGTGTATCGGAGACACTTTTAATAGTTTGTAGAACATAAACGTATGAATCTTAGTATTGAACTCCTTGGCGCCGGAGCTCAAGTTACGATGGAAAATATTTGACAGATGTTAGCTCGCGTTGATGTCTTTTTTCATGATCCCTTTCTTTCATTACCAATTTCACTATTTTTATCCCTTTCTAGCATAGACACGTTTGACAATAGTGTTACAATGTATTACTTTCAAGTATATCGATAATGCAAGATGAGAAAAATTTTAGTGTTTCTACTTTAGATTTCCAAAGTGTCCTGAGAGAACATTAAAATGGACAAATGCCGCACCCTGCTGTTAGAGACATTTACATAGGATAGTTTTCAATGTATGAAGGATAGAAGACGAGTAAATGAAAACTGCTGTGATTACTTCACATAACCATATTTATAACTATACTCATTTGAAATTTTTTTTTCCCAAGACATGCCACGCTGGGCCACACAGCGCCACCTAGCCCCAAACTAAGCCGAAGCTTGTACTATGGGTCCTAGACAACTGATAAACTTACTTAGATACATTTAAATATACTTATAAAGTCAAAACGGCAGTTGAAATGTATTATTTAACGTATGTATTTTAGTAAATTGATCATTTTACGGGATCTTGCCGTAAAATCATCCGACGAAGGTGAGGTGAACGTTGATTGGTTCAATGGCTCACGTGGCGTTATCCCGGCAACCAATCAGGGAACAGTGTATTAAGTTACGGGTAATAGTGCACCGTTAAATAGTACATTGAGCAACGATTGGCCCATTTGAGGACGATTTTACTTGTGTCAAAATCGTAAATTATTAAATGACTGTCAGGCTACCGTAAGTTGATTAACTAACTGAAATCCATTGCGTTAAATAATACATTTCCACTACCGTACCGTTGTTATATTCCGAAAGATAATCAACTACCTAGGAAATTGATCAACTTACGATTCTTGCTATTTTCCGGTGACATATATAAACATATATTTATATACATACATAGATAAATATCCAGTATTGCACAAAATACTGAAAAGGTGATACAGACATAATCTAGTCTAATATACCTGATTGGTAATTTTTCGATAAAATTATCGACATTGCACAATACAAATGTACATCACTTGAGAAATGAGTTACGTCCCCCGCACACCCTTCCATACCACCTGAAATTGACTCGCGAAACTCAAAGCAAAATGCCGAACATGCGGTATCTATTGGGGGTAATCTGTGCTCATCACCGACTGCCGGCCAAGCCACACCCCCTAGCCAATTAAAACGCTAGAAATTATAATTGGCTAGGGGGTGTGGCTTGGCCGGCAGTCGGTGATGAGTCACTATTTTCTTAACGCGAATGAACTATAATTATTATTTACCATTTCATATAAAAAAATTGTGTGGTGCAACCGACTGGTGGTGGAGTAACCATCATTCTGATGACGAACCGTCGGATTGAAGGCGCAGATAAATACTACAGGCCGATGACGGGCAGCAGCGTCACCCGAGCGTGGAAACACGCCTTGCTATCGCCAACCCGCCAGCCCAGAGTGGCGATTATGGTTATTTATGGTACCTCCAGAAGCTTGCCCTAGGTGGCGAACAGATGGAGAGGCCTATGTCCAGCAGTGTACTGCAATAGGCTGATGATGATGATACAATCCTCTTCCCTTCCTGTTACAATCCTGGGTTCTTTAGGCGAGGCGTGAAACGGCATCACAGTGGGGCGACAGGCGCGGTGGGTTTGTGCCTGTCGGCCCAACATTCTGACGTCACGACCGCTGTAAGACCATCCTGAACGCTCTTTTTATAAAAAAAAAATTCGAGTAAATAAATAACATGTTCCAATTCGGTTACACAGAGGAGTCCGGCGAGGAGGGCGACAAGCCGGGCGAGGGCGAGGTGGCGGGCGGCGTGGCCACGCCGGGCGAGGGGCTGGTCACGCCGCTGGGCATCAGCTCCGTGCCGCCCGGCATGGAGACGCCCGACACCATCGAGCTCAGGAAGAAGAAGCAGGAGTCCGACGTCGAGGGGTGAGTCACCTCTAAATATAGACCTGTAGGAACAGACATGTCCCTAAGTAAAGGATCCCGCCATACAACGACCTTCACCAAGACGTTTATTGGATGAAACTTTATTTTACTGAGATCGGCAACCAATATGCACTATATTTATTGACATATTAAATACATATAAAATAAGTTTCATCCAATAAACGTCTCGGTGAAGGTCGTTGTATGCCACTATTAATAAAGCCATAAAAATATTGCTCAATTTCCATACAGCTAGTTTTTTTTATTGAGTTTTACGGCTCTGGACATTTTCGTACAGCCAGTTAACGTCTGTATTGCCATAATAAAATACTTATTTTGTACATATTGGCTTCTACAATGTTTGAAGTTCAATGTACGACGCACGGTGGCGGCAGTTAGTTAAGACTAGCTGTTATTGTTAACTTCTATTGGTCACCTAAAATAGTGATAGTGAAGTAGCTTGGGAAGTGTTTACATCGAGAGATATTACATTGTAGTGTGTATTTAGTTTGATGAGTAATATTATTTGTTGACAGCGGGGACACGCCGGCGCTGTACCAGGTGCTGCCGGAGCGGCGCGTGGGGCTGACGGCCGGCATGATGGCCTCCACGCACGTCTACGACATCAACGCCGCCAACCCAGGTACAAGAGATTCATTATTTTTTATTATTATTAGTATGTACCTGTAACAGCAATCGACTGAGATTTTTATCTACCTGTGTAATTTATGTGTGCTGTCATTGAGAATACATTATTTAATTCCTGGAACTTTCTTCTCATAAAAACTAATCGTCATGAGTTTAGTAGCTTGTAACTTGACATTAGGTAGATAGTTTTATTAAACTTATCATTTATTTTGAACTAAAGTCTTCCCTTTTTTTTATTTTATTCAATAATAACTACCTATTACTTACAATATTTCTACCATTCAACAAAATACCCAACCTCTTGACTATCACAGAGTCTGTGGTAATCAAGGGGTGGGTCCATAAAATATTGGGAAGTTATGGAATAGTTAGATAGCAGACTTTTTAAGATGTATCTCTGCTGCACACCAAAGCACCGGGGCTGGCGTATATTGTTTCGGACGATTTGGCTCTGAGAAACTGCTTCGCTTCCAAGCCAAAACAAGGCATAGCTCGGCAGCTTTGCAGATTTTTTAAGTTGTATTCCGTGTCAGGCAAGCGCGGCGCGGCGGCGGGCGGCGCGGCCAGCGAGGCGGGCGCGGGCGGCGGCGGCGTGGACGTGGCGCTGGACCCGTCCGAGCTCGAGCTGGAGCCCGAGGCCGTGGCGGCGCGCTACGAGCGACACCTGCGCGAGCACCGCCCCAAGGCGCGCGAGGACCTCTCCGACATGCTGGCCGACCACGTCGCTCGCCAGAAGGTGACCCGTCCTGTCTATAATAAATGAAAATAAAAATCCTCCTACGCGCGTGTACATAGTTTTAGCGCATGGTTAGACCACCGGGACAGTCCCGCTTTTAGGCTGTGCGTCCCGCTGACCCCGGCGATCACAAAGATCCCGCCTTCGCAAAGTGACAAAACGAAATTTAATTAAGTTACATTTTATTTCGCACATGAAAAAAATGGGTGCAGTGGGCAAATCTGATATTATAAAATTAATTTGTTCAGCCGATAAATACCAAACTTTACCTAGAGGGACAAAATAGGTAATATTTTAGTGTCATCCAGATAATATGAGCAGGGCAGGCAAATGAATGTCATAAATCCTAATAATAAGAGCTAAGATTCACCAGGCCTGCGTTTTTCTCTGCGAACTTATGTGAATTCAGTTATTTGTACCTGGAGTTTGACGAGAACAATAAATGGAAATACATTTAAAAGATGACAATCAGAAAAAATATCACTAATAAGAATGTCAACGGTTTGTGAAACTAGTGATTTTTGATTCTTTTTTATTTTAATTTTGATATATTTTCATTCACAGAACAAGCGGAAGCGGCAACAGAATACGGATTCAAAACAAGCAAAGAAATACAAAGAATTCAAGTTTTAAGAGTGATAATAATATTTGTATAATTAAGTATAATAAACATAGTAATAAGCAATTTGTCTTCATTATTTATTATCATCAAAAGACAGTACATTAAATAAAAAATTACACAAGTAGATGTGTAAATATGTTCATTTCACACGATTTGAGAAACAAAACGACCACACATGAGGGTTACATTAAAACGAAATATAAAAGATAGTATATAACGTAATCTAGAGAAGTATAATTGACAGATTCGCCCATATTTCTAAAAACGTAATCTGTGCGCACACACACTGCCCGTTCAACGCAACACAATATTCCAGACAGCCCTCTAGAGATAATAAAAATGTACTAAATGTGTAAGAAAATATGTTCTGGTAACACTTAATTATTTTAATGATGCCATGTAAAAAAATAACTGTTAAAAGGGGAAATCAGGATAATTACCATGTTTTTTTTTAAAATAATAATTGGAAGCAGCCGAGCTATGTATGCGTTATCTTTTCTTGGAAGTGAGAATGGATCCGATCACATCAAATCAGATCCAGCCTCAGTGCCCTAAAACTCAAGCTCAAATATAAAACTCAAGCTTTTCAAATCAAAATTAACATCAAATCTAAAATTTTATGATGAGATAGGTTTAAGAGAAGTTTTCTAATCCGAGTCAATTTCAAGTTCACGTTCGTCACGTTGTCCTATATTACTTTAGCAAAAAACAAGGGAGTTGAATGATGAAAAACTGGCAACACTTTTAGTTTTTTTTTCTAAATCGTATGGACTTCGTACTTGTTGGAATTTGTTTTTATTAATTTTAATCAACTAGAAATAAGTTAATATTTTAGTTATAAGCGCAAATAAGCTTAAATAAATCAAAATGTCTCGTGTCCTAGTTGGAGTAAAGAGAGTTATCGACTATGCCGTCAAAGTAAGTACAACTGTGCAAAGGTTACTTTTCACTTGTTATTTTAAACTTTTTCAAGTTCATTGCGTTCACAAAGTAATTTTTTGAAGCTTTCCGATATTATTACGTAATAAAAACAGTATTGAAGTACATAAAAATGATTGATCTTTGTAAGATACACACATAAAAATGTGAATATTTTCCAAAGCAACTGCTGAACTTCTACCAACCTCTTATCTTTACAGAACACGCTTACAGAATGTATAATTAATTATCTTTCGTAGATATAGCTGTGATTCTCTTAGCAAATGTTTATTTTTCATTAAAAAATAATGCAAACTATTAGTAGTACCTATGGGGTGAACCCCAGTTGCAACCTGCCAAGTGCCACCCTAAACAATAAATCCTAAATAAATAGATCTAATATATTCATCTTATATTTCAGGTCCGTGTCAAGCCAGACAAGTCCGGAGTGGTGACAGAGGGAGTGAAGCATTCTATGAATCCCTTTGATGAAATCGCAGTTGAAGAAGCTGTGCGGATGAAGGAGAAGAAACTGGCCAGTGAGGTGGTCGCTGTCTCCTGTGGTCCAGCACAGGCACAAGTATGTTTAATATTATGTTATGTGTGTCTAGAATACCATTAGAAACTTGATTCAGAGAAGAGGTTATACTTTGCCTCTGAGGTATTTATGTTATAAACACTCCACCAAAGGGTTTTAGGCTAAAATCATGAAATTTGAAAAAGTATGATTACTAGACAGATTATATTATAGCTCAACCGCATCAGTTACCTTATTTGAAGAATTACACAACAGCATACAAAGGGGACTTATGCAAAAATACTAAAATGTTTTATAAAACAGGTGTTTTGACAAAATAGAAAATGTGTAACTTGAAAGATTAATTAGGTATAAAAAACAAATAACATAGTGGTTGTAAAATTGGTACCTTTTTTGTTTCTTGCGGTATACATAGTAGTAATATAAAATAGTTTATTTCTGCAAATAGATTCACTAGTAATACTTTTGTACGTCAGACTTTTTTCTTACCAGCAGTTTAGTATTTCTCATAGTTTGAGAAGGACTAATCACACACTGTTTTTAGCAACTTTTGACTTAAAAATTATCTCAATAAAAATTGTTTTGTTTCATACAGGAAACTCTAAGGACAGCTTTAGCAATGGGTGCCGACAGAGCTATCCATGTAGAAGTCGCTGGAGCAGAGTATGAGACTCTACAGCCCCTTCATGTGGCAAAGATTCTGGCTAAACTGTCTCAGGATGAGAAAGCTGATATTGTCATTGTTGGAAAACAGGTTGGTGCATATTTATTTACCTATTATTCTAAATCAATATTTAGTTGTGTGTTGTTTTGTAGATATTTAATACATGTTGTTTTTTTACAAAAAGAGCTTTTAGGATGACCTAACTCCACCATCACGGTCGACAGGCATAATAGAACAAACCCATTGCGCCTGTCGCCCTCACCCTGAAGGCCACTGAGTTTCCGTTTCACGCCCTACCCTAAAGAACCCACAAAAAATTGTAAGAAGAAGGGAACACATGAGTTGGAAGGGCATTTCATGACTTAGCTTACATGGGGCAATAACGAAGAACTAAACCAACCAACATCATCTGGATGGTATGGGAGTGGAAAGGAGAGGATGGGACGAGTTGGAATGTTGCAATAAAATGCCCCCTAAGCACACATTAGGAACCTGTCATTAGAATAGAATAGAAAAAATTGCAGCTATGTGACAATAGTCAGTCTAAGAAAGTATATGTCCACAGGTGTCTGTCGCATTTATTGGAAACAGTGAGATCCTTCCCCTACTACCTTGTAATATCTGTGTTATCTATTTCTAGGCCATTGATGATGACTCCAACCAGACTGCACAAATGACAGCTGCTCTGCTGGACTGGCCCCAAGGCACATTCGCCTCTAAGGTATGTACATCTGCTACTTTATAATAAACTTGTATACTCTATTAAACAGTATTTGATAACCTTTCACTGTTTGCTAATTATTATCTTATCATGAAATAGATAAAGAATATTTGGTAATATAATTAGATGTGTTATCTATATAAATATAATTTTTTAGAACACTATAAAACTACAAGTTCAAATTCAAAGCTTTATTTGCTCACTAAGTGTACAATGTAGGTGTCATTTCTAATAAGTATCTAGAAATAAGTAAAAATTGACTACCTATTCATGATACTATAATTATATGTAATAGTTAGACATGGTGCCCCACTTACCACCGTTCTAGTCTACTCAGAATTTCTCCTAAATAAAAACACATGTTAAGTTGGCCACATCTGCCAGGTTATTTCTTTATCAGTCAGTAGATTTTACTAAAGATTTCAACCAACACTTACAACCAGAAGGTTCAATAGTAATAAAGTCTACACATGATTGTTCAGTATTTATAATAATAGTAAAAGCTTTTATTTTAGGCAAGTTACAGTATGTATTAGCTTACATTTACACTTTCGTCTATTTCCCTTGTTTGGTAAAGGCTCCTCCATATTCTTCCAGGTTTCTCTTTATAGATAGATAGATATTCTTTATTGCACAAAAAAAAAACATTTATAGACAAGGTATTACAATCAACTAGTGGTACAATTTGGGCGGTCTTATCGCTAGTAAGCGATCTCTTCTCTTTCTCTTTTGTTCAGTACTTAACTTGCGCTAAATCACTACATCAGGTGGAGAAGACTGATGCTGGTCTGACGGTGACCCGCGAGATCGACGGCGGCCTGGAGGTGATCAAGACGAAGCTGCCGGCCGTGCTCAGCGCCGACCTGCGCCTCAACGAGCCCAGATACGCCACGCTGCCTAACATTATGGTAATTGTTACTGTTATTATGAAAAAGGCTGTTGATAAACCTGTGTTTTTTTTTATGCACCGGTATCCATTTTGCTTGGATTGATGTCCTTGATGAGATGGTTATGAAAGCTTTACTTCTTGTTGATATTGTTCATGTCGAAGACTGTAGCGGACTGTAGATTGATTATGTGGTAGTAAAGGCTGGTTTGAAGAAGAAAATAGAATTTATTTGTCCAAATTAGCCATATAATGTGTATTGATAGACTTGCCACACCGGAAGAGAAAGTTGACATAATAATTTATTTTTAATAGTTTAAATTTCGTGAGCAGATTATCATTTTGCAACTTTCAGCATGTAGATATTTTTGACTATTGAACTGAATGCATAGATTTATTATTCTAAGGGTTCATGATTATAATAGCTATTCCAATACAAATATATCTTCCAAACGGCTCAGCAGTTTGTCGTTAGTAGTTCTCTGTTTGTGGCTGAAGCACACATCATGCACAGCTTAAAATACCCTTTGTAGGGCGTAGTAATCCTGACGATTACAAATCGTTCACAGAAAGCCAAAAAGAAGCCGCTAAAGAAGGTGACCGCCAAGGACCTCGGCGTGGACCTCTCTGCGCGCATCAAGGTGGTCTCGGTGGAGGACCCGCCCGTGCGCCAGGCCGGCTCCATCGTGCCCGACGTCGACACGCTCGTCGCCAAGCTCAAGGACGGCGGACACGTCTGAAGCTCGCAAGTGTATGAAGGAGTAAGTGTGTCGATAATGTAGTTAAATTTGTTAATATATAATATACATATTTTTATGTTAGACTTGCGTTTCATTAATCGTTAAAAAGTTGCGTAACTATACCATCTGAAGCCCGTAGCAAGTTCTTAGGGAGCCCTGCCAGTAATAATTGTTAGGCCATTACTGAGCTTTTTGGCTGGGGCCCTTTCGGATCGGGGACATTTTGCCAGTTAGCCACAATGAATGCATGGTGATGCGTCAGAATGGCGGGTGTATACAGAATTTAGTGTTATACGAAAGATCGTAAAATAAGAATTTTTACTAGGTAAATAGGCAACCTCTGAACAGTTTGTTCCAAATCAGAATTAGAATTGCAATAGATTTTATACCATATGAAATTTTGACCAATCGCAAAGAGCAAGCGCCGGGTTCTGTACGAATACAACAATTAGCCACCTCATTTAAATAATTTTTGTGTTTATTATATTCTAGTGTAGTGGTTTCTTTCAACTTTTTCTTGGACTACCATGGGGTCTCCACCCCTAGGTTGAAAAGCACTAATCTAGATTTTACTACTACTATTCTCCCGAAACACATTTCATGGAAAACAGACAAAATAAATGCTGTAATACACGGTCAGGGAAAGGGATTCAATAAAATAAAATACAAGGTAGAATTAACACTTTCTGTATTTTCATCAGATTCGTTCTAGTTACCATTTTCGTCTATTGCTTCACTCGCCCCCTACGCGGCGTCTACATCAGAGGGCTAAAAGGCCACATTTATATACAAAATATAACGGTTATACAATAAAAAAGTAAATATATCTTTCGCCTTTAATTCACTTACAGTTTAAAAAGTTTTTCTATACTTGTCCAAGGGGTACACTAAAATATGAACAGTAGAATTTAAAAATTTAGCCATTATAAAATCTTCGCCGACAGTCAAATGATTTAAAGAAAACCACATAATTATGATATTATATTTATTTTAAGTAACTAACACATTGCCTGCACTGCTGTCTCGATGCTCAATACCAGAAGGCGAAAGTCTTCAACCAGTGTGCTTTCAGTGATTTTAGACTTTCCATTCATGCTTATGGCACTGAGAATGGGTAGGTCTAGCCGATAAATGAACTTAGGAGCCTCATATGCGTGGTCAAACATGCAAGCACAAAATACTTATGTCCAGCACACATCTTGAATTATGTAAGCCAGAGAATGACTTTCTGAGCATATTTATTTAGTGTAGCGAGTGAGACCGTCAGCTAAACGTATACCAGCGCGTTTGTCAGCTAAACGTACCCGGGGCTACGAACTAATACAGCGCCTCCCCACTATAAGGTTCGTACCAGACTATTTTCCCTTCTAAACAACCTGTGACCAGCATGTGGTACCTGGAACAAGAGAAGCGATTTTAGTATTTAGTTAAAATTATGCATATATGTAGATAGGGTTATATTTTCTCAATCTAGATACGAGTGAGCGTGTCAGCCAAGTTCTAGCCATTTGAGTCTAATTCTAGGGATTTGACTAATGTATGAGGAAATTATTTTACGCCTCAATAGCTTATTGTTTTATTTCACTTAAACTAGACTAAGATCAAATTAAAATGAACGTTAAGAAAGAATCCGAAAACGAGTTGTGATTGTGTAGCCCACCACAACAATTTTTTTTTTTTCCCAGTAAAAATGTAGTTCTATAATGATAGAACATGTATCTTATTGAAGGTTCCAAATATTGTTGAATAGGCTAAAACTTATTTACTTAGCTGAAGGTGGCCGAAGCCGAACGCCGTCGGTCACTAGGTATGTAGGACACCACTGCCTCTGAAACAGACGCGGCGCGGCGCCGCGGCGTGGGACGGCCCCATTAGCCAGGCTAGGACCCACCTCGGGTTGAACTTGGAGCTGACCACGAGGTCCTGGTGTATGCCGAGGCTCTGGCCGACGTCCACCATGGGCGCGGGGGCGTTAAGGCGTGGGGCGGCGTGCGACAGCTCGGCGCAGGACGGGTCCAGAGCCAACAGCCGCATGCCCCTACCGAACGGCGAGCAGACCAGCCGCCCGTCCGCCGAGTAGCACAGCTCCTGCGCACCACGACACGACGCAAGCCGATTACAATAAGACTTTAGACGTTATGGCACGCTTTTGAATGTGCCGGAATATTTTTAAATGTTCCAGTCCAGATTCAAAAGTTCAAGTTTCACAGATTGTTTTTAAGCATTGATCTGTCCTATTGGCGGAAGTATAAAGTGGGTGGGCTTACGGTAAACAGTCTTTTAAAGGAATCTGTTTGGAAAGGAAACTACCGGGAATACATCAAATTTATCAGAAAGAATACATCAAATATATATATTAACTACTTTGAAAAATCGCTACAAAAATTTTATGCAAAATGAGACGCGGCACTATAGGTTTGCAAACTTGATCGCAAAAGTGCATTTCGAAAACGTAAAATTCATTCAAAAACATTATACCATGCATGAACAGACGACTTCCCAACAGGTGACGTCCCAAGGAAGTCGCATGTTGTATTTTACGCCTTAATTTGTAAATTACGGCTTTTGGGCTCGTCCATTTGTTGTGCTTTTGAAATTGTGATAACACAGAATATTAACGCTAAGCTAATAACTGTTTTTTTCTTTAATTAAGTATTCTATTGATCGCAAGACAAAAAAATTGTGAAAAATAACCTATTAATAATAAAATAGTTATCTACTATATAAAAATAAGTCGGGTTTTCTTCCCTGACGCTATAACTCCAGAACGCACGAACCGATTTCCACGGTTTTGCATTCGTTAGAAGGTCTCGGGCTCCGTGAGGTTTATAGCAAAGAAAATTAAAGAAAAAAAATTTACAGCCATCTGGTGGCGAAACGGAGTTCGCCGGGTTTGCTAGTTATTATTAAAAGCGATTGTACTTACTTTGATAAACCCTTTGCCCTCGTTCGTCTCCTCTATGTAGTAGAGGAGCCTGTCGCGATTCTGTCGGATGTAGTGCCGCGTCGCGCTGTCCTCTTCGCACGGCGTCTCTCTCTCTCTGGCCGGCGTCTGCCCTGACGTTGAAGGTGATGTGCTGTAAAAAAAGAGGTCGTTTAAAAATACAAATAACCAAAATGAAAATAGAAGGATTACATCAATAATTATAGATACTGTTCTAAATATGTAAAGTTAATAACTATAGTATAGAGCTTCCTATGTAATTTTGACTAGCCTTTACCGATCCGAGGGAACATGCCGCCTAACCCTATGTATTTGAAGCGGTAATGTCGAGTGTAAGCGCGTAGGTATGCTGGATGGAGGCGAAGTCATGGCTATGTTAATGCCATCGCTATGAGTACCTGTCCCCGTGCCGCTGTATGGTGATGCCGTCGCTACGAGTACCTGTCCCCGTGCCGCTGTATGGTGATGCCGTCGCTATGAGTACCTGTCCCCGTGCCGCTGTATGGTGATGCCGTCACTATGTGTACCTGTCCCCGTGCCGCTGTATGGTGATGCGGTCGCTATGAGTACCTGTCCCCGTGCCGCTGTATGGTGATGCGGTCGCTATGAGTACCTGTCCCCGTGCCGCTGTATGGTGATGCCGTCGCTATGAGTACCTGTCCCCGTGCCGCTGTATGGTGATGCGGTCGCTATGAGTACCTGTCCCCGTGCCGCTGTATGGTGATGCCGTCGCTATGAGTACCTGTCCCCGTGCCGCTGTATGGTGATGCCGTCGCTATGAGTACCTGTCCCCGTGCCGCTGTATGGTGATGCCGTCGCTATGAGTACCTGTCCCCGTGCCGCTGTATGGTGATGCCGTCGCTATGAGTACCTGTCCCCGTGCCGCTGTATGGTGATGCCGTCGCTATGAGTACCTGTCCCCGTGCCGCTGTATGGTGATGCTGTCGCTATGAGTACCTGTCCCCGTGCCGCTGTATGGTGATGCCGTCGCTATGAGTACCTGTCCCCGTGCCGCTGTATGGTGATGCCGTCGCTATGAGTACCTGTCCCCGTGCCGCTGTACGGTGATGCCGTCACTGAGTACCTGTCCCCGTGCCGCTGTATGGTGATGCCGTCACTATGTGTACCTGTCCCCGTGCCGCTGTATGGTGATGCTGTCGCTACGAATACCTGTCCCCGTGCCGCTGTATGGTGTTGCCGTCACTACGAATACCTGTCCCCGTGCCGCTGTATGGTGATGCCGTCGCTACGAGTACCTGTCCCCGTGCCGCTGTATGGTGATGCCGTCGTTATGAGTACCTGTCCCCATGCCGCTGTATGACTATGCGGTCGCTATGAGTACCTGTCCCCGTGCCGCTGTATGGGGTTGCCGTCGTTATGAGTACCTGTCCCCATGCCGCTGTATGACTATGCGGTCGCTATGAGTACCTGTCCCCGTGCCGCTGTATGGTGATGCCGTCGCTATGAGTACCTGTCCCCGTGCCGCTGTATGGTGATGCCGTCGCTATGTGTACCTGTCCCCGTGCCGCTGTATGGTGATGCCGTCGCTATGAGTACCTGTCCCCGTGCCGCTGTACGGTGATGCCGTCACTGAGTACCTGTCCCCGTGCCGCTGTATGGTGATGCCGTCACTATGTGTACCTGTCCCCGTGCCGCTGTATGGTGATGCTGTCGCTACGAATACCTGTCCCCGTGCCGCTGTATGGTGTTGCCGTCACTACGAATACCTGTCCCCGTGCCGCTGTATGGTGATGCCGTCGCTACGAGTACCTGTCCCCGTGCCGCTGTATGGTGATGCCGGCGTTATGAGTACCTGTCCCCATGCCGCTGTATGATTATGCGGTCGCTATGAGTACCTGTCCCCGTGCCGCTGTATGGTGATGCCGTCGTCGAGGCGCGAGCGCGGGAACAGTCGCTCGGCGTTGGCTCGCTGCGAGCGGCGCAGGACGCCGGGCGGCGCGATGCCCGTGTTGATGCCCATGATGCGCTGCATGTTGAAGTTGCGGCCCACCTGCCCTCTGCGGACGGCGCACTTGTAAACGCCAGGTATAAACGCTCGTACTGATCGTGCACGACTATTTGAGTACCGGTCTGCGCTAGGAAGCAGTTTCCTGTACCTACCTACAGTATTCTTGGTATCATCTGAGGTATCTTTCGGGAATGAGGAAGGGTAATAATAAAGCTAATGCAACCAAAACATACAGTCATTTTGTCATTGCTAATTATGACACGATTGGTTCATAATGTTGCGTTAGTTTATTTACTTGATGTCTTTGCTTGACCGCAATTGTCCGCGAAAACTTAAGTTTCTTTTTTGAGAATTCGAACGTGGCACACATACATAAATAAGAGATATTTAAAAAACTAGAAAACTGTTACGTCTTGACAACTTTTAGTTTCCGAATAGTCGTGAACAATCGTACAACAATAACTTCCATTCATTCAACGTTAGGATATTGCATAAACCATTCATACGAAGACAGAAGGGTAACTTTCAATCCCAATTCACAGAAACATCACATAATTTACCTACACACACTCGTGACAATACCTCAGAATTGAACGCATTCATGCATATGCATGTGTATAACCTCGAACTAATCTACGTTAATCTAATATAGGGTTGCCATAAGTTTGAGGACTCAGACCGGGACATTTCAAGAAAAACTAGTGAAGATAGAAAATAGGTTATTACAACAATAAGTAACTTTAAGAGCTTAGTCCTTAAGGCTAAACACAAAACAACTTTTAGCATAGCTATTCAATGCTAGCGAAACGGACAGTGTCGGCGCTTACGTCGTTCTCTCCACATACCATTAACGTAAAACTAGTTTAATAGAGCTCGTTTATTTTAGGTATATTACTGTTTATCAAGACTAGCCCTCTATAAAACTATGCTTTATAAACTGAAACCATTTTCTCATCGGCCGGGACACCATTCTTCGAAACGGGACGCATGGCAGCCCATTTTTTACCGACTTCAAAAAAAAGGAGGTTCTGATGTTTGATGATATCACATATCTCTGAGAATTGTAAACCGATTTGAAAAAAACTTTTTTTGTTTCAAAGGGTGTTGCTTCCTAGTTGGTCCCATGTAACCATATTGAAGTCGGTTTCTTTTGCTAAAAAAATCTGTTTTATAAGTAGGTGTAATAAATGTCTACTATAAACGTTTTAACCGATTTCAAAAAAAGGAGGAGGTTCTCAATTCGCCTGAATTCTTTAAATTGCCAAAATAATAATAGTATCAGTGACTGCGAAATGCATTCTCTTGAGACCTTCACCGTCTGCCACAGGAGGGGGACAGACGCTGTGGTGTGTGGTGCCAGGTTATCCCACTTAAAAAAAACTACGTATGGCAACCCTAATCTAACCACGTGTCACACTCGCTTACCTGCTATACAACTCTTGCAGCGTTCTGTGCTGCTTGATGGTAATCGAGGCCTCCCATACGTCGTTCTGTATACTGGACAGTCCTTGCTAGAAAAGAAAACGTCACTTCCACATTATATGTACCGAGGGGGGGTAGTACCTAGCGGGTATTCGTTTTCTTACACCGGCCAGCCGCGCGCCCGCGTCGTCCGCCGCCGCGGACGGCCCGGGCTCCGGTTCAGACTCGTCTCTGTCTTCTTCTCTCTCCGTTCTCTCTTCTCTTGGACTTTCGGAGGTGGACCTGAGGAGGAATTGCCTCGTTTATCTAACGGCATTTACAATTAGTTGTATTTCCTTAAGTTTTAAAGGGCTAAATTTAAATTTTGTAATGTTTAAATTATTTTCAAAAATTTATAAACTAAAAGGTCTTTGTAACATAATCATGTCATACTAGTAGGGCAGGGTCCTGGTGACCCAAGGCACAGGGTTTTCCCTAGTTTGGGCACCAGTCCCCGCTGTTGCTTTGTTTAGTGTTACTTTTAGTTAAGGTTTAGTTTTAAAAGCAACATTGTGGGAAAGAAATAAATTATTTTATTATTATTTATTATTTTAATTTTACAAAACACATAGGTAGATAGATAGATATTCTTTATTGCACAAAATACAAACATTTATAGACAAGGTATTACAGAAAACTAGTGGTACAATTTAGGCGGTCTTATCGCTAGTAAGCGATTTTTTCCAGACAACCTTCAGGTAGATGAAGTGTGCTATTCTGAAGAGAGGGGCAAAGTCGTGCGAACTGTACCGGTAGGTACCATAGATTTACAAAGTAAATAAATAAATAACCAAAAGCATGTTAGTGTGGGCCAAACATCGCCATCTAGCCCCAACCTAAGCCGAATCTTGTACTATGGGTGCTAGACAACTGATAAACTTACTTAGATACTTTTTTTTTGTAAACAAATACATAATCAAACAACCAGACCAATACATGCACACTAATGTTTGTACTGCATGGGAATCGAACTCACGATCCATGGCTCAGAAGTAGAGGTCATTACCAAATGAGCCAACGTGGTGCGTAGGGTTCATGGAACCAGGGGTCCATGAGCGTCGACAGGGGTCGACGACGCTGGTGTGACAAAAACATAGCTGGTGTGTGCTGGGGGCGGTACAGTCGTGATCACTATTGCAGGTACAGTCGCGATCACTATTGCCGGTGTATACTCACTGTGCTCGGCTACTCGGCGCGGGCGCAGCCGGTGTGACGGCGGCGGGCGGTACAGTCGCGATCACTATTGCCGGTGTATACTCACTGTGCTCGGCTACTCGGCGCAGGCGCAGCCGGTGTGACAGCGGCCTGCGGTTGCGGCGGGCGGTACAGTCGCGATCACTATTGCCGGTGTATACTCACTGTGCTCGGCTACTCGGCGCAGGCGCAGCCGGCGTGACGGCGGCCTGCGGTCGCGGCGGGCGGTACAGTCGCGATCACTATTGCCGGTGTATACTTACTGTGCTCGGCTACTCGGCGCGGGCGCAGCGGGTGTGACGGCGGCCTGCGGTCGCGGCGGGCGGTACAGTCGCGATCACTATTGCCGGTGTATACTTACTGTGCTCGGCTACTCGGCGCGGGCGCAGCGGGTGTGACGGCGGCCTGCGGTCGCGGCGGGCGGTACAGTCGCGATCACTATTGCCGGTATATACTCACTGTGCTCGGCTACTCGGCGCGGGCGCAGCGGGTGTGACGGCGGCCTGCGGTCGCGGCGGGCGGTACAGTCGCGATCACTATTGCCGGTATATACTCACTGTGCTCGGCTACTCGGCGCGGGCGCAGCGGGTGTGACGGCGGCCTGCGGTCGCGGCGGGCGGTACAGTCGCGGCCGTAGCCTCCGCACCAGTCGTCGCGCCGCCACGCGCCGCGGCGACGCACGCGCCTCCCACGAGTCGCGCGTGCCCTTTTCGCTGGTCTCCGGGTACGGCTGGATGTCGTGGATGCACGACCACTGCGCATACAATATCACGATATTAGGAAATATCAAACAATATTTGACGACCAGTGAATGGTTCAGTTTGGAGGATGTAAGGGAGCAGCCTATCATCTTTTCGCTCCTAACCAACCTCACCTGTCCGTGATGGATCCTGCTGAATAACAAACGAGGCGCTGGCAACCGGCTGGTGACGGTATAACTATCACAATTGAAGCCAATGAACGCGTAGCTAAATACCACATTGGCATCACTTATTTATTTGTTACTGAGGGAACAGATTGTCTGGAGGAGATTCCAGGTAAATTTTGATGCCGGTGATGCCAAACAAAATAAACTTTCACATCACTTTTAAAAGGAAATTGTCAAAAATTATAAAATAATTACCTCAGATCGATCATCGTGACTAATGTTTCTACTTAACGCGCTCCAGCCTTGTGGATGTATCTGCAAAAAAAAAATAGTATAATAAGTATTTTTCATTATTTGTTCAACAAATGAGTATGTACTAGTAAACAGTACAATTCCACACAATACGCCAACTCCCTTCGGTGTTTTTTTTTTCTTTTTATTATTTAGTAGCTCGACATTATGGCTTTCCTACGCCTGATGGAAAGCGAAAGAAAAATGAAAAAAAAAAAATGAAAAATGCTTTATTACTATCAGAAAAACCTAGACTATACAGTTGATGGTAGTTTAATCATGAAAGTATATAAATTGCACAAGTCTAAGGAGTAAAGAATGGAACAGAGGATCCCAAACTAGGCTTAGCCTGTATCTTGGGTAACCAAAAATAATTATAGTTATAGTAGTAACAGAGCATATAATAAATACTACAAAATACAACTTATAAAGCTAACAGTGCCAGTTTGGTGGGTGAGTTGAAGGTGTATGTGTAAAGAGAAGCCAAAGTCGCTGTGACAACTGGCAAGTAAATAAATGTAGTATAATGAACGGATTGACAGACACCTGTAGCGAGCTGACGACTTTGGCGTCGTTCCCGTCCGGGAAGTCGGACACGAACTCGATGCGGTTCTCCTTGCGCGTCGGGTCGAACAGGTGGTCGTACATCGCCGCGATGGGGATCAGCTGCTGGCTCATCTGCATGAGCCGGTACAGGTTCGGCTGTTGAAACATATTACATTTAATAAGGCGATACTGTGGTGCATCGTAGGGCGTAGCTCCTCGCTCCAGTGACGCTGCTAACCGTCATGGGCCCTTGGTATCTAAATACCAGTCTATAGTTTGCATTTAAGAGAGGTAGCGCATAGCGAATCTTCGCTCGAATTGAGCCGCCCGTCCGGGCAAGGACCTCCACCCTATAGAATACCGCAGTTAAATGACCTCTGGGTCGTGTTTCTGCCGGTGAGTAGGGTTTCCGGAGCTCGTGGGAGGTTAGGGTTTGGCCGGCATGGCGGTGGCAACTGACAGGTAACTGACCAGTTACTTGCCAGTTGTCACAGCGGCTTGGGCTTCTCTTTCGCTTTCCATCAGGCGTAGGGAAGCCATTATGTCGAGCAACTATAAAAAAAAAAAATTGTTTGTGTGGTGAATTAAAGGCTTACCTTACGCCTTTAATTCACGTGTGTTAGAGCTTATCGCGTTTTGCAATGTAGAGAGCCAATTAATTGCATAGCGGAATGTGTATGTTATGGACCAAGTGATAAATGGAGCATTATATATAATGCCCGGGCATTATGATAAATGGCCAATATGAGAAGGCAATTTGATAATAATTATTAAAATAATCAAATTGACCGGGCATTATGAATTTTGTTTATCACCTTTTGGGCAGAGTGATAAAAACATATTTAATAACTATATCGCAGTCTCCATTTGGAGTGTTACCCCTCCTGGTCCTCTGTAAGGCTCGCGTGGGGGCACAGGCCCAACACTCCTTGAGATAATTTAATATGTGTATGTGATACTCAGGCCATACATAATTTCTGATTGCTCCAAATATCGCACTTAGATAATACACGGCAAATGCAGCACTATTGCATAATGATGGGAACTAAGTTATAGGACTATTATTTAATTGACAGGCCCTGTGTACAGGATAACTGGGCCATTGGTGTGATATAACGAACGTTAGCCATTTAATTTTTATAAGGTATGGAAGTACCTAAAGGGTGAAAACGGAACCCTATAAGTTTTCAAATTATGTATATCTGTTCGCTATAATAACATGATGATGTTGCAACCAATATTAAAAACATAATAAAATAAATATTCAAGGGGCTTCCATACACGCGATTGTTGGCCAATAAGACATTTATATTTGTTAAAACGTGATAGATCAAAATAATATAGCTACTACACTACAGTTATGTACAGTTGCACCACGTTAATAAGTCCCTTCGGCAAACATCGTACGTAAAACTAAACAAAAACATATTTTAGCGGATGCAGCGATCTCCGAATAAGTGATTAGTTACGCGCGCGTCACTCCTCCTTGCTTTATTATCAAATTGCCCAATTGTCAAGTAGCAGTGCAATAATGACTGGGCAATATGATAAATAATGAAGTTTAGATAGTAATTATCATTTTTCCCAATAGAGATTGACGTTATTCATAATGCCCGAGCATTATAAATAATGCCCGCATTAATCACTTGGTCCATAACATGTATAATGTTGTTCTGATACAAGTGCTTAACCTACTTACTTTGGGATTGGATGGAATAATGTATGTGATATCATCATTATCAGCCTATTGCATTCCACTGCTGGACATAGGCCTCCTAGGCTACCTAGGGCAAACATCTGGAGGATATACCCATAATCGCCACGCTGGGCAGGCGGGTTGGCGATCGCAGGGCGTAGCTTTTTGCTCCGGTGACGCTGCTCGGCTGCACCAGTCGGTTTGCCAAAGCCTCGTTTGTTGTTCAGCAGGATGCACCACGGGCAGGTGAGGATGGCTTGGAGCGAAAAGGTGATAGGTAGCTCCCTTATATCCCCTATGTATGTGATAGGGTTGTTCGAACTATTGGTAGTTTAACAATCTATAGCTTTTATCCGAATAAGATTTGCCTATCTGAATAAGATATGAACTATACTTCAGACCCAAACAATACTGACATACATGATGGCAATACTAGTATTGATAGTATTGCTTGGTTCCGAGCTATTGATACTATTTTTATGATGTCAACTATCGAGTGACTATCAATTGGCAACACTAATACATATGCGATGTTGTCTGATATTTATTTATTGCTAGCAAACTGTTCTGGCTTCGCATCTGGGTACATAAACCTTCCTGTTGAATCCCTCTATCTATTAATAAAATAGCATTAAAATTTGTTGCATACTTCTAAAGATATAAGCATAAATTGGATCAGACAGAAAAAAAGCGACTTAGTTTTATCCTGTGTGTGTGTGTAGTGATTTATTTACCATACCTTGAACCCATGTAAATGCTGCGCCAGTGTAGAAAGATTGAGATCGTGTATGATGACCAGGAGCCCGCCCGTCGTGCACATCACCATCTGCCGTGCGTCCGGCGACAACCGACAACGCATCAAGCCCGATGCGTGGAATACTCTTTGATATACTAAATTGAATTCTGTGAACAAGGACATAACATTACATTGAAACAATAGGGATGTATTTACACTATTTTCCCCATGTGGATAAAAAAGGGTTAATATTTGTATACAAACCTGTGTATGAATTAATATCCCATGTGTAAATGCTTCCATCTAAACCTGAGGTCACTAAAAGTTTATCCTTAAATGAGAACTCTATATTTTTTACCCAATTTGAGTGACCAAATAAAGACCGTATTTTCTTTTTCAGATTTCTAACATCCCATAAAGCTATTGTTGTATCGTCTGAGCAGGTCGCAAACATCCGTCCATCTAAGAATCTGTGAAGGCATTGTTTATATAATGAGTTTTGTGTTGCAATTTTATGTTAAAAACTAAATGTTGTGTTTTGTATGCAAATAGTCTAGAGCCTGAGATAGGACATGGGCTACTTTTTAATGTGATAACAAAATTTTTAAGCAATTAAAAACCAACTTTTGGTGACAATGGGACCAACTAGGAAGTAGACCCTATCCAACAAAATTGGTTCACAATTCTAGGAGATATGTCATAACAAACATACAAAAAAAAACAATTGAATTTAGAACCTCCTTATTTTTTTTTAAGTCGGTTCAAAAATGGGTTCTTATCCACACAAAGTTGAGGACACAAATAACTATTACTACCACCTTCAATAATGGTTAGAAATGTACTGAAAGGCCTTATGCATATTCTTACTTGACACAATTAACACAGTCTGAGTGAGCTCCATGTACAGAGTGGATTTTTTGATGTGTGAGAGGGTCAAAGATTTGTATGCATTTTTTCTCACAAGCTGCTACCAGCAGGGACCTGAAATAAATTACCATTTTTATATAACCTTAGGTATTTGAAGTTCCAAACAGTTTTTATGTCATAATTTATTTGTATAATAATTAGTGGTAAGCAATTAAGTGTAATTAAAGAATTCCTTATTGTGGCATGGAAATATGTTAGTAAATTATGCTATGAAGTCTAAAATAAAAGGCAATGTCAAGGCCTCGTTGTAATAGCAAATACAGCGAGTTATACTTACCCTTCCGGGGAAAACTCAAGGTTGTATACGCCTCCGGTAGGAAGCGAATGCGTCGCCTGTTCGCTGTCCCATGAGGCTATGGGCTTCATGCCGCAATACAAGCTCCGAGCCAAGGCATCCCCAGCTCCTACGGGAGTGCCAAACCCCAATTCCTTGTTCAGAAGCCGATAAGGGTTGAAGGCTGAGTTTCTTGCCATAAAAATCGAATCGTACTTGTTGGCCATTGTGATTGCACCTTAAACTAAGTTGAAAAGATAAAACACCAAAACTTGTTATTAAGTACACAAC
The DNA here is from genome assembly GCA_031163375.1 of Conogethes punctiferalis. NCBI lineage: Eukaryota > Metazoa > Arthropoda > Insecta > Lepidoptera > Crambidae > Conogethes > Conogethes punctiferalis. The sequence continues at coordinate 4,553,657 of CM062093.1, forward strand.
ATAGCAGCAGTAATAAATGCAACGTTATAGAAAATAATTTAGAACTACATGGTATTATTCTAAAAATCGATTTCTAAAATTGCTCAAATCTCTCAATTTGGTCCAGTTTGACATTTCTTCACTGATGATCTGACAGTTGCTGTCACATTTTTTTATTTTTAATTGTTGTTTCCTTGGCACTACATACCTAGGTATAGTGAGTTTAAAAAATTGCCACTGAGCACTCCAAAGTTGAGTCGTTAGCCGTAAATTTTTGGTACGGGTAATGGCGTATGTAAGGGATTAATGGGAGTGACCCATCATCTTTTCGCACGAAGCCACCCTCATCTGTCCGTGGTGCATCCTTGTCGAGGCTCTGGCAACCAACTGGTGGCGGTATAACCATCACGATTGAAGGCGTAACTACCACATACCGATGATGGGCAGCAGCTTCACCGTAGCCAGAAGCTACGCTCGGCGATCACGAACTGGCCTGCCCAGCTTGGCGATTATGTGTAAGATGTTTGCCAAAGTGGCAAGAGCTAGAGAGGCCTATGTCTAGCAGTGGACTGCAATAAGGCTGACGTTGTATAATTGAGTATGGTCCGCATACCTATCATGCTCCTGTACCGGTACCTGAAGTGGCATCAGCTGCAAGTTATCTGAATAGACTGGTGTCGTGGCGGCACGTAACTAACCAAACCACAGCACATATGGGCAAGGTAGGTAGGTCTGACCAGAGAGTCAACATGGGGCTTGTTACTACCTACCTAAAGCGTCTCACAAGAACAGACCATTGTTTAGAAACACTTTAGATGAAAAAAGAAAACATGAATACAAAAGAAATCAATTTTATTAATAAAATAATTCTTGCTACTTAGTCTAAAATGTCAATTTATCTTAAAGCTATACAAATTTATTAATTTCATAATTTAACAAGGTTTTCATAACATGCACACACATCACCACGTGTTGGGTGGCAACAGTCCGTTTGGTGGGGAAATCTGACCAGTTGATATAACATTCTGTAGAAAAACTTCCAGTCTTGTTTTAGGGCCTCCCTCATCTATATTTTGTAATATTGCCAGATAGTCAGTACTGATCAATTTTATAACTTTTGTGAATTGTTTCCCATAGTGCTTGAAGAACTCTGAGCCACAAATAGTGAAGAAATCTGTCAATAAAGTGGCACAAATATCCGGCTCTGGCTTCAAATTGATAAATGAGGCTAACCATTTCCAACCATTGCTTAAGCCATGTGGGTTGCTTACATTGATAAATCTAGGCATTCTAGCTGTCCAAATTGCACAATAAAGCCTAAATATACCAGACATTCTTCTCAGGAATTTGTCTTGTTTTTCTACAACCCCTTCGTCATTATAAGTGTAGCCCCTGGATAAATAAAACTCTTTGTCTGTCTGACCTGCTTTCTGTGGCAAAAACATTGGTACAATATAAGGGCATTGTTTATGGAAATTTGCTTCTAGGAGTTTTCCAAATATGGGGAATTGGGACCACAGAGCAACCGTCACTGCGGCAAGAGGGAATGCTGCCTCTGGGTTACTAGACACCAGAAGGTCCCCTTGCCGCACAATCTTCTTTGCCAGCAGAGCTGTGCAGTAGTACAGCCCTTGAGGATGCTGGGTAGCTGTCACATATATATCCAGCACTTGGACTCTCTCACCCTTCAGTAGTTTAGACAGTTTATCAAACTTGTCCCGTATGTGGGAGCCATTCACAGACGATAAGGCATTGATTGGTGTGTTGACAGCTTTCTGACAGTCAAATCTGAATTTCTTTAAGCTTGCATTTTCCAACAACTCCTTGTACTGGCTCTCATAATAGTCAAGGAAAGTCTCAAGTTCCTGGAAATAACTGTAGTTCTTGGCCGAGTAGAACATTGGCTTAGTTGATTTAGCAGCGACTGCAGCCTGTTTCTCAGCTGCTTCCTTTTCGGCTGCTTTTAGTTCCTCCGCTTTCTTTTGTTCAAGTTCTTTTTTCTTTTCAGCTTCTTCTAATTCTTTTTGTTTATTAATCTCTTGTTGCTTCATTTTGTTGATCTCATCAACAACTTTTCTCCTTATGATTTCTACCTTTGATGATAGCACTTCAGTTTGTTTGACATCTTCATCAGTAATAGCACCAGTTTTGCAAGCTTCCATTATTATGGTTATATTGCTTATAATGGTATTTATAGCCACAATATACTTATCTATTACAATTTTAGCTAAGGGCTCAGTCTGCAGCAAGTTGGTAAACTCATTGTAGCAAATACATATCTTAGTGTGGCTGTCTGTGACCGCAGCAAAGCGTGCTGTAGCTCTGTTTTGTTCCTCTAATATTCTATTCATATTCTCCATTGTTTGCCTCTTTATGATCTGTGTTTGTTGTTCATCAAACTTTGCTTTCTCAAGCAAAGATACATTATCGTTCTCTTGAAGACTTTTCAGCAGTTCCATTTTCCGTATTCTTCCCTCCAATGCTTTACGTTTGCAATCGTCACTCTGCTTGTTCCAGTATTTTTTCATTGCGTCTGCACGGTTCGTAAGCAATCTTTCGATTAAATCATTAAACAATTCCTCCGACTTTTCTTGCATCGTATTATCAAATTTCCTCATGAACAATGTGTACCTGAGATCATCACGTAGTTTCTCTTCGGTCAACGATTCATCTTCAGAAACTATTTCGCGCTTCATTTTAGGTGTTTCTACGGGGGTTTCTTGTTTTTTAACAGGGCTGTTGGGTCCAATTGTTACTTCTTTTACTAAAGGACTTATTTCAGCAGCGTTTGTAAGTGCCGAAATCCGAAGGCGCTCAAAATCAGCTAATGCATCGTTTAACGACATATCTCCTTTCTTTGTACTACCATTTAAACTTATTTCTTCTAAAGAGTTGTAGGTGTCGTTCATTTTATTTTAATTGTAGATACATTAGATAGAAATTGTAGTAAATATTCGTTTAATTACAAATTATTTTCCACTTTGGGGCGCACAATCTGATCGCATCGCAGCGCAGGTACAAAATATTGGACAGTGACATTTTTTTTTATAATGGACTGACTGACAGTTTGTTACGGCCTAGGATTTAACGAATAAAATGTTGGGGTAAATAGCTTTTTACCCTAAAATATTTGAAACCTGTGAGTATCTGACTTTATAGAAATTTATAGACTTTAAAGAAAAAAGAAAACAAAAAAACATTGTCTATGCTCAGAAAAACGCGCGTAAATATGACATTTGACAGCTGTAACGAAGTTTATTTTTGTGGTTATGTTTTGGCTGGAATTGTATTAGTTATTTAGATTAATTTCCCAATATGGTTCTTCAAAATACTGGAAAATATAGAGCTGACAGAGAAGATTCAAAAAAGAAAGATGCAGGCACATCTTCAGGCGGGAGGTCTGTTGAGTTTTTCTACAAGAATCAAGACTCGTTGATAGAACATCCAATTTATTTATGATTTTTGTTTGTACAGAGAGGAGTCCTCAGAATCTCGTATAAAGATTGCATTGGAAAATGATAGGATTGATTCAAAATACGGGTTCGACCGAGTACGAGATGCAAAAGAGAGAACAGGTTACTTGATAAACATGCATACAGTAAGTTATTCTATTTCTATAGTATTTTCATTACTAATGAACAGAATACTTAAGCTAATAGTTACATCGCTCAGAGTGTAGATCGTTTTGCTGGCAGTAGATAGAAGAGTAACTGTAAAATTTTACTTAAAATTAGAATTTCTAATTTTTAATGGTTTTGAATGTGGTTTTCTAGGCTGAAATATTGGATGAAGACAAAAGATTAGTGGCAGCAATGGACTATTATTTCATTGAGATGGATGGTACCCGGTTTAAAATTTCTTTAATGTTTCAACCATATTTCTTGATCATGGCGAGGAAGGAATGTCAACAGGAGGTGATACAGTACTTGTCCAAGAAGTTTGCTGGCACTATACACAAAATTGAGATTATTGAGAAGGAAGATTTGGATTTGGTAAGAAGGATTAATAATCTACTTATTATTTAATTGCACATTATATGAGTATAGACCACTGGCTTGTAGTGGCAACATACTGTGGATACCTTCTCACTTAAGTCACAATACATAAGTAACATCTTAAGGAACTATTGTTAGTTAAAACTGTTTTATATGTACACAATGTTATACATACACTTGTTGGTTTTAATATGCTATTTCATCGTATAAGTTCTAACACCGTGTAAGTCCGAAAATGGTCAATATTACTTTTTCATGTCATTCGATAGAGAATCAAAAGACGCATCTACAGACAGGGTCTTAATCAATTGAAGCTTTTTATTTTGAAATCAAAAACATAAATTAGTAGGTTGTAGTAATACATGCGATATATGAAAAGCTACTGTTTTTATGTCCACATTAAAAGTTGTAATTTTTTACTTATGTGATAGATAGATATATTCTAGGATAATAATATGTTACGACTTAAGCACGATTTGGGTAAAATATCTCTTGTATGACAAATCTTAAACAATTGACATTTCTTAAGCAATTGTCCTCTACCTGAAGGTTGTCTGGAAGAGATCACTCCTAGCAATAAGACCGCTTACATTGTATCTACTATATCTGTATCCTCTTTCCTGTAAATGTTTAGTTTTGTGCAATAAAGAATATCTATTTATCTACTATATATACTATAACTAATAAATTAACAAGTAATATGGGTGTAAATTTAAAGAGTTACTCATTTCCAGTTTAACTAATTTAAAAGTGAATTTACTATATTACAGCTCAACCATCTATCTGGCTTAAAACAAAGCTATATCAAGCTCTCATTCATGTCTCAAAATGAAATGATGAAGGTGAGAAGAGAGATACTCACAGCAGTGAACAAAAACAAAGAGAGGGAGAAAAAAGATGCCATTTATGCTGAGATGTTAACTAACGCGCTGACCAGCGCGGCAGCCTTGGAGCATGCTAAGAAGACCACAGACCACATGGAGAATATATTGGACATCAGGTAGCTTCTATTCCAATAAAAAAATATCATTGAAAAGTTGTGGAAAAATAAAGGTTTTAGATTTAACTTAGATAAAGTACCTACTGCACACAATTAGAAAGTGCTTATGCATACATTAATAAATAATATAATCTTTTTTGTTCACAAGCTACAATAGGAGGATACAAAATATAGGTATATTATAATTAATGTTATAAACCACATTATGAGAGGCTAGTCTGCAAGTCATGTCTACCAGGAATAACAAAAGCAAAATAAACAAAAATAAAAAAACAGGATAAATAATTAGTGTATTGTTCACAGAGAGCATGATGTGCCCTACCATGTTAGAGTGTCTATAGACATGGAGATATTCTGCGGCACTTGGTACACCATCAAGAGCAGAGGCACCGACCCACCAGTGTTTACCAAGCGAGACGACATCCTCGAACGCCCAGACCCTATAGTGTTGGCCTTTGACATAGAGACTACCAAACTGCCCCTTAAGTTTCCAGATTCTCAAACTGATCAAATTATGATGATCTCTTACATGATTGATGCGCAGGGCTACTTGATAACCAACAGAGAAATTATTGCCACTGATGTTGAGGACTTTGAGTACACACCTAAGCCAGAATTTGAGGGGTATGTTGTTTTAATAATTAAATCTTACATTGGGGGCGTTCCACTAAGTGATCACAACGATCACGCCCACGACCGAGGTTTTCCTCGTTCCACTAGCTTCCGAGCGTTAGTATTTTGTACCCAAGTGGAATGGGTTATTGGGGCGTTCTAAGCCTTCATAATATGTCAACAGTTTGGAAAATTGAAGAACTGTCAGCAATACTTCAACTTGAAATATGACGCCTATCTCAAAGTCCACTTCGACCCACCATTTTAGATGAGTCGTTGTGAGCTCGGCGTGAGCGAAAGTTATGACGTCATAGGCGCAATCGCAACGACCGCGGGCGCTATGTGGAATGGCATTATGAGTGTTGTGAGCGTTGTCTTAGTGGAACACTCCCATTATGTTATATGTTGAAATTCTCTTAAGTCTATGACTCTCTGAGACAGGGTTGAGTCTTAAAGTTTCCATACTCCAACTTTTACTTTATGTTTTCAGACAATTCATAGTATTCAATGAAGAAAACGAGTTGGCATTGATACAAAAGTTCTTCGACCACATTATGGATGTGAAACCACACATTTTCGTCACATATAACGGTAACAGTATTATATCTCGTGTACTGTCTTGGAAGGTGAAGTTTTTCAGGTTTTAGGCTGCGGTTCCACTGAGGCGGAGCGGAGCAAGGCAAGGCAAGACAATGCCTTGCTCCAAAAACCACATCTTCATGGATTTTAAGTCATGTTATTAGTGAATCGGGGCACAGCTTATCTCTGCTCTGCCTCAGTAGAACCGCTGCCTTACATACATAGCAAAAATCTGACAATTCAGATTGTTCGCGCCGCTATTAGGCTTCCTACACAGATCAATCCTTAAATGAATGAATGTCATGTGACATTTTTACGATTTATTGAGATTGATAGGTTCTCCTTTGGGCCTTGGGGCGCCCTCCCCGGACCAGGAGTGCCGGCCGCTTATCCGCTGCTGGCAGGAATGCGGCCGTATGCTTCGGCGCTGCTCGAGTCCCTGCAAGTTGCTGCCCACTGACAATTGACTGATTAGTGGGTATGCCCTTTCGGGAGTATGAGTCCCACATACCACGCCATCTCTCCCCGAAGCCGCGGCGTGAAGTTGCCTAATACCATACCCCTCTAAAACAAGTGTGATCACAACCTTTTTGGAGCGCTGGATTCGCGTCTGCGTCTGAGTACTTTTAGTCTCCTGAGACAATGATTGATGCCATGATTGATTTGGTTAGAAGAGTATTGTTTATTTATTCTTTCTTATTAATTCACAGGTGACTTCTTCGACTGGCCGTTCGTGGAGGCCCGCGCGGCGGCCCTGGGGCTGGACATGAAGCAGGAGATCGGCTTCAGCAAGATCACCGCGCGGGACGGCAGCTACGCCTGCCGACCCGCTATGCATATGGACTGCTTGTGGTAACTTGTTTGTGGAATATACGGTCGTATTCACAAACGTTACCATGGGACGCGCGGACGCATAGTGCCCAAAATTCTATAGGATTTTGGGTACCTGTAACGACGCATAGTAACGTTTGTGAATACGGCCGTTAGTCTTAAATAATACACAGACTTCCAAAACCATTTTTTAAAGACAAGGCGGAAGGTAACTTGATCGTAAGTGATCACTTTAGACCACAGCACCAGAGGAGTCACAAGGGCTTTGCCGGCCCTTGAGAAATTTGTAGGCACCATGGCGTTTGGACTTGAAATGAACGTTAGGCTTTCCAAAGAACCATGGGTTACATTACAAAAACGGCCGAATAAGAGCAGATTGTAGTTCAGCCGGCGTGCGGTACGAAATGCCATCGAGCGCGCAGCTAAGCAACTAGCTATATGTAGGGGGATGTACTTATTATTTTTGGATAGAGAAATCAACAAAATTATTTGAATTTAAATGCTATACATAGATAGTATTATGTACTTGTGTTGACTGAGCATTGCCACGATTGTAAAATTTCAACAGACTACTCCAAAAATTTGTGGATTTCTCGAAGTATATATCTCTACTATATAAAAATAAGTCGGGTTTTCTTCCCTGACGCTATAGCGTCCGTGGAAATCGGTACTACAGAACGATTTCCACGGTTTTGCATTCGTTAGCAAGGTCTCGGGCTCCGTGAGGTTTATAGCAAGTATATATCTCTACTATATAAAAATACGTCGGGTTTTCTTCCCTGACGCTATAGCGTCCGTGGAAATCGGTACTACAGAACGATTTCCACGGTTTTGCATTCGTTAGCAAGGTCTCGGGCTCCGTGAGGTTTATAGCAAAGAAAATTAAGGAAAAAAAAATTTTACAGCCATCTGGTGGCGACAAACGGAGTTCTCCGGGTTTGCTAGTTTTGGTCTAATATAATCATATGTTTTTTTTGTCGCCCTTATCGGGAATTGTATTTCATTCGTTGTCCATGCGTACATTCGCCAGTGGACCACCTGTCGACAACGAGTGAACACCGAGCGACGAGGCTGTGCTGAGTGTAAGTCCGAGCCATAATGATGTTGCAGTTGGGTGAAGCGAGACTCGTACCTGCCGGTGGGCTCGCAGGGGCTGAAGGCGGTGGCGAAGGCCAAGCTGCGCTACGACCCCGTGGAGCTGGATCCGGAGGACATGTGCCGTATGGCGGCGGAACAGCCACAGGTACAGTACTACTGTTCTACATACTCTGAAACATCATCATCATCATCCTAGCCTTTTTCCCGATTGTCTCAGGGTCGGCTTCCCAAACTGAGAGATTTGGCGAGGGCTAAGCTTTTACACAGAGCGACTGCCATCAGACCTCCGCAACACTTAGGGTAAGCTATACCCATTCCCAGTTGGGCGTCAGAGTTATCATAATCTCTGATATGATGTGACGACTGCTATCTGAGTTGGTAAAGATAGCACCCGGGACCAACAGCTTAACGTGCCTTCTGAAGTACGGAGAAAACTGTGTCAAATTTTGGTCACCCATCATCGGATTGACCGCGCCAATGGTTGCACAACGTTGCGATCATTGTTACAAGCGTACAAGACCGCGGCGCCACCGAGCTCCCCACATACTCTGAAACAGTTTTCGTTATTTCTGTTAGAAATATATTTTACTAGCTTTTGCCCGCGACTTCGTCCGCGTGGCGTGTTATAAAAGAGAGATATGCATGTCAAATTTCAATCATCTAACTTACGCGGTTTAGATTTTTTCATACAAAAGTTTTTTCCCGCTAACTCCCGTTCCCGTGGGAATTTCTCAAAATACAGCCATAACTAAACTTTATATTTACTAAGGTACCTGCATGCCAAATTTCAAGCGTCTAACTTAAGCGGTTTAGATTTTTCATACAAAAGGATTTTCCCGCTAATTCCCGTTCCCGTGGGAATTTCGGGAATTCCTTTCTTAGTGCACCCCTACGGTACCTAAGCTACGTCCCTTCCAAATTTCAAGTGCCTACGTTTAGCCGTTTGGGCTGTGCGTTGATATGTCAGTCAGTCAGTCAGTCAGTTTCTCCTTTTATATATATAGATTCAGCGGCGTAGCGTAGTGGGTGCGGGGGGGGCGGCCCGCCCCGGGCGGCACTTTTTAGGGGGCGGCAAAATTTCACAAACTATAATCTATCCATACTAATTTAAATAATAAAAATATTTGAACCATTTCATATTTTTAACGGAACTACAAATTCGGACCGATTGAAAAGAGCATGGAATTTTTCTGTAACGGATTCGGGGAATCCCCTTTTCTTTGAATGAAATTTTGTAGTGACTGCTGCCAACACCGTCTACGACTTGCGGGGATTGTTCGTATTTTATTTTATGCTTGGATTGCTTATGACTAACAAAACAACAGCGAGAATTACTGACAGTGTTGCCGTTCTAGCGACTCAGTCGCTATCGCTAGATCTAGCGGATTTTTATATGTTTAGCGAGATAAAATATCGTTTTAGCGAGAAAAAAATATTTTACTACTTCTAGCATCATCATCATCATCATTATCACCAGCCTATTGCAGTCCACTGCTGGACATAGTCCTCTCCAGTTGCTTGTCACTCAGGGCAAACATCTGGAGGATACGCCCATAATCGCCACGCTGGGCAGGCGGGTTGGCGATCGCAGGACGTTCTCACCTGCCACGTAGCTTCTCGCTCCGATGACGCGTCATCGGCCTGTGGTATTTAGCTACGCCTTCAACAATTATGATGGTTATACCGCCATCAGTCGGTTGCCAGCGCCTCGTTTGTTGTTCGGCAGGATGCACCACGGGCAGGTGAAAGATTTGAGCGAAAAGATCCCGGACGCTCCCTTACATCCCACTACTTCTAGCGACTTTTGTAAAATATATTTTATTGAGCAATATTTACAGCCCTTAATAAATTTTTTTTGCGGAGTGGGATCAGGGTGGTTATTGTGAGCCACAACCTTTACAAATGAACAACCTTATCCAGAGGAGAGAGACGTCAAACTCAAAAGTAAATTACCTAACTAGACGTAGCTGTCAGTGTCACCGTAACGTTATACTGTCACAGTCAACCTGTCAACGATAGTGCGTGACTGACTTCTGAATTGTGGCGATAAGTGCTGTCCTTTGTCATCATCATCACATCAATCATGCATCATGGGGTGAGGGGTCCATGAAAAAATCACGAAATATCATACGGGGGGGGGGGGTGTTGGTTAATCTGGCGACTTCTAATTTTTTAGAACGGCAACACTGATTACTGACGATTCAAAATAAAAGGGCGGCAAAATTGTCTTCCGCCCCGGGCGGCCGACACCCACGCTACGCCGCTGATTTTATTACATCAAATAAACACACGGCACCTGTATATATCTATGGTTGTAGATGATAATGAAATGTTTGTCTGTGGTCCCATACACTGTATCCGTAATTCTGAAAATTTATTAAATGTTCGTTGATTGTCTCTCACAGAATTAAGTTGTTTTATTAGGTTATGGGCTCAGATTCGCTCATTTAGATATTAATTTCACATCCACATTTGTTTATTTATTTCTGGGTTTCATTTTTATAATGGCACAGCTGAAAGAAGTCGCTATGGCTTCCTTCTTGGATGGTCTTCAGTTGATTTTTGAATTAGGAGAGCCACTTAGTGTTCAAATGTAAACTCTTTCTTTCTAGGTACTGTCGAACTATTCAGTGTCTGACGCAGTGGCCACGTATTACCTGTACATGAAGTATGTGCATCCGTTCATATTTGCGCTCTGCACTATCATTCCTTTGGAGCCAGATGAGGTAAGTAGTTTCAAATATTTTACACAAATGCTATGGCTTGTTGTCCTAAGTGTTGACAGTATCAAAATTGATTCCATCATCATCACCAGCCTATTGCAGTCCACTGCTGGACATAGGCCTCTCCAGTTGCTTGCCACTCAGGGCAAACATCTGGAGGATATGCCCATAATCGCCACGCTGGGCAGGCGGGTTGGCGATCGCAGGACGTAGCTTCTCGCTCCGATGACGCTGCTGTCCGTCATCGGCCTGTGGTATTTAGCTACGCCTTCAATTATGATGGTTATACCGCCATTAGTCGGTTGCCAGCGCCTCGTTTGTTGTTCGGCAGGATGCACCACGGGCAGGTGAGGTTGGCTTGGAGCGAAAAGATGATAGGCCGCTCCCTTACATCCCTGAAAAATGATTCCATAAAGATTTAAATATAAATATAATATTGTATTTATTTATATTTAAATTTTTATCTGTATTTTGAATGTGCATCACGCAAAAACTACTGGTATGCTTATTGGCTGAAAACACTATAATAGTATTCACTTTGGTTTGCCTAATTAGTTTTTGGAGATGAGTAAAATTCACTTTGTCACTGCAAGAGGTTATAATTCCCAATAGACATTACATGAATGACACTTGAATGAACGTATGAATGAATGTATGAATGAAGTATGAACGAATGCTTGAACGAATATTAGAAACAGTCCTGTCAGCTGTCAATGTCAAAACATACCGCCCACCAAAAGGACTGAGGGTCCTTTTCTAACACATGGGGCACATCCTAAAGTAAATTCACACTCACCACAATCAAATTTTTAACATTTCACCAAGAAACAAATTAATAAAATTTACATCACTTAAACATGCACACTTCACATAGGTAATGCACACAATTTACTGACACTTCTTTTTGTTACTGAGTTGTTACTCTTTACACTATAGACCCTCACGTGGCCATCAGGCCCTGGGTGTCTATTTATAATACGTCCCAATGACCATTTGCCGGGAGGCAGGTTTTCATTTTTGATCAGTACAATTTCACCAATTTGGAACTCTTCTTCCCTTTTGAACCATTTAGGACGCTGCTGTAGTCTTGACAGGTATTCATCTTGCCATCGACGCCAGAAGTCATTAAGGAGCTTTTGAGTATACTGCCAGCGGGTTAAGGCATGCATTTTAACATCTTTCAGTGTAGGTGATGGAACAACAATTGGTGCTTCTCCAACTAAGAAGTGGCCTGGAGTAAGCGGATCTATATTTTCAGTGTCGGTGTCATCAATAGGGCATAGCGGACGTGAATTCAAGCAGGACTCAACTTGGCAGAGTACTGTTGTCATTTCTTCAAAGGTGAGATGAGTTGTCAAAATTCTCTTTAGATGGTGTTTAATCGATTTAACACCTGCCTCCCAGAGTCCTCCGAAGTTAGGGCTGTATGCAGGAATGAAATGCCATTGAGTGCCATCTGTTGCCAAGGTTGTAGCTATATCTCCAGTGAACTGTAATTTTGATTCTTTCCAGGCATCACACAATTCCTTATTGGCACCTACAAAATTTCGGCCCTGGTCGCTCCATATATGACTGCATCTTCCTCGTCTCGAGACAAATCGTCTGAATGCACCTATGAATGCTTCTGAAGTGAGATCACCGACAAGCTCAATGTGAATTGCCTTTGTTGACATACATATAAATATAGCAACATATGCTTTAGTTGTTCTATTGCCTCGGCCTCTAGACATCAGAACTTGGAAAGGGCCAGCAAAATCTACTCCGCTGTGCAGGAATGGTCTGGATGGAGTTACTCGCTGGACTGGTAAGTCTCCCATGATCTGTGATTTTGCAGAAGCACTGTGTCTTGCGCATATCATGCATCTGTGTATGCATCTCTTCACAATTGATTTGGCTCTGATTATCCAATACTTGGAGCGCAAATAATTTAGCATTAGTTGTACCCCCCCATGTAATGTTTTCTTATGGGCATCAGCAACTATCAGTGGTGTAAGTGTATTTTTGCTGCCCAAAATAATAGGATGTTTCATTTCATTTGATATATGAGCGTGTCTAAGACGACCGCCCACCCTGACGATATTTTCTTCATCCAGGAATGGATTGAGTGCTCGGAGGGAGCTTTTCTTTTTAACTTGCTTATTCATTTTTAGTCTCTCTATATCTTCCTTGAACTCTTGCATTTGTACCATTTTAATACAAATATTTAGTGAACTTTCCAATTCTTGTGTTGTGAAATCTACATCTATGTTTTCGAATTTTTTATAATGTAAGAATCTCTTGCAATAAGTGATAGTTCTTATCAATTCTGATAAATTTTCAAAATTTTCAAATTGCGACATGATAGTATTCTTCGGTTCGACATCTTCTGTGATATGGTAAGTATTTATCTTATTACTTTTGCTTTCTAACTCTGTAATTTTTATTTCTTGTTTACTAATAATTATTTCCTTTTCAGATAACCATTGGGGACCTCGCCACCACAAGTCACTTTCTTTCAGGTCTGATAACAACATTCCTCGTGAAGCAATGTCAGCTGGATTTTCTTGTGATTGAACATGATGCCAATGTTTGTTGTTTAGGTTTTCTATAATTTCTACCACGCGATTCGCGACAAACGACTTCCATCGATTAGGCTCTCCACATAACCATGCAATAACAATTTCAGAGTCAGTCCATGCATACATTTGAGAGGTAGGTATTCTCATAGCTTCTCCTATTTGTTTCATGAGTTTTGAAAGCAGTAAGGCACCACAGAGTTCAAGCCGTGGTAGGGATACAGTTTTTATCGGCGCAACTCTTGTTCTAGCAGCTATTATTCGTACCACCACTTCTCCTTCTCTGTTCTTGGTTCTTAGATATGCAACTGCTGCATATGCATGCATAGAGGCATCGCTGAATCCATGGATTTGAATTTCTTCTTTGTTAATATTGTCGGTACCCAACCATCTCTCTATCTTGATTTTGTCTATATTTTCAAAGTCTGTTCTTATTTGCTTCCATTCTTCTTCCAACTTTTCGCTTATTTGATCATCCCAGGTTACCTTTTCGAGCCACAATTTTTGTATTAATATTTTGGCCATAATAGTGCTTGGTGCTATCCATCCAAGAGGATCAAAAAGTTTTTGTATGTCAGATAGTATGCCGCGTTTAGTAACCAATTTAGGTATCTCAGGTAGAATTATATTGTATTGGAACTGATCTGTACCTAAGTTCCAAACAATTCCTAGGGCTTTTATCGTTCCATCAAGATTCAGATCTAAGTGCGCATTAGCTGATCTTTGCTTTTCATCAATTGACTTCAAGAATTCCGCATCATTGGATGACCATTTGGTAAGTTGAAAACCACCTTTTTGCAGTATTGCAGTTATTTCTTTAGCTAGTGAAACTGCAGACTCAGTAGAATCAGTTCCAGATAACAAATCATCCATGAAAAAATCTTCTTTGATAGTTTGAGCTGCTAACGGGCATCCAAGTCCTTCATCATTAGCTACCTGATGAAGTGTTTTTACAGCCAAGTAAGGAGCAGAAGCTGTCCCGAACGTTACTCTGAGCAGACGATATTCTTCTAGAGGTTCAGATTCATCGGACCTCCAGAGAATCCTTTGATAGTTCACATCATCCTTTGCTACCAAAATTTGTAGATACATTTTCTTTATGTCAGCTACAAAGCAAACTCGCTTCATTCTCCATCTCATGAGTAGATTTCTCAGGTCTTCTTGTAATTGTGGGCCTACGAGCAGTTCATCGTTGAGTGAAATATTGTTTCTTCCCTTTGACGAGGCATCAAATACAACACGTGTACGAGTTGTTTCCTTGTCATTGCGGACGACAGCTTGATGAGGTAAGTATACTGCTTGTTTAATATCCTTTTCTATTTCAGGTACCTTTTCTGCATGTTCTTGTTCTATATATTCATTTATAACTTTGCTGTATTCTGTTTTTAACTCTGGTAATTTCTTGAATTTTCTTTCTAGTTGTAAAAATCTTTGTGTTGCTATCTCCTTTGTATTTCCTTCAGGTGATTGTAGGCTGTCTGTCTTGAATGGTAATTTCACAATGTATCTTCCTTCTTTATTTCTCGTAGTAGTTTCTTTGTATATATTCTCACAGAGTTGTTCTTCTTTGGTTAGATGTCTTTTGGTGTCTGTATTTATTTCCCAGAGAGATTTCAACATGTCTTCTACGTCAACTTGATGATGCATAACAATATATGTATCGTCCCTTGAATTGCTGTTTACATCTCCAAACAGTATCCAACCCAGGCTGGTTTTCTGAGCACTAGGTGTGCCTGGTGGACCCTTGATCAAACTTTCCTGTAAAATTTGAGTGTATTCTTTGACTCCCAAAAGTAGATCTATGGCTCCGGACATAAAAAATGAGGGATCGGCCAGTTCGAGTCCCTTGATGTGAGGCCATGATTGATTTGTAATTGTTTTGGCAGGAATCTTGGTGGTCAGTTGCTTGGACATCACATAGGCTTGTGTAGGTAGACTATAATTTGGTTCCCATCGTGATCCTATATTAAGCTGCACCACATGATTGATCTCCGTTCTCGTAGATCCCACCCCTATAACTGTTCCTTTAACAGGTTGACGTTTGAGCTTGAGTAATTGAGTTGCCTTTTCACTAATAAATGTGGCTTGAGAACCTGGATCTATGAGCGCGCGCAGAGGAATGGTGAGACCTTGTTCATTTGTTGCTTCCACTATCGCTGTCGCTAATAAAACTGTGTTCTGTCTTGTACTGACTGGTGACGCTACCATTGTGTTAACTTGCAGTTCCTCTTCTGCTACATGTGATGATGCCAGCGGTTGGGTACAACTTGATGATGCCGCTGAATCTACTAACTTGTTTACATGCAGCAGGGAATGATGACGTCGGCGACATATTCTACAGGATCCCGTGGATTTGCATCTGGAAACCGGGTGACCTGGTACAAGACAGTTGTAACATAACTGTTTGGTTTTAACATACTCATTTCTCTTAGCAGGTTCCATCTTCGTAAATTCCTTGCAATGACATAAGGAGTGATTCTCCTTGCACATAATACATACTTTTTCCATGGCTGGTGTGGCTACATATGACTGGTATGATGGGCGTTCTCTTGCTTCTCGAGCTGCTGGTGTGCGAGTGTCTGGTCGTGTATTTGTTATTATTAATTCTAGAGTTCGAAATTTAGATTCCAGGAATTTCTTAAGTTCTGTCCAGGTAGGTAATGCCTGAGATTCATCTTTGTATGCGTACTCTTCCCAGCTCCTATGTGTCTCGGTGTCCAACTTTTGCACGAGAAGATAAATAATCACTGGGTCCCAAGAGCTTGTAACAATTCCTAAATTTTCTAAATTGTTTATGCACTCTGTAGTTGTATCTACTAAACATTTCAATTGAACAGCTGATTGTGTATTCATTTTTCTTTGATTAAATAACCTTTTCATTGTGTAATTTAAAATTAAACGTTTATTTCCATACCTTGTCGTGAGAATCTCCCATGCATGCTCATAGTTGTTTGATGTTACCTGAACAGGTTTTAACAACGCCATGGCTTCACCAGCAACACTCACTTTCAAATAATGTAATTTTTGAACATCACATAATGATTGATTATTGTGCACTAACGATGTAAATAAATCCTTAAAAGCAGGCCAGTCCTCGTAGTTACCGTTGAATGTAGGTATTTGGATTCTCGGCAAATGAACGCCATTTTGTGTAATTGTGTGATTTGTCGCACTCGAATCTAACGCCGTGGTTTCTGTTGATTGTGCTATCATGTCCCTCAAATCTCCCTGTAGGCATGTATAAATTTCCTCGCAAGCGTAATACTCGTCGTTCACGAAATACGGTAACAATTTACGTTTTTCCTTAGGTGTCGTTTTCACTAATTCTTGATGTGCATTTCTAAATGCATTCCAATAATCATCGATAATCTTTAACTTTCCCTCTACGTATCCTCTCGTTAGTCTAGATTTAGGACATTTCTTTACATTAAGTTGTGACCTTTGCAACAACTTCGCCGATTCTTGGAGTACAAGAAGTAATTGCTCTTCAGTCGCCATTTTCCTGCTTACGTTGATTACTCAACACGCCAACAAGCAAAACTATTGTTTACACAAATAGGTACTGCGATGTTATTTTGAGATCCGGCTCGAAGGACCAAACTTATGGTATGCTTATTGGCTGAAAACACTATAATAGTATTCACTTTGGTTTGCCTAATTAGTTTTTGGAGATGAGTAAAATTCACTTTGTCACTGCAAGAGGTTATAATTCCCAATAGACATTACATGAATGACACTTGAATGAACGTATGAATGAATGTATGAATGAAGTATGAACGAATGCTTGAACGAATATTAGAAACAGTCCTGTCAGCTGTCAATGTCAAAACAACTACTTTAAGGATACATTTTTGATGTGCAATAAAGAGTCTCCTATCCGTTTATATTTGTATGACCAACACTCTTAATGCTCTTATATGTCCCCAGGTGCTCCGCAAAGGCTCAGGCACTCTCTGCGAGTCGCTGTTGATGGTGCAGGCGTTCCACGCCAACATCGTGTTCCCCAACAAGCAGGTGGAGGAGCTGAACAAGCTTACAGCCGACGGACACGTGCTCGAGACCGAGACCTACGTGGGGGGGCACGTGGAGGCCCTCGAGTCAGGTAAGGGCCTCGTCAGTAGGGCGTCGCACCAACAAGCTCACAGCAGACGGACACGTGCTCGAGACCGAGACCTACGTGGGGGGGCACGTGGAGGCCCTCGAGTCAGGTAAGGGCCTCGTCAGTAGGGTATCGCACCAACAAGCTCACAGCAGACGGACACGTGCTCGAGACCGAGACCTACGTGGGGGGGCACGTGGAGGCCCTCGAGTCAGGTAAGGCCTTTGATACTAGTTTTTTTTATCTTCAAAGCAGCAGTGTCCGTTAGCCCAAATAATGGTGGACTTCCATACGGGGGTTAGATTTAAAATGCCGACCTTTAAAATGCCGGACGAGGCAGTATAGCATTAGACTCTTCTTCTAAACCAAATACTTAAATTTTACATTTTCAAACACACGTGATTTGATGAAAATGCAGTACGCAGTGAACGCCATATTGCTTTGTGATCATGACGTCAGTTAGTTATGTAAACAACAGAAATGTCTATTAGTGAAATCGAGGAATTACGATTAGTGTCTTCTATCCTTTCCAGGTGTATTTAGAGCAGATATAAAGTGCAAGTTCCGAATAGTGCCGTCAGCGGTAGACAAACTCATAGACACGATAGACAAGACCATGAAACATGCCATAGAGGTGGAGGAGGGCATTCCACTTGACCTGGTCACCAATTTCGACGAGGTCTGTGGGGAGATCCGGACCAAACTGCAGCACATGAAGGATCACCCCAGGAGAGATGAGAACCCGCTTATTTACCATTTGGATGTAGGCGCTATGTACCCGAATATTATTTTGACTAATAGGTAAGTACTATAAGGGTCTCCCCACATTTATCGACGCGGAATTGGCTTAAGCCACCACCATTCTGCGTTTACTTACATATGTTGCTGTCGGCCGGCGTCGCGACGAGTCGTCCGAGCCGATCCGATGCGAATGGCATTAGTAATCATCATCATCATCAGCCTATTACAGTCCACTGCTGGACATAGGCCTCTCCAGTTGTTCGCCACTTAGAGCAAACATCTGGAGGATATACCCATAATCGCCACGCTGGGCAGGCGGGTTGGCGATCGCAGGGCGTAGCTTCTTGCTGCGGTGACGCTGCTGCCCGTCACCGGTCTTTAGTATTTAGCTACGCCTTCAATTGTGACGGTTAAACCGCCACCAGTCGGTTGCCAGCGCCTCGTTTGTTATTCGGCATGATGCACCACGGGCAGGTGAGGTTGGCTTGAAGCGAAAATATGATAGGCCGCTCCCTTACATCCCGGCATTAGTAATAACCTTATGTCATAGACATAATAGCCTTTTTGGACCGGCGTTAGCCGATTCCGCGTCGATGAATGTGGGGCGACCCTAAGGGTTCATTTCGTTTAAGCTGGCAAAAAATTACAATGGGGCAATATCATTGGTAAATTTTTCACGCAGCTCCGGTTCTGTGGAAACGCGTTCTAAAGCGACCGTTTAAGAATGGCTGCGACGCCTGACTTCTCGCGTCTCCTTAGTGAGCTGCCACACTGGCGGATAGTTTGCGTGCATTGCTCAAAGCGTGCGATCATGCAGCGAATCGGCCTGTGTGGCACGGCCCTTAAACAAGCTCAACTAACCGTGAAACCATAGATTAAGTTTCATATTCACCACTTACAGACAAATACTCTAATGCTAGGTTTACACGCGTGCCACGCAGCCCGGCAAGCAGCTCGGCGAGCAGCCCTGCCCTACACACTGCGCACGCACGTGCACATTCAAACAGACGAACAGCCCTTTCACATGCTTGTGTTTGTGCCCGTTGAATGTCGTATTGAACGCGAGCGTGTAAACGCGGCATAATGTTCCATTGAAACATTTCCTTCGCTTGATTAAATATACCTAAGCTTTCTTGGTATTATCTCTTAGATAACTATTAGGGACTTTATCAGGGCATACAAGTCAGACGTAACAAATACCTCCTTGCAGACTGCAGCCGTCGGCGATGGTGAACCCGAGCATTTGCGCCGTGTGCGACTACAACCGGCCCGGCGCCACGTGTCAGAGGCACATGGAGTGGATGTGGCGCGGAGATTACTGTACGTCTAATATCTGCATACTATGTATTTTTATCAAATAAAGTTCACTAGCACCATGTGATAGATAGAGGAGCTCGTAGCCGAGCCGAACATAATGGGCGAGACAAAGTCAGCTAGACTGCGCTGGCTCGGCCACGTGGAGAGAATGGAGTCGGATCGTGCTGCAAAGAGAGCATACCTGGGCCAACCCACTGGGAAGCGGCCGGTGGGGCGCCCCAGGTATGATGGACCAGGTTGAGAGGGATCTCGCTCACCTTCAACGGCCAGACTGGCGAAGGGTGACTGAGGACAGACCAGGGTGGCGAAATCTCGTGTCGGAGGCCAAGATCCACTTCGGGTCCTTGAGCCAGCGCAGTAAATAAGCACCGCAGAAGTCCAATCATTGGAAGCTGAGAAAAAATGTTAGCCAATCGTAATGTTCCGCGAACGCGCGCAATATTTTGTCGTTTGCTATTGGTTAATGCGTGCGCGTCATGTTCGGTGACCGTCGACTTTGCTATGAGCAAGATAGTATGTGATAAACTTTTTATTGACTTTTAAATCTTAATGTAACGCTATAAAGTCTAAATTTCAACGGTGTTTGGTATTCGTATATAATCGGCTTTAGCTCGTCTTCTGCGCAGACGATGTTTGCCGATGCTACTTATTAACGTGGTAGAGATGGTCTAATCTAATAAAATGACGCGCCCAACCACCGCTTATACACAAACAAGCAAATTTCAATGAACACAAAACATAATATAAACATGCAGTTATAATTGGTCGTTCAGTTGACGGTTAAATTCAAACGTAGGAACTACGCAATTTTCGTTGTCCAACTAGTTTGGTTGATCGTGTATCGGGCCCATCGCAGTCCACTGCAGGACATAGGCCTCTGGAGGCCTCTGGAGGCCTGGAGTAATATTTATATCATAATTTGTTTCAGTGCCTGCCACCCGAAGTGAATACCAACGCATCCAGCAACAGTTGGAGACTGAGAAGTTCCCCCCACTCCACCCTGGCGGGCCTACCAGGGCTTTTCACGCTCTACCTAAGGAAGACCAGGTATTCTTACATACATTTTTAGGGTTCCGTAGCCAAAATGGCAAAAACGGGACCCTTATAGATTCGTCATGTCTGTCTGTCTGTCTGTCTGTCTGTCTGTCTGTCTGTCTGTCTGTCTGTCTGTCTGTCTGTCTGTCTGTCTGTCCGTCCGTATGTCACAGCCAGTTTATTCCGAAACTATTAAAGCTACATTATTGAAATTTGGTACGTAGATGTATTCTGTAAACCGCATTAAGATGTGAAAATAAAATTAGAAAAAAATCCAAAATTTTTGGGGTTCCCCATACACAGAACTGAAACTCAAAAATTTTTTTTTCATCAAACCTATACGTGTGGGGTATCTATAGATAGGTATTTGAAAATGATATTGAGGTTTTTAACAACATTTTTTTCTAAACTGAATAGTTTGCGCGAGAGACTCTTCCAAAGTGGTAAAATGTGTGTCCCCCCCCCCGTAACTTCTAAAATATGAACATGATAAAACTGAAAAAAATATATGATGTGTATTACTATAAAAACTACTAACGAAATTTGGTTTGAATGAAATCTAGACAGTAGTTTTTTTTTAAACGTCATAAATCAAATTACCAAATTTTTTCATTCAATCAGTGGCACGGAACCCTACGTGCGCGAGTCCGACTCGCACTTGGCCGGTTTTTTTATAGTAGCTCGACATAATGGCTTCCATACGCCTGATGGAAAGCGAAAGAGAAGCCCAAGTCGCTGTGACAACGGGCAAGTAACTGGTCACTTGCCACCGCCATGCCGGCTCAACGCTAACCCCCATGAGCTCGGGAAACCCTACTTACCGGCAGGAACATGACCCGGAGGTCCTTTGGCTGCGGTATTCTTTAGAGTGAAGGTCCTTCCCCGGACGGGCGGCTCAATTCGAGCGAAGATTTGCTATGTCTTTAGTTTCTTTCTCTCTTAAAGTTTTTTTATTCATTATAGATTTTATTTTATTTCTCTCTCTATAAAGTTGAGAAGTGTTTTGGGATATGTCCCCAGTAATTACCACCTTGCTTTTCTTTTAGGCTGCGTATGAAAAGAAGCGACTGGCAGATTACTGCCGTGTGGCATATAAAAAGACCAAAGTTACAAGAACCGAAGTGCGGACCACAACCATTTGTCAGAAAGAGAACTCTTTCTATGTGGATACCGTGCGAGCCTTCAGGTATGTATTAAAAAGATCCATGGATTTTGACTAAGCGTGGCTATTGCGGCAGATATCTATGGGATCGGCCGGGAGATACATTGGTCTTGTGACCTATAAAAAAGAAAAGATAAATTCACTGTTGGCCACCAGCACTCAGGCTTACATAAGATAAGTGGCTGGTAAATGTCCAGATAGATCTGGACATTTACAATACCCGAATGTCTTTTAAAGTTGAAGCCAAGCCAAGTGCATTAAGCCATTATGTAGTGTTCCACAAACAGGGATTAATGGCTTGAACATCAATTACCAGGTGGCGTGATTACGAGTATATCATTCGTGGCCTGTGGCAGATTCATCCGATTTTGACTAACGGCCAGGCCACGGTGACGAGCGACCGGCGGCGCGAATTGCGAATTTTATTTCCATCACTCGCCGGCCGTAGCCAAGTAATTTTTCCTTGTAGGTGCGGTGAGCAATGGAAATAAAATTTATAATTTATTACGTGGCTCGGCTCGTCCCTAAATGTGTCATTATAAATATTGAGAGTTTGGATCCTCCTCTGACCAGCGGCTCCTTGCGGCTAGGGGCCCGTGGCTTTTTGCCGACTTTTAGTTCCCCCTAAATATGACTGTTTTAAAAAGTGGCTTAAAAGGGCATGCTACCAGAGCCGTAAAACCCATTATTAAAAAAAAGCTATAGATCAAATGTGTAACAAAATTGAATTAGCGACCTAAGAGGCGATAATTGAAATAATTTTCCAAGAGAGTTTTAGTAACATGATAAATAAATAAAAGCTTAACGTTTTATTAAACCAGGGATCGCCGCTACGAGTACAAGGCTCTAAACAAGCAGGCCAAGTCTAAAGTGGCTGAGGCGGTGGCCAGCGGCGACGCCGCCGAGATCAAGAGCGCCAAGAGCCGCGAGGTGCTCTACGACTCGCTACAGCTGGCCCACAAGTGCATCTTGAACTCCTTCTACGGATACGTCATGAGGAGAGGGTGAGTGACCGCTCTAAACAAGGTGCAGTCTATGGTGGCGGCGACGCGGCCGAGACCAAGAGCCGCGAGATGCTCTACGACTCGCTACAGCTGGCCCACAAGTGCATCTTGAACTCCTTCTACGGATACGTCATGAGGAGAGGGTGAGTGACCACTCTAAATAAGGTCAGGTCTATGGTGGCGGCGACGCGGCCGAGACCAAGAGCCGCGAGGTGCTCTACGACTCCCTACAGCTGGCCCACAAGTGCATCTTGAACTCCTTCTACGGATACGTCATGAGGAGAGGGTGAGTGACCGCTCTAAACAAGGCCAAGTCTATGGTGGCGGCGTGGCTGAGACCAAGAGCCGCGAGGTGCTCTACGACTCGCTACAGCTGGCCCACAAGTGCATCTTGAACTCCTTCTACGGATACGTCATGAGGAGAGGGTGAGTGACCGCTCTAAACGAGGTCAGGTCTATGGTGGCGGTGGTCGAGACCAAGAGCCGCGAGGTGCTCTACGACTCGCTACAGCTGGCCCACAAGTGCATCTTGAACTCCTTCTACGGATACGTCATGAGGAGAGGGTGAGTGACCGCTCTAAACAAGGCCAAGTCTATAGTGGCGACGTGGCTGAGTGACCGCTCTAAACAAGGCCAAGTCTATAGTGGCGACGTGGCTGAGACCAAGAGCCGCGAGGTGCTCTACGACTCGCTACAGCTGGCCCACAAGTGAATCTTGAACTCCTTCTACGGATACGTCATGAGGAGAGGGTGAGTGACCGCTCTAAACAAGGCCAAGTCTATGGTGACGGTGGCTGAGACCAAGAGCCGCGAGGTGCTCTACGACTCGCTACAGCTGGCCCACAAGTGCATCTTGAACTCCTTCTACGGATACGTCATGAGGAGAGGGTGAGTCATCATCATCATCAGCCTATCGCAGTTCTCTGCTGGACATAGGCCTTGCCAGTTGTTCGCAACTTAGGGCAAACATCTGGAGGATATACCCATTATCACCACTCTGGGCATGTACGTAGTTTGGCGTTCGCTCCTATCTGTCACCGGTCTGTAGTATATAGCTCCGCCTTCAATTGTGATGGTTATACCGCCACCAGTCGCTTGCCAGCGCCTCGTTTGATATTCGGCAGTATGCACCACGGGCAGGTGAGGTTGGTTTGGAGCTAAAAGATGATAGGTCGCTCTCTTACGTCCCAAATATTGTTTGTCTATTATTTATTATAATTATCTCCTTAGCGCGCGCTGGCACAGCATGGAGATGGCGGGCATCGTGTGCTACACGGGTGCCAACATCATCATGCGCGCGCGCGAGATCATCGAGCAGGTCGGCCGCCCGCTGGAGCTGGACACCGACGGTAACTGACAGTGTTTGTGCCTTACGACAATACGCCTGTTCCTGCGTACTCATATTTTTTTTATTATTATTATTCCTATCTCGATCTCTGTCCCTATACCAATCCCTTTCCCGATCCTTCCGTAACCTGTTCCTATCCTTAATAAATAAATAACCCAAGACATGCCACGCTGGGCCACACAGCGCCACCTAGCCCCAAACTAAGCCGAAGCTTGTACTATGGGTACTAGACAACTGATATACTTACTTAGATACATTTTTTTTGTAAATAAATACATATTATAGATAGAAAACACCCAGACCAATACAAACAGACATGTTCATGAACACAAATGTTTGTACTATGCGGGAATCGAACCCACTACCCTTGGCTCAGAAGGCAGAGGTCACTACCAAATGAGCCACCGAGCCTGTCACCAAATGAGCCACCAAGCCTGTCCTCTTCTTGCCCGGTCTCTGTCTTTCCGATCTGTATCACAAACCTTACTCCGATTCCTACCCTTATTCCTCTCCCAATCACTGCCACTATATTAAACTATTGCTAAACTAATTCTAATTTAATCCTAATCGATATCAGTATCATTATCTCAATCCCTATCTCGACTCTTATCCCAATCCTAATGGAGTGAACTAAATGCGAAGCGTAAGAGAAACCATAGACACTGTGGCACTGGTTAGGTAACTTCCCAAACTAATTTCCTGTCAGTTGCCACCGCCATGCCGTCCCGTAAGATGATTCTTCACACCTTATACTGTTTCCACATCTTTCCTAATATGAAACTAATTACAATAGGAAAGTTGGAAATTAATTTTTCCTACTATAAATGTTCGCGTGTTTCTATCAATGCTCAAAAGGATTGTGATAGAAGGTACGTAAAAGTACTTACTTAAATCAAATTTAAATGTTATTACAGGTATCTGGTGTATATTACCGGCGTCGTTTCCCGAAAACGTGACAGTGCACACGACTCATAATAAAAAGAAGAAAATCAACGTGTCCTATCCTAATGCAGTACTAAACGCGATGGTTAAGGTAATGTGACAACAGAAATATATCGATTCTTAGGACATGTTTAAGAAGGCGCGTTTTCCGTTTATACGAACGGCGGACGCCGCGTTGTTGTGGAAGACGATTAAGGCAATGTCAGGAGTAAATAAAAGTTACTGGGGTCACAAATCCATATCCAGATTAACCCATAATCGCCACGGTGGGCGAGTTAACGATAACATGGCGTAGCTCCTCGCTCCGGTGACACTGCTGCCCGTCATCGGCGTGTTATATTTAGCTTCACCTTCTCTTACTCGAAGTACTTAAGAGAGGTAGGGCATAGCGAATCTTCGCTTGAATTGAGCCGCCCGTCCGGGGAAGGACCTCCACCCTATAGAATACCGCAGCCAAATGACCTCTGGGTCGTGTTTCTGCCGGTGAGTAGGGTTTCCGGAGCTCATGGGGGGGTCATAGGGGTGGGCCGGCATGGCGGTGGCAACTGACAGGTAACTGACCAGTTACTTGCCAGTTGTCACAGCGGCTTGGGCTTCTCTTTCGCTTTCCATCAGGCGTAGGGAAGCCACTATGTCGAGCCACTATAAAAAAAAAAGTACTTTGAGCTCAAAGGTGATTGGTCGCTCCCTTACAACCCAATTATTATCTTTAAATATAAATCCGCCTGCCAAGCGCGGTCACTAAGGAAAATCACCCCAGATGACAGTCGTCATTGGTGGAGGCCTATGTCCAGCAGTAGACACTTGCAAGCTGATGATGATGTTTTATGCGCGTTTAAGGGGTAGCGCAGACGAGAGACTATCCGTGACGCACTTTTTAGTCTGTTGATGCAATTATATGCAGTAACGCACACGACGCGCAAAAATCTGTCGCGGCTCAACAGACTCAACGCACATCTTCGATCATTCTGTCGGCAAAGATGTAGGTACCTAGATGCTCTTTTTAAATGTCTCAGACGCAGACTCTATCGCACAAAAAGTGTGCCCTCTGCGCTGCCCGTTAGGAGTAGTGTTTATGCCGACTAACTGCGACACGCGACGCATGACGCTACGCGCGACTCCTAACGCGATGCTTGATGCCCTCCGTCTCCAAAAACGATGATTTGAATTTACCCCTAACGATGTTTTGAATTTTGAAAGTTTTTCAAAAACTTAGAAGGCAAGGCGACGATGAAATATGATGCTCCACTTTCCTAATACTAAAATATCTCATAGGACTACTTCACAAACGACCAGTACTTCGAGCTGGTGGATCCTGAGGGGAAGAAGTATGAGCAACGCGCGGAGAACTCGATCTTCTTCGAAGTGGATGGACCCTACCTGGCCATGGTGTTGCCAGCCTCTAAGGAGGAAGGCAAGAAGCTCAAGAAGCGATACGCCGTGTTCAACTTTGACGGGTCCTTGGCTGAACTGAAAGGTTACAAATACATATGTATATCAATTACTATATAATTTGTCTATCGGTACTTATACAAAAATTTGCGATTTCCTTTAT
Organism: Conogethes punctiferalis; assembly: GCA_031163375.1. NCBI lineage: Eukaryota > Metazoa > Arthropoda > Insecta > Lepidoptera > Crambidae > Conogethes > Conogethes punctiferalis. Next base: position 4,580,232 of record CM062093.1, read on the forward strand.
GCCAGAATCAAATGTGGAATTCTCTGCCTGGTTTTTCATGAACTTTATAACTTGGACATCTTTGCTTCCTTTAACTTGCATGACATGGGGGTAAGGGGGCTTAGATGATGATAACGTCATCGGTAATTATTTACTTTTTTTATACACATGGCAACTAAAAATAAATATTGTCTTTAGCTTGCAAACGAAATGTGTTTTCGGGGATTCCGCAAATAATGCATACGTTTAGGCAAACACTTAGATCCGAGTTGGGGAATTACCGCGCGCTATTATATAAAAAACCGTTAATTGAAAAATATTTACGTGAGCATGGTTTTGCTCACTTTTGCTGACAAGAGAATAGGGATAAATAATACTATGTACTTACTATAACTAAACGTACTTACTTCTCGACAGGCTCGGTGGCTCATTTGGTAGTGACCTCTGCCCTCTGAGCCAAGGGTCGTGGGTTCGATTCCCGCACAGTGCAAAAATTTGTGTTCTTAAACGTATTTATTTACAAAAAAAAATTATCCAAGTAAGTTTATCAGTTTTCTAGTACCCATAGTACAAGCTTTGGCTTAGTTTGGGGCTAGGTGGCGCTGTGTGGCCCAGCGTGGCATGTCTTGGGTTATTTATTTATTTACTTAAACGGCCCCTTTCTTATCGACAGGATTCGAAGTAAAACGTCGAGGCGAGTTGCAACTCATCAAAATATTCCAATCGTCCGTCTTCGAAGCGTTCCTCAAGGGCAACGACCTGAAGACCTGCTACGGCGCCGTGGCCAAGGTGGCCGACTACTGGCTCGACGTGCTGTACAGCAAGGGCTCCAACATGCCCGACTCGGAGCTGTTCGAGCTGATCTCCGAGAACAGGTCCATGTCCAAGAAGCTGGAGGACTATGGCGGACAGAAGTCCACTTCCATTTCGACGGCCAAGAGGCTCGCTGAGTTTTTAGGAGATCAGATGGTGAAGGATGCGGGGTTGGCTTGCAGGTTTGTTCGATTGTTTATTTATGTTCTGTTCTAAGTTCAAGGAACTGTACAGGGGCCATAAGTTTCCTTCTTCCATTCATCCTTTTTAGCCATCATAGTCCCATTCCATCAACTCGCTTATCAAGCGTCAATAGGCTTATTGCCGTAAAACATGTGATTATTTAATTAAAAAAAATTAAACCGACTTCGAAAAAAACACAAACGACCAAAACTAAAAAGCGATAAATAACGTAAGTAATTCTATCCTTAATACATAATTATTTAAATATTACAATTATCACTTATTTTCGAAGTCGGTGCCAGCCTCTAAGTACCTAACGTAGACTGTTGTTGTATGACGCGCGCGGCCGGCAAACACGACAATATATTTATTTGTTTGGCACCGACTTCAAAAAAAAGTGATAATTGTAATATTTAAATAATTATGTATTAAGGATAGAATTACTTACGTTATTTATCGCTTTTTAGTTTTGGTCGTTTGTGTTTTTTTCAAAGTCGGTTTAATTTTTTTTAAAAAATAATTTTATTTCTCTATTTTTAGTTGCGTTAATGTGCTGTGAACTTAAATAAAGGCTAATTAATGTCCTTAAGACTTTTACTTAGGAATGAAAAATTTTGCTTTAAGTCAAGTGAAGACTTTGCGATCTAGAATCAAGCAATTCACTTACCAAATCACCTGCCCTATTAGCCCTGCATAAGTACATACTACTACCTAGTTTCTATCGACCACTGGCAGTACTGTCCCCTAACTCCTAACCGTTAAGGAGTTCTGTGGCTTCATCATCAGCACCAGATGTTGACGCCCGGAAGCATATACCTGAATAAAATATTATTACGTAACCAAAACACCATATGAGCATACAATTTTCGGTTGTTGCCCTCAATTTCTCCAGGATCCCATCATCAGATCCTGACTTGGTGAAAATGGGACCACCTCGGAAGTGTCCTCTGTCGAATAAAGAAAAAATTTTTGAAATCCATCCATAATTGACGGAAATATCGGTGAACAAACATAAAAAAAAAAAAAAAAAAAAAATATTATACATACAGACGAATTGAGAACCTCCTCCTTTTTCGAAGTCGGTTAAAAATAAGATTATTCCGTATTTTTTAATTTCTAAATTGGACAAAAATTACAAAGATATAGCCCGCTAAAGTTATGTATATAAGGGGGCTTAGATTAAAGTTATGTGTGACGTCAAGCCTCGTGCCTTTTTTGCAAGGGGTAAGGGATGACGTCAAAGACTCCTATCAAAAAGGATGCCTTGCATCTTTGTTATCTTTTGTTTAATCGGAAGAAAATACGTGTCCAATATTTTCTTATAACCTAAAATATAACCCTATTGTCATTGGGGGAGGCGTAATGTCCTGCAGTGGACGTTTCAGGCTGATGATGATGAGGTTTCTAATCAGAGATGATTTCGTCGATGTTGTAGGATAAGGGTTCAACTTGAAGTTATACTCTATACTGACCCCAAACAAAATTCCACCAGATTCATAATATCCAAGAAGCCCGAAGGCGCTCCAGTGACGGAGCGCGCGATCCCCCTCGCCATCTTCCAGTCGCCGGCCGCCGTCAAGAGGCACCACCTGCGTCGCTGGCTCAAGGACAGCAGCATCACCGAGGACATCGACATACGGGACGTCCTGGACTGGGCCTACTACATAGAGCGGCTGAGCGGCGCCATACAGAAGATCATCACTATACCAGCGGCTATGCAAGGGGTAAGTGTTCAGAGGCACCACCTGCGTCGCTGGCTCAAGGACAGCAGCAATACTGAAGATATACGGGACGTGCTGGACTGGGCCTACTACATAGAGCGGCTGAGCGGCGCCATACAGAAGATCATCACTATACCAGCGGCTATGCAAGGGGTAAGTGTTCAGAGGCACCACCTGCGTCGCTGGCTCAAGGACAGCAGCAATACTGAAGATATACGGGACGTGCTGGACTGGGCCTACTACATAGAGCGGCTGAGCGGCGCCATACAGAAGATCATCACTATACCAGCGGCTATGCAAGGGGTAAGTGTTCAGAGGCACCACCTGCGTCGCTGGCTCAAGGACAGCAGCATCACCGAGGACATCGACATACGGGACGTGCTGGACTGGGCCTACTACATAGAGCGGCTGAGCGGCGCCATACAGAAGATCATCACTATACCAGCGGCTATGCAAGGGGTAAGCGCTTCACTGAGGCACCACCTGCGTCGCTGGCTCAAGGACAGCAGCAATACTGAAGATATACGGGACGTGCTGGACTGGGCCTACTACATAGAGCGGCTGAGCGGCGCCATACAGAAGATCATCACTATACCAGCGGCTATGCAAGGGGTAAGTGTTCACTGAGGCACCACCTGCGCCGCTGGCTCAAGGACAGCAGCATCACCGAGGACATCGACATAAGAGACGTGCTGGACTGGGCCTACTACATAGAGCGGCTGAGCGGCGCCATACAGAAGATCATCACTATACCAGCGGCTATGCAAGGGGTAAGTGTTCACTGAGGCACCACCTGCGTCGCTGGCTCAAGGACAGCAGCATCACCGAGGACATCGACATACGGGACGTGCTGGACTGGGCCTACTACATAGAGCGGCTGAGCGGCGCCATACAGAAGATCATCACTATACCAGCGGCTATGCAAGGGGTAAGTGTTCACAGAGGCACCACCTGCGTCGCTGGCTCAAGGACAGCAGCATCACCGAGGACATCGACATACGGGACGTGCTGGACTGGGCCTACTACATAGAGCGGCTGAGCGGCGCCATACAGAAGATCATCACCATACCAGCGGCTATGCAAGGGGTAAGTATTCAGAGGCACCACCTGCGTCGCTGGCTCAAGGACAGCAGCATCACTGAGGACATCGACATACGGGACGTGCTGGACTGGGCCTACTACATAGAGCGGCTGAGCGGCGCCATACAGAAGATCATCACTATACCAGCGGCTATGCAAGGGGTAAGTGTTCACTGAGGCACCACCTGCGTCGCTGGCTCAAGGACAGCAGCATCACTGAAGAGATTGACATAAGAGACGTGCTGGACTGGGCCTACTACATAGAGCGGCTGAGCGGCGCCATACAGAAGATCATCACTATACCAGCGGCTATGCAAGGGGTAAGCGCTTCACCAAGGCACCACCAGCGTCGCTGGCTCAAGGATAGCAGCATCACCGTAAAGATGTCATGTGAGTAACATTTAGGGAACCCTTTGCGTTACTGAACCGTTCACCAGATAATGGACAAATAAAAAAAAATAGATGCCACATACTTTTGAACTTAATCGCTTTAAAAGTTTAAAGCATTGTTTCAAAGATCATATCGCTTAGCGTTAAGCAATTATTCTCCAAGCGTCTCCTAAATCCTGCTTAGGAGCTTAGCAGTAGATTGAATTCCATATTTTATTTTTCTTGTTGGTGGCAGACGAGCAGGCGTCCTGTCTGATGTTAACAGTAACTACCGCCCATGGACATCAGCAATGCCAGGGGCATAGCCATAAAACATCATGCAACAGCCTACCGTGAGGAAAGAGCTCTCTTCATACCTCACATCACAAACCTTTGACTACAGTTGGACAACCCAGTGCCCCGCGTGCAGTACCCCGACTGGCTGCACAAGAAGATGCTGGCCAAGACGGACAAGTTCAAGACTAGGAAGATCACGGACATGTTCTCTGCTAAGCCCAAGGAGATCAGGGAGGAGGGGGAGGACGAGCCGTCTACCAGTAACGGGGACGCAATGGTACTAATATTCATTTTCTTTTCTTCATAATCAGCCTATCGCATACCACTGCTGGACATAGGCGTCTCCAGTTGTTCGCCACTTTGTGCAAACATCTTGAGGCTTTACCCATGATAGCTGCTCTGGGCAAGCGGGTTGGCGATCGCAGGGCGTAGCTTTTAAACTTTTCTTAATTGAACTGTAATAATAAGAACCAATAACAGTATATGACATCACCTGCCTGAAATATTATGCAAAATCTATGGTAGTTAAGTGTTCGTACTGTTTATAATAAACTAGCTTTTGCCCGCGACTTCGTCCGCGTGGCGTGTTTTTTCATACAAAAGTTTTTTCCCGCTAACTCCCGTTCCCGTGGGAATTTCTCAAAATACAGCCATAACAAAACTTTATATTTACTAAGGTACCTGCATGCCAAATTTCAAGCGTCTAACTTAAGCGGTTTAGATTTTTCATACAAAAGGATTTTCCCGCTAATTCCCGTTCCCGTGGGAATTTCGGGAATTCCTTTCTTAGTGCACCCCTACGGTACCTAAGCTACGTCCCTTCCAAATTTCAAGTGCCTACGTTTAGCCGTTTGGGCTGTGCGTTGATATGTCAGTCAGTCAGTCAGTCAGTCAGTCAGTCAGTCAGTCAGTCAGTTTCTCCTTTTATATATATAGATTATTCAAACGACCTATATTGTGCAGAAGTGGTAGGAGTAGTGGTGGAGTATAATGCATTTGTGCCGACAAATGCATTATACTCTGTAGCGTGTGTTTGTATCTCCTACTTCCCATTCCAGAATGCCGCAGAATATAATTTCTAGATAACCCATTATAAATTTTGACCCTGCCTGGAAGCATCACATTACAAATGTATAACAAATACTACGATTTATAAAATCCAAATTGGCTAAATTCACATAGTTCTTACGGTACATACTACTTTACAGGAGACAGAGGTGGACATAGAGGACATAGGTAAAGAGGGTAAACCTCGCCATGACGTCATCCGGCCCGTGGTCCACACTGTGAAGAGGAAGCGAGAGGAAACGCCTCCCAAGGATGCCGCCACGTGGCGTGAGGCGCTGGGCCCGCCGCCGCCTTTTGGCACCACTAAGGTATGTTTGGGTGGTTTTTATTTTTGCTATTTAGTACACTACACTTAACTATTTACTCCACCTGTCTTCCCTCACTCAATTTTTAATAAAAGCAGGCGTTCCCAAAGTGCGCGCTACGGTCCTGGATAATCACTAGAACTGAACATAGATTTACTTTGTTTAAAATCAAGCTAAGACAATTTTACGTAAAATATGTCAACTAATATTACTGTGACGATTTTTAGTACATTACAATACCCGAAGAGGGCTAATAAGTTCCATACAACCATATGATTATATTGAGAACAAATGTATCACATAGTCTGTAATAAAGAATTTAATTTGGACACGAAAGCATACGTCACTGTAACTTATGAACCAAAGTTTATGTAGTTGATTGTACCACTTAGTTAGGGCGCCTTGAGAAGATTCCTATATACATAGATCTACTAAATCATGGCTTATAAGACCACATATTCCAGAGCGATATTATTACATTAATAAAAAACAAGACATCTTCGTGTATAACTTTTACATGACGTCGCTTAACCCTAGTGTAATGTAATACATAGGTTTTCTAATATCAATATGTATTCATGTATTAGGAGGAACGCAAGCAATGGATTATGTTTCAAAAGAGGAAATGGATGTGGCAAATGGAACAGCGAGGCTTGCGGAACCGCAATAAGAGAGGTAATATACGGTATTACTTACGTTTTTTATTGGATTTGAAAAATGGATGATGTACTAAGATTATTTGTTTATAGGTAAAATAGATGACAGTAGCGCTATGCCGCCTCCAAAATACTCTGGGGCGACCAACACTCTGGGAGGATTCATCAGGAAAGCACAAAGGACACTGTTGAATACGCCTTGGCAGATTATACAAGTGAGTTGGACTACTTTTTGTTTATTTATTTACGAGTTTATATTATTATTATTACACCATGTAAAATGTTGGACACAAGACAGACTTTTGACAGGCTCGGTGGCTCATTTGGTAGTGACCTCTGCCCTCTGAGCCAAGGGTCGTGGGTTCGATACCCGCACAGTACAAACATTTGTGTTCATGAACATGTCTGTTTGTATTGGTCTGGGTGTTTTCTATGTATAATATGTATTTATTTACAAAAAAAAAAGTATCTAAGTAAGTTTATCAGTTGTCTAGTACCCATAGTACAAGCTTCGGCTTAGGTTGGGGCTAGGTGGCGCTGTGTGGCCCAGCGTGGCATGTCTTGGGTTATTTATTATAATTTACTTAATTGTCTATCAGTCAACCATTAGACTGAGCAGAAATAAACAGTGTTTCTCTCTTCTTACTACTTGGGATCGTGTAGGTAAACGAAGAAGCAGCACGTAGGAGGCACAACCGTGGCAACATGATACTATTTTTTGTCCATTTTCATAGTGGCTTTCGTCTCATACTTAGCAGATGGTAGACGAGCTGTGGTGGGATTCACCAATCACGTGGCTTAAATTCTATTTTCAAAACAGGTAGCGGAAACAGCAGAGCCAGGGCTGTTCAAGCTGTGGGCGCTCGTGGGCTCCGAGCTGCACCAAATCAAGCTGACGGTGCCGCGGATATTCTACGTGAACCAGCGCACAAGCCGTACCACGGACAGCGGCCCGTACTGGCGCAAGTGCGCCCGCGTACTGCCCCGCGCGCACCCCGTGCTGCACCTGTACCAGTACAGCGTGCCCGAGCAGCTGTACAACGAGCACCAGGAGTGAGTGACCACGCGGGGGACAGGCGTGGGCCGCCCACGACCGTCCCGCAGCAGACCAGGCCCTACTGGCGCAAGTGCGCCCGCGTGCTGCCCCGCGCGCACCCCGTGCTGCACCTGTACCAGTACAGCGTGCCCGAGCAGCTGTACAACGAGCACCAGGAGTGAGTGACCACGCGGGGGACAGGCGTGGGCCGCCCACGGACCGTCCCCGCAGCAGACCAGGCCCTACTGGCGCAAGTGCGGCCCGCGTGCTGCCCCCCGCGCGCACCCCCGTGCTGCACCTGTACCAGTACAGCGTGCCCGAGCAGCTGTACAACGAGCACCAGGAGTGAGTGACCACGCGGGGGACAGGCGTGGGGCCGCCCACGACCGTCCCGCAGCAGACCAGGCCCTACTGGCGCAAGTGCGCCCGCGTGCTGCCCCGCGCGCACCCCGTGCTGCACCTGTACCAGTACAGCGTGCCCGAGCAGCTGTACAACGAGCACCAGGAGTGAGTGACCACGCGGGGGACAGGCGTGGGCCGCCCACGACCGTCCCGCAGCAGACCAGGCCCTACTGGCGCAAGTGCGCCCGCGTGCTGCCCCGCGCGCACCCCGTGCTGCACCTGTACCAGTACAGCGTGCCCCGAGCAGCTGTACAACGAGCACCAGGAGTGAGTGACCACGCGGGGGACAGGCGTGGGCCGCCCACGACCGTCCCGCAGCAGACCAGGCCCTACTGGCGCAAGTGCGCCCGCGTGCTGCCCCGCGCGCACCCCGTGCTGCACCTGTACCAGTACAGCGTGCCCGAGCAGCTGTACAACGAGCACCAGGAGTGAGTGACCACGCGGGGGACAGGCGTGGGCCGCCCACGACCGTCCCGCAGCAGACCAGGCCCTACTGGCGCAAGTGCGCCCGCGTGCTGCCCCGCGCGCACCCCGTGCTGCACCTGTACCAGTACAGCGTGCCCGAGCAGCTGTACAACGAGCACCAGGAGTGAGTGACCACGCGGGGGACAGGCGTGGGCCGCCCACGACCGTCCCGCAGCAGACTAGGCCCTACTGGCGCAAGTGCGCCCGCGTGCTGCCCCGCGACCACAGCTGTGAGTGACCTCGCGTGGGACAGGCGTGATGGCGTCCCACAGCAGACTAGGAGTGTGCTGAGGGACCTCACGTGGGATTTGAGACAGTCGTGGTTTAGCCCAGATGACTGGCCCACAAGTGGGAGAGTCCTGGGACCGCCCCCCCTACCTAGTCTACAAGTTGTGGATCTGTCCCACTGCGGTCTAAGGATTTGTTCACACTCGAATCGTTTGAACTTTGTGTTGCTGACGCGAAGGCGGGGCGGAGCAAAGCGGAGTCAAGCAGAGGCTGATTCACCGATCACGTGGCTTGAAATCCACATCTCTCTCTTTCTCTTTTTCACATTCCAAGCATGCTTATAAAGCTATTATAAACGAAGAAAGCCATTTACACTTTAGATCTATGTAGTCGTGATTGCAGCGGTCCATTCGGTCGAAAATTGTCAACATAACAAGTGTTTAACACTTGAACACTTGCGCTACTTTTAGTATCTACAGTAGGTTTTGTACTATACTAAATCCGGACACCATGTTTTCATATAATGTCCTACAAAAAACTTCACTATTACTTTTTTTTTATAGAGAACTCATGGAGAATTGTCCACGCCAGAAATCGAGGGTATTTACGAGACGCAAATGAGCCTGGAGTTCAGGGTGCTTGTCCAATGGGCTGCATCTGTGCTGTCGACCAGCAGGAGGCTAGGAAGTGAGTTTGTTTTTTAAACTAGTGATCTGTACGTAGGTACTTGGCAAAAGTTGTTAATCCTGCCTTTAATTAAATTTGTCCCGCCATTAAATGAAACACAAAAAAAATGTGTCGTTATCGACGCTCACAAGAGATCGTTTATAGCAATAAAGGTGCTATATTGTACATTATAGTTTACATTATGTATATGTCTTGCAGATTAATTCAGTTTGGATCAACAATATGGATTCGTTCACGCTAAGTCAACTGCAGTTTAAGAGTGTAGCGCATCAATCATATCTACAGAAAGTGGTAAGTGACCGATTCATAGATTTTGCTAGAATGCATAAGAAACAGCGTAGAAGTCGCATTGTATAGGTATATGTAGTATGTAGTAAAAATAGTCCACTGCCGGATAAGCCTCTCCAGTTAAACATCTGGAGCATGGCAGGCGGGTTGGCGAACGCAGGGCGTAGGTTCTCGCTCTGGTGACGCTGCTGCCCGTCAGCGGCTTGTAGTATTTAGCTATGCCTTCAATCGTAATAGTTATACTGCCACCAATCGGTTGCCAGAGCCTATACATGTAGCATGTTCAAAAATATCTTAACTTTCCTCTCCACATAATATGAATACATAATAACTAATCGCCACCAGGACGGAGTATCGCCGATAAAGCACATCTACCTGTACCAACACTCGGCGCCCAACTCCAGCCGCGGCATGTGGGCGCTGGTGCTGGGCCCCAGCAAGCGCGCCTACATCTTCGTGCTGGACTCCGTCAAGACCCAACCAGCTGCCCAACATGAACACGCTCTACTCCACTGAGAGGAGCGCCAAGTGGGTTCATATTAGCGTTTTTCTTCATAGGTCCATAGCATCAATAAAAAGCCCATATATGAAATGGACTTGTTTTAATCTTGAAATACTCACTTTCCAGAAGCAATATGAAATGTTTCGCAAAAAAATTCGGTCGTGCGGCTGTTTACAGGTTTAAAAATGTGCTTTAAGCACCTTTAAGCCAGTGGGGGTACGTGGGTCTTTAAGAAATATTGAAATATCTATTATAAACAAAGAAATAAACTGTTATCCGGCTCGAAGGACCATGGCGGCAAATTTTCTCGCTTAAAGTCAGTGTTTATCAAATTTATTTTGTCTACAAATATTGCATGCAATGGAATCCGACAAAGTGACGAAAGGACGATAGATCGATGAAAAAAATCTACTTATATGCCGCCTATGTTACTAGTAGTGAATCTGTTCAGCTAGAGTGACGAAAGATGGATGAGAGAAAGATTGACGTGGCGTCACAATGTTACTGGTTTATGAGTAGTAAATCATGAGCAGTTACATTTCACATATACTATTTCGTTCACAGAATAAACCTGGGCACTGACGAGGATACTTTGCCTGGATCGGAGCTAACCTGGGAGGTAGCGGTGGAGAACGAGCCTCGCGCGGTATGGCGCGGTATCCAGCGCGCGTTGCAGCGCTACCGCGACGAGCGAGGCGGCCCCACGCTGCTAGCGGTACAAGCCGCACTGTCGTTACCCGCGCTCATCGCGTTGATGCCCGGTACGACTTGTGACTTATACGAGACATAGTAATGGTGAAGAGTGTGCGGTACGGTGGAGTTCGCTATAGCGCTACCGCGACGAGAGAGGGGGATCCACGCTGTAACTTATGTACCATATTATGAGCTATAACTTATTATAAGTCACGTAACAAAAAAGTCGGTGTGAACTGATCAAAGTATTATTTTGTTTATTATTTAGCCCTAATTTTCACGTCAGTCTGTCATGTTTGTCAATTTTCATGTCTCGTTAGCAATATGGCGCCCCCAATGTCTAGACATCACAAAAATTTAATAAAAAATTTGTGAGTTTTGTATTTATGTTTATTATGTTTGACTTTTGTAACTAGAGCATAGTTAATCAACACATTATATTATTATTCGTCGGCAGGTCTATCAGATTTCCCGCTGGTCCCGCTACACGTGCGAGACGTAGAAACTCTGTACAGCACGCTGGAGTGGCAGCGCGTCGGCGCGCGAGCTATAGTGCGCCACTACCTCAGCCTGGAGTCCGTGCTGCACCTCACCATCGAACAGTGCAGGTACTTGACTGTACACGAGACGTACAGACTCTGTACAGCACGCTGGAGTGGCAGCGCGTCGGCGCGCGAGCTATAGTGCGCCACTACCTCAGCCTGGAGTCCGTGCTGCACCTCACCATCGAACAGTGCAGGTACTTGACTGTACACGAGACGTACAGACTCTGTACAGCACGCTGGAGTGGCAGCGCGTCGGCGCGCGAGCTATAGTGCGCCACTACCTCAGCCTGGAGTCCGTGCTGCACCTCACCATCGAACAGTGCAGGTACTTGACTGTACACGAGACGTACAGACTCTGTACAGCACGCTGGAGTGGCAGCGCGTCGGCGCGCGAGCTATAGTGCGCCACTACCTCAGCCTGGAGTCCGTGCTGCACCTCACCATCGAACAGTGCAGGTACTTGACTGTACACGAGACGTACAGACTCTGTACAGCACGCTGGAGTGGCAGCGCGTCGGCGCGCGAGCTATAGTGCGCCACTACCTCAGCCTGGAGTCCGTGCTGCACCTCACCATCGAACAGTGCAGGTACTTGACTGTACACGAGACGTACAGACTCTGTACAGCACGCTGGAGTGGCAGCGCGTCGGCGCGCGAGCTATAGTGCGCCACTACCTCAGCCTGGAGTCCGTGCTGCACCTCACCATCGAACAGTGCAGGTACTTGACTGTACACGAGACGTACAGACTCTGTACAGCACGCTGGAGTGGCAGCGCGTCGGCGCGCGAGCTATAGTGCGCCACTACCGCAGCCTGGAGTCCGTGCTGCACCTCACCATCGAACAGTGCAGGTACTTGACTGTACACGAGACGTACAGACTCTGTACAGCACGCTGGAGTGGCAGCGCGTCGGCGCGCGAGCTATAGTGCGCCACTACCTCAGCCTGGAGTCCGTGCTGCACCTCACCATCGAACAGTGCAGGTACTTGACTGTACACGAGACGTACAGACTCTGTACAGCACGCTGGATTACCCCTAGCACTGCATATCATGCTGTCTCGCTCATAGCAAATGTTAAAATCATCATCGATCATCGACTATGGCGCACACGCATCAACCAATAGCAAAAGAACAAATTGTACTCGTATACGCCGTATTGACATTACGATTGGCTAAAATGATTTCTCGACATCCAAAAACGTATTCAAAAACTAACCTTATTGCGTTGACTTAAGAATTCTCATTGCCAGATACTTCCACGTGCGCTCGGCAACATGCCGGCGGACCCGACGCTGTTCGGCGCGGACCTGTTCTACGCGCGGCACCTGATCAAGCACAACTTCGTGCTCTGGTGCTCGAACTTGGAACGGCCGGACCTTGGGGGCAGGGAGACTGATGATAACAGGTATACATTCTCCATCTCCGTCTTAGTTCTCTACTTGCTCAGTCTTATATGACATGTGTTTTGTGTGTTAATTTTATTTTTATTGGGACTAGCATAATTCATATCTGACATCACTGTTACGGTTATACAGGCATACATTATACAGGCTCTACTGCATTGTGATTTCGAGCAATATTATTGGCCAAAGGTCTTGTGTCCCGTATTACGATTAGATCCGGAAAAACACTGATCCATAAACGCCTTCATATTTCACTATGAGTTAGTGGCCTGCTTCGCGCCACGCGCCACGTCTCCTTAGCGAGATATGAAGGTGAAAAATTTTTGCCAACTAAACTGTGATCTAGCTCGAAGAACCATTTATGGGTGGCCCGAATTCGCGCTTAATTTAACAAGCGTGGCACCCCTTTAGGCAGAGGGTGTTCTCGGGACGCAAGCATTAATAAAATTTACAACACTCATCACGGGGTCCAAGAGACTTCTCAGAGCTGCGCTGAACCACTTTGTTTTTAAATGACTATGAACTTCATTGAGGTGGAGGATAACATTCAAAATGGCTTGTAATATATCTAAGGTCCCTGCTTCAGTATTTCTATATCGATAAAGCTTGTTCTACCAGGCTAGTGAGCGAAGTAGAGGAGATGTGCGGCTGCACGCACAACGCGCCCGGCGCGTACAGCAGCGTGTGCGTCGAGCTGGACAGCGACGCGCTAGCCGTGTGCGCGCTACTACAAGCGCATCACGTGCTGGCCGCCGAGGGCACCAGCGCCGCCACGGCCTTCGGCGCGCAGCACGCCAACATACAGGACGCCATGCTCAACACCGGTACATATACTTACTGAGACAGCGACGCGCTAGCCGTGTGCGCGCTACTACAAGCGCATCACGTGCTGGCCGCCGAGGGCACCAGCGCCGCCACGGCCTTCGGCGCGCAGCACGCCAACATACAGGACGCCATGCTCAACACCGGTACATATACTTACTGAGACAGCGACGCGCTAGCCGTGTGCGCGCTACTACAAGCGCATCACGTGCTGGCCGCCGAGGGCACCAGCGCCGCCACGGCCTTCGGCGCGCAGCACGCCAACATACAGGACGCCATGCTCAACACCGGTACATATACTTACTGAGACAGCGACGCGCTAGCCGTGTGCGCGCTACTACAAGCGCATCACGTGCTGGCCGCCGAGGGCACCAGCGCCGCCACGGCCTTCGGCGCGCAGCACGCCAACATACAGGACGCCATGCTCAACACCGGTACATATACTTACTGAGACAGCGACGCGCTAGCCGTGTGCGCGCTACTACAAGCGCATCACGTGCTGGCCGCCGAGGGCACCAGCGCCGCCACGGCCTTCGGCGCGCAGCACGCCAACATACAGGACGCCATGCTCAACACCGGTACATATACTTACTGAGACAGCGACGCGCTAGCCGTGTGCGCGCTACTACAAGCGCATCACGTGCTGGCCGCCGAGGGCACCAGCGCCGCCACGGCCTTCGGCGCGCAGCACGCCAACATACAGGACGCCATGCTCAACACCGGTACATATACTTACTGAGACAGCGACGCGCTAGCCGTGTGCGCGCTACTACAAGCGCATCACGTGCTGGCCGCCGAGGGCACCAGCGCCGCCACGGCCTTCGGCGCGCAGCACGCCAACATACAGGACGCCATGCTCAACACCGGTACATATACTTACTGAGACAGCGACGCGCTAGCCGTGTGCGCGCTACTACAAGCGCATCACGTGCTGGCCGCCGAGGGCACCAGCGCCGCCACGGCCTTCGGCGCGCAGCACGCCAACATACAGGACGCCATGCTCAACACCGGTACATATACTTACTGAGACAGCGACGCGCTAGCCGTGTGCGCGCTACTACAAGCGCATCACGTGCTGGCCGCCGAGGGCACCAGCGCCGCCACGGCCTTCGGCGCGCAGCACGCCAACATACAGGACGCCATGCTCAACACCGGTACATATACTTACTGAGACAGCGACGCGCTAGCCGTGTGCGCGCTACTACAAGCGCATCACGTGCTGGCCGCCGAGGGCACCAGCGCCGCCACGGCCTTCGGCGCGCAGCACGCCAACATACAGGACGCCATGCTCAACACCGGTACATATACTTACTGAGACAGCGACGCGCTAGCCGTGTGCGCGCTACTACAAGCGCATCACGTGCTGGCCGCCGAGGGCACCAGCGCCGCCACGGCCTTCGGCGCGCAGCACGCCAACATACAGGACGCCATGCTCAACACCGGTACATATACTTACTGAGACAGCGACGCGCTAGCCGTGTGCGCGCTACTACAAGCGCATCACGTGCTGGCCGCCGAGGGCACCAGCGCCGCCACGGCCTTCGGCGCGCAGCACGCCAACATACAGGACGCCATGCTCAACACCGGTACATATACTTACTGAGACAGCGACGCGCTAGCCGTGTGCGCGCTACTACAAGCGCATCACGTGCTGGCCGCCGAGGGCACCAGCGCCGCCACGGCCTTCGGCGCGCAGCACGCCAACATACAGGACGCCATGCTCAACACCGGTACATATACTTACTGAGACAGCGACGCGCTAGCCGTGTGCGCGCTACTACAAGCGCATCACGTGCTGGCCGCCGAGGGCACCAGCGCCGCCACGGCCTTCGGCGCGCAGCACGCCAACATACAGGACGCCATGCTCAACACCGGTACATATACTTACTGAGACAGCGACGCGCTAGCCGTGTGCGCGCTACTACAAGCGCATCACGTGCTGGCCGCCGAGGGCACCAGCGCCGCCACGGCCTTCGGCGCGCAGCACGCCAACATACAGGACGCCATGCTCAACACCGGTACATATACTTACTGAGACAGCGACGCGCTAGCCGTGTGCGCGCTACTACAAGCGCATCACGTGCTGGCCGCCGAGGGCACCAGCGCCGCCACGGCCTTCGGCGCGCAGCACGCCAACATACAGGACGCCATGCTCAACACCGGTACATATACTTACTGAGACAGCGACGCGCTAGCCGTGTGCGCGCTACTACAAGCGCATCACGTGCTGGCCGCCGAGGGCACCAGCGCCGCCACGGCCTTCGGCGCGCAG